>OX359248.1:52617367-53272563 GCA_947179485.1 Allacma fusca
AATAGTCCGCAAGGTCGCTTATAAGGACGGTGTTTATTAATTAGTAATTTTCAATGTTCATCCTAAAAACATTAAATTAAACAGATGCACTAATTAACAAATATATATAGATACACAAACGCACAAAATAACACTAAAAACAAACAATGAAAACGTAATTCTCCTAGAAGCAACTACTTTCAAAATTCTCACTGATGGCAGTTAAATGAGAAAGGACGGAACAAATTTAGAATTATACATACCTATTAGTAGTCTAATCGTAATATGAAGGCTGTCTGAAAATTCCGATTAACCCTTTTATTATTAGCAGTTTAACATCCATTGGAATTAGTGGAAACAAAATGTAAACCAAAATTTCTAAATAAATTTGAATATATATTGACAGGTTTCATCAAAATCGTGGGTTTTCAAATAGAATCCTTATTTATTAAAGGAGATTTTTATATATAGCCTGGGAAAGCTAATTCCGGTGCTTTCAGCAGAAATTTATCCATGAGTAACCTGGGTTGCTCATATACGAAGAATGAAATCCCAGAGATGAGCTGAAGCGTGCAAAGTAATACATGTTCAAATATTTTAACCTACGTAGAAAACATAACGTTGGCTAAATTTTAAAGGTATCATTTGAATTTGGTAACCAAAGCTTTTAAACGGAATCGCTTGTAAAAGTGGTATTTTTAATATTCTTTCACTGATCAGGGATGGGCGAAAATTATTAGTATGTTCAAAGAAATCTGCTGAGTTGTTTTACACCTCTAACTAGATACGCTAGATAAAATACAACAAGGGCTTAACTTACATATAGTGTATTCAGTGTACACTGTAAGTAATGTAAGTAAAGTGTACGTACATGCTTGTGTACATATATATACATACATATGTTGGCACATGTGTTTTATAAATTACATATGAGACAGCCATAACTCGCATACTCAGTGTACATTTGAAAAGCGTGTGGATTGGAATTTGAGTCCTGGAAGAGGAAGAGAAGATTGGAGGTGAAAGTAAACTTTCGCTTTCACTCACTTCCTCAATACCCACTCACTTTATAATGCTATATACTGTTAGTGCCTGGGGGTCCGGACTCGTCTCTTTTTCTCTCTCTTTCACTCAACTCACTAGAGTATTATTAGGAAGTAAGTAAACATGTCTGACCCTTATCCAAGCTTCTCTCTTGCATGGACGCTTACCCGTATTTATTTAGAAGAGGATATACAGGGTGCCATATTACCTTCCACCTAGCACATAGAATAGTAAAAACCAACCTTTGATTCCCTCATGTTTTAACGAAATTCCTCAATTTTTTAAATACGTTTCATAGTATTAGCCAAAACTCTTGATGTAATGTTTTGAGACATACGTTACATGTGTAATGAAGGGAAGGAATATTTTCAATACTTATCTGAAGTGCAAATTATTCCTCCAACCTGTATGTCTATATAAGTTCAGGTCTCCTTGAACTAACTAAATGTATGTTCAAGATGTTTCGAGATCACTGAGAGACATTCTTAACACAAACCTTCCAGGGCAAAACGCTTGACAACAACGGGACAATCTAAATCACCAAAAAGTTAATTTCTTCAAGTGAAAGCAACAACCAGGATAAAAGTAAGAAGCCCTGTATAATTTCTTCCGTTCAAGTTCAAAGTCATACTAAAAGTAATTATTCCCGAGCAAAGGGGAAAGTAAGGCTGTGGTAGATGAGCTCTTGTAACCAAAGTTGACACTAGATACAGAAAAACTGCTCTTATAACAATAGGGGGTTGTTTATATCTTCTGCCACAGTAAGAGACAAAATAAAATGATCACGTAAGGGGTAATTAATGACGTGAGCGAACTGGAGGGTTTAGGATAAATGTGGGGCCCTATGTAGAAGGAGCGGAAGGATTTGATGAATGGAGTTAAAAAGGGCTGAGGACTGATGTTAGAGCTGGATTGAAGTTAAATGAAAATGAAGGGACGGAGAAGTTGCTTTTCAAGGAGTTGCTTCGTCCCTTGTCAGCGTCGTAGATCAACCTAAGTGCTTCCCTGGATTTATATCTTTTCCATGAATTTCAACTTGTGTTCAACTGGAGATGAGAGTGAGAGAGTGAGTGGGAGAGAGAGTGAGAGAGTGGAGAATAGAGTAGGAGCAAAGTAGTTTATTTTGGGAAAGTTCAGTCTTCCTTTTCCCGGTCTCATCTGACTCCACCTAAAAATATATTGCCCCAAAAATACAAAGATGGCAAACTCTTATAACGCAAGCCTTCCATAGTTCCTTTGCCTTTCCAGTATATGTAAGCAATTTATTTTGACTCAGCTGGACACTTGCTCCGTGTGTCGATATTTATTACAGTAAGGTCTCCGTCCCTCACTCTCAGCCAATATATATGTGTGGCCAGGGTCGGTTAAGACGCAAAAGCGGATAAGTACAGAGCTTTCACGGAATTTTCCCCCTAGGAAATTTGGAGATACTCCAACAGTTCGAGTTTCTTTGTAATTTAAATTTTCTACTCAAAAATTACCATTTCCCTAAAAACATTTAGTTTTACTTACCTTTGTAATTTCCCTAAAAATTTGCTTCAAAAATCATATTTTCTCCCCCAACGGACATTTTTTCGAATAGTTGGAATTTCGCTCTTAAAAACTTTCTCCAAAATTGAAAGTGTCCTGAAAATTTTGTCGTTTAAAATGAATCGCTATGATTCAAAATTGAGTTCCTCAATCATTTAATCCAGTACTAGCTTTTATTTAATTATTATTTTATTTTCGTGAAAACTTTTATTTTTGTAGTTAACTATTCCAACACGTTTTTTGTTGTAGATTATTAGGAAAATTGTTATCGCAGTACTTCAATTTAGACGGAAGCATGTGTTTGTAAGAATTCCTAAACGTAAGTTTAAAATCAGAAATTTTTCCAAACTTTTTAGTTGGTCTAAAACCAAGATTTTTGGAAATGTAACAATTTTTTATTAGTCCTTTTATTACGGGTTTCGTCATCCCAGTTTTGCTTCTTAACCAAATACGTACCTTTGGAATACTTGTTTATTTCAGCCTAGTCTTGTAAAACGTTGGAGGGAATTTTCTCCTCTGATCGCCTCCATTACTCCATCATGTCCCTAAAAAATTACTTGCAGTTTTCAATTTATCCTGCCAGCCATTTGTTATACGGTCATTATGCATGTCGACCCTTTACAGTGCACTTTTAGTATAACAATCAGCCTAGTCAGAGCACCCGGAAATATATCATCTTAAATTCAGTTTCAGTTTACCACAATATTTTTTCTCTCTTATAAATACACAGGAACATTAGATTCAAATTCTGCTACTACACACTGGGCATTTGTGGCTGGAGACGTTCTTACAACAGAACATGATGTCCCTGTACTCTGGCTACAAGGGATCAGCTTGATGCAAGTGTCTCCCTTCTGAGTTTATTTTCTATTAAGGTGCAAAAGTATTTTTGGTTTTAATCACAATGTTAGTATTTTTCCTAGGAAATGCATCAAATTTTAAGAATCAACTTACTTTTTGTGATGCCTTAATAACAAATTTATTCTGTGGTACAAGTTCTATTATAGAAACAACCCACTGTACGTCCTTGAAAGAGAATCTACGAGCCTGTAAATTTAAATCCACAAAATTGTTTCAGTCACAAATCCTCCCTCGAAGGTCAACTGACTGGAACAAACTTTTATCTCCTCGTCTTTTCCCACAGCAGTAGATTATATTGGAAACATCTTTAAAAAAAACTCGTCCCTCTTTCAGGCTGTCATTGGGCGGACAAAGTCTTGAAAAGGAGCTTGAAACAAATGCGGACCAAGAATTTGACAAGTTAATACATAAACCTGAGTAAAGTCTCAAAAATTTGTTGTTCACTATTTTGCTTATGTTCTACGTAGAATATCATAAGAAATGTATAAATAGTCCGTATAAAAGACATAGTGTTTGTCAAATTGTCAGAGCTTTTTTGAAGCAATTTTCTGTGGAAATTCGAATACTTGCAAACTATTTTAAAATACAGATTTGACATGTGTAAAACTGCTTTAAAGTAGATACTTACAAATATGGTACTTACTACAATACGTTTTTTATCCCACCGGTCTACAGTAGGATCATAAACAGTAACAGTATTCAATTCCCAAATTTTACAGACAATTTTCTCAAGCTTTTTCAAAAATCTATTTCATCAGCAATGTCAGGATTGTTTTGTTGAAAAAGTGGAATTTTGAAAGCATTCATTGTAGATTTTTGCTCAAATTTCTAATTCTTAACAAAACTTAAATCCAATCCTGTCTATATTAAACGAATGTATAATAATTATAATTAATTATTATAGATAATATTATAAGTCAAATGATTTCAACAGTGCCAACGGAATCTTATCCAATCGTGGTCATTTAAATCTTATGCGTTTTACTGGAAAGCGCCGAAGGATTATGAGGCGAACTTTCCTTCTATAATTATTTACACCGATACATGAGAGTAAATCAAGAACATACATACATAGGATGCCTATATACAGTAATGCATAGATAGGATTTTGAACTTATAACCAATCATCATTCCCTTGTACAGTAATCTCTCTTTCTCTCAGCATACTAGACCAAACTCTAAAACGATGAAAATATTTGTTCTCTTTGAAAGGAATTTATCCTTTGTGGGAATATCTTATAGGGAGGACCCACTGTACTTTTGACCCAAGTGACTATCCAGTGGGTTACAATCTGTAGTCCTGAATTTTGTCTCCGTGTCCTATCCCCCTGTCCTCACGTAAAATGGAGAGTGACAGTGAGGCGGAAGAAGCTACTGATCACATTTGTCGCATCTCTTGTGTGGTCAAAGTCTCACCCTCAGTTTCTCCCTTCCCTCAGCTCCTCCGGTCCTCCGTACAAAATCAATAGCCTTTTATCTCCGCACATTTTCTCTCAACATTAAGCGTTCCGCCTGTCTTCCCGAACTACATCCTTTCACTTTACGCTCATAAATATCTCATACACACGCACACATATAATTACATATATACTGCAGACCGTATTATATCCGAGTATAAGTAAGTATCTACATATGGATACATTATACTGTTTGTACTGCACCCGTTGGCATACACTTAATTACATGTAAGCACACGCATATATATATATTTGTTTATATACATGCACTTTGATACTCACACGCATGTATCTATACGTAAACATAAAGTGTGCTCTCACTATGATAGCCCCATCTTGTATCAGTAGGAGCATATTTACCTATAGTTAGATACCTGACGTACATACATAGGGCAATTTGGAGTCCGAAATAACATCACTGTAAACGGGATTGTGTCCAAATATTTTTCCCTGTAGATAAAATGATCTTACATAAAAGTATCTCACAGTGGAACAATACAGTGCAGTTGTTGATCTAAAAGAGCAATCGTATACAATGTACTCTATCTATAAGAGACTCCATTATAAAGGACTCACGTGGTAATATACTGTAAATTGGTGCGAGGGAATATTTGGGATTATTCCCGGGTACCAGGATGTTGACTTCCCTCCTTACATACAAATATAGTACGTTGTGGATTAGCCAAATTTCAACCTGTATATCTATGATAGTTGTACAGGTTCAAATTCAGCTTGATGCTGAAATTCTCAGCTTGATCATAGAGTCAGTTAAGGGGCAAAATGGTGGTCTCATTAGCAAAGTAATGCGTCATGTTTTGTTGTCGTCTTTATACCTAGTAAGGTGAACTAAATTAACATTTTCTGTTCGGACCCTGTGAATCGCTATAGTGTTGCTTTTTGGTTGTTTTCATGCAGCGTGATCTCACCATCTGTGGCATTGTGAAAACGCAGCATCTCTGTAATCTCTGTAAGGGAAAGTATTTTTTGGTACGGTCCCATGAATGACAGCAAATAATTTCCCCCTACCAGGAGTAGCTACTGCAAAAACCAAACTTCCTCCCCTCGGGCGTGTCCATACAAAGTCAGCGCACTGTATATCATGGAAATGTCTTTGCCCAGGTTTTTTCCAAGAATATAGTTAAAGATGTTCGAGTAATTTTTCCCTCGGAATTGGTTGTCAGTCATTTGCAGGAGGGGAGTCAAGGGAGCTGAATTGCATTAGACGTACAGTCGCCACTTGAAATCCCATTACTCACCACACAAATTATGGTAAGTTAATAAACGAACTTCTTTCATCTGAGTCATGTCAGAGGCGGTAAAAAATTTCCTCCTTTTATTTCCACTATGTCAAGTGGCATATGTGTATATGCATGTACATACGGATTATGTGCGGATGAGTTTTCAATAGGTGTGCTTGCAGTAGGAAGTTGTTACAGCTGCATCCCCGCCAAAAACGCAAAGTCTGATTTATTAAATGTTGTAAGACACTCCTGTATACTCCGTACGTGTATCTTTTTGTGTGTTATTTTAAACGAGATTGTCAACAATTATTGGTATCTCAAAGAGAATGGGGTCTCTAGTAGCAAGAGTACACTTTATTCGTACAGTAGTACCATGTCCTATTTAAAGGATGCCCTATTTTTTATAATCCTTATTTTTACACTAATTTTAAATTTTTTAGTCACGGTTATATAATTTTTAAATTTTCAACCCAAGATTTTACAGTCCTTTTAGCTCGTTTTAACACTTTGCTACTGTACTTTGGAATCCCATCACTATCTATCTTTCCCTCACACACATACTCACCGATTCGCCTCAATTTCAGTAATAGAATCAAAGTCCCACGTGTGGAAGGAGAAAGTGAAAAAAATATGTTTTGAAAAAGGAAGCCCGAATGTGGGACGCGTCTGACTGGACCATGAAATTGAAATCCTCAATTTTCTCTCTCCATTCAATTTTGACCATATACTTGTATTAAATGGAATTCAACGCTATTTTTCTTTTTTAATACCCCTCGGACCCTATTTTTCCTTTCGAGTCACAATAGCTGTTTTGGCAATATTTCCCCCGATTCAATTTCCCATTTAATTGGGCTTTTCGAGCTTAAAATTATTCGTATTAATTTTTACCAGAGATGAAACCCATTTTTAAAAACTATTCTGTCCGAATTCTATATGACTTTAGTCTACCAATTTTAGACAACAATGTGAAACTAAATAATTACTTAATTGTGACCGTTTACAGAAATAGCCTTGTCAAGAAAACGGATCTCTCAAGAACATATTTTTTTTGTAACTTTATACAAATTAAATATTTAAGTAATCATCAGTCGTTCCTGTGAATAAAAATGAGCAATTATATTTTGTCTCAAAAATTTCATATCAAGGAAACCAAATTTAGGTGCTATTTTTAAGACGATGTTTGAAGTCCTTAGAAGTCATGTTTTACTTATAGATTTCCTACGAAACCGTTTTATGGAAATAAGTAAATATTTCTTGTGTGAATAAATAATTACGTACCAATTTTAAACACTGTATTGAATTTGATCAGGCTTTAAATTTGGTTGTAAAATTATGGATTTTAAACGTTACATAAAAATCTGAAGATTTTTAGGAAATTCAAGGGATTCTGTACTCTGGCTTTATGTTGTGGGTAAAATTTTCCAAAAATAGGATTATACTTTAATGGTTTTCAGAAAAATAGCAAATAGGGAAGTTCCGGGGAAGCTTAGAAAATTTAGTTGGAGGAAATGGTTGTGAAAAAAATGCTGGGAAATTGTGCAGTCCTGAGACCACTTGCTGGCTTCGGAAGGGGAAAGTAGAACATGGTGAAGGTTGTGAAGTGAGGGAGGAAATGAGGGAAGAGGGACTTGGTGGAATTGCATATTGAATTGATATCATTTCGGAAATGGAGCTCTACAGCGAGCAAAAGGTGATTTGTGACAAATTCCGAGTGAAAATTGTTTGGAGGGAGTTTAGAGTTTGATGTTGGGTCATTTCAAAGCAGACGCAGGGCCCAGCAATGATTTACCGTAACAGCCACTTCCAACACATAACCAAGTGGCATAATAAATTTTACAATTTGACATTTTCAAGCCGGTCAAAATTCTATGTCTATCTCCAGATACAGTCCAGGACCCTCATGAAGGATCCCTTATAGTAGATGTCGTCCTTTAGTACATAACCTCCTCAAAAATCCTCTCATCCTAAAATCCAGCTTTGCTCCAACATAACATTTTCTACCCATCAAATTTTATAGCATCAAATTTTCCTCCATTTAATACTTGTAATGTAAATTGAGACCGTATGCTATCTTTGAGTACACACGTGCATAGATATTGTATCCACGTGAGGGTTTTTAACTAAGACAAAAAAATTCTTGACGTACCTGCCTCACTAGTACGTCATCCACATTTACGGGGGAAAAATTTAGCTCTTGGAACGACAGCCTCGTTTCAAATGAAAATATACATTCTTTTAAAAAAATGTGGGAATGTATTTTGTGTAAATTTTGAGGAAAATACTCTTTCAGGGGAGGCGTTTTATTCCAGTGTAGACTGTAAAGACTGGCTGGAGGCCAACAGGAAAAAAACAGAAGCAAGTAGGGAAAAGCCCGTGCGACAAAGTATCTGAGCCATGACAAACACATCAAGTAAATGGAGCGTCCATCCCTTTATTTAACATCGTAGCCTTCCCGAATTATTTCTCCACTGTCACTATAGGGGCTGTCATTGTTCGAAAAATAATACACATCCCACTTTCCCTATAACGGACATGCTTCAAAACAGTAAATTCTCAGCTTATAGTGGTTAGAACTGGCAATTCTCATCCCTATAACGTACTCTATAGGGACACCTGATTTTTATCCTTCAAGTAAAAAATATCCGCTAGATATATTTATGCATTACTCCAAGTGTTGTTCTTACAGTGCACTACCTTTAGTAATCTCCCCCTTATAAGACCAATTCTTTGCTGAAAATGCAAAATGGTGTAGTCGAATTTTACAACAAAAACAAAATAGTCTAGAAGCATTTTACATTAAAGCAAAGTGGTCTACAGTATAGATTCATTTTCGTTGGAAAGTAAAATGATTTGCATCCAGTTTGACTAAAAGCAAAATGAACTCTGTTAGTCGTGAGTAATAGTTATTCCTTGTTTCATTTTTGTGTGGAATTAAACCTTTTTGATTTTAACCGAAGATGCGTCGGAACCCTTTCCCCTCACTGTCCTTGTTCTAGTGCATCGCATGGGTTCAAAACAGTCGAACCTGTACCTGAACCTGGACCCAAACTTTGGGTACCTCAAAAGCGTGAACCTGTACATGAAAATATACCCATTTCACAGGTTCAAATTTTTCGATCCTGAACCTGACCCAATTGCGTTTTTGTAGTACCCGCACCTGATTAGTACCTGAACCCGAAAAAGTACCCAAAAGACGACCTGAACCCGGGTATTTTTGGACCGGACCTGAATATGTTTGGGTACTTGAGAATCCAAACTTTTTTAAATTTTATCTTGTATTAAAAGTACAATTGGGTATTTGTAGTACAAAATATATTTAAAATGCATAAGAATGAAAGTTCACTGGTTCCTGGGACACCCTGCCATTGCTTTTGCGATGGAAATCATTTGAGAAGCTTGAATTCTCCGGCCTTTAACTTTCAATCAATGAACCCAAACATTTCAGGTCTTTTGCGATCAGGTTCAGGTCTTTTATGTGTTGCACCTGGTCCTGACAGGTAAAATCAAAACGGGTTTTTCTCTGTACCTGGTCCTGAACCTGAACCTGTACCCAATTTTACGGGTATAAAATATTGTACCCAGAAAGGACCCAAAATTATTGGGTCCAAAATAAATGAACCCATACTGAACCTGAACCTGGACCTGAACCCAAATACCCGGGTGCGACCTAAACCCATGCGATGCACTACCTTGTTCTCCAGGAGTTAACTTTCTCCAAAATATTTTAACGCATCCCACTTTATCAAATTGCTAAAATCCCTCTCCTTACAAAAAAGAACACACCTGTAGACATAGAAAACCAATTTCGCTGTTTTAGGAGCGTACAAAATAAATATTGCTTAAATATTTTTCTAATTAACTAACAAAAAGGCTTGAAATGAAGGGACTCTATTAAATCGAGATTTCTTCGGAAAAATGACTTTGCAGGAAAAATAGATCTCAATGAAGGAATTTACGTCAATCAATTTTTGTTTGTACATAAAGGATTATTGTGTGGTTAGCCCGTGATTAGTGTGAGTCAAGACAGTGAGCCTGATAGCAAGGCCACACTGTACCTCCCAGTTTTTATGAATATGACATAAATATTCTGGTATTTATGCCTAAAAATTGGGGTCTCTCAAAAGTTGGGTAAAATACGTAAATACATAGAGGTACGGGTTTTGGAGCAGTAAGGGAAACGTTACTGAGGCAGAATCCCATTCTGAGCCAACTATGACATAAACAAGGAATATAAAAATCAACAATGGCCGATGTAACAATAGACACTTGAGTGAGCACGTGATATGGGGCTGAAGTTGATTGTAAACATTGGCGTATGTTGTGGCATGGGAGAGGGAGCGGGGGCTGTTGGGATATTGTATAAGGGAAAGTGTAAATAAAAAGAGGCCTCGTTCAAGTCAAGTCCATTGGGAGACTGTCCGGTCGGAATGAAAATTTTATCAGAATAACTCACTTTCATTTTATTATTACATTTCATACCACAATACCCTCCCCTCCAATCACTTTCCCTCTCGCCCACGCTCTTCTTCCAGCTCTCTCTCTCTCTACCCAAATTAGAGTGGCAATGCACTGAGTCAGTTACGAGAGCAACTTAATTAACGCTGTATTTAAACAAACGTCTCATATATCAATTCTTCCCTAATCAAACATTTTCCAAAGCCGAACATACAGAGCCTCCAATTTTGCTTCTACCCCTCAACATTTTCCCACACCAAGGAAGTTCAACACAATTATCGAATTTTTCTCTGAATCCGCACAAATATTTTCATACATTTATTAAGTTTTCCACGAATAATATAAATACAATCAGTAAATACTCCATGTATGCAAAAAAGAGGCCAATTCTAAAAATAGGAATATTTGATCAATGAAGGTAAATATACAAGGGAAAATTGAGGGATTTTTTCCCCTTTTTTTCGGAGGGAAAATGATGGACTGTGTTATAAGGGGAGTACACTGTACTGGATGTGAACTTTGCGTCGATGTGCCCTCTGTGTGTGGGCTAAAGAAGAGCAATTCTTTGTCAAGGGAAGGTTCATCAATCAAGGACTAATGCAAGGCTCGGGTTTGGGAGCCGATGAAACGGGAGAAGGAAAATAAGTTGAAAAATGAATTCCTTCAGTGAAAAAGAATTATTATTTGAGGATGGGGATGGATACACTTTCCCGTCCACATGTATATTTAATATCCTCTCCCAAATGTGGTATCCAATACAGTGATCTCTCACTGGAGGAGAGTCTTTCAAAAGATCATTTTCTCTTTGTAGGAAACATCCTCGGTTGAAGGATTTGTATGCTTCCCGTTTACAAGAATGTTAATGTGAGTTGGGTGAGGGAAAGAATGGGATTTAAAGAGTCAAATTTGAAGTCATCTCGATTTTGGGATGCTAGTTTAGCAAGTGTCCACTTTAGTTGGATTTCCCAGCCGCCACAACTTATTTACGTTGTCGATGCCTGGGCTACGAGCTTCCTTACATTTTCCTCAATTTTTCACTAACCCCCTTCCGCTTTCTCTTTTATGAGCGTCTTTCAGCATGGAATTAAGTATGGGTTATTACAGTGCGCTAATTTTATTAGGACTCCTATACTAGAGGGAACATTCAGTTTTTTGCATTCTTTCAATTTTTTAAGGAGACGGCGGTTTTAAAAGTGGAGATACACACTCCTTCATAATATAGAGTTGACTAGTATAGGGTATTACAAATAGAGTGGGTATGAAAATAACTAAATTTTGCAGAGGTCTGTTGTATGTGTAAAAAGGGCGCGGAGTTTTTTGAAGTCGGGCGTTCTTAAAAAAGGGAATATTGTACTTGTAATATTTTAAGGGTGTTTTTTTTGTAGCGAGAGGACGTGGAGGGATAGGAGGCTACTGACGAGGTTCCACTATAGTGACAGCAGACGGTACATAAGGAAGAACGTACTAGGAATGAAGCACTTGATACGGTATAATATCATTTTTCATGGCCTTTCCGCAATCCTTGGGATCTTTTCAAACTCGGGTTATTAAATCTAATACTGCAGACATGCTTTCTCAATGGGTCGTTTATATGGGTCAGAGGAACCATACGGTGAGGGTTAATCATAACAATACACTTTGTATGTCAGGGGAGCCTCGGAGGATCCCTATGTACGTCCCATGTGTTCCCCGTATGGAGGCAATCTTATTTGCGCTTTCTCCTCCAACTTTCTCCAACCTCCTTTTTTATGGCTAGGACTAAACCTGTGTATAAATTTTCGGATAAAATTGATTACTATTTTAGGACCCGTCGGACCATCCGCTTCCACTTGCATTTTCCCAACATTACAACTTGGCCTTTCATCATGTGAATTTCTAGAGGATGAAATATTTCAGCCAGGATTGGGGATTCTCAAGCTTCATTACAACTTTCGAGGAGTCAATCCGACTTCAGAGGAGCTCTAAACTGACAAATGCACTGTGTTAGTAAAAATTAAATTTGGGTCAAACTAAATAAGATTTCAGTTTGAGGTATCGCTAATTAAATTTAAGGTCAGTGCGCGTACACTGTACTGTAAAATCAACGTTAGGTCATTCTAGGGGCAAGCTGAAGTCATCTTGAGCTGGCTAATGAACAATTTGAATTCTATTATCTTGTCAATGTGAGTTCAATGTTGGGTCAATGTGAGTTCAATGTTGGGTCAATTTGGTTTTAATGCTGGGTCAATTTGATTTTAATGCTGGGTCAATTTGATTTTAATGCTGGATCAATTTGATTTTAATGCTGGGTCAATTTAATTTTTGCTCGGTCAATTTGATTTTAATGTTGGGTCAATTTGATTTTAATGTTGGGTCAATTTGATTTTAATGTTGGGTCAATTTGATTTTAATGTTGGGTCAATTTGATTTTAATGTTGGGTCAATTTGATTTTAATGTTGGGTCAATTTGATTTTAATGTTGGGTCCATTTGATTTCAATGTTGGGTCAATTTGAGGTAATTGTTGGGTCAATTTGAGGTAATTGTTGGGTCAATTTGAGGTAATTGTTGGGTCAATTTGAGGTAATTGTTGGGTCAATTTGAGGTAATTGTTGGGTCAATTTGAGGTAATTGTTGGGTCAATTTGAGATAAACGTTGGGTCAATTCGAGTTCAGCGTTGGGACGATTGAAATTTTACTCAATTTGAGGTCAAACCTGAAATAAATTATAGTCATTAGAAAATGCTCTTCAGAATACATACACTTGTTGATTTATACTAGGTCAGCATTGGGTCAACAAAAGCTACGATAGGCCAAATTATGATGAGGTAATTCTAGCATCGTATGATCAAACCTATTATCCGTAGGACATTCGTAGATCATACGTCTTTCAATAAATTTCTCAAAACCACTTCAACCAAAATTTAAGGTCAAGGTTTTGCTAAATCCAGATCAGTGAGCTAGTTTAAGTCCAGAATTAGCAATCTCCCTGCAAATATTTTGCTTTCTGTGACGGCAATTAGTATTCATGAGACTGTTGACGTCACAACTGGATATAGTTATTCAAATTTGTTTAAATATTTATTTCAAAATTGTAACAATTCAAGGTCAATTCTCTTACCCAGGAGTTAATTTTGATCAAATGGTGTCAATCTAGTTTCCAATGTTGAACAAATACGTCACGTCAATGTATTATATCTTTGAGGTCAACTCTGATCGGCTATAGATAAAAGAAAGTTTGGAAGAAAACCTTGAAACACATTATTTGGAAGGATTGAGGAAAATATGTAAAAAGTTTTGGTTATTGAATCCGGATTTTCCCAGAGTTGTGGGAAACCCGGGAAGAGAAAGGAAAAGGTAAGAAATGTAAAAGAATGGGATGAGAGGAGTGGTGAGGAGGAAGTAAGATTTGGCTCGTAAAATTCGAATCACAGAATTAGAGTTGAAGTTATTTCATATAAAAGAAAAAGTTATTGGACGAGGAGCCCGTGAAGGAACTACTAATCCCAAAGTAATGTTACGTTCTCTGAATAACCGAAGAGTCCTCAACGAATTGTCTGCCACGGTGCGAGGTGCGTCAAGGGTTAAATATTGTTATTGGTCCCAACATCACGCACCATCCTCCGCATATCCCTGTCACTCCAATCCACTTTATAGCATCTCCCGTAATTATATGTGATTACCTACAGTGCACTCTGACTTTACCGATACCCTCAAAACTACCCTCAACTTCCCTTGGTTTTAGTAATTAAGCATAGATAAGTTTATAGTAGAAAATATTAACCCAAGGGAGAGCGTATCTAAATATTTTCCACCTCCAGCCTATAAGCTCGTTTAAGAGATTCCACTATAAAAATGCGTGTTACTGAGCATACCCCTATTCGTAAGAAAAATAGCGTCGGAGTAAACCGAACAGTTCCAAGATGTTTTAAGGTAACAGAGAAAATACGTTTATAAGGATGTATTTTTTAACAAGTGTCCACTGCATGCACAGGTTTTACAAGAAAATACTATTAGCATTGTGTTATAAATACACTTTTTGCACGTATACAAGGAATCTGTGTTTACAAAATGTTATAAAAAAATTACACACATATATAATAATTACATTTCTCAAGGATTACAACATTTTTCTGTATGCTCCCAAAGGAAGCAAATTTACCTGCTTTGTAGATGCTCGTACAGAGGGACCCACTGCATAAATGCAAATATCAGGTGAGAAATTGAGAATGCGGAAACTCCTCAAAATTTTTAAAATTCTGCTACGTTTTTTTAAATTAAAAATTGCATCTAAATCTGATATTATTTACATTTCAAGCATTACAAGAGTTTTTAAGAGGCAGAAGAGAACATCCGGGTATTCTTAATAAGCCAAATAGTTCTTGAGTAGAGCTGCGAAGAAGTAAAAGCGTATAAATAAATAGCATTGCTAAAAATCAAACTTCCATTTACTAAAAAAAATTTGTTAAGAAGCAAATGGAAGCATCCATGACTACAAAAAAATCTCGATTATCCACAAAGGAAAATTAAACATCCCTGAATATTTTTAAAAAGAAAAGTTTTTTTAGGAAAGTGTTAGAGAAAGAAGCATTCAGAGAGAAAGTCAAACTACAAAAACGAACTCGCCCTTCTTTAACTCAAAAGGAATGTTCAGTTGATGTTAAAAAATTGGAGGGCATTAAAATCTGCTGCATTGTTGGATGTTGGGCTCTTGTAGCTCCAAAGGCTTCTTAGCCGACCATATGTATACGTATAGATATGGAAGCGTAAGTATGTATAGACATAGTGTTTGGAGAGCAGGGACGTGGAGTGAAAGGAAACGGGTGTGAGGGAAGAGTTTGGGAGAGAATTCCGGGGCTCCTTGTCTGATAATGGAGAGGATGATTTGTGACATGAAGCGTGGCTGGCCTGCACCTATTGTTCCAAATGGCTTGTCCCCTCCAGATTTTTCCATGCTGACTCGGCATTTCAATAAGTCACATCCACATACATCAACATTGCCCAGACTCTATAGGCCCCGACTCCACATCTCCATTCTGCCCATTTCCTCATATGCTCATGCAAACGAGGCCATCCAGTGGTTACAAGGCTGTGAAGCACCAAGTCCATAATATTCCTCGTCATCACCCGTCCCCTATCATTTCAAAAAACACCGCTCTTTCCCTTCACTTCCTCCCGTACTCTCTCCATCCACTCCAGGTACATTCCCCATAGTCCCGTTTAAAAACATTCACGTACATACTAAAAGTACTTTCACTTTTCCCTTACGCAATCCTCTCCATCCACAAACGGTGAGTATGCATGTAAACTGCTATACATAATTATTTACAGTCTAGACCCTCTACAATGGCTCTCCCCCAAGCGATAACTCTCTCCATCTACACAATACACTCCCTATAAATGTCTACAAGTGCACCCTTGGAAACAACCAAACTTGCCAATTATAAGGGAAGCTCATTGTTGTAGAAAGAATTGAGGAAAACGAAAATGCACCCAGATGTTCCGGCCCTTATAATGAAATTGCTCTTAGAAGCTCTGAGAACAAGTTCATCCAGAGTACACTGTATAATCTAGCACACTCAGATCCTCCCAGGAGAAAATACATGCCAATGATATACTACAGAGATGCTAATTTTACTACTTTAGCACGACCATAAAACGACACAGTAGTACTCACGAGGAGCCGTTGTTCTAACGAGTTTTGACTGTATTTTTTACTACAAATTCTATAAGGTCCTATTTTAAAAGACACTCAACTTTCGAGAAATTCCTGATTAACTGTTCCTAGTTTTACAAGAAGGCTTCACTGTACATACGTAGACTTGCAGATACGTAGGTGTATGTACCATATGCTATAACCAGGGTTTGTAAATAAGCCCAGAGCTCAAATGTAAGAACAGAAACTAGTCCCTTTTTCGGGAAGAGAAAAATGACATGAAATGAGCTTCCCTTGGACGTTGAGGAAGTGCGAGGAAGGCGAAAGGTAAGTGCACATACGTTTTCCTATGGAAGGGAATCCCTCGCCAGATCTCCTCCTCCTTTCTCCTCTCTGCTCAACTGTCTCATACAGATCCCGATAAACTGTACTTTTACTAGAGGAGATCCCCCCATATATAGATATACATAGATACATACATACAGTCGTATACAAACAATTCCCCATAGGACCAAATTTTTTGAGCACATTTCCGTCGTCTACAATAATGGTAATTTTGATTCCTGTACTAGCGTTTGTGCAGTGAGTTCGTTATAAAAGGCCTCTATAGTTGACGGAGCGCTTCTTTATGATGAGGGAAATATTTGAGCGAATGTCCCTTTACCACAATCCCGAATTTTTCCCCTCATAATAGTGTCTTGTCTGTGAAGAGGCAAATATGATAAGTGACGGCTTCATTCAATTTTTTTACGACAAAGTAATAATAATAAAAATTTTTGTCAATACTTGTTTTTTTTTGTTGAAGGGAAAAAATGAACTAAGAACAAATCTGCATAAAAAGAAACGGAATATGAGCAGTTTTCATTGAAGGGAAAATAGGCTGAGGGATACTGGACGGATGTGTAGCAGTAATAATAATTAATTATTTACTCATTTCTGTTTTTGAACCAATTGTGCCTTGTAGGAGTATTTTGAATGCATTGGAATTTGATTTAGATGTTTTGTATGTGATCAGAAATGGATCTTGCCCATTTGTCCTCTTCACCGTAAGATATCCTTTATAAAGTATTATTTTGTTCCTTATGGGATTCTTTTATAACTAGAGCCGACTGTGTATTGCTATGAGAGGAAGGCTTGGCTATTACTATAACGCTTGAAATAAGGGGCTGGGAAACGATAAGAGAACTCGTACTCTGACTATGGACGTTTTTATGCCTCCATACCTGCCCCATATGTAGACAGGAGACGTACATATGGACATTGTGGGCAAGACGACTGGTGAAATAAAATGTTATTTTTATGATGCTCTATATTATTCCTCCTGACGGCGTGATATCCCATTTCAGACGGCAATTATTACCGACATATTATTCTTGGCTTTCTATGATCCTTTTCTTCTTTTGCTTATTATTATTATGACTATTGCCATTATTACTATTACTGTAATGTGGGGGAAGGAGGAGGAACTCGACTATATGGAGCCCTGTGGAAAGCAGTTATGTCAATAATAATATGCTTTTGGCAAATACACCCAGCAAATGTTTACATAATCACACCGGATTTTCTCCCTCCCCACTCACATCCAGCCTACAGTTGACTCTCGCTATCACGGACCTTACTACAGTCAACTCTTACTAGAACGGACCCCTTTCCAGCTGTCTCTTTTCTTTATTGGGGCAAATATAATTATTCCAACAAATGATCCATCTTACCAATATTCTAACACTTCTTGAGCATTGGATTTAATTCCTCCTACTTTGCTTTTGAAAATCTTGAATTTTTATACAATCACTAGAAAATTTTTGCAAGTTTTTATCAAATCTCCCAAATTTTAAGATTCATTGAATTTACAGGTGCAAAACCCCAATTGCTTTGAATTTCTCTCAACGTTTTTTGGCATAATTTAAGATTATTTATAAATTTAACGAAAAGGGTTGATTTCTCAAAGGAATTTTGCTCAAATATTTGGCCAAACGTTTCCAGTTTTTAAATTTATTAAAGTGAACGTTGTGGATATTAAAGCAGGGATTGGTACATAGCGGTTTTGAAGAAATGTTTCCTTTTCTGATGAGATAAACTTTATTTTTTAAAGGGAGCAGCTTCAGAGGGATTTCTTTTGGAAATTTTCAAGAATTCTAGCTACCCCTCCGGAATATTCCCCTTTGAAAGTGATTTTCAAATTTCCCTTGATTTTCCTTCCTTCGACAGAATTAATTTTGCAGGGTAAATTTTGTAGTCTTCTCCAAACAGAATATAGTAAGGGCCCTGCAGGAAGTTTCTCAACACTAAGCACAGGACTGGATTTAAGATATCCGTGGATAGCCCTAATGAAGAGATTTGACGTCACGCCTAAGTAATTACATGATTCGGAGTTGAATGTTTACAAAAACTAATGCAAATGGTAGGAAGAATATTCATTAATAATTTTCTGCTGGGGGAAGTTCCCCTCCATGCACTTGTTTACCTCTCATGTGAGCTGAAACCCTTGTAAAACTAATTATACAATCCTTCCCTTTGAGATGAGTCCATTCATTTTCCTTGACAAGCAATACTTGCATAATTAATGTTCCCGCTTGTCTCCCTGCAATAAGTCATTCAAGCTCATAAGTGCAATTAAATTCCCTCGGATTTCTTACTCAAATGACATTTTTCACGTATATTTACACAATTTTACACAATCCTCCAATTTGCAGAGATTTCCGCCTGGAAGCAATAAAACTTGAAAGTAAGAATTTTACAGAATACAGGATTACAAGTCAATAGAGACGAAAATGCTTGAGCACACTATTTTTTATATTACCATCATTTTTTTAAAAAAATTCTCCTAAAACCCCGTCACTAGAAAAGGGAAAAGTTACGTTTCTGGAGGTGCTCTTACAATGAGACTTTATTGTAAAATGATTATCCCGCCCTTACGTAATGACAGATACATACGTGTATCCCTACATATACGGAGTAATGTTCACACTGCCAAATGCCACCCAATAGCATTCAAGCCCAGACAACGTCATGAAATAGCATGAGTACTAACAGATATGCACACACCTATGAACATACATCCCAAGGCTTAGCGTGCATGAGAACATCATAATAGCCTATACGTACATATGTAATTATGTATATTTACACACTCTTTGCGGACTTGACAAGCTCACACAACTCACTTAATTTAAAGGCCGTCTCACGCTGGAATGACGAAATTTCTGCCAACCAACGAACTTGTTAATTATAGCTGCGAATGTCTTCGCTAATGAAAAACTCCATATGTAGATATTAGCAAAGACTCAACATGTATGCACAAGTTTTACAGTCTCCTCTCACTATAACAAACCCTTTTACAAATCTCACCTTTTTCCTCTACCGCTGAAAAATCTTTTTGACACCTGCCCATGTGTAGGGTTGCTAGAATCCTGATTTTTCTTGTGACAACCGTAAATAAAGCGCAGTCTCTTTAAAACAGACAACTTTGTTAAGAACAATATTTCAAACGGGAATTTGTACGTATTTCCGCTTGATTTAAATTTGAGGGAATTTTGAATTATGTTTATTGTTACAAGAGCCCATGCATAGGTCACCCTTGCTACAACGGACAGCCTTCAATAGTTCAATGTAACATTCGTTTTATTAGTTCTTGATTCATTTAGTTTTTATTCATTAAAGTTAAATGTGTAATTATGTAAAGATAAGGAATGCTTAGAGGGAAGGAAGTGGAGCTGTATATGGAGAGTCGGAGCCAGGAGTAAGGGAAGGGTGGGAAATATGAAAATAGCTGTCGGGGACTTGAATTTGGTTTCTGTCTGCATTGAGGGAGAAGACTGAAGTCAGATTGAGGAGCATATTATCTGTGTTGAAGTGCTCTGTCTCTGGCCCTCCCGTCCAATGAGAGTCGAGCATGGACGAGTAAACGTAACAAGGAAACCATTTCAGCTAAATGAGCTAGTTCCATATGTGAGACACTGGTAGGGCTAAGGAATTGGGTCTAGACAATTTTCTCCCTGGAATTCCCTCCTCTCGTCCTCTCTTTCTCACAGCTCATTCCCCCACGGAATTTCTTTGTTCACTACAGATATAATCGTCGTTTGACGTTGACACAACATTGCCATCTTATTTGCTTGTCCTATGTCCTATTCCACATCATCCCACCAATTCCATCCCAACCCATTCCCTCCACATTTCCCGGGAAAATAAAGTCTGGTCAATTAGGCTCAAAGAAATCCTCCTAGGATCAATTCTATCTACATAGATGCACATACATATACATATGTACATACCTATATACATAAGTACATACATGCATCCATCCAAACAGACATCCACATCTGTATGTATATTTACGCGCAGCATCCAAATTGTCCAACAATTTTAAATTTCCCGCTCCACGCTCCACTGCTCATTCAGCCCAATGCTCGTCAATTCAATCTGTAGCTAGGTATATGTTTACACGTTCATGTACATCCAGGGCGTCAAATTACACATGATAAATACCCAATTTCTCCAGCACTCACGTAACTTCTCTTTGTGCACTCTGGCTGTAACGGCGGCAGTTTTAAAAAATCTAATACAATTTGAAGTTTGAAAATACGGGGTCCTGAATGATGCCAAATACTATATTTATTTTTACTCTTCTGCTAATTAGGAATTTTCCAATAATATTCCCCAGAGGTACTGTACATGTGGTTAATAGGGGAAAAATTCTCGTATAGACGAAAATTACTGTTAAAAAATTGTCAACCTTTACAGCGAGGTTTATTCCCTTTCTCGAGTTCCCAATACGTAAACTGTTCGCAAGACTTCGGGTAGCTAAAGAGCAGAACATTGTAAATGGTCCATCCTGTTGTAGAGGATCTGGAGGAAGAAATTGACGGAGGGAGTTGTATGTAATTACAATATTGTCTTTTATAGGGGCGTCTGACACACAGACGCTGTACTTGATGGGCTTACTCCATCTCAATGGCTTTATAATATCCAGAGTTGGTTCCATTTCTGCGGAAACACTGTTATGGCATTAATACATTGGGAGAGGTAGGCCACAATTGGTTGTGCAAATCCATTTCCCTTTCTCCAGCCCTTCACTTTCTCCCTTCCTTCCTTTTAAATACATGGCTAAACAATGCCCTGGCTTATTATTAGTCCATTCATTCCCACTCAATGGTTCAAGTGCGTCTCTGTTGTAGCTTCGAGTCCTCCAAATAGCATCTGTATTTATTCTTCAGCAAATATTACAGTACATGCTTACTTCAATACCCCCCCCCCTCACCCTGAAATCTTCAAAATCTGGAAGACATAATGGCAGGATTTTTTAAGACAAAATATTACAATAGCGGGGTAATTCAATATCCCCGAAAATATTACTCTGGACAAAAATTCTTCTACGAGAATAATTACACTACAGCCAGAGTTGAGACATATGTATGTGTGTATGCTGAGACGTATAAATATTTTCGCTTTGAATTGAAGAAACTCTTGTCCAGGTTGATTATATACAGCTAGAGGCAACTGTGGGCTTGTAATGGAGAAAGCATCCGGATTATTTTGCCTCTTCACGAGGTGATAGCCGAATTCCCTAAGGGACGCTCCATACATTGTACTATATGTTGTTATAAGGGAACCGTTGTAGTTAAAACCCAGGGTATTTTATTACTCTAAGGAAAAGGCTCATTTGCACATTTGAATTGAGCGGGAGGGCTTGAATTTAATTACTTGATATTCCGAGAAAAATAATTTGAAGCTAAGTACAACCATGGCTTCATTATAGAGCTTCGTATTATATTTTGAAAGGTTTTGTTTACAATGGGAATACAAGGAGGATGGTGGAGGTAGTTGTGAGGGATATGACCTTATTGCGACAGGGGATGTTGGGAGCATTAAATCAAGATGGAGAGTGAGTGAGAGAGGGCAGAGATAAGTGCAGGGCATTATCAAGACAAATGTTGTTCAAATGGAATATTAATGCTCCCTCTTGTCCCTTAATGACTTTGAATAATTGTCCTGTATATTTGAGCCCAGGAAATTTCCATCCTTTATTAATGGCAAGTACACTTGCTCCACTGAAACGCATCCATTCAAGGACCATAGCATGTACATAACTCTAATTTTATGTATTTATCAAAACCTATAGATATAAAATTCTTAGTTCCCATCCCTTCTCAACCTTACAGGATATTCTGGATATAAGGGCTTCCTTCATCAGAGTAGTCGTTCCTTGAGTTCCAGACATTTTTGAGGAAAATCCTCCTGTCCGTAATGCTACTTTCCCTGGTCATAGGAGGATGACATGTGCTTTCAAAATTGATGCAACTGGAAATGCCCTTATAGCGAGAGTTCCCTGTGTATGTGTTATCCCTGGGCACATGCAATTGTACGATACGCTCATTGTTAGCATGGACTTTGTATAATTACATGATCCTATCAAGTCAAGTAACAAGTTGTTTCTTCGTAGCTGTCAAGACTGTCAACAAGTGAATTTTTACAGATTAAAATACGCACGCTATTTACAATACACATAAATACATTCACTCTCCATATAAGGGACCTTCTTTATATAAAACCGGTTTTTCTTAACGTACAAGCATACCTATGTATATGACCGAAAATATTCATCACAGTGACTTCATGTAAAATTATAAATTCCATTCATTTTCGGGGGGAGCTTACACAGGAACTGCGTCCTTTAACCTCAGTATGTTTGTACATATTGTAGCAACGCATAAAATATTAAATTCTCTCCATTTATGAGAAATTTCCTTACAGTTTTTACAAAAAAATTTTCAGCACACACATGCATAACAAACCCGAAGGGAAGAAATTGCAGAAAGGGATGCTTTTGCAGATAGGATTTTATTGTGGAAGTTTCGATCGCTAGAAAAATGTCTTTAAAATTCATAACATTGCCTCTTGCAGACATGATTTTTGTCTTAATCTCATCAAGTATAAAATACAAGCAAACTCTTTGAAAAACAATTCTAAAGTTTTGAAGTTCTAGTTTTTTTTTGAAAAAGTGTGAGGTTTTAAAGACATTATTTGAAAGCAGTTATTTAACTCTCTCTCTCTCTATAAGGACTCTCTCATACAATATTTTTAAAACTATGTCGAAAACTATATGGAAAAACTATCTCGTCAAGTTTATTTTGTTTAAAAATGTATTAAAGCTTGTTTGTTCTTACTTTCAGAATACGCAGTGCACTCTCTCTCTCTCTCTCTCTCCGTCTTCATACAAGTGCATTTAACTCTTTAATGAGTGGAAGCTCTCTATAAGGGAGGAATTCAGTCTAACTTTGTAAGAGTCTACCCTCCAAATAGGGTTTGCTACTTTGAGGGACGCTTTTATATAAGGACTCTGGAAGTATATGCACATACGTTAAAGAAAGCCTGACACACATGTCTATGGAGAGAAAGCGAAGAGAGGGAAACGACCTTGCACGCACCCCACTTGACGGGACATAAAAGGGAAAAAAGCCTGTTAAAACGTATGGAGCCGGGTACAGGCATTAGACACGGTATTTGCGTGGACTGAGCTCGGCAAAGAACGAAAGGGAAATGAAAGGAGGGGAATCGTTCGTTTAGCAATTACCACAACTTTTAGTTCTAATTAAAGAGACACTTTACTGTATTGCCATTGACTAACGAACACAACATGAAGGAGACTTCTCCCTGGAATGCGAATGAGAGGAGGGAGTTTTCCAGGCCCAGAATCTGGATTCCCTTCTAATTTACTCCTCCATTGTGTTCCAACCTAAAAATTAGCTCTCTACAATACTTTTTCCTGATTCACATTCCCTCCCACCTAACATTACTCTCCTCAATTCCAACCAAACTTCCCCATATCCCTTTTTCTATTAAACTCCCCTCACAGGAAAAACCCATCATCCTTGTGTGGTACACACACACACGGTCTTCTCTTCCTATAAGCGACTCCCTTATTTATAAAAATAAGTTTTCTCTTCTGGAACAAAAGTACGAATTTATATTTTTACAAAATAGTTTACTTTGAGGACATGAGCATATTACAATGTAATTTTGCTATAAAGGTCAATGTTACTTAAGAAGCGTTCCTCCATGTCTATAGGGACAAAATAGCTTCTAAATCTAACAAAACATCTCCAGTAATGATATGTTGCTTCCCTCTTTAAAAGCATATATTTTGAACCAGATGGAGTTTCGTGAGGGGGTTCTATGGTGCTGAATGTGAACTGTATTGAAAATTAAGAGATGTTTTTTTCCTATGGGTTCTTTGGACACATTCCCGCTCAATACGATATCCATTCTTAAAATTTTCAGCCCTAAATTAAATTCTTGTTCTATAACAGAGATGCTGTTCTTAAGAGAGTGTACTGTGTGTGCACTTCCGAAATCAGATAATTACATCTTTGATCTTGTTTCCTACATCTGGAACAGTACGATCTGATTTCTACAAACTGCAGTTTGTGTGCACAATTTTTTGTAGGTTCGCTCTACAAGGTTCCAAAACAGATTTTTCTCCGCCTTAATCATTATAGAAAATTAGGTACTTCGAATTTTGTACAAAGCAATTCACCTTACAATTGCAACAAAGGTTAAAGTAAGTTGAGGAAACTACATTCTACAATTTATTTATCATAAATTCTTAACTGCAAGAGTAACAAAAATAACAACTCTGAAATTTTTTAAAAATTCTAAACTAAGACCTCCTTTGCTAGACGGTTTAAATTGTTATTTAAAAAAAAATGTCCGTATCCCTGAAAATAAATTTTACAAGTTCTTAAACTCTTTTGTGTACGCACATTTCTATATTTATAACAAGATCGTTTTCCTTTGAATTGTTTATTTATATGCAGAACATTATAAGAGGCAAATTAATTTTTAGACTCTCTTTTCTGGAGAGAGCAGATTTTGTTTAAATGAAGGGAAACAAGTTGCTTTTTGTAAAATTGGGCACAAACGTTAGAAAGTCGTCTATAAAAGATCGGGTTGTATAATTACTAGCATTAAAATGTGTCCCGTCCGCGTGTGCACAACTGTAGGGCCCAAAATATTTGGGATACGCTCTTGTCGAAATGAAAACACGGGCTTAAATATTCATCTAAAGTCATGCGTTGTAGGAAAGTTTGGCTGAAGCTGTAACCCGAGCCGACAGTATCGTTTATCAAGAGCCTGTATGATTGAACAGTTCTCCAAAGATTAATTACGCTCAGCCAATCCCCGGAGCTGGGAGATTGAAAAGCTTGTTTTTATAAAATTGACGATAGCAAGCCCTTAAACTAAGCCTATACCGTAGACTCACTCTATAAAATCCGTCCACAGAATCTCAAAATACCCTCCAATACTGTCATTCTCTTGTAGAAAATTCATTTCTGTGTTAAACTTTGAAAACACCAAAACAATTCTCAGCCTATTGTAAAAATCGTCTTGTAAGGCAAGCCATTACAGCAAGATTACATTGTACCTTATTCTACCTCACTGCAAACAAGCAAGAAAAAAAAACATTAAAATTTCTTTTGCCCAAACTCAGGGTAAAGTTTTGACTTCAGATTATTAGGGCTTATACTAGTACGATACTCCTCAATGAAGTTTTTACCCGATATAGCATAACCCCCTCGAACAAGCATTTCTACAGTATAACAACATTTTTCGAGGTTAATGTGCATTTGAATGTACATTTTTTAAACTTGTAATAATAGTATAGGGAATTATCAACAGGGAAAATGGTGTCTCTGATGGGAGCTGTGATGTCAAGAGGTCACTGCAGGGGTTTTTACATCTCTAAAATACACTTGCGTGTAAAATTACTAATGCAAGATTTACTCTACATTTGTATGCCAGGTGATATAATGCATACAGTCTGCTCTCTTCAAAAGGACAACCCAAGGATATGTTTTTGTGTCGTTAAAAGGTAGGTTACAGTAAAGGGGCACAATTTAAAGTGAAACTGAATACGGTCCAGAGAACCTTAAAGGGAAAATGTTATTGGGGAAGCTCCTCTAGTCAGCGAGGGTCATAATAGAAAGAGTCCACTGTGACTTTGGGACTGAGTGCTACCATATGAAAAGGAAGTTACAATTGTTAATAGGTACGTGAATAAATCAGACTGAGTCATTCCCATTATCTTAAGACAGTGGTGTCTTTTTAAAGGGGCTGGAGGAGGAAGTAGGGGCGGAGGAAGCGTAGGTTTCGGACAGAACGCGTGTAAATGCAAATAGTAACTGGCGTGGAAGAGGTGAAATTAAAATTCCATGAATTTTTAAATACGAAATAAATTTCCTTAAATGGCACTCACAATCGTTCGGCAAATGGTTTTTCTCTTCTGAATTAGCTCACTCTTCTTCTCATTCCATTTCTTTTCCCATTTCACCTGTTTACGTAACTCCGGGCCTCTGGCTCCAGACGGGCATTCATTACTTCCCGTGTGTAAGCATGGGAAGTAACGCAGATATAAACCCACATGGTACATGTTTGATCGCCAAAGGGGCGTTCAAAAATAATTTCATAACGCCAGTTTATTCAGTGAGGCCGGCAGGATTTTTTCTGGCCTCAATTTGGTTTTTAAAAATCTGGGAGTATCAAGATTCTCTCATGGTTTAGACGATGGAGTTACAAGGTTAAGTTGTGCAATGTTTGGATAAAGAAATTCAGTGAAAAAGGCCTCCAAAGGTTTTAATAATTCTTACAGGCGTTTGATTCGCTTTTGAAAGAGGCCCACCAGCGACGACATGATATCTTATGACCTTCCAGGCCTCATAAAGACGTAGTGTGTAACTATGTTTTGTACAATAGGAGGTGCAGAACAATTTTTTGAGACCTCTGGCCTCTTTTCACGGGTCAGTGGTTTTTTTGGCCTCATTGAATTTGTAGGGTATTTGTTAAGATGTTGTTTGAAACATTTGTGAAATTATATTGTAAACTAAGGAGGCCTTTTAGGCTTGCATTCATATTTTCCATGAAAATTGAGGAGAAAGGATTGTAAGTAAATGGTTTTTAAGTCATTAAAGAAATTGTTGCTGTTAGTTTTGGTTACATGCTGGTCAATGAATACTATTACGCATTATTTTATTTTTACAACGGCCTCAAAGGTTTTGCCCAGACTCGAACATGGTTTTTACGGGTTTAGGAGTAATGCTCCTCTTTAAGTTGTGCTTGAGCGGGCCTCCACATGCCTGTGACACAGTGATATTTGTAGGGAAGTGGAAGGAGTGTGTGTGACAATGTAAACAGAGGGAAGGTGTTTGTTTGCATATGGTTGAAATGGATGGTGAAAGTAGATACTAAAAAGTACATTGGAGAAAGCTGGCGACACGCCTGTTTTTCACAGTAGTGCAACTTTTGCAATTGAGAGTATCTCACCGTCCAATCTCACTTTCTTCCTTTTCCTTTCTCTTTCCATCTCACCACACCCACACCCCAGCACCAAGGACATTCTCAAAATTATGCAGCCTCAGTGAGCAGAATGACTCTCGCTAACATTTATATCCTACATTTCAAACCGCCACCGGTTCTTCCTCTTAATGTTTTTTCCTATATGTATAGGTACATACAGTGTACTCTCCCTATAGCATACACCCTTAGCAGAGTGTTCCCACTTCAGGGGGGAAAACTCTCGCATTCCCTCTTACGACAATGCCAACATTTCCTATTTTACAGTAAATATCATTATAAGGGATTCACAGGAGACCGGAGATTTTTGCCTTTGCAAAAACTTCTGGTAATTACGCTGTTTTCAACCCTTGTGTTCAAGGATGTCGGAGCGGGTAAATCCGTCCCTTGCATTAATGAGAACTTATCCATTAAACCCATCCCTTTAAAAAATTTCTGTAAGAACGTCCCCCTAGTCGAGTTAAATACCGCATCTTTCCGGAGTGCTCTTAAATAGGTAAAATATTTGGGTACATTTTTTACTTAAAGCACACTACTGGTTTTCCTCCTTATAAAATGAACATGCGCTTGTACTCATGTAGAATAGGTATTCATACTTGAATGGTTTTCAGGGGGTCATAGTATCAAAAGTTAACTGTATGCTGACATTAAGTGCAGTCATATTCAAACATGCATATTAAATTCTTGCGTTGAGGTAATACTTACACATAACGGATGTTGATTAATATTTGCCCTGCATGCACTTCCACATGGAAATAAATCAAAACATTTTTAAGCATACATATGTATCTATCTACTTACATAATTATCCGTATTCGTATTTGAAATTAATGTAGTCTTGTGAAATCAGACTTCATACAAGTAACGACATGTTAGCATGCACGTTTATGTACGAAAGTATTTTCACAATTGTATTCCTCCATATTAACATATCCGTGTGGCTGATCAGTTCTCATCCATGCTATTTATGCATGCTACACTCATTAGGGCTAATGCACGCTTATTGAGTTGTTTGCGTAAATTTAATTATTGTTTATCCCTTCTGTGTGCATACAGACGTAGTACCTGTGTACATTTGTACACTTAGATTTATGCTCCTTCAGGAAAGATCTGCAGTAACAATTTACCCTGGCTATAAGGGACCCGTAGATAGTCTATTTGAAAAGACCTGTTCATATAAAGTGGACCCTCTCTGGAACGACAAGATTTTGGAGATGTTATAGAGTTGTAGACGGGTTGTGACAGTAGTATAAATTATCATGTAAATTATAACTGAGGAGAAGTGTATGTTGTGACAAGAAAAGTAACTATTAGTACGGGAGCCGTTATAGAGAGAGAGAGAGAAAGAGAGAGAGAGAGAGGGACAGAGAGAGGCCATTTTCAATAAACATTTAGTTTTAAGGGCGGAAAATCCAATGTGAAATTTAATTTTCACAGGGGCTCTAAAAATAGTGAGAGTGTACTGTAGACGCCGGTATGTATACAAATGATGTTAAAAATGGGGCTGGATTGGAAGGAGGGAAAGGCGGAGAAAGACATTTGCTGTAAGTTTTATGACTCACCTGAGTACCATTTACACACCGCAATCCCTCGCACTCTCTCTCTCTCTCACGACTTTCTCCTGCATGTTAACTTTCTCCCCGAACTCTCAATACTTATCAAACAATGTCTTTTGGCTCGCTGGGGATCCCCTCAGTTCCATAAAATGCTTCCACTCCATTCCTATTACATTGTCGTACATAGGAATCCTCCATTTAATGGACTGCCTATACCTGGATGGCATGTAGCTCGGGCCGTAATTGTGGTTCTATTGTGTGATTTATGCCCAGAGTTATACAAACTTTCCACGCATGGTTTCCTTTTAGTGCTCATGTGTTTATGGGGCCACTAGAACCCAACTTCTCAGCAACCTTGCAAAACAAGCCAATTATCAGTGAGGGCTGGCCGGATCCTGGCATGTAAAATGTGTACACATTTTAAAGGTGAGAGTAAATGGGGCGAGAGCAGCAGTTCTAAATTTAGTGTGTTTCGAATTTTTTTTCCCAATACCAAGCACTCTCGCTCTAACGGATTTTCTTTTAAAGGAGGATTGTCCCTAATATGGGCGAACATTTTTGGAGACGTTCCCGTTCGCCACAATACCGATATCTACCCTTATTTATAAGAGTATCTACATAGTGTCGTTGAAAAAGTAGTAAGGTTATGCAAGTAGTCCATGTTGCTTTTCGTGAAACAGTGGTCCCGTATAGTTTCGTTTATCAATTAAAATTTCACAGACATTTTCTTTATATTTTCAACAAAGTTTAGAAAAAGTTTCTGGATTTTGAAAATTTTTATTTTGCCAGTGTTCAAGCATATTTTGTTTACCTTGTAGAATTTCAAATTTTAAATTATTTCCCGCATATGGTTTTACTAAGGGGCATGCACGTATTGCGTATCATTTTTTGCAACACAATACAGACGATTTATTTCTCAAAAAGGGTGCACATGGGAACATCGATCTTCTCTCGTGAGGAGTCTTTTTTGATGGTTTGAGTCATAAACATTTTTTAAGATCTATCGATCAGAATTTAAAAATTGAAGAAACAGAATTCAGGGGTCAATTTAATTTTTTATTTATCAAGTGTTTTAAATTTGTACTCAAACTTTGTTATTAAGTAAACGCCGATTAAACTTCAGCTTTATTTTTAAACTTACTCTGAATCCACTCAGGAAAATTGACTATAACGTGTGTCAGTGTGTCTGACAAATCCTCAGGGAAAAAACTGTAGAAAACTCAATTTCATAACTTTTAACAACAGATGCAATGCCCTACAAAATACTTCTTGTCGATCTTTTATAAACACCTCTCTTGTGCGTTGTATATTCACTATATTAGTCCAATTGATGGTCGAATGATTTTCAAGTACGAGAAAAAATTCAGTTCAAAACTGGTCAGAGATTATTCTTTGGTTGTGTTTAGCTTTCTGCCTAAATTAGTCTTCTGGAACTATGCTAATCCTTTTCATGAAAACAATGACTGGAGAAGCTTACCGGTTGAGGGAATTAAAATACGCGTGGTATGATGCATTCAGAAAATGACCCAATGAGTCTCTACGAGACTGAAAAGCGGATTACGAGCACAAGTTGAAGTATTCTCAAGTTGAAAAATACGGCAATGTGGGAAATTCCCTATGAACCTGTCAGTGAATACGTGTCTTGAGTGTTGCGATAGTGTATACTTTCTAATATTGTTTATTTATTATATTGTCCTTAACAGCAGTTACCTTAATAATATTTGTTGAAATTCTTTAAAAACTTTAAGACTTCTCCATTGGATGCCGGATATGTGTAACAGTAGTGTAGCGACAGTAATTTTTTACAATAAAATTACACCCCCTTTGTGGGTGGTTTTAGATAAAATGGTAGACAATCAAAGGAAATATGTGAATGCCCCCTGAACACGTATTCCCTCATCGCAATAGAAAGAGATAAGAGTAACTTGGGAAGACTTGAGCAATGTCAATATGTACTGTAGCATGCACATGCAATTTACATCGGAAACATATGACAAGTCCTTTCTAACACCTCCATGATGTTCCAGTATTTTCAGATATGTACATGGTGAAGAAAATGCCCGGTGACTTTTGTCACACACACACACGGGGATGATAGGACAAGGACAAACCCAAGGAGGGAGTTCATGCTGTGAATAGGAAATTACCTTCATTAATTTCCTTCAGAAATGTTTTTGACCCCATATCTCCATATCCTGGTGACAAATTCGAGCGGGGAAGTCCCAACCTGCACACAACTGCAACTTTGCTTTTATTTAAAGGGGGACCCTGGCGGGAAATTTAAAAGTGCTTGTTGTTAATGGGAATTTTTCCGGAGGAACTCCTCCCAAAAGTCGGAGGGCAAAATGAGAAAGTCTTTCTCCGCCGCTGAGTAGACAAAGTGAAAGCATTATGGCTCCAAACTACTTTCACTTGTAAGTGTGCATAAGCACAAACTTCCCATATTACCTTCCCAAAATCTTACTTTCCCCATTGAGGTGAAAGTATGCGTGTGCACCCTTTGTTAAGGAGTTTTAACGCAAGAGAAAGGGATGAGTTCAAGTTCGGGTTATTTATTTGAGCGCTCTTGCAATTAGATCCATTCCAAATTTAATTTTCTTGTCATCAGATTTTGCTCAACCATGAGCGAAATTTGAGGCACGTATGTTTAAAAATTTTCCGCAAGTATGAGTGAAAATTAATTGTATCATTTGCAGTTTTATAAATCCGTTCAAGCTTCTCATTAAAATATATCCAGTCATTACAAACTACCATTTAAAATTTTAAAAATTTTGTTGTTCACAAATTTAAATGCGGTTCAATTAGACTGCAAAAAATTTAATGCGTTACAATTCAAGTTGCATACACAGAACTTTAAGGTTTTTTGAATTGTGTGTAGTGGTAAATATAAAAAAAATTTTACATGATTTAAGTCAAAGTAATTATTATAAAATCCTAAATTTTAGGTACTATCAAGTTCAAACTGATAAAATTTAATTATTACCATTTGTGAATTTCACACCGAAAAATGAAAAATCAAATAAATATTTGAACTCAATTTTAAAACTACATAATCAAATATTTTTCCAGTTTAAATTTATAGCTTTGTCTTTATAGAAATTTAATAATTTCGAGTTTTAAAACTCGAATATTCAATATAATGATTGAACCTACGGATAAGAATATAAGATCAATGATACTTTTATAAATCAAAACTCACGCATCGTTCAAACTCATATATGGACCTCAAACTTGAGCGACCCTATCTCTAGAAAAGTCTGAACAAAGCTGATACGAGCATGTATTTGTAAGTGAGAGATTCCTTGAGGGAGAATGAGCCTTTGGGCGTATGACCGTATGAGTATATACGTAGATTCGGATATATACAAGATAGGGGATAGGAATAGAGCATAAAGGCGTAGGACAGTGCCAGAAATGACAAGGAAAGAGAAAGGAGAGAAAGTTGATGTTGAGACACTCACGTTCCTCTCGTTCTCCTCCTCCTCCTATTTCTGCCAACTCCGTTAAGCTGAGACTGTAAAAACTTTTCACATATCCCAGAAAATGGACAGGAATAGAATAGAATGGAGTTGGAGAAATCCAGTTTTATATTTTCCACTTTTTTCTACAATGGCCATGTCAACTTGAATGATATCATATCATATCCCATCCACTTTCTAAATTCCAACTCCCGTCATTTCCTCAACAAGTCAGGTCTCCTCACTTTTTACTTTTCTCCAACTTTCTCCCATTACACTCTTCCTTATATCCTACACAAACATTATACTCCTAAGGTCCTTTCCCTGTATGGCAGACCCCCCTAAAAATCCTGTTCTACATAGAATCTAATAATTCTTTAAGACCTCCCATGTACCCCAGTGCAAGACTTTCTCCAGGTAAATACATTGAATTTTTTGTCACTAATTTCGGAAGCTTTCAAGGGTGTCGTTATGAGTAAGGCTGACTGCATGCAGTTGCATAAGGGTTTATATACTTTATATGCACTTGCAATTCAAAGCATGTGAAAGGTCCCAACTTTCACCCGGCCAAGCCAGAGGTCTTATGAGGTGGAAAAATTCCCGTTTAGACCCCATTCCTTCACAGGATTAGCCGAGAGGAACAAAAGGGTGGGAATTTTGAAAGCGAATCCCTCACGATTATCAACAAACGACGGGTGTGTGCCGAGGATGCCAAAATGAGCGAGGAAATTTAAAACTATTTTCCTTTCATCCTTCAAAAGCTTGTATTACAAATCCTTTGCTTTCACTTCCAAAGCTACAAATTGTAAAATCACTGGTATGTAGCTCCTTGACGTATCAAAGGCAATTACTATGAGGGAAAAATAAACAAGTGTAGTGGCCTCTTGCTATGAGCGACTCTCGTAGCAGCATTTTATCGTCATGGAAAATCTAATAATATCATTTTTTATACTTTGTAAAAATATGCTGGATTTAAGAGCTAAAACAATTGACAATATTCTACAGATTCTGAGGACACTGCTATGCAGAGGAGCTTCAGAGCTTAATGCCAATTTAAAACGCAAATACAAAAATCCATGAAAGCAATATTAAAAGTAAAAATCGAAGCTAACATAGGAAAAAATTAACGAGTATTAGAAATCAGAATATTAAATGTTACTGCAAAAAATAGTCGAGAATGAAATTTTTGAATTCAAAGGTAATGCGGATGTAAATCTTTCTAAAAAAATGACGGAACACTTGTGAAACCAAGACCTGCTATTGAAGGAAATATTGTGTTTTTCGAATTGCTTCGTGTATTATATGAAGAAGAGCCTCTCATTTGAATCCCACTGCCGACTTATATCTTGGATTTTACGTTCTTTTGAGTAAAACTTAAGCGATAGCGATTTGCTGGGGAAATGAGGCAGAGCAAAGTATTCTATTCTCAGTGATGTCTCTTAAAATGACATTTCCATGACTGAGCTTACTAAATACGAAGTATTTATCATCTTCTTTTCCTATTCCTTCTTTATCCATATAATTCAAGCATAACTCGTAATGTCAAATACTTTCCCCAACTTTCTCCCCTTCCCTTCATCCTTAAATTACGGTCGGCGTTTGTAACTGTTCAATGCCTTCTGCTTTCAATAACACTAGATTATTCAGTGCTTTCATGCTTTCTTTCAATTATCCAAATTTTTTTGTACATGATTTGAGTTTAATCTCAAATGCTACGTTTAGCTTTCTTTTAAATTTTCGTTAGCACTCACTTTCAGTTTTCATTTCACTTTCTCTCAACTATCTTTAACATTAGATTTTACTCTTTCCTTTGCTCGAGTTTCCCTTTTTTAATTATAAAATTAAAACCATAGTAGCGTAAGTACGAATATAAAATAATGTGTTCATCTTCATGCTGTCTACAACTGCTCAAACTAAACAAAACTAGTTGGTATGTAACCCTTGTTGGCGTTCATCAAGGGATGTTTACTTTGCTGAATTATTCAGCCTTCTTTCACTTCGCTTAAATATGACATACATTTCTATGATAAATTTCGAATCTGCCCATTTAATGCGATGGTTCAATTTCATCATATGTAAATGATTAGCTACAGCAGATATCTTCCAAATGTTCTTTTCTACATGAATTCTCAGTTGATTAATTCTGACTTCTAGAGGACGTCCCGTTTCTCCAGTGTACTTAGCATTGTATGAACTAAATCTGTTCTGGTATATTCCTCCCATGTTCAATTCTTCATTGTCTTTCACAGTATTTAAAAATGTATTTACTTTGACTACAGGAGTAAATGTATTACAAGTGAGGCCTTTTTGATCTTTATTTGAAACCAGGGGTTTTGTTCTCTCTTACCACGCTTTGTCTGCATAGCATAACCCCTCCCTCCCATTTGAAAAACTTGTGCACAATTACTCATCAAAAATCTACATAAGCACAAAATTGTGTCAGGATTTGTGCACAAAAGTTGGGGTACATTAGCTGGCGCACAAAGTTCTGTTAGCATTTATTGCTTTGAGGAAATTTCCATGGTTGGTGTAAAAATTAGTTTGAACTTATTGTTTCCATTGTGTATAAGCAATATTTGAACATAAATTGTGACCAGCACAATTAGTGACAGCACAAGAGACTGGAAAGGTGCTCGGCAATGTAAGTGCACTCACAGCTTTGTTGAAGTATACCATGCGCGAACCACTTTAGGCAAAACTCTACTACTGTGACCAGAAAATACTCAAAGCAGGACTGTTAGAATATTCCCCTAAATTTGAGCACAATTGTGCACGAAATTGTGGGCAAACTTCACTTTACTCCCGAATTCTCACAGGATTTTCAAACGGAGTATGCAATGAATACATCGTGGGCTAAATTCTAAAAAGTATCATTTTCCATTCGTAGCCTATGCTTTTTAAATGGGCTCGCAAATGAAAATGGTACTTTTTAGAATTTAGCCAACGATATGTAAAACACTAGCTTTTTCCACAATGTCCCTCATTGCTGTAGAGATGGTCATTATATAGATTAGAAGTAGAGAAATTCTCATTATTTTTAGCACAGTTAAATTTTCAGCTTAGAAAAATTATTAGCCCTAGCATCAATTGGGGACGGTCTTCAAGGGGACTGTAATAGAGGGCCTGGACTGCACCTGCTTCGGTCATAGCGTAATTATATACATATGTAATTATATATGTATGTATACAAAGATGATGAAGGAACTATTAATAGGAAATTCAAATTTCTCCTCCTCTTTTCCTCCTATCTCCTTAATGGTATTTGCTCAACGTTATCCTTGTGCTTCAGCCTCGCGTAATTTGTTATCGTTCCGGGATTCAGCGAAGCGTGTTAAAAGTGAGGCTTCTGTAAGTTTACATGTGCATGAGAGGATCCCGAAGGCCCGCAGAGTATTGATTCTATTCTATTCACACAAGCCCAGGGCTAATTACTACTTCATTATAGATCCCAGTAATTGCTCCCATCCATAACCTCAGCTTCTTCTTTTCCACCGAGCTTATCCCTAGTTACATAATTCCGTAGTCTCTCTCCCTCCATGTACAATTTCCTTTCCAAATACCCCGAGCTTATGCCAGATTTTTATTTCAAGGAATTTCCAGGGATTTGTACTGGAACAGTAAATATGCACAGTCCACTCAAACCATCCCGACTCCTTTAAAATCCCCCAAATTTTACATTATAACCTTATACTCCAATGACAACAAAAATTATCGTTGTGAAAAACCATTCCTCCAAATACGGTATCCATGGCCGTTGAGCCAGAATCAACTGCAATAACATTTCCGACAAAACAATGACAATATTATTGTAGTAGATACTAAGCAGAGCTGCTTCTGAGAAGTAATTTTGGGAAGGAAGAATATTCCCAATAAAAAGCTGGAGGCTGTCCAGAATGAAAACACGACCTGGAAATGAATGAGTAATGACACTGTAATGATCCATTAGAAAATAAGAAAAGAAAAGGAGGTGAGAATAGCGCCTGGGATTTATGAAAAAGGAGTTGATTCCTCTGTAATTAAATGGGAGACGGAGTGGGATGAAGCAGCTGGAGTTTGCATGTCAACTTTGAATAATAAACAAAGACTTGAGATGGGAAGAGGAGGTGGAGGAGAGCGAGCGAGCAGTGCAGTCTCTTTATAATGCTCCGCAAAAAAAAAACCCTAAATTTGACTATGATCATTGAAAAAATATACATAAGATTTATTTTAGTGCAAAACAGAAACGTATGACCAACTGGCGCTCCTATGGGAAAAATTTGATAGGGAAGTCCGTTACAGGAAGAGTACACTGGAAATGAGAAAGAGGGAGATAATAATTCCTAGTTATGAAGGAAGGGCGAGAGAGGAAGAGGGACATGTGAGTTTTAATTACTGCAAATGAAATAAGAGACAGGGACGCATTAGAGCGTGCTTCAATGGAAAAGTGCCTCAGTTCATGTTCTACAGTCTCCTTTGAACAGTCAAGTCTCGTTATAGTGACCTCCCTCAAATTTATGCACACTGACTTAAAATCCCATGTTCCATAAAGTTACACTAAAATAGTCCCTTTTCCAAGAGTTCCCTTATAACGAGGCTGCACTTCATAAAATCATACAAGAATGTGAGGTAAGAGCGTAGTAATTGCTCAAATTCTCATCACAACGTGCATACAACCGTAGTAATGACATTCATGTCCAGGACCCGGTTGTAGTCTTTAAAGTGCTTTAGGGAGAGTGAATGTCGCCTCTCGTTAGAACGGACCTCTGCTTAAGAACTTTCCTTTATAGGGTCAAAATATTTTTTCAAAATTCCCCCCTAATACTGTAATAATTTTTTGGTGGTGATAAAGATCGAGCTGGAGAGATCCCAAATTTTGTAAAATTGTATGTTGATTTTATAATAAGAGTACACTGTACAGAGGGATCTTTGTCATGTGTACTGTGAAATTGTATTTGAAACGTTTCCATTTCTGAAGGAAGGAATTGCAAGCATTTACAATGTCTTGAAACGTGAGGGTGCTCACGTGTCTAATTTATAAAGCAAGAGCACTGAAGAAGTTCCAGTTGTAGTCAATTTGAAAGGGGAATCTTTATATAGTGCACTTCCCCCAATTACAGTTTACATACCCCAATTTTCAAGAGCATTTTTTCTATACTGTTTAAAAATCCGTACCCGCGTTGAAATTTCAGAATTTTGCTGGAGAATTTTGCCCGGAAAAAAAGATAAAAGGCTTTTATAAGGAGGTCCGTTATAGTGAGACTTTCTATTCTCACTTTTGAAGGGACTAAATTTGCAATTGTGGCTAATGAGAAAGTGTCCAACATTTTTTTGCCCTATTATCTCGAAACATTTGAGAAAAATATTTTTTTGGAAGTCCCTTATAGTAACGTTTTACTCGAACCCTACCAACGTGCCTGTGCGGTACTTTTGGTTAAAATGCGCTTGAGACATACAGTAAATTAGGAAAAACATATTGTCGCTGACGATTGGAAAGATTACGATGGTAGATTTCTGTAATGGCCATAAGAAAAATACAATGGCCAAGAAATGGGAATATTTTCGAAGGGGAGTTTCCGCAAAATGCAAGCAAATAATGCAATGATGGATAATAAATGTAACAATAAAAATATTTTATGGGACTCCCAGTCAATGGAATGTCAGGTGTCAGTTCCAGAGCGTCCTTGTCCTTCCCTTATGCCATTTAAGTCAATTGCTAGCCAAGTCTCGACAGCTCTGCTTACTCAAGCTGAAGCAGCCTCCATGGAGTGACCTATCTTTATAACGGTACCCCTAAAATCTACAATATTGGAGTTTGCTCAAAGTTTTGGGAATTACGGGAACGTTCTCAAAGATTTTAGCCCTATGTGAAACTCTATTTAGTAGGAAAATGTTTCAATGAGATTTTATTGTGAATATTGTTTTAAGAAAAAAATGTACTTTGTAGTAAATGAAAGTTTTTCAAGATATTTTTGCCCCCATGGATAAAATTCTGTAATGAGGGAGTGCCTTATAACGAGTGTCGATGTATTCAGTCAATTGCCTGCTCTTCAGCTAATTATTCTTTCCGGCCTTAAGCCCGGAATATTGTCCACAGGGTGCCAAAATTGTTCCTGACAGTTTTGTTTCCTTTAAGCTCTCCAAACCAAATTCTTATAGAAAGTATGAAGGAGCTTCTCAACAGTGGCCTCTCGCTATAAAGGCTCTTGTAACAAAGTGTCATGTTGCATTATTCCAGGAACTGGAAAAATTGCCCATACATAAATATTTAACTGGAAAATAGGATTAGTACGTCCTGCCAATTGTGTCGATTAGTATGTACATGAACGTATTTTTATGGGGAGGTTCAGACGGGAATTACTGGAATCCTTTCTTTGGGGAATCCACCTCATTCGAATTTCATGACCCAATCTCTTAGACAGAACCCCTTCTAATTGCAAATTTTTATCAACATATTTGCGTTATGAGGTGATTCAGGAGCGTAATTGTGATAGTAAAATGTAGCCCTAATTATATTTCCAATGTTCTCAAAAATCCAGGGTCCTACAAAATATTTTTCTCCTTCAAGTTTGTCAGTGGGGTCCCGGGAATAAGCTTCCCACCCTTGGCTTCATCGTGTGAAAGGGACTAAATAAGTTTTGTCATTTTTTGTTTATTATTTTAATTCCTTTCATCATGTAGAATATTTTTAATGCTGTTATGTATCAGCTTGTTTTAGAAAATTTCATACAAAAAATTGATATCAATTTAAATTTTTGTAATGGGAAAAGTTTGCTGCGTCAGATTCTACCCAGAATGATTGAGTATTTTAATACAAAGGTAAAATGTTTCTTGTTGTGTTGGACATATGTTAAGTATGCACAGTAAGGGATTTTTAAATGGGTGCAACATATAACACAAATACAATGTAAGCAGTAGATAGCAGCCAATAAATAATATAGTAAGCTTTATTATTTAACTGCACAAATCAACATGCGATAACATATTTCATTAGATCTGAGTAACTTTTATGTCTATTTGAGCATTAATAATTAATTGTATGAAGAAGTAAGTTAACCATTATTAATTGAATATCTCAATCGTTCCTGTACAAAAGATTACAATAATTGTTATTTTAGCCAACTAGGCATTCAAGTCGCCTTCCCTTTGTATACATAAGTTCGAGTAATTATAGTGAACTTTAAAATAAGACTGGGACTATCCCAGGCTGCACTGCTGCTTTTATAGCCTTTCCAAGAAATAATGATTTGTTATGCCTAGCTGACCAGTGAATTTGACTATTGTTAACTGGTCACAAAACTGAACTTCAATATTGCATTATTTATAAACAAATTCTCATGTTCATTGTAACACGGGTAATTATAGAAATAGTAAATATTTTACAGTACGTATACATTTTATACATGTATTATTATGTTTACAAGAGAGCTCTTACACAAGTTTTACGTTAGCATGTAATTTCATAATGTTTTACCGATCCGAGGCTGTACTCTTTAAATCGGTTGCACATAATATTCATTGACAAAAGTTATAAGTAATTAGTATAATTATATCTAATTATTCATATTCATTTTTTATAATTTTCATATAAAAATTAACTAACGTACAACCCATGCATTGTAATTTCTTATGTAAAGTCAAATTTGGATCCTTTATGAAAAACCCATGATGTATTGTTCTGTAGCCGTTTCGAAGAGGAAGGCTCAATTTTTTCGGGACTCTGTATGCTTCGCATGCACGTGTGCATTTACAAGCTTGTTGCATAGAATTGGAGCCCATATGGGCCGTGATGTGTGTTGTAGAGGGAGTTTTTGGAGGATAATTTGGCTGTGATCCGTAATTAAATTCCGTTCCGACGATTGCCACCGACTGTGGACCAGACTCTCGCAATATCATTATCCCACACAACAAATTGACAGTGTGCATTCATCAAGGACTTGCCCTGAAATGAAGCCCGTAATTGGCATACATTTCAATAAACAAATGTTCCGGTCCTTATGAGTCCATTCAAATTGCACATTCCGCTCCAATTAACCGTTTGCGAGACGATACCGAATTCCACTCAATTTACTCAACACATGTTCCACCACGTTTTCCAAGCCCGATTTGGGTCAATTTAAGCCCAGTCTCACTACAACACTCCCTAATTCAGGTACTACTCTCCCACTATTTTTCCCCACTCACATTTTCCCCTCAACAAAATTCACAGTGGGGAGGGATCTTTTTAAAGGCTAAATATCTTTGTCTGGGATTTACCCCTCAAAGGGACTAATTTACTCGATTCCGACGATCCTCCACGCAACTCCCTTAAGAAACAGTTTTGATAAGACAATTTTATTTACACCTGAAATTGTGTGCTGTTACAAGGGAAGTTTCATCAAGGAACATGATTTTGGGGGTAAATTCACCTGCCTGATTAGGATATTGTTAATTAGTTTTACGTGGGAATGGTTTCGGAGATCCGTTTTAGTGAGGCTGCGCTGCATGCTAGTAGTTCTTTTCAATGGGGGTTTATTACAGTGGGATTTCTTGACATTTTTCTGTATGAAATTCAAATAGCTAATCTTAAAGGGAAAAATTCGACCCAGGAATGTATGGAAAATTCTATTCTAATAAAAACAGTGTGGATGTTGGAAAAAATCGTAACTTTCCATTTAAAAAGTGATTTTTGAGGAAAGCTGGAGGAAAGTTTTGAGGAAGGGCGGAGTCTTGGCGTGGTAGAATATTTGAAGGAAATAAACCTCTGTGGGTTAAGTATTAAATTGAAGGTAGGGTGAAAAGGAAGGCGAAGAAAAAATGGTGAGGAATTTCATTTCCCTCAAAGGCGACGTGTTCATTACCCGGCGCCCGGGAACAGATTTAATTTTGGCATCAGTTCTTCCAGGACTGGTTCGCTTTTGCTCTTAACTTGGGCTGGTTGGGAGAAAGTGTATTTATATGAGCATGTGGTTTGTGCATGATGGAAAGAAAGCCCTTTGAGATGAAACGGATTGGAAGGGGAAAAACAAAAATGTATATATTAGCTTATTCTATTTGCTCTCTTCCCTTGGATTTACTGCTTACGAATCTCCTTCAGGGAGAAAGTAAATACCCGATGGGTGCTCAACCTTATCATTCCTGCATCCTTCCCCGTAAGTGATCCTTTCAAGTTCGGGTTCTATTTCAATTAAATTATTTATCAATTTATGGTTAAGTAAGTTAGTTAAAATGTAGATTTAATGTCAAATAAAAAATACACAGAGATTTAGGTCAAGTGAAGGTCAAACATTGAGGTATACAATTAAAGGTCAAACATTGAGATATACAAGTGAAGGTCGAACATTATGATACACAAGTCAAACAGTAAGATTTATGTCAACTGAAGATCAATCATTGGGATATACAAGTCAAGTGAAATAATAACATTTAGGCCAAGTAGAGGTCAAACAGTCAGAACTAGGTCAAGTGAAGTTTGAACATTGAGATTTGCACGTGAAGGTCAAATAATCAGAACTAGGTCAAGTGACGTTTAAACATCGCGATGTGCACGTGATGGTTAAATATTGAGAAATACAAGTGTAGTTCAAACATTAAGATATACGAGTGAAGGTCAAACATTGAGATATACGAGTGAAGGTCAAACATTGAGATATACGAGTGAAGGACAAACATTGAGATATACGAGTGAAGGTCAAACATTGAGATATACAAGTGAAGGTCAAACATTAAGATATACAAGTGAAGGTCAAACATTGAGATATACGAGTCAAAGACTAAGATGTATGTCAAGTGAAGGTCAAACATTGAGATATACATACAAGTCAAACACTAAGATTTAGGTCAACTGAAGATCAATCATTGGGATATAAAAGTGAAGTGAAATAATAACATTTAGGCCAAGTAGAGGTCAATTAATCAGAACTAGGTCAAGCAAAGTTTAAATATTCAGATGTGCACGTGAAGGTCAAATATTGAGATTTAGGTCAAGTGAAGATCAAACACTGAGATTTAGGTCAAGTAAAGGTCGAACACTGAGATTTAAAGTGAAGGTCAAACATAGAGATTTAGGTCACGTGAAGGTCAAGCACTGATATTTAGGTCAAGCGAATTCAAACTGAGATTTAGGTCAAGTGAAGTCCAACTGAGATTTAGGTCAAGTGAAAACCAAACGTGTGGGTTAAGTTGACCAAACAGAAACGGGAAATAGATTAGAATTAGTAGGAAGGTTACTTTGGGGTCATGTAAATGAAGAGAGCTCCAGCAGAGCCCTATAAATTGTGAGGATTGGAAAAGTTGGGCTGACTGTGAGGAAGGTAAATTGTGGAAGGTGATATTATGATTATTAGGTTGATAGAATTGAGTGTAGGTAGGAGAAAAAGAGAACGAGAGAAAGAGAGAGAGAGAGAGACGAAGGGATGGTGAATGTGGAATCCTATTACGAACTCTCAAAAAGTTATAAAACTCGGTCTCAGTGTCTGTGCTTTGGTTGTAATTCTGATTTGAAATCTCAACGGGGGAGACGTCCACAGCAATACGTTCGTGTTCACAAAAACCAGTATTTAGCGTCTTTGTATTTTTTCCCAACTATTCTGTCTTTCTCTTATTGCAAGGAAATGGAGCGGAAGAACCAGCGATCAATTAGAATGTGGAATCATTTCTGAATCCACACTCCATACGCTTCCCCAATGAAACAACTTCAATGCAAAGAGGGGAAAATTAATTACTTTTTCCTCCCAAACAGACCTATTGATTTTCCACAAATCTTTCTCCCCATAAACCATAGTCTTCAAAACTTTCCATTCCCTTAAAATAATGCACTTACGTACTTACAGTGGGCTCTCGACACAGGGTCCCTTCGTTTTGTCACGCTTTAAAACACAGCGTTAGGTAACACAAAGTAAGTAAAAATTCAAGTTGTACTTGTAAAACGACGGATGCGGGAATTTATTTATTTTTAAATCGGCCATTAAAGCAACAGTTCGACGTATATGGTCCTATAGGGATGCTAATAATTACGTTTGTGTAATGTACATATGGGAATGGGTCACAAAATATTGGGCCAATAATTTTCAAAAAATCCAGCGCAGCTCTGTCAAAAAACTAGCAGGAACGGAGTGTGGCACTGAAGTCCCAAAATTATTTGGGACAGGAAAGAAAGGCTCTTTGTGAGTATTTTGTGTAGTTCTTACCAGCACTGTATTTTAGGTGTCACTTTATGTTTTTTAAACGTCCATAAAAAAATTCTCACAGATTGAGCATTGTGTTTACAATTAGTCCTACAATTTTGAGTTTGAAGCTGAAGTTGTTTATTTTTATATTCTGAAGTCAATGAAAGTATAATTGCCATATGATGATTCATTCCATTTTGAAGGTAGTGAATTTTAAAAATTCTCATCTTATTTTCTGTTTTAAGTTTCAAGTTCTGAATTCCGGTAAAATTACAGTTTTGCCAGAATTTAAGTATAAAGTAAGGACAAATTTGCTAAGTAACACATAAATCGAGGAATGGCTGAGTATCCAATCATTTCGTACTTTTCAAGGCTGTATCAATCAATATGCCCTCCAATATTACTACTTACAAAGCTTTCAAAGATTTACTGGATTGAAGTTCGTCTTAAAGAGGTTTGACTTTAAAATTGGATAATGCTTGTGAGAGTGTCGTCCATGAAAATATTTATAAGGAAAAAATTAAGGGGCTTTCTGGAGCAAAAAAAACAGAAGTAATGGGGAAGAGTTCCATAAATACAGGATCATTTTAAAGTGAACTCTCAGTACGAATGAGCTCAATATAAGAGCATTTTTTAATAGAAACAAAATTGCTGAGACACGCTCTCGTTACCTCACAATACGATAATTTCTTGGTTTTGAAAATATGCCTTAACAAGTCTCTAGCCCTATTGTTTCAAAGGGCGTTCTTTCAGGGAGGTTACACTGTAGTAGTAATCCATTGCATACGCAAAGCGCCTTAACTTTTGCCCACGGCAGCTGCTTAATGTCTCCGCGTCCACATACGTTTTGGTCATGGGTTCATTCCTCACCCATGTCTTCATGCCAACTTTTTCCCCTGCATATCTCGAGGCAGCATAATCTCCAGCATCGGGCCTTCAATTCCTACAGAGCACCTTCGCTATCAAAGTAAGTCCTAGACCCCAGAAAGCCATCCCTCTTAAAATTCCCTGCTTTCATTTGAAAATAAAACATTATTTCATTAAATGGTCATTTGTGCGTGGCAGTTTCTTTTGGAGATAAGAATATTTTAAGGGGGTCCTTCATAGCAAGCGTACACTGTATAGAGGAAATCCTTCGCGTCTCTGACGCTGTAAAATCCTTCGCTCCAGCTTTCTCAACCTTTTCCCACTGATGACTCTTACGTTCCTTAATGAGTCCTCAAGGCTTTTCTTGAGTCTTCAACGAGTAATTCTAGCTTTCAAGAAATCCTCTCCCGTAAACTTCTTTTGACTCCCATTGCCCCTCATTTTATCTGCACGTATAATTATGTATAGCTATAGGAAGTTACATCTACGGGGCTCCGTCAAGGATTTCTTTCCTTCTGACTGCTGTAGTACCTGAAATCCTGACGAACAATTTTTAATAGTCTATTTGTTTCAATTTTCATTAAAGGTTTGGTGGGCATTTTTGGTGCTAAGTTGTTCGACATTCTAAAGTCAATTTAATTGAACGATTCAGTTGAAATGTTGCTTAAATAAATAATTGTAATTTCTGTGGCAAAGTCTGTGGTAATGGCTGTTGCAGAATTCATGCAATTCTTTTTGCAAAGTCTGTCGTAATGGTTGTTAAAGAACTGATGTAATTATTCTAGTTGCAAAATTTGGTTTAATTCTTGTAAAATTTGCTTAAATTCTTGTAAAATTTGCTTAAATTCTTGTAAAATTTGCTTAAATTCTTGTAAAATTTGCTTAAATTCTTGTAAAATTTGCTTAAATTCTTGTAAAACTTGCTTAAATTCTTGTAAAATTTGCTTAAATTCTTGTTGCAAAATTTTCTTAAATTCTTAATGCAAAATTTGATTAAACCCTTTTTGAAAAAATTGGTTAATTTCTTATGGTAAAATTTATTTAAATGTTTTATAAAAATAATTTGCAATTTGCACAATTTATCGAATTTTTAATTGCAAAATTTGTCAAATTTATAATTGTAAAACTTGTCGAATTTATAATTGCAAAATTTGTCGAATTTTTAATTGCAAAATTTTCAAATTTTTGATTGCAAAATTTGCTGAATTTTTGATTGCAAAATTTGCTGAATTTTTAATGGCTAAATTTTCACAAAATGTTTTTGCAAATGTTGTTGAAATTTTGTTTGTAAAATGTCTTGGAAATTTGTTTTTGGCCAATTTAAATAAAAACAGATTTCTTCGTACACGACTGTAAGTCTAACTTTATGAGTTGATGCTCAAATCGTTCGGGAATTTCGACCGATTTTGAGAACTAATTTTTATCAAACATTTTTACTGCTTATAGAGAGCCAGGAGGGATAAAAGTCTATGCTGGGCACCCTGTACATGTTGAAGTTGATATTTGGGTTTAGCCATTACATCCTCCCTGATTTTAATGATAGGCTCATTTGCTTCCACCATATTGACAAAACTCCTGCCCGCTCACGTGCTATATGCTTTTAGGAAACTTTTCGGCCATAAAATGTGACAATTATGAAAGTCTATACGTAGGTAGCTTTTCACGCATGCAATCCAGTGCCACCCTAAAAACAAGATCAAAAACTTACTCGCATAAAACCATATGGAAGAGGAAGGGAAGCCCCGGAGAAAAAAACAGCATGGAGAAAGTTAGGGGCGAAATTACTTTCCAAAATTATTATATTCCACATGAACAAAATCCTTACAACATTTTTACATGTAACTTCTCCCTCCACTGTCTCTCCATGCACTTTCACCGTACAGTCTCCTCTTCAAAATAAGGATCCCCTAATAACAGAACTATGTCTTAGAGAAACAAAATCATTTAGACATATCCCACTTTACAAAATATGTTTTTTTCCTCATAAAAGTCTCCTTTCCCCAATTCATCAATTAATAAAAACTACATAAAAGATCCAACTGTCAGGATGGAGACATCATTAAATCAAGCATTGGAGGTTCACCATGAGAAGAAATTGATTTATGATCCTTGTTTACAATTCTTTAAGGAAAGATACAACATTCAGAATGTAGGCGTCCTGATACATTTCACATTTTAAGGGATCCCGAAAAACGCTCAAATTACTCAAATCTGTAAGAAACGAAATAATGTTTTCATCTATTAGAGGATCGTGTGATGAATTCAAAATCTTTTGATTAATTCTTAAAAGCAAAAATTGAATTCTATGTAAAACAGTAATTCATTTTCTGACAACAAATCCAAAGTTTTTTGACTACGCTAAACCTCATTGAGATGTCACAATGAGTTCAGCATAGCTTGAATATGAGCAGGATTATTATTCGAAAACTTGCTCTATAATAAAGCTGAATTCCACTGAAGCCAAATTAACAATGAATGCCAATTGTAAATAAACTTTTCGTGTACTCGCTCTCTCTCTCTCTCTTGTTCTATTTACTACGGTATGATTCCCAGACCATCCATGTAAATGAAAATCCATTGCAACGCCAAAAACACTGCTTATGGGAGGAAAGAATTTATAAACGAGAAAAATACCCAGTCCCAGGAGAATTCTTAAAAACATGATTTTTGTTAGAAAGTAAAAATGAGAGGATTCCTTCTAAAATGTGTCAACATAATCACCTTTGAAAGAACTAGCTCAGCTTTTTTACTTCCTAACATTTTTGCAAGATAGGAAATTAAAAATGATAAAAAAATAGTTCGTTATACAAAGACTACAATGATTACTCGTATAAGGCGGTGTGTATTAGCCAAAGCCCCTGTGTACACTCGTTCTATAGAAGTTACACATAAAAATAAAATTAGATATTTGCTATCTATAATTATATATATGGTTCGTTATAGGAAGAAAGCTGCATTACAAGGGAGACCTTTACAACGACGTGTAACAGGGCTAATCTGGATTTGGGAACGAAGACAAAGTTGGGAATTGTGTCCAAGTTTTGAGCCTGCGTCTTTGCATTCTAATGAGCCATTATATCGTAATGGGTGTTTGCTTTACATTGACGATGACTCATTGACCTGTGAGAGAAATTGGAATGGAAATAATGATATTGACGGAGGATCTGACTGTTGACTTCCCAACAGTCTACAACTCATTAGTGCCCTGACAAGGTCGAGAGAGTGGAAGGATTTTCTCTGAGGATAACTGTTGAGTCAACGCAATTAATTTCTCATATCAATCCACTCTCACATATTCCCATTTAATATAATTTCACGGAGTTACATAATAAGTAGATATGTACATGGGCCATTACCTTTACAAGAATTTGCTCAGGGGAAGAGCTCAAGCTAACATTGATACTGACAGATGTTCGGAGTCAAGTGAGGAGCTATATCATTTGTATCTCTCTCCATGTATTCGTGCATAAACCCGGAGCCACATCGATTAGCACTTTCTGTTCAAAGTGAAAGGGAAAACAAACATTCGCATCGACGGTTAGCAAAGCGAAAGAAGTGCTCTTTCAACATTTCCCAATTTCCACTCACTGTCTCTCCATCTCTACCTTTGTAATGAGGTGTGTTCAAGTTTCCATTATATTTGATTATTCAAGTGAGGTCAGGTCAGTGGAGTCAATATATAATTATTTCTTGTACTGGTCCTTGGAAAGTAGTCACAACTCATTAGGAATCGAATATGTACAAGTTTGGGTCAAATCAAAGTCAAATTCAGGTATCTACGGGTCAATCTTATAGAAGTTTGGGTCAAGTCAAGATCATATCCTCTAGCTCTGAAGTATTAAGTGAGAAGAGTAGAAAAATGTGCTATAGTGTAGGTATAATGTGGAGGATATCTTTTTACACCAAATTTTATACAGAAAAGAGGGAAAATAGTTCAAACTACTGGCTCATAATAAAATTACAGAAGCAATGACAAGGATGCAAACAATCAATTTAATAAGACGTAAAAAACCGGATTTTGTGCAACATTTTCCGAGCTTCAAAGGTGAAAGATGTCTTCATCCGTCCACAATTGCATGAAATTTACTAACCACATCCTATCCTGACGGTACATTGAAACTAGCAAGGGTTCGCACTCCGTCTGTCTGTATATAATTATGTAGAAGTGTCTCAAAACGCTAAAAAAAGGCTGAAAAAATACTTAATTACATATTCAATCTAAAAGTTTTCAGCATTAAAACTTAGCAATTAACTATATTTAAAAAGCGAGTGAAGATTTCTTCATGCAGGAAATGCAGCTCATATCTAGTCGCTTAATAAGAAAATATTTGTCAAACCTTGTACTTGCAATTAAAAGCAGGCATCATGTAACTACCTATTATGTAATTATACCAATACGTATGTCAAATACAGTATGCATGTTCAAAAACGAGCATATATGTATATGTTTGTTCCAAGACCGGATTTTTTTGTAAGTTGTGGGTTGGATTTCCGGCTCCCAAACTTTCTCCGGAATTGGAAGGTTCAGAAAGGAGGGAGAATTTTTTTTATTATTTTACTTTCCTTGAAGAGCTCTTTTGATATAGCGTCTTACAGAATATTTTTTGTTTGTTTTTTTTCTAATTTCCGTACTTTTCACAGTCCAAACAAAAAAGGTCGCTCTTCGCCCCTTATTTTAATCCTTTAGAATAATAATGCAGTGTACTATATTTATGAACTCATCCCTAAAATAAGGAAGTCTAGATTAGTTTTCACAAATTTTAAAATAAAAATTTAATTTATGCAATTATGAATTTTCATTTCCTCTCACAGCAGACTTTAAAATTATCCAGTGGCAATTGATACAATGGCATTCTCGATCATAGTAATTTGTAATGAATAAAATTCTGATTACATGAAACACTCTTTACAACAAATCCGCTTGCAAGATTTTTCAAATTACATATGTACTGAAGCAATACAACTGTGAATGACTGAGGGGTGCTGTTGCTGGAAGAAGTGACTTTAATTTTTTCCTAGCGCCTCCAGCTTTAAATTTTGATAGAGTTTTTAGCGGAAGCCGGCTTTCGGCTTGCTTCTATATACAATATAGATCTGATGAAATTTTATTACGAAGGAAAGGCATGAAAAAATAAGGGGTAGGAGCGTCGTAAGACTGGGACAGGATTTGGTCCGAATTTGGACGGTTATGCATTTGAGTGGGAAGGAAGAAAAGAAGGAGGGATTGATTTACTTTAAATCCCCTCAGGCTTAAAGCATGTCAACGGAAGGAAAACAGAACTCAAATCCAAGCCTCATACCTCAGGCAAGACCAAGGCAATATACACATAGTTTCCTCTTTGAATGCTCTCCACAAGTTATAGTGTACTCATGTTATAAAGGACCTCGTAGACATTGACGTTGTAAACTTCCCAAGAAAATCACAAGGAACACATTAAGATTGACTATGCGTTTTGGTGCGAATATGCTCATAACCCAAGTGGAATTGTTGGGACGTTAAACAGCGGAAAATAAGAACACACAACCTGGACGCATGATACTTACCATGTTGAATTTCTCAAACCAACAATTATCAATTCACAACATCCGTCTATTCCTACGAGAAATGCAAGGGTATAAATACAGGATTTTCATTATAGGGAACACAACTCAGAATTCTGAAACTATTTATTATTTCCCACTCATTGGTATAGGTAAAAACGTTCCCCGTCAAAACAAGGACTATATAATATCCCTATATTCAAAAACCCCAAACTACTCGTTTAGCTTCTCGTTGGAGTGCTGGGAATAATTATACATGAATTGATAATTGTGGGTTTGTCAGCTTAAACATGTTAAATATAATGAGTCCGGGTCACGTGTTCCAGGTTTTGGTCATCCAGCTCTTCAACATCGAGACCTTGTAAAAGCATTGCCTCTATATAGTGTACTATCCGTGTGGTTACGAATTGGACCCCGGTATTGTAGGACGTTAAGTTTGATCCTGACATGAGCATGCCAGAATTACGAGACAATTTGGCTCCTATTAGAGATGTTGTTATAAGGAGGATGCACTTTGTATGGCGGAACGCTTATAATCTGAGGAGAAAAATTAGGAGAAGAAAATTTGTGATAAATAAGTTGGCAAATTTTGTGGATGTTCAATATTAAATATAGTAATTATTATATTTGTAAAAATGGGGAAGCATTTTGATTGGTTTAAAAATATTTGGAAAACATCTTGAAATTTGATGTGACAAAGGGGTCCTTTACAAGGATGCCGTACCTTAGTAGAGGTTGCAGGAAGTAAGTTGCAGGAGCTTTAGTGCATGAGGAAAGAAAGTAATTGACTTGGTGAGGACGGTTGTATGAATCCCTTGTTATTCTTACGGGAGTACCCAAAGCTTTGGGTCAATACCTCATCCATCCTTATTAGTGGGAGATCTTTGGAGCAGGAGGGTTGAGATGAAACGAAGAAGGGGATATGCAGTCTTCATATCAGAGATTATTTTTCTCATGCGTCTTTGAGGGCAAGTAAATGCGTTCAATCAAAACAATAAACTTCACAGAGCTTCGGTGGTTTCAGGAAATGTTAAAATATTGGCCGTTGCAAATGAGACCTTTGGAACTAAACTTAAATCTCATTTACTTTCGGACGTTAAATTGTAATACAGTAAACCTAAATTTGACTTGAGCATAAACTTGGATTGAACTTAAACTTGGATTGAACTTAAACTTGGATTGAACTTAAACTTGGATTGAATATAAACTTGGATTGAACTTGAACTTGGATTGAACTTGAACTTGGATTGACCTTAAACTTGAATTAAACTTAAACTTACATAAAACTTAACTTAAATAATGACAGGAGTGCTTACTTGGCTTCAATGTGAACTTGGTTACATCTAATTCTTGCATGAATACAAGTTTACTTGAACTTGACGTGGAGTTGACTTTGAATTTACTGAAGACAAAAACCACCAAGTAATTTGAACATATTTTGACATTTTCTTGGTTTTGAAAATTTAACTTGAACCTCCAGTACCAAATAGTTTTATTTACTTTGACACGCATTTGACCTCAGTTTGATCATACCCTGACTAAAAAATCATATATTTTTAACCTTTTATGCCACATGTTTAAATATTGTTAATTTTACCTGTCCGTGACATTTAAAATATCTTAATTTGACAATTTACATTTCTCTACTTCACCCGTGCTTGACATGTTAAACTTCCCTGAACCTGTTACTTGCTAACTGCAATTACCTGATATTTTGATTACCTCCAACTTTCATAAACTGATCACTAATTAACATTTTAAAGCCTCATTATTTGACCATTAGATACTTACCTCAAAAATAAAATTCTTAAATTCGCAAAAAAAAAACAAAGATCTTCCATGGCCTTTTGAAATTTCCATCTGTTTTGATTACAACGAGACTTGAGTCTGGTCTTATTTGACCTGAACCTGAACGCAGCCCCGCAAGTCATCCCCAGCAAAAATAAATCTCCATTAGTTCCGACGTCTGCCAAAATATGAAAGCGAAAGTACACGTCTCACACATTCCAATCACGTGTGTACAGAGAATCATGAAGAAATTAAAGCCTTCATAGTCTGGTGCCAGGGTCTCTAATGCTTTTCATTTACCATGTACAGTCCTCCATAGCTATAGTCAAAGACCCCCCTTTAACAGCCTTTTCTCTACAAGGTCCAAAATATTTCAACATCCTCCTTGTTCCCTCAATGCTATTTTGTCTCCCTCTAAATACCCTGCGCATAGGATTCATATTTACTCCTTTCCGGGTCGCTCTTATAAAACAGTTTACAATATTCACATAAGGTAGTTATTTGATATCGCTCCTCTCATACCAAAAAAACTAGTTTTGTCGTAAATAGGACCGTGTTCAAATATCTTCTCCTCTACCTAACACATCCTGTAAAAGAGGTCTCTTATAAGGAGAGTACACTGCATTAACTCTTGTTATCAAAATATAAATCCCGGAAAAATGCAAGTCCTTAAAGCTCTATTAAATTTACTTACAAAATGCCTAAGGATAGTTACAATTTGAGACGGGAAAATAGAATCCTCTGCTTCCTCAGGCTAAGGACCAAAATTACAGTGATTTTGATTACAACTTCCCCCCCCCCCATAACGAAACAAATTAGATCCAAAGCACGCTTTTGTAATTACCGGGAAGATAACACACGCGTCAAATGATTTTACTCCCATACAAAAAAAAAGCATAATTATTGTAAAGTTTTTTTTTAAATAATAAGAATAAGAATCCCCGTAAAACACCAGCCATGCATTTAAAACTGCAAATACAGATGTACAGTTCCTATAAAATACTTGAAAAGAGCATTTCCTGTCCTTGGGTTACAAGAGTGAAGGAAATTGTCCTTCACGCTCAAGTCTAATTTTGATCCTTACAATAAAATGAAGCCATGGTACATGTAAAAACTTCAGGCTATTACATAGCCGCATCTGCATAAACTTACAGATATTGTACCTTATTGGGCCTTATTGTTGAAAGGAGCTGTAAACGGGAATGACTTCCTCCAACGTTCCTTTTTGGGACATAGAAAATTGGCCTACATACGTAATTATCCAGAGGAATCTCTCCATGGGAGTACATATGTATCTATATGTACATATACCTCTTGTCAAGAGTAAAAAGTGCTCAGAAAAAAATTGTTATAATAATATTTCCCCAATAGCTCCCAATACACAGGATTTGGATAACAACCCTGCATAACGAGAATACACTGTTTACAAGCGAAAAGGATCCGCTCAATGCTCGTTTACACAGGAAAACTTGTATTGATTTCGCAATTTTTTTATCCGGATCTTCCGGACTTCGGCAGAGCTCCAGATAACAAGACAAGGGGGAAGAGCGCGTGGGAGTCGAAGGAAAACTTCCTGTACGTATTTTTTATAACAGTTCCCCTGCAAAAATAATTCTGAGAAACAGGCATATATGCTTTAATGCGTAACAGAAAATGTTTCATTAAAAAAGTTTTTCTTGATAAATACCTGCCCTTTTTACTTGTATCAAGAGGGAAAAAATTACTAGTTTAGCCCTAATGCTTGAATTTTAGAATATTTTAGAAAACGAGACTAGAGTGGTTTTAAAATGCCCTCAATTATTTGGGAAGTTACGGCGCAGAAGATGGGAGTGAGAAGGTGAGCCTTGGGTAAGAGTTGTTGCTTCGATAAATCAAGGGAAGACTTTCGGAGAAATTGAGACGCTCGTACGTATACATCATGCGTGTGTTGACACGGGCATAGAGAACCTGACGCTGTAAATCTTATAATTGATCACACTTGTCTCCCAGTTTAATGAAACTGTCCAATTGTCACAATTCCCGGAGGCTGCAGTTATAGTTGTACAGTGCGCTCTCATTATAGCGGATGTCTTCTTTAAGTATTTTCCTCGAAAGGTGGAAATAGCACACATGCGTTGGTCCGAAGATAAAACAATGCCCTTACAAAAACATCTACAGAAGACTCTCAATCCAAAGTAAACCCTTACCAGAGCATGAGTGCTACGTGTGTATCAAAATATGCTTAGCCGCTAGTTCATTTGACTTTTTATTGAAAACTGCATCTCTTCTTATGCTTTTAGGGATGAGGCTCTCAAAATTACTTCATTCTGCCTTTAAGCAAAAAGTCATTAGTTTCGAAAATTTCACTGGAACACTTCACCTCTTATACGAAGAAATTATTGGTGAAGGGTCGTCGTCGTCATAGCTGGGCCTTTATTATGTGATCGATCCTTATGTAAATGGGCTGGACTGTATATTTTGTATTAGGCCGTTCCTGGATGGAAGAATTGTTTCTGGGGTTTATATGAACTTGGTGATAAAACATTAGAGCAAAATTAGCTGGAGTGTGGAAGGAAGGCAGAAATAATTATACAGTACACTCGGCTCTCGATAAACATATGTGGTCGGATGTGAGTGTTAATGTGGCATCTGGGTGAAAGTGACATTTCTGGGGGGTCGTGATATTGAGTGTCGAAGACACGGGAAAAGTTGGAAAGGAAAGCCTTCAGCTCCTCCACAACCTTTTCAACCAAAACAAGCTTAGAAAACTTTTCACAACTTTCCTCTGTTTTCTTACCTCGTATTATTTCCAACCAGTGGGTTTACGGCTATGTATATCCCATATATGTACATATTTACGGTGGAAATTGTAAAAGAAGACCTTCGGGTGGCCTATAATTTCCCAAACCCTACTCCTCTGTTTTTTGTAAAAATCTCCAATTTTTTCCAGGGATAACTTTTATGCCCAAAATGAATATACGGAAGAGCGTGGATTTTTATTGATCGGTTTTGGGGTCTTCTTAAATAAAATGGCTTTGAAATTTTGGTGCTCTTAGAAAATGATTTGTTAGCTTGGGGTTAAATTATTATTGCACTGTAAGTTTTAGTTATCATTTCCGTGAGGTCAAGTTCAGGTCAAGGAGAAAATTATGGGAAATGCGTTAACGTTCGATGAAACTATGTAATTTGTTTTCAAAAGTTGTTTTGAGGGGACAAAATGAGGGTCAATTAATATTCAATTAAATTAAGTGCATGCTCAGGTTGGGGTCAAAGTTTAATTAAAGTGTAGTTAAAAGATGAAATGAAGTGTAAATTTAAATTGAAGTATGTAGAGCTCTGAGTAAGATCTAACTTCATATAAACGAATTTCTATTTAGGATAATGTTAAATTCCTGTGTAAGCAGAGCCCAAGTTCAAGTGTAAAAATATTTTTCATTTGCCAGGAAGTAGCGTGTACTCGACGTTGAAAGTTGTTGGCTGAAGGTGAAGTTGACGAATCCTGAAAGTTTCTGTATGGAGCGACAAGTACGTCTAAAAAACAAGTTGAAAGTTGTGAAAAACCAGTCCCGAGACGTCAATTCCGAGGAAAGCAAGTTTTATTTTTTGTTGCACTTCCCTCGTACCTAATTTTTTGTACGCAGAAACAAATTAGCCACTTTCTTCCAAACATTTTTGTTTACAACCCTTCCTCTTTCACGTTCAAGTATTTCCTCGTTTTTTATATTCATTTGGTAATTTATCCTTCATAGTAAAATGGGTCAAGTGCAATTTGTCTTAAACGCAAAATGAGCCACATACAATTTGAATTAAAAGAGAAATGGGTCAAGTTAAATTTTTACTAAAAGCAAAATGGGTCAATTTTAATTTGTATTAAAAGCAAAATAAGCCAAATATAAATTATCTTAAAATTAAAAAGGGTTAGTTGTAATTATCCCAAAATCAAAATGTACTATTTGAATTTTTGGCTAACATTGTTACTTCATTTTGACTTTAAATATTATTTTCATGATTTTCCCTGTCAGCGGAGTTGCATTTAGTACATCTGGCCTCCTCACGAGCGATATGAAGTAAATATAATTTTAAATAAATAAATAAAATGTAGAATAAAAATCAGTGCGCCTCAGAACAATTTGGTTTGATCGAGATTTGCCAGCCGACGATGGGTATGACTGTTTTTGAATACTTATGAAATTGTGGAATAAATAATTGGAGGAATTGACAAAGATAGGAAAATCTAGTCAACAGCAACTTTTGTTATTTGATTAAACGTAATCGTACACATGTCAATAGTTTTCATTACATTACATGAGTTTGAGTAAGTTTATGTTTTTACATAGTATGTACATACATATATATATGTATATGTGGTGAAAGTTACGTCTATCCCTTCTCCCAACCCCCCTCCTTTTTTCATCTTTACAGACTAATGACGGCTTCCTCGCTTCCCTCCAACAGGTTCCATATGTATATTATGTATAGTAAATGTACACGCTAAATACACACGAGTACCTCCACAAATTAATAATATTGATTAGTCTAAATTTAATTAACACTTTTTACAAATTATTTAGAATTTACACGTTTCCAAAATCAGAGTCAAATCTAACGCCCCAGTTACATTCATTTATTCACAATATGTACAGAGTCACATTGACGAGGAGCCTTATGTAATATAAGTCTATTTTATTCAATATCCAATATTAGTATGTAATTGTATAATTAATTACCTTATTTTACAATTATTCCATAATACAGTCTATACGTTGGCTTTTCCCAAAATCTTTACATTTTTATTTTATTTTATCCCTATGCTCACAAAATCCTAGAAATCTGCTTATTCTTTCTACTAATTATATCTAATTCCGTAGGCTAAGAAGCAAGGCAAAGGGGGACTTGGAACTTCAATGCAGAAATGTGTGATTTTAGGACTGGTAAGACGTGGAGGGGAACGAATAATTACGGATTTTTGATGCAGAAACTCTTGCGTTTCCAAATTATTTTTAAGCATTTATGTCCTGCATCTGAGGTGTTTTTTGATTTCTTGTTTTGCATTTTTTGTAAATGTCTCGTTTTGGAATAATTTTTTGAGAACGTGAATATGTTGTGGTTTGCATGGGATCAATGTGAAGAATATATTGTGTACTGGATGTCCATAGGGATAAGAATGCCTGACCCATTTTGCATTCTAACAATTAATTTTTTTTTCGTTCTGCCACCCCAAAAGCCTCAAAGACACGCAATTCCTAACTGAGGAGTTCCAGTGTCTCCACTCGGTTTTGCTTCTTAGCCAACCTCGTTTTAATGGTATGGAATGCGTGGGAATTGACATGTTATTAATTACAACGGCTTATAATACATTCTTAAATATGTGAGCTTATGCATTAGTAATGTAAAGTATATGTTTGTAATGGACACATAGAGGAGAAAGTATCTCCCTTTCTTAGCATTGTCGTACATACATAAATATGTATCTATATATGTATGTATGTACGTGCACTCAAGTCTTTGGGAGGTACTACCGGGTGTTGGCGTACTTGGATTTATTATGTATACACACATTATTATGTAATTACGCGACTGCCTCTGTGTACAGTGTACTGTCTCTATGAGAGCACCCCTCAAAATATCACATTGTGTTTAGGACGCTCTTTTCGAGGGAAAAGAATTGTCATGTCGTTTGTCAGATTATATTGTGACAAAATTAAGATTGGGGAAAGTTTTAAATATTTGTCTGTCTTTGGAGAAAGTGATACTTTGAGGGGGCCTTCATAGCGATAGTGGACTGTACATGGACTTGTTTCCCAGACCGGAAGGGAAAGTGACAGCTTAATTTTATCTCCATGTATCAGCTCCATGGGGACTGACTTCCATGACAAATTACTTTTGTAATGGGCTTAAACGTCTTGAGAGATACATATGCTATTGGGTGGATGTACGTCCATGCTGAGTATACAGGAGATATTAGAAAATACACTTTTTTGTCACTGACTCTGTGTTGCTCACAGCTGTGCTTTTTTCCTATTTATGATAATTATTTTTCTTTCGCTAAGGTCACACACACACTCTCACTCAATTATTATCTTGTTCCTTCCCTCTTCGCATGGCACAGCTGGAGATGTGGCTTTCGTCGCAATTCTAATCTCCCAAATCAATTCCCACTTGACGGTAGTGCTCTTCTTTTCCTGCAGATTTCCATTTTGTAATAACAACAGTGAAAAAATACGGAATATGATAAAGAATGCCGTTGAGGGCAAGGGGACTGACCTTTGACCTGAGGATAAGAATGGGGTCGTTCATAAATTAGTTAGCATTCTGTGTATGTAGGGTTCTGTCCGTATACAAATGTGCTAAATATATCTTGTATAGACTGGAATTACGAGTTTGACCTGACCTGACCTTTGACCTTCGGCTGATACTGAACCATTCTTGGACTAATAGGTTGGACCTATTTGCATTGTCTTTAAGTATTAGGTACATACATGCATGTATCATACAAGAAATCCTATTGTGCATAAGCATGGTAACTTTTACTTGACCTATGACCTGCTAACTCCACCTGGCTCAGTTTTCTATAAACAGCTATGACCGGACCTTTGACCATTGAGGAAAATTCTTAAGAAAAGACCGAAGAACTATTTCAGTTTTACCGAATGCAGAGTAATAACATGACTTGAATTGACGCAATTTATTGAAAGGTCATGACCTTGACCTAATTCATTGACCTTTCAAATCAGTAAGTAGATAATACAGAGAAAAGGATAAAAGAATCCGTCAATTTGAATAATATTGTAAATTAACCAAAAGGTCATTATCTGGACCTGACCCTTTAGTAAAAACCGGATTAGTAATTTTAGTAGGAAATTTAGAGATATATGGAATATGCCCTATAACCTGAGGCTTGTAACTTGCTTATTTGTGTAGCGCGTGTTAATTCTCATAGGGTTATAATTTATACTTATTTTTAGGACTGTACGACATACGTATGTACATGTAACCTAAAGCCTTAATAAAGTTCCTATTACAATTTGTTTACAAGCTTCCACGCTAACTACAATTTAAATATACTTTATCAATTCCATTGTATGAAATGTAAAATAACGATAAAATAATACTAACCTTTGACCTCGTCTTGCAGCGACGTGGCTCCAGCCAATCGTTTGTTCGAACAAGATCAAAATACGTTTTTGACCTAATATACGCTCAGGTTTCCATTTTCATTTAACCTAGGTTATTCGACCCAGTTATTTTCTTGATGAAAGGTCATTACTCGCGCTTAAAAGTTCCTATAAGCTTGAAACTACATGAGCTCCTATGATATATTCTTCTTTCATTTCCAGGTCAAAGGTCAAGTTTCTCTGTTCATCAAACCCTTAAATATTTTTTAAAGCTTACATGCTACTGTCTAGGGTAAATCAAAATCCGTTTTGCATTGAGCTCATTTTCTCCAGCAATGCAACTCACCCCGGTCAAAGGTGAGGTCATGGTAAGGTCAAAGGTAAACTCTTGCACTAGCTTTCTCAAATTCTTGAATATTATTGCTCTACATGGTCATACTCAGAGAAATCCGATTCTTTAATCAAAAATGCCGAGCCATTGCCTACATTCAATTGAGGTCAAAGGTCAGGAGCCAATATTGATATTATTTATACCTTTTGGATTCGTATTTCATTTAGGTAATGCTAACATATGGTTGCGTGGTAATAAATCATTGTTTTCCAGGTTCTAACTTATGGTAATTAATTATAATAATTATAGATTATAACTTATGATTATTCTGGTTACCTAGGTTATAACTAATGGTAACTTAGGTTATGCCTAAACATTGAAGTACAATTACCTCGGACTCCCAAGCACAGACAATAATAAGGAAAAAAGTCAGATTTGTACGTTTAAGAATATTAGTATTTAAAAAAACACATCACAGCTTTCAATTTGCCGCAAAAATTCCCTCAACAGCGTAGAAAATCACTTTCATTAATTCACATTGAACACGCAAATTTGTTAATATTTCCCGTCCATTAATTACTATTTAGTAGGTTTTTTTACACGTCGAACACTAGCCCTTACGTACACTTATATGGGCAAATTAACATGTTAATTATAATATCAACCGGAAATATAAATTGCACCAATCCCACACCTTAGTCAAATTTCATATGTACATAATACATTTTAACCCTCATTGTTGGGACAAAATTTTCCCTATGAATTGGTTTAAAAATTCCAGACCAAATTACAGAAATGTTCGGAAACAATTATCACTTTCTTTTAGACAGCGGACTCCGACCATTTGACACCCCCACCCCCATTAAAAGCAAGTCCCATAAAACTTTTTTACTGATTTTTATCCGTCGCCCAAATACGTTATTTTTTCACGGAGTCATACCATTTTTAGTTATATTTAGCGTCTTTTAGGGGTGCCTTTATAGCAAAAGTGCACTGCAAAAATTTTCAGTTATGATCGGACCCAACTGTTGGGACACTTGCAAATGAGTACTTATAGTTTCTGGCATAAATGTATCCGTTGATATTGAATTTCTTCAATAATTTAAAAATCCATTCACACTTGAGTACAATAGCGTTTTATATGGTTAGAGTTAGAAATATTTAAATTTTCACGGGAAGATTTTACATGATCGGCTCAAAATGTTTGATCCTATTAAATCCACTTTTTTTAAAGAAAACACTGCTATGAAGGAAATTAATAACCTCGTCAAAGGTACAGTCACGATTTTTCTTGCCATTTATATAGTTTCAAGAAATTCGGGCAAATTTTATGAAATTCAAAGGATGTGTCAGAAAATTTATTGTTGGTTTGGGGAAACCAGTTTCAAATTTATTTGTGTCATTTTTAGGAAACCCAAATCTTTTTGTTTGAATCACGCCTTTTTTAAGGAATTTAGAGTTGTTCAGGAACTGGTTTTTTTGATGAAATTTTGTCAATATTAGAAATTTTTGCTGCTTGAACAAAAATCGGTTGGGGATTTCAAAACTTAATTAGTTTTTCAAAGGATATTATTTGTTTTGAAGTTTTTTTGCGTTTTCAGTCATTTTTGAAAAACTGTTCTGTTGTCAGGAATCGTTCGCTTTAAAAATGAATTCAATTTATGGTTGATGCTCACTTTTTTACGATTTAGAAAATGACAGGATTTCGAATAAAATTTCCTCACATTTTCTCCATGAATATTTACGCTGTCGGGTTTAATTTCGTTTTCAGCTCGATTTGGATTCAGATTCTTGTCAATGACTTTAATGGGGAAATGACACTTAGCTCCAGTTTCCTCATTTTTATTTCTCTCTTCCTGCATAAAATTTCCTGGCCACGTCCAAAGGTTGAGGTTGAACAAAGATGTATTGTGAATTTTCTTGTTGGAAAATGCAATTCCCTGTTTCCCCATTGCTAGTTTCAATGGCATTTCCATTCCATTTGGTGTCGAAAACGCCTGAGAAAAAATGGGATGATTAAATAGCGTAAGAGGAAAAGCTGGCAGTCCTTTTTTTTGTACACGAGTGTAATATTTCCGCCCGTCAAAATGGGTCGTTGCTTGAGGAAAAAATTGGGAAAATTCAAGAAATAAATAATACGTTGAAAACAATTTCTCTGGCGTGTGAAACGATGACGTTGAATTTCATGGAATTTTTGCAACTGCAGATGGTTTTCAATGCAATTGCACTTCTCAGTGGTGCTTTTCTTTTTCAAAGAATGTGCATTTTCCCCATTTCTCCTTGAACTTTCTCCAACGTTTTTCCATTTGGTCTCAAAATTTCCCTTGGACTTGAAGAGCCCTATTATTTTCCATCCATACGGGGGGAACTGGCTGGCAAAGAGGAATCTTTTCTGGTGAAAATTGATTTTCCTGCGTCAATTTTAGGCCTTTCAATGGTTAATAAATTTTGAAGTACTAGGACTCTCCCTGACGTATTATTTACTCAAGGAAAAAATGACGGAAATGTTTTCTTGTTTTCGGCAAATTTAATGAAAGTAGGAAAAGCCGTTTGTGAATCCTGGGAAATGGTTTATTTGAGCAGAGTATGGTTCCGTACTTTCGTTGGATATGCCCGCATTAAGTTTTACAGTTGTTGCAGTTTGATTTTATATTTTCTGTTCGTATAGAATTTAATAGGAAATTTTCGTGGAACAATGGGTTATATTTATGTAATTCAACGTCATTTGATGGGGGCGGAGGTTCACACCGATTCGGATGGTTCTCAGTTGGTACGTATTTACTCCCATAGATTTCAATGGAATGGTTGTGCTTCATGGATTTAAATGGAACATATTTTCTCATGTTTTTAAATTGGGTTCGTATTTCCCCTTGTTTTTATATATCACGTTCTCATATTCGTCTGTTTTTGAACGGGTCACTATTTTTTCACATGGATTTAAATGCTAGGGAATTTTTTCACCCGTATAAAATGGGACAATGTTTTATTCCAAAGAATTAAAGGGGACACTATTTTCTCCCATGTATTTCAATGGAGCACTATTTTCCCCAGCATTTGACTATGTGAAAATTTTCACGTGTATTTCAAACAGGATATTGTTTTCCGATGTATTCAAATTGGGCTTGTTTTCCCTAAAATATTTAAACAGAGTGTGTTTTCCCATGTACTAAATAGTAAGTATGCACTCACATGGATTTAAAGGTATTCCCCCGTAGTTAAATAAACCGTATGTACTCACACGTCTGTAGATGACACACTCGAATATATTAATACCCATTTATATAGATACATATGTACTCCCATGCATTTAAACGACAAATATGCACACACAAATTTTCATCCCAAGTACATTTATGATTTTACATGTAATTAAATAGCAATGTCACATTTCCCTCCACTCAAATATTCCCCAAATATTCTATTTACTTTTTACATAGGAAAAAATTCCAAGACGCCATTTTCATTCTTGCAAGCACCAATACCTGAAAAATTGTTGGGGGATGAAGCTAGTATTTTTATTCGCACTCGTCGTTATGTCTTCACATTTATTTTCTGTAAATAATTTTTTCCTCTGAAATCTTATTTCAAAATTTTATCTCGACGGCTGCCCCATTTCCCCCATAATAGTGTATCTATATAGCATTAGGGCCATTTACAACGATATCAAATACACACAATATTTTGTACGGTAACATTTTCACTCGGGAATTTCACTTTTGAAATTTATCCGTCACTTTTTGGTTTTTTTTGACGTTCCTTTTTTGCACACACGAATATTTTTATATAGAAATACGTCCGGGATTTTTAATAATTTCTGGGGCTGTCCAATTTTTTCTCCACGTTTTGGTATTTTTGTGGAATTAGCACGGTCACGTGAGAGGCAAGGGCCAGTAGAAAAGATGAGATAGGAGGAAGATGAGAAATACATTTTGCCATATAAACATCGAGTAGTTGGAGCCACTCGAGCCTTGCTGCATTGCTGCGGGATGTTCCCCTGTAATTAACAATAATTTCAAGTGTTAGTGCATACTTAAGTAGGTCATACATTCCCTCTAAAGATTAATTCCGGTTCCTGAATTGTATCAAGAGCTTCAGCTATTAATGGTGGAAATGACCTCAACACGCATTTTATCCTGAACTTAACCAAAAGGTGAATTTTATGTTAACATGAGGTTTAAAGCGATCCTTTTCTTCAAACCTTAACTTAAAATGCAAGAATTTGGCATTGGCCTGACCATGGATTAAAACGAACCCTGACCTGCACTTGACCTGTTTTTGGATTATCCTCACAACAAACTTGAACTGCATGGTTACCTTAATCGGAAAAAATCAAGGACTGAATTGGGCCTAAATTGACCCGAATTTGACCTGATTTTGATCCAAATTTGATCTGAGTGCGAATTTACTCAAACATTATTGTGAACATCAAGAGAGACGAATAACATTGTCTCACAAACATACTTTTATTTCGACCTCCTCGAATTCTTTTGACCCGAACACATAACTCGGGCACAATTTGAAATTAGCCTACATCGATGCAAGTCAAGTTTGACCCCTTTTAAAATCGAACACTCATCAGATGGAAGGGTGACCTGATTTGAAAACAGCCATTTTAGCCGGGAACTTCAAAAGCTGGATACAAAATCTTACAGCTAAGGGCCTACTATGCATCTGCATCGGTGGGAATGGAACTTGAATCGGCAACTTCGATTTTGCATTTAACTTCCCTTTTCCTTGCAAAAGGGCTCGGGAGCTGTGAGTGAGTGTAAATTTATGGAAATACAGCATGAGCAAGTAATTTTGTGGGGCTTAAGGGAGCCTGCATGGAGGAGAAGTGAGAAAATCCGAGGAGAAGAGGAACACGGAATGAGCTGCGGATTGGTTAAAAACTTTAATTAAAAAAATCACTCCAGAAAGGGAAAGAAAGTGAGGTGAGCGAGACATGGCTGAGACTTCAAGTAGGAATGAAGCACGCGTCGCGAGCTTAAATATCAAAAGAAACCTAAAATCGGATAGGAACGGAACTTGATAAAAAAAAGTTTCAACTTTTTCCATCAACCTGTCCCATTTGTAACCTCCACGCTTCCCAATAGGGTGTGTGTGCATACGCTCACATCTACAGTGTAACCTCTCTCTAGGCATCACTACCAAGAGACACTTTTATTAAGTAAAGCTCGACTATTCCATGCACTTAAATTCCATTTGCAAGGGAATTATCGTTAAAAGAAATCTCCGTGGATAGGTAATTACAGTTTCGTTATAAGGGATTCTTGTTCTTGTGCAATCTCTTGTTATTAGGGGGCATTATAATAGTGCACTTTGGCTACTGTTTATTATGAAGCCCTGAAAAAGAGATTTAACTTCATGTAACATAATAATTTATGTACATACACAACAAAGTATAATTTTTATATGCAAGGAAGTTACTCATCAAATTATTTTTACTACAAAATAATGAATAAGACTGTCTTTAGCACTAATTTCTAGCAAATATTTCTGGCTATATGGAAAAAAGGAGCCTCTGAAAGAGGTCCTACGAGAGAGATTATACGACAGCTTTGGGCGCGGTTACATCAAAACAGTACAAAATACTTGCTTTTATAATGGGAGTATCTAAACGTGGGCTAAATAGGAAGTTTTCAAAATTTTTGCCTACTGGAGACTGGACTGTAAATCGTCTTACAAGGACTCCTTGTATAAAGGTAATACACTGTAATTTTTGCATGACGTCTGGAAACGAATTTCACAAGAGCAAGGATCCTATCTACATATAAGGACGATTGGAAAGCGAAACTTTGGTTCACTATGCCCCTGAAAAGGTGTGAGAGGACTTGTTCCTACGCAATGTCTCCTCCAGTCACACTTTATTATTGCTTCGAGTGAGGTAATAAAGATATGGGGAAAAAATCTGCTCCCAACAAAGCCTTATATTTTCTTCTTTCCCAACTACTTTTCTCACGTTGCTTTCAATTTAACCCTGACGTCCAACATGTTTTGTAAACTTCCACTTATCGTATTTGGCCCTCGTTTGTTCCAACCTTCGAAAAGAAAACTTTCTCTGTGAGTGATCCCGCAACTTTCAAATCCCGTTACTGACACTGCTTCCATTCACTACCTATCTACACATATCCGTATCTACTCTCTCTCTCTCTCTCATGTCAAACTATACGCAAGGAATACATACGTCCGCTAACTAAAACATAAAGTGCAATCTCCCTGTAAAGACCCTTGTGAAGGAAGCAAAATTTCACCTTTAAGATCCTATGATAGAGAAAAAATTACAAAACAAATCTATGGAAATTTATGCAGGACTTTTTCCCCTACAAACGAAGCTCGTTTCACAATACATTCGTAAACTTCACCTGGACTTTAAAGTAGATACATGCCCTCAAGTATCTGTTTACATGTCTTCATACAACAGAAGATTTCCACGAATTAGTTTTCACATGCTTGAGGGTCCGTGTGTGTGGCGATGGGTAGGAAATAAATAGAATTTTATTCAGTATAGCAAAACCACTTTATAAAGGCGCCCCACATTTTAAAAAAGAAACCTTTGAAGTATCCGTTATTAAGAGCCCAATGGGTACATTTTCCTCTAGAAACTCTAATTTAGCTTTGTTACAACGGCTTCGTAAGGAGGTCCCTCACAGGGAATTTTTTTTCCGAGGAAATATTCCTGTTTGGAAATTTTGAATTTGGAGTAATGGTTGGCATAGAGGTAACAAAATGCTTTTATAAATAGATTGCTTATAGCAATGGTTTCCTGTACATTTATATTTGCGTGTATGGTATTTCGGGGGGTTTATTTTAAATGAGGAGTTGCGAAAAAAAACTGACCATTGAGCACGTGTAACATAACGCTGGCTGAATCCAAGTTGGACGGGGCACATGTGTAATTGCCCGAGTCCCGTTTCTCAGTCGACTTAATGACCAGTATCCCAATTGTGGTATCAGAAGTCACCTGAAAAATAGAAAAACAAGTCATTTATTATTCTTTCAGTATCAATTTCTTTCTCCGTGTCTTTATTCAAAATTTTACCAAATGCATCAAATATACGCTCTCGATATAAAATTCACACCGTTTGAGTAATATTATTCTTCCTTCATTTAACAATTTTCTCCATGTAATAGTGCCTTATTGGAATAAAATATTTCCATTGAAAACTCCCTAATAAATGAATTTTCTCTTTAACGACAAAATTTGTTTGAACAATGTCGTTTTTACTACTGTGACATTTTCCCGCCTTATAAGAGCAAAGTTTGTAGGTTCGTAGTGACAGTCAGTTGGTGTGTTGGAGATTTTTGTCATAGAGTGAGGGCACTGTGTACAGATTTTACAGCATATTTACAGCAATCAAGAAGAAATTAACCAGAGCATAATCTAAAAAATTGTCGTTCAGAATCAAAACGACTTTTTCAACTGAAATTCCCTCCTTATGTCTCGTTGGCGCAATTCCGCCCCGAAAATATTCACCAAAATAGTTTTCAGTTTCGGATGTCTTGACATTTGTAGGTTTAATATTTTGAACGGGAAATATTTATAGATTTGAAGGGACAAAAGTGAGAGTTGAAGGAGTGTCTCTAGACAACAGATAGTGAGTAAGGGGCGATGTAGTGCAAGAAAGTGTTGAAAGGTTGCGTCAGAAATAAAATGGGAGGAAAGGCAAATGCGATTTTTTTTGTTGGAGTAAAGAGAAAATGCGAAATGGAAAAATACATTCATAAATGTTTATTACATATGTGAAGGAACATTCGGGGACGGTTAAGGAGAGGAAATTGACTGCATTCCAAAAGTGAGCCGATGAAGCTGCAGGGAAGGAGAAAGGAAGCGCCAAGCACGAGCCAGCCGGTGGGAGTATTATCTTTCTTAGAATTTATACAGTAAGCTCAGGCTGTACTGGATGCGCATTGTGCAATTAAAATCGATTGCCAAATTTTTATGAGCGCTACAAAATATTAATGGAATATTAAATGGTAGTGTTTTGCCCCAGAAAATATATTTTGGAGATAGATTTGCCTTGGATTTTCCAGTTGCCGCTACAAGGAGGTTTGACGGGAATTTGGCGGTAGGAAAGGGAACAGAGCCGCAGTCATAACTAATAATTGCCCTCGCTTTATCCTCTGTATCTGGAAGGACGGATTTCGATTTGTAGTCAAGAGAACTACAGACACTTCAAAGGAATCAAATGTTCTTGTTTTCAAATCTCTCCTTCCGTTTATATACTCCCAGTTTGTACAGGGTTCCGGGGGAAACTTTCCATTCTCCAGTTTTGACATACAATTGAGTTGAAATATGGGTCTGAGTAAATTTATTACATACTACAGTACATTTTCAACATCAAAAGGAAAAATTATCTTAATTATGAAAAAATCATAAAATCGAGTTGCTTTTGCACTCTTAAAAGTATAAAGCAGTACGCACAACATTTTCTTTTGTAGACAGCTTTTAAGAATTTTCGCCAAAATTTGATATTTTAAAAATTCAAAACGGCATGTATTCAGTACTTTTAGACTCCTTTCTCGCTTTATAAAAGTTCGTAAGCTATTTCTCTTAAAATTTATTAGAGCTGATTAATAATCATACGATATAGATAGGTAATTACATTTCCAAGTTTATTTTCTTATCAAAATATCACTTTTTGTATTCAAGCATTCAATATCGTTCAAATGTATGTCAAATTTGATATAATTTCTGAAAATATCAACGACCTTTATTTCCTATAGAAATCCAAAGTGGGTGAAAGGGGTTTTTGAATTGGAAAGTGTCGAGACATTTTTCCATAGGTAAGGACATGAATGTCTTAATTTTTGGGCACACGAGGGGGTAGTAACATTTTTGGACAACCCTGTAATAATGTGCGTTGGAGTGAGCCGCCTGTAGTCACGAAAGTCAAGGATATTTCCAAATTTTTTGCATAAAATTTTTAATGAAAAGCGGCTCTCCTGCGGAGTTCAAAAATATTCCTTTGCGTTTCTCCATTTGAAAGTTTTGTCGGGGCTGGGAAGAATCAAGGTGAAAGTTATGGGCATGTTTGTACGCTTCCGCCCGCTCTTTCTCCCTGTAATTGTGTCTTGAATGGGAAGAAATCATAGCACGAGAGACTCCAGTGGATTTTTAATCCTAGAATTTCCCTATTTACAATTTCTCTACTTTGAACTTCCAATACGCTCCAAGATACGGAATTTAAATTACATGTAGATATGAATTGCTATTATGAATTGCTATTCTCAAAGTCATGATTTTAGTTGGTTTTTATATTTGTGCTTTAAAAGATCTACATGTGCAAGTACCTGTTCAAAATACATATTTCGGTTTCATTACAACACTGAGAAATATACACTTGAGAAATACGACTTTTATTAGAGTTTTGAGTTCCAAGAAGTTAAAATTATTAAATGTGAATAAAATTTAATTTTAAATGATTCTGTTTTATTTTTTCCCTTGCAATTGCATGGAATTAAATGGAACTGTCCCTAAGAAATTTTTGCCATGAAAGAGAAATCTCTCCAATAAAAATGAGTCTGTTGGAAAAGGAGTTTACTGTATCAAATTTACAAGGACAGTGTGGGTTGCTGATTCTACAAGAAAAAAAAAATTTGAATGACAAATGGCTCAAGTTTTCCTCCACACGTGGAATCAAATTTCTTCCCAGTCGTGTTTTTTCCTGTATATAAATGGGACCGTATTTCACACATTTTTCTACCAGTTTGCATGCATATGGGCCCGGGGAAAAAAACAAGTGGGGATTTTTGTGGATATGTAAAACATGCCCTTCCTTTGTACTATTGGGTTCTTGGTTCGAGGTGGAAAATAATAATAATGGTAGTAAAAGTAATAATAATAATAAAACACAATGCAGACATGAATTTCAAATGTTGGAGCGCATGTTGGCGTGGAGAGAGGAAATTTGCCCAAGACGTTTTTTTCCCTTTCCAGTCCGAAAATAAAAAAAAGAGGAACGAGAAATCAATCAATAATTCATTTCTACAACTTTTCCATAGCAGGTGGCATGTGGGGCGAGAAGAAAAAACCAAATCAACATCTTTTCATAATCTCCGTCCCCTGCTGAACAATTTTCTTCCCTGTGAAATCACCTTTACATACCCCATTTTTCCTCCCTATAAAAAATCTATATGGCAGGGGAAAAAAAATTTACGGGCATATTTATGGGACCAAGTATTTCAAAATTCAGTGTGCGCCATAACTTTCCTGAATATCAATTTTTGCCGAGCCCACAAAATTTTTTAAGCACTCGCTGGACACAACTGGAGTGTGTGGAGGAGAAAGTCCAGCAATTGGGAACGATGGGGAAAAATGGCTAGGATTTTTTTCTAGTAAGGAAACCCAGTGGGGAAAAAATTCTGGAGTACTTTTCACTTCCAAATAGCAATTCATTTTATCTTATCTGTGGTCACATTTGAAGCTGGTCAATTTTTTTGGCGTCTCTGGAAACTGAGACGGACTGAGGAAATACTACAGCAGGGTTTTAAAAATGCTTACAGTGTAGTCTTGCTATGGAGAACCCATATTTATATTGAATTCTCTTTACAAAGGAAGAAAAATCTGAGCGTATAAGTATATATCACATTAATTCTCCCTTTTGGTTCCACGTAGCAAAATTTGACGTAAATTTGTGACATATTTTGTAAATTATTTGAAATATGTTTCAAAACGCTTGTTAAGGATTTTGGGGAAATTTTGAATGTTTTTCGGGCCAGTTTTTGATTTTCACACCCAATTTTTGTGTTATAATTGCTAAATAAAAGTGTCACACTTTATTATTAATTTAAATTAGGATTAATTTCTCTGACATTTAATGAGAAAAAAATTCTTGCAAGGAAATCCATTGAAGCAAATTTGCTACGGTTTTCAAGTTTTTTCAACGTAAATTAAAATTGTGATAATTGTGAGAAAAACCGAGAATAAGTTGGACCTCAAAATTTTCACGTTTTTGTTATACTAAGAAATATTGTCCCACTGAGATGAATTCTAACCAGGCTATATACACTCTCAAATTTCGGGATTGAAATGATAGGTGTGTGGAAGATTGGGTGCTACAATTGTAGTGTTTCTAAATATGTACATCCCACGTTAGAGATTAGGGACTGAACAACGTAGAAAATCAGGGCGAAAGGTGCATGGGAGGCTTCCATCACGCTCCCAAAATATTTCCCTTTTACGATCCATTTACGACTACGACTAGTTCGTCCAATGACGCCAAAATCCTCTCCTCAACACTCCGCTCTACTTGTCGTTCAATCACAGACCTGTAGTTACGACCCTCGAACACATTTCACCTTTATACGCCTCGCATACAATAGGAGCTTTGTAAACCGGACCTCCTCAACTCCCTACTACTCTTTTTCGTCTTTGGCCCAGAGAATGTTCGTCCCCTCGAGGATAGCATCACTTATTTAACAAACAGTGAAAGTTTTGCTCGTTTAGACAGAATCTTTACGGTGAGCATGCACAGTACTTTGCATCCAAGTAGAGGAACATCCTTCATTGTGGCGCCACTTTCTCCCCTGAACCTGGTCATGAGTGAAAAGGCTTTCCAACAGATATCCTCGTTATGGTAGCGACTGTAATAATTTTACTATGTCAGAATTGCTGCATGATAATTGCACTATTTATGACTCAGCAGAGCTGTAAGCAGGGGCTTCTCATCATGGACAGTCTTTTCGCACCGGATTAGACCAAACGTGACCGTATTTCGGTCATGCCCTAACCCTACCTTGATTTTAGATTAGTCTGTAATTCAATCCTAACCTGACCCATATTTATGTCAAATTTGAGTCTAAAATTGTAACCATTATGGGTTCCTTTCACATCCATAGGGGTGAAGGTTCTTGAGGAGCATAAATTGGCTGGTGGAAAGTCCTTGAGAGACTCTGCCACAAGTAATTTTCTTACATCCCGTTTACTGCCCTAACACATGTACATGATCCCACCTTTGTGGACCGGTGTGAAGGAAGAGAAGGAGCCAGGTCAGGGATTTGATCAGACTAAACCCCTAAGCTCCCTCAATAACTACTCCGGATGAAATCCTATTCTGGAGTACAACTCCTAGTATTTTAGTACGGAACAAAAGCCCCTATTTCGAGGACTCCTTCAAAACAAGACGCCAGGCTGCAATTATTAAAGAAATCTACGCGGGAAATTGAATTAGACCCCCTTTTGTTCACAGCCCCATCTCATTTTCGGCAGATTTCTCCCAAATAAGTCATTTGCAGTAAAAACGACAATTTCCACGAACCACATTATTAAAGCCTAATTCCACCTCGACAAGCTGCGCTTCCAAAACTACAAAGGCTATTCAGTCCAAATTGGTTTTGTTTTCCTCAAAAATTTTACCAACAAAAATGTATTTTTCTATCTACGCCCCATATTTTCAATTTCAGGTTAAAAATTTTCCCCTTAAGTTTTGCAGCTAAAAGTAAAATATAATTTATTTATTTATTTTTTACTATTCACTTTTCTAGAATACCGTTCTGATGGATTTGTGTTCAAAAATTGTTACTACAACATTCTCTGAAGAAAAACAATAATATTTTACAAGCAGGAAAAAATGAGAGTAACTCTTCAATGTTCTCCTAAAATTGTCAATGGGTTAAACAAATTATAAATGGATAACCAAAGTTTCTAAAATTTGGTGTGTCGAAACATCTGCGGAACAATATTCCTGAATATTGCCTCATTTTATTCTGATTTTGACATATCTACACTTACATTAAAAATCTCCTTATAACCCGCCCTGTTGTTGGCATATAGGGGCAAAAATTGGTAAGATTAAATTTATAGAATAGAAAAATTTCAGGAATGGAGGCATGGAATTCGGGAGTAAAATTTTGCTGTCTTTAGGGTTCCTGTGATGGCATGAGCGCTTGGTGTACGTTGAAAGATCAAATGTTATTCCAGGATTTATTTGGAGCCGTTGTTGGAAGACGTCAAATTTGATTTAATGAATGTGCTGGAGGTTTATGGGAATCGGGAAAAGCGGGTGCGTTGTGGTTCGTGGGAATGCGGGGCTTTTGGAAAACAAGACGAAGGATAAGGAGCGTTCCTGTGAAATGTGAAGTCACGTTCCACATGCCTCGGTCTTGTTTACCTTTGAAAACAATGCTGGAGGATATGCAATAGTTGTAAATGCACTGTATGCATTGGAGCCAACTTGCACTGTTATGGCTCTAATCTGACGGGGAATCTGAAACGGAGCTAAAAACTTTACGCACGCACCCTTCACCTCCCACATACAAATAACTCCAAGCAAATGTTTAAAGCCCCTACTGAATTGCAAATCACGTATTTTCCCCGTTACTCCAATTCGAACATTTTCCGAGAATCTCCGTTCGGCAGTTGACATATAAGTATCGATATGTAAATACATATGCATCCCAGCCTTCCAAAGAAATTGGAAGGTGCAGGTTCAAAGCGGCAGTCGCTATTCTTAGGGTTGCGTTCGCGCCAGTTAACTTTAAATAGCCCGCTTTCAATTCGATCAAACTTTCGTGAAGAAACTGAGTCAACTTTGACCTAAAATTGACCTGGTAGTGGAAATATTTTAATGCGTAAATAGCCTCAATTGGATCTGCGCTAAAGCTAAAAAGATTTACTGTAATTGGAGCACAGTGTTAGCAAATTTATTCAAATTTGAAAAAATAATTATTGGATTTCCACAAAATCTTAAAACATTTTTGACCCCTTTTTTCTAAAAACCTGTCCGTTTCTAATTCCAATCCGTACTAAGCTGTGGCTGGTTATTTGAGAAAATGTTTAGAATTTCTGTGCACATTAATGTTGCACTCTTGACAATAACCTCACATTGAGCGCACAAGCTGAATTTTTACTGGATTTGACCCAGAATTGACCCACATTTGAAAGAAACTTAAGGAAGGGAAACCTGCCACTGTACCTAATCGTGCATCATCAAAACTAGGTCAAAATTGTTCTAAGCTGAACTGAAACTTGACCCAGGGCATCACTGAAGTTGGGGATAAAGCGTTGAGATATTACCAGGTCGTGGACGGAGCTTGAGAGTAAGAAATAGGAGTCCCGTGCTAATATGTAAATCGGGGGAAAGATTTAGGGATGTTTTTGCGTCCGCCTCTAACAAGACACATGGTTGAGGATTTGTGTAGGAGAAAGTTGGTGTTGTGTTGTTGTAGATGTAAGTTGAGACGTTATCTGGGCTTAAGTGCTGGTCTAATCTGAATCCCGGAGGTACATCCCAAGGTCTATTTACTCTTCAACTTACAGCCTCCCGAAACATTAGCCTTTTGTTCCGACCGAGCCTTCCCTTTGTCCTCCTTGAAACGGCTCCCATAAAACTTCCAAAATCCACTGTACTTAGGCTCAATGGGGCCTCTAAGATAAATAGAAAAACTGGGGGATTTTCAAAGCCAAAGCGGCCGTCATTTCTTGGAGTACTTGGCCCTTTCAAGTTGATGTCAAGCATGGATGATTAAAATCAAACACTCCACCTCCGGTGGGGTCTTTTCTATTGGCTAATCATCATATCTAAATCCAATCCCATATCCCGCTTTCATATTACCCACTCTCCAGTCAAGTGCCAGTATTTATTTTAAGCGATAGCTGGCTCTTCACACATTTCAAGTCGATAAACGCCTGATAAAAATTCTACTAGGGACAATCCACAACTTTCTCGCCCACAAAAATCTTTTTTTTTGTCATTTTACGATTTTATTTCCAATTTTTGAGTCCTAGAAAAATTGCTGAATTAGGAATTAGGGGCCGTCCACATTTTACAGAAAAAATCAGAAACCTCAAATTTGAATGTTTGTAGGATAAAATCAGACGCTCTAGCCAATAATAGGCGGTGATACACAAATTGATTAAATGCTCAGGAGATGAGTCAATTAGAACCCTAAAAAATGTAATATTAGTGTTTCCAAAAATCAGGGTTGCTGAAACAAATTTTATATCAAAATTAAAGAAATGTGAAGAAATTGCGGTTCCAAAATGTGATTGCTGCAGAAATTATAGCTATAAAAATCAATAATGTGAAAAATTACGGTTCCAAATTCAGTCAATAAAATTGAACAGTAAATTATTTATAAAAAAAGGAAGGAATTCAGTAACTTGTTGAAAATAAAGCATGAAAATTCTAAGGTACCATAAAAAACTGACAATCCTCCTCCAGGCGCCTTGATCTAGTAGTAGCAAAATTTATGATTAGCAATGCTATGTTTTCACTTATGGAAGATTACTAAGATGATGGTAAATGGGAATTTGTGCAAGGAATACCCCCAACTGAGAAAGTGATCCGAGGGGTATCTTATAGCGAGAGTTGATTGCACATGTTATCATAACAGCTCCGATATTGGTACTTGAGATCGGCCCAGGTTAAGGTAAATAGATCCTTCGATATCCCTACGTAGGTTATTAAGCACCCCTGCGGAACATAAGTGGTTAATACGGTTAATCCGGAGGTAAGTACAGAACGGATTTTGAGTAATCCCTCCGTTCCGAATATGTACGCATTAGTTGTATTGATTACGGAGGATTTCGCAAAGTTAGGCAATTAATCAGGTCAAGGGAGTGTTAGGTGGGAAATGGGGGAAGAGGAACTCAGTAGAGTGGAAACGGTGTGGATTCCCGATAGCTCCGCCATTGTCCGACCCAACCATAAAGTGAATTAAATTTTTGTTCAGTCTAGCAAAAGAAGGGGGAAAATAAGAGTGGGTAAGGGTGTGTGTGAGCGGTGAAAAAAAAAGTTGGGAGAGAATGAACTCAAAGAAAAATTTGGAGCAAGACAAACCTACATCTCCGTCTTGGCACTGTATCTTCATTAAGACTATAACACAAACTTTTCTAAGCCTACGGGCCTAAGGCTACAACCATAAAGGAAGGTGTAGCAAGGATCGTTCAAATATTACACTTTAGCTCTCAGTAGTTGTTTTTTATTCCACTCACTAAACCTTTGGCAACAAAGGAAAAATCCCTTATGCCATGTTTTAAGGCATCGTTTGCACAACTAATAAATGTAAAATAATTAAAAAATGTAAAACTCAGTTAACAGGCCTCTTCTAGCTGGAATAAAACCTTTCTTTTTATTTAATAACGATGGATTCAAAAACTCCAATGGGTTTTTTGAGGGGTTGTTACAGGCAGTATAATTCCCAGCCCACAGCGTTCAAGACCTCAAAATTCGTAGCAATGTTTAAGAAAACAATTTTTGGGCAGTAAAGTTAAGAGCCTAATATTTTAATTATAATAGGAAATTATGGTATCTTGGTAAAACCTATTGACTAAAGTACGAGGCCTCTAAGGCCGGAGGCCTCAAATCAGTTTAAAGATCTTTTAATCCTGAAGATAAAAAGCGATTTAAAATCAATACCCTCAAATAAGTTTTTGACCACAGCTTACAAAATTATTCCTAATATAAGAGCACCTGAGAGGCCTGACTCAATTGGAAGGGATTTTTTGGGGGCTGTAAAGGAAATCTTCTAATATGTAGGAAAGGAGGCCCCAGATAATTTTGGGTTTTTTAGCTGAATTTTTTAGCTGAAGCAATAGAATGTAATGCCTCGAGTAATTTTAAAGGCTTGTGATACTTCCTTGAAAAACGGCTTAAGAATTAAGCATTGAGACTTGAAATAAAATTTTATGTTATTTTTACATATGTTGCTGTTTTGGGGCCTCGTAATGTGATATATGAAAGAGGCCTAGGTACATGATACTTGGAAGTTTTGTTGGAAAGTTTTCCAATCGCTGATAGTCAGAGAGAGAGAGAGAGAAAGTGAGCGAGAGAGAGAGAGAGAGAGAAAAGAAGAGAGAAAGAAAAGGAAAGGAGGAGAAAAGAAAATGGAGAAGTTGATTTATGGTAGACTTGGATAAAAAGATTATGGAATTTACCCTCTCGACGGATTGATGTTTGCCGAAGAGATTGACCACCCGTCCACCGTCATGGTACCAGAAGATATATGCGGGTTGTTCTAAACTCTGTGTGATGATGCATCTAATTTGCACCGTACTCCCGCTCTTCACAAATAGGTCGGACTCGCCCAAAATCTTGGTCTGAGGAACGACGACTTCCATTTGGACGAAATGTGACATTTTCGGCTCACTCGTGACTTGACACTCGTACATTCCCGCGTCTCGAGACTGGACGTATTTTATTTGCAGAGTCCAAGTGTCCCCGTTGTGGAGAACTTGGAACCTCTCGTCAGCAATGAACGTGTAACGATCCACTGTCAAGATGTGCGAGTCTCGTTTCCGGATCCACGACACCTGAATTTCCAACGTCACAATTTTATCTCAACCTTTAACATCATCACTTTACGAATACATGCCGTGTCCCTCCTTATACCCACGCTCAGTATGACTTTGCGCCTGTCATCTTTTACATACGTGTCTTCCGAGGAGCTCAATTTAAAAAACAAATCTCGTTATAAGGGATTTCTCTTTGTGAGAGAATCTCTTCATACGGGATCTCTCGTTGAAAGGAATCCCTTCTTCTGTCCGGTATCTCGATGTGAGGGAATCATTTACTAGGGAACTGATTTGCATATATTTACAGGAAACCCGCATTAGATTAGAACCCTCAAATCTTAAATTTTGAATCTAGCAACACTCCATTTGAGGATACAGTTAAGGAAACAAAATTAACATGTTGTTAAATAGCAATTTGTGCAAACATATTTGAGGCAGTGCTGTGAGAATGGGTCGGATCAAAAAACTCCTTAAGGAGAGAGACACTTATAGAAAGAGAGCACTGTACTCCCGTGCTATTAACTGGCACAAACTCCGACAGGATAAATTATGAAAATATATTTGAACAAGGCCTTGCCTTGAGCCATTAAGTTGACGTGACGGAGAGATTTGGGAGCGTGTGCGTTGAGTATTTGAAATGACAAATGTATGGGAGAAAATGATTAAATGCGATTGTAAAAATCTGACCCATTCCCTCCACCCCTGCTTTGTATGGGCAAGGAGGTGAAGCATTGGCAAGTGTTTTCATTTCAAGATTTACTTTCCCCGTCCATTTTCCCAATTTCAGAGCTCTCAAAAAGCGTGGAAAAGTTTTTATTGGAGGGAAAAGAGCTCCCTTTCAAAGAGCCTCTGTGTTGGGACACAAGAAATGAGAAGAGAAAGTAAAAAGCGTATTTGTACCCCAAGCCCTTCTGGCACAGTCAAGGCTCGATATCATGGGCAACCTTTTAAATCCCAGTTTTTCTTCAGGGGACGACTAAGTCTGCCCACAGTCATATTTCCCCCATTCGGTCAAATGCCAATTTTTTGGGACGGGAAAATTTGTTGTAATTCGATAGGAAAATATTTTCTTGGGCCGGGGACGCTCTAGAGAAAGTGCACTGTATCCGCGAGAATTTGGAAAGGTGTACACAGCACACGCTCGGACATCTCGATATTAAAGGGCCAGTGCGGAATACGGAATGAAGACCTTTACTCAAGCCTCTAGCATCAGCAATAGTCGTCCACACAAATGGAAGTAAACATTGACTCGTGATATTAAACTTTCTCCATAGAAATTCACGGAATGTCCCTTTATAACGTTCCTTGGGTCGAGTCCAACCCGCATGTTTTCTCTTTCTACTTTCACTAAATGCAAGCACAATACATGGATCATCGCTTTCAGTCAATATTTTGTCAACACCTACAGACAAATCTTGTTATAACGGAATTTTCTATATGACAGAAATCCTTTACTTAAATTTGTCATCACCTTCTACGAGCAATTCTTCAAACGGCTTTTAAAAGGATGACCAGACCATTTAATTTTTATTCTCAAAAATCCCCAGAAAATTTCCAACCCCCTATAACGAGATTTGACTGTGTTGAAAGCTAATTCAACCGGTAATTTTGAGAGCTTTTGTACTTACACTCATTGGTAATTTTTCCTTTCAGTCAAAATAAAATTTGAAGCGTAGAAATGGGTTATTTCCAGACTGCTATTATAGAAAAAGTGCGTTCTACTGTAAAAAATATATACTATACAGAGGTTTTGCTATAATCCCTTTGAAATCATCAGTTTTGCAGAAATGAAATGATTTCTGCAGAAGAATAATAATTCCTTCCTTACGCAACTTCCCAATTGAGTGTAATTTTTGGGATATTAGTTTCGCAATAATAAATCGTTTCTTTTTTTTTGCAAAGCTCGGGGATAAAAAATTGTTACAAAAGCAGCATTTAGCTACTTTTTCTATTGTGACAAATCCGGGCTTAAAAAACTCTCATACTGGATTTCCACAATTCAGCGAGCTCGGATAAAAAACATATTGGGAATACATGTATTGAAATAGGGAAAAATCGGGAGATTTTAAATGTAGAATCGGATCTTCATTACTTTGGTGATTTGAAAGGGGAAAAATTTAATAAAACAAGTACAGTGGGCTCTTGCTATAAAGGAATCTTTTACGTATTATTCTCTCTGTCAGTTTTGGAAGAAACGATTGTAAGTGAGATTTTTTGAATGCAACGGACTACTTCAAAGCAAAACTTTTATTAAGACATTTAAATCTTTTTTGGTTTCCTTGTACTCGTTTGATTTTATACGAGCAGTGCAGTGTAGACAGGAAACATTTTGAGATTGTCAGTTACTTCCTAAAGGATTATACTGTTTGATGGAAAAGCTGCAAGACAAAGATAGAAGTTGGACAAAGGGACAGAGAAAGGGATTTCATGGGACCTGATGAAGGAAACTTGATAAAGCGATTATGTACAAAAAGGAGACTCCTACTACAATCTTGTTGTCCACAATATCAAAAAAGTCGTGCGTGTCATCTCAATTTCTTGTTAATTTCCTCTCCATAAAATTAGAAATGCTCCTTGTGGAAGGAGAAAGTAGGGAAAGGACAAATAATACAAAAATGGGCAAGAGAGACAGAGAGTTCTGAGGACGGGACAAAGTGAAAGCAATAAAATTATATAGGGAGAGACAAAAAACAGAGTGATAGAGAAACGGAAATGCACGAGACAGACTGCAGGGGAAATGAAGGAGTGCACGGGAAAGAGAGGCGAAAATAGTCTCTGAGGAAGGCAGTCAAGCTTCCCAGAGCCATAGTCAACCCACAACAGATGGAGAAAGTTTAGACAGAAAAGAAAGTGTGTCAAAGTAAATAAGCCAGAGTAAGGGCAACAACACATTGCGAGAGAAAATGAGAGCGCGAAGGGACAAGAAACAAAAGAGTGCACGTCAGGACAGGAAAACAGTTACAGAAAAGAGGGATAGAGAAAAACGTACAAGCTTCAGCCTGAGAAATGAGAGAGAGGCAGTGGAGAGAAAGTATAAGCTAAAGTAGGAGAAAAGAAAGAGAGCTTGGGGAAAGAGTGCAAGCTAGAGTATAAGCAAGAGAAAAGAGATGGGGAAAAGAGTGCAATTCCCAGGAATAGAAAAGAGAGTGAAAAACCAGTGAAAAGAATAGAGAAAGGCTGGGGAAAGTCACAGTAAAACGGCAGAGAGTGAGAAAAGAGTGCCAGCTGCAGAATAAGAAAAGAGAGAGAAAAAAGTCTGACCGAGAAGTTGAGTACAAGGAAAGAGTGCAAGAGAGTAATTATTACGGCGGGAAAAAGGTGAAAGCAGGAAAGGATGCCACCGAGAGAGTGCAAAAAGGAGGAAATCTGAAAAATTGTTGATTTGCACATGTTTAAAACCCTAAAAAATAATCTACAGCGTCTAAATTTCATTTAGTGTACGGTTTCTGGAACACTTTCTAGAAACAAAGAATTACTTTCTCCGAAACTGTAATACTGATTTCAATTAGGATTGAATTTATTTGAGCTTTTGTTCTGGAGAATATTTTTGCATAAATTCCGTCCAGACAACTTGGAGTCCTGCGCAACCCTGCAGCCGAATAAAAAATCAGTTTGACAGGAAAGATTGAATGAAAAAAAAGCAAAGAGCGTAAGTGTTCGATAGGAGCGAGAGAGTGCAAGGGAAAAAAGTAGGGTGAAATTATTTCGCAAAGAGAGAGAGCAAAAGAGTATCTCCTAAGAAAAAGAAACAGATCCAGAATTAGTGCACGAGAGACCTGAAAAACGAGAGAAAGAGCAGAGTTAGCAAGATTGGAAAGGACTAGGAAGGAGGGAAAGTTTGAGACAGGAAAGAGTGAGAGAGGAGTGCATTTGGAATCATTGGAAAATTCGCGGGAATGTTGTGATTACAAAAGCCATTTCCAGTCGGATGGTTTCGTAGTTGACAAGGGATTACGTAAGTGCGGAGTCATTTTATTGAAATTCCGTACGTGGATTTTCTATCCTTACAAACATATATGTACACAGTGCTGTACATTGAGACACATAGATACTTATACATAAGGACATGTATGTATGTACATCCCATAGGAAAACCCACTCTCTCACTGATAATGACACATTTCCAAGGATTCACATGAATTCCTCCTATAACTTACACTTGAGACACAGCGTTCTCTCGTTATTACGCACCCCCTTCACATAACAACTCTGTCAGTGGAAAATTATCCTCAAATATTCCTCCTCTGCTAATCCTAACATTTCCCCTTAAAACACCATGTGGCTAAAAAATTGAAGATTTGCTCCTTCCAGGTTTGTCGTTGCACACAGAGTGTACATTATTCTAAAAACTGTTCCCTTATTGGGCTGAGTCATCCATGCATATCAAGATGCTTCCTATTGTATTACACACTCTCACTTGAGCCTCGCCTTTTCTTCCCTTTCTCCGGATTTTTCTCTATTTATTCCAACCAACTCAACTGGCTTTCTTTTATTTTCCCATCGAATCTCTCCCTTCCTGTCTCTCTGCTCAGTCTTCCATTTCTGAATACAGGAAGCCCCTGCTATAGCAGAGCACCGTCCAAGGCACAGGCATTCCTTAGAGGAAAACATCTTCTCCTTTACCAGGGAACCGCATTCTAAATTTCTCAACTCATAAGAGCAAACTGAGCAAACTACAGCTATAACAGACACCCATGAAACATTTTATGTTACATTCTACATTTCACATTTTAAGGGCTGTCCTAACAGGAGAAAAATGTGACTTTTAAAATCCTGTGCTTCTAGTATTTATCCGAGGAGGGAAATTAACTGCAGGTGAAGAGAACGTGTGAAATAATTTTTGCCCTTGAAGGGAAGTTGCTCTTGTACGAGGAATCCTGTCCATAGAGAGAGAGAGATTGCACTGTAGTTTGAGTCAGAAAGTGAACCTGGTGAAGAGGCAGATCGATATGCAGTGAAGCAAGTCAGTGAGCACCCTTTTTTGCCCACATTTTAGGGAGTAGATGTGTCCGCATTATTTGCACTTCACTGGCTCATCCCACGCTGTACCTCCATTAACACTTCGTACGCACACATACTGTAGACTCTTCCTAGACTGACGGTCCCTGGAGTAGGAATCCTACAATCAAGTACCTTACAGCGATGGCAGGAATGTCCGGGAAGGATGCTTTTGCATAGTAAATTCTAACTAAGGCACAAGCCCTGAAACAGGTACTACTACTCCTGGACTGTCATTATAGGGAGAGTTGACTGCAAGTGCACAAACACACCCACAAACCCTCTCACATTCTAGTGAGAACAAAACACAATTTCCGCAATTCTGTTTTCCACTGCCTTAATCACATTCTTACAATTCCCTCTATTTTCTTTGGAACATAAATCTGGGTCAAAATTTCATTTACAGTCGGATGTTTGTATCCAAGGAACCCTGAGAGCCGGAAGATATGAGCAAATTAACGCTATTGTTAAAGGTGAATGTTTCCAAGTGTTTTTTAATCCATAGAAAAATGTTTGAAGGAAAGATCGTCATGACAAAGAAGGCGGTGTGGAAAAATATTGTCCTATTTATGCAAGGCTGCAAAAACAAATGAAGATATTATGTTTTTGACCCCTGTGACCTCAAATATTGACACGGGTCAATAGAGTAATTTTTCCTCTCATATATTATTTTAGTTCCAAAACCTTTTGTACAATTTATAAAAAATCAAGTTTGTTATAATTATATTACTATAGTTTATTTATTATTCAGTAGTTTCCAGGTGAACGAAATTTGAAGAAATGTATAATCCGGCTCGAAGGACCACTATTCCAAAGAGTATGTATGAATTTAATCGTTTTACAAGACCTGAATATTTTTCAGTGGCTTCTAATTGCGTACATGTGTTTCTTATTCATAATTTTTAATTGTATTCTCTCAGGCTCGAAAGACCACAGTTACAAGCAATTCCATTGCGTCATTCTAAGTTGTGACGTCTGTCCTTTCTCATTTGTATCCCTTAATTGTTTGTCTAAATGGTCCTTTTCCTGTAATAATCCATGCATATTCGTTCTGAATTTATTTGTAGAGTTGATTTACCGGACGTTTGTTTTCCTGATAATTATTTGCATGCTTCAGGGGATTATTGTGCTTTTGTTTTCTTTCTTTATTATTTTTACATTGGATTGCAAGCGGAAAATTGTAATGAACATTCAAATAATCAGTGGAAAATCGTTTTAAAAATAATCTATACAAAAAAACGGTGCCTATGTTAGTACTGTAAATATCATTTTCTATATAAAACGTAAGTCATTTTTTTACGTATTTGTAGAGTTCATTTCATGTTGTTCAATTTTTTAAGCAAATATTTGGATGCTTCTGAGAATACTTGCATTTCTTCCATTACCTTAGCATTTGTGCTTTTAACCGCAGCCAATCCAATAAGTGTTACATGTTCGTTCTACATAAGCGTTACCGTTGTAATTCTCCAAATATTGAATGATTGCCGGAATTGTTATCATAAGAATTGATGATTTTCTTTAAAAAATTATTTTCGACTGCTATGTATTTAACTATTTGAGTCGTTTCTGACAAGTTTTGAATTCCATATTTAGATGAACAAATTGTCAAATAACTGCTAAACGCTTGAATGATGTCCTAAATAAGGGAATTTCAATATTTTCTGAGTGTCCAAATATTTGCACTAAGGGCAGCATATATTGCGTCTGAACTCATCTGCATGGTCAATGCGCTGTGTACTAAGCAATACTGTATTTAGTCCATAAAAAAATTGACAACTGCCCTCCCCCATTTGCTAACATTTTGAGCTGTTTAATAATAATTGTAATTATATTATACAATATTTAAGTGTAATCCGGCTCGAAGGATCATTATTTTGTAATTCTAAATCCGCATTAGCGATTATTTAAAATGATACACGTGTTTGAAGGTGTCATGATTTGATGTACAAGGAACACCGTAAATTCATGATCCGGCTCGAAGGACCATTTCTATTAATTGTAAACTCTTCCAGCATGAATGAGATTTGAGTCTTAATTTTGAAGATATTTCATGTCACAGAAATCTATATCGAGGAAAAATAAGGCTTTATTTGGTTTCCGCTATATAAGTTCTATGCACTGTTTCAGAAGAAATAGTAAGCTAGGAGGGAAGCGGGGCTTTTCATGGTTGGACAAAGGTTTGAAGAGCAAATTGGGAGAGACGACGGGGATCTGGGACAAGAGGAGTCATTTATGAGACAAGCTGTCAGCGGTTTCTCATGCCCTCCCCAAATAAGTAAATACAGACTGGGGCTGGGAGGAGAGGAAAGGGGAAAAACAAAGCCTTTAGCCACGCTTCACTCACCCCAATAACCCAGACGCAGGAGGGTAATTATTTTATTCCCCAGACAAGACCTGGCGAGTTGCCATAATGTCCTTCCAACTCCATTACTAAGCGCATTGACAGACTCCAATGGATCACTTTATATCCATTACACACACACAACCCCATCTTCGCCCATTCAACACATCCCTCACACAGCATCCTCCCAATCAATGCACAAACCACTGGTCAATGCTTTTCATCCAAAACGCATTCACAAACTCAATGTTTCTGCCAGGTTTGTATACCTACATGTATGTAATTATATACATACCCATATACATCCATGGCAGAGTGCCTGGTCGGATGGTGTGTGTACAATTTTAAATAAAATTAATTTTTATCCGGTTCGAAGGACCAATCATCTCCGAAATACATTATTATGAATACTTAATGAAACCCGACTGTTTTTCCTGGCCCCAGCCGTTTGTAAGAGATCCCTAAGGATAGTGCATACATAACGGATATCATTTATAAGGAATAAAAATCCAAAGTCCCGAGAGAGTGCTTTATAGCGAGATTTTCCATTATAATGGAAGTTTCCACGTAAAAGTAGTTTCTTTCTGTAACGTATACATCACTGGTTAACATTCCCATTTAACATAATGTTACTTGTTATTATTAGAGATTTTATACAGCGAACCTCGTTAGTACTCTTCCAAGAGCATTTTCTTTTTAGAGTTAACTCCTGTCTTTAGCTCTAGATATTCTGGACGTAAATTGTTGCTATGATGGAAACCGTTATAAAGAGACTTTCCTTATTCGATGACAAATTATCATTAAATTTAAGGTCATTTTTAAAGTATTGATTTTTTCATTGACTTGGGAAAGAGTTGTTTGGGATCCCTTATAACGAGAATTGACAGTATGCTTGTATGGAGGCTTGGAGGACAGAATCGATGAGGATGAGAGAATGAGAAATTGAGGGCGTACCGATTTATTTCCGAGCTGCTTGACTTTGCAGGGTAGGAAAGCATGAGTTCCCAACTGCGCTGTGATGTTGGTGGGAGTGCTGGTGTCAAAATAAGGTCCAGTGTAGAGTCCCGTAAATCCTCTCCCTTCCCATCCGTTCACCGTCGGACCCACTGTAATCACAACAACAACAGTCACATTCAAATCAAAGACCCAATTCATTGCTCTAATTTCACTCTATGCAAAATATACTAAAGCCTATTATTTCCGCTCACCCGAACCAATCATATCCCTCAATTCGCACGCATTCCCCTGTCTCAATGACAGTTTCAATCAAGCTTGTGCCCATGCAAAGCTTACAAATTTTACTTTCATATCCCTATTTGCGTTTTTACACAAATAGATTTTACTAGGAGGCATCATGTTACGGGGGTGTATATTTTAATCAAGTCGATCGTAAGGGGAAAAGTCCGCATCAAGCGAATACACTTGTGGATAAATATTGTAACAAAATTCGATTGGAGTTAAGCTTAGGTCAAGTTCAGATCTAGTTTAAGCATTGGTTATTAACCATACTCATTCACAGGCTTGGTAAAGTAGAGGGATATCTTCAGCTTAGAGTCAAATTAATTTCAAGTTCGGGTCAAATTTAATTTTAAGTTGGGGTCAAGTTTAATTTCAGGTTCGGGTCAAGACTAATTTTAAGTCGGGGTCAAGTTTAATTCCAAGTTGGGGTCAATTTTAATTTCAAGTTCGTGCTAAGTGTAATTCTTATTTGGGTTCAAGTTTAATTTCGAGTTCGTACTAAGTGTAATTTTTATTTGGGGTCAAGTTTAATTTTTAGTTGGGTTCAAGTTTAATTTTTAGTTGGGTTCAAGTTTAATTTTTAGTTGGGTTCAAGTTTAATTTTTAGTTGGGTTCAAGTTTAATTTTTAGTTGGGTTCAAGTTTAATTTTTAGTTGGGTTCAAGTTTAATTTTTAGTTGGGTTCAAGTTTAATTTTTAGTTGGGTTCAAGTTTAATTTTTAGTTGGGTTCAAGTTTAATTTTTAGTTGGGTTCAAGTTTAATTTTTAGTTGGGTTCAAGTTTAATTTTTAGTTGGGTTCAAGTTTAATTTTTAGTTGGGTTCAAGTTTAATTTTTAGTTGGGTTCAAGTTTAATTTTTAGTTGGGTTCAAGTTTAATTTTTAGTTTGGTTCAAGTTTAATTTTTAGTTGGGTTCAAGTTTAATTTTTAGTTGGGTTCAAGTTTAATTTTTAGTTGGGTTCAAGTTTAATTTTTAGTTGGGTTCAAGTTTAATTTTTAGTTGGGTTCAAGTTTAATTTTTAGTTGGGTTCAAGTTTAATTTTTAGTTGGGTTCAAGTTTAATTTTTAGTTGGGTTCAAGTTTAATTTTTAGTTGGGTTCAAGTTTAATTTTTAGTTGGGTTCAAGTTTAATTTTTAGTTGGGTTCAAGTTTAATTTTTAGTTGGGTTCAAGTTTAATTTTTAGTTGGGTTCAAGTTTAATTTTTAGTTGGGTTCAAGTTTAATTTTTAGTTGGGTTCAAGTTTAATTTTTAGTTGGGTTCAAGTTTAATTTTTAGTTGGGTTCAAGTTTAATTTTTAGTTGGGTTCAAGTTTAATTTTTAGTTGGGTTCAAGTTTAATTTTTAGTTGGGTTCAAGTTTAATTTTTAGTTGGGTTCAAGTTTAATTTTTAGTTGGGTTCAAGTTTAATTTTTAGTTGGGTTCAAGTTTAATTTTTAGTTGGGTTCAAGTTTAATTTTTAGTTGGGTTCAAGTTTAATTTTTAGTTGGGTTCAAGTTTAATTTTTAGTTGGGTTCAAGTTTAATTTTTAGTTGGGTTCAAGTTTAATTTTTAGTTGGGTTCAAGTTTAATTTTGCTTTGGGGTCAAGTTTAATTTGTATTTGGGGTCAAGTTTAATTTGTATTTGGGGTCAAGTTTAATTTGTATTTGGGGTCAAGTTTAATTTGTATTTGGGGTCAAGTTTAATTTGTATTTGGGGTCAAGTTTAATTTGTATTTGGGGTCAAGTTTAATTTGCATTTGGGGTCAAGTTTAATTTGTATTTGGGGTCAAGTTTAATTTGTATTTGGGGTCAAGTTTAATTTGTATTTGGGGTCAAGTTTAATTTGTATTTGGGGTCAAGTTTAATTTCAAGTTCGGGTCAAGTTAAGTTTCAAGTTCGGGTCAAGTTTAATTTCAAGTTCGGTCAAGTTGAATATCTGGCTCAACTGATTCCAAAGTTGAAGCCAGGATCAAATTGAAATTAAGTTAATGTTTAAGTGAGGTACTTTAGTTTTTGAAACCTGAACTCCACTCTGGTTGAAGCTAACTAGAAAATGCCCATGTAAGCACTGCCACATGGAGGAAAAAAACCAGTTACGAGATAAAGAAACAAGATTAGTTCCATGCCGTGGCACTTAATTGTGCAGGTTTAAAGTGGAAGTAACTCTGTCCACAAAGCTCCAACACATGTCTTCCACAAAGTAAACTTTCGCTCCCAAATCAAGAAAATAAATACTCCAAGTGTTGCTAGTCCAGTTTACATCTATATACATGTGTACATATCTACATATAACATGCTTCCCTCCCCATACGCTTATAACAGAACACATATACGGTAACCCATTAAAGCACAAGCGTCCTGAATATAGGGAAGTAGTGTGTTTACAAATTGGCAGTCGCAGCAGAGTACATGAGCAGAAAGAAATCTCGTGTGTGCACATTTACACACACATGCAATTATGTACATGTATACATACTGTATAATCTCACTGTAACGGAACCTCGTCTTAAAAAATCCCTTCAATAAGAGCGTGTACAATATTAAAATCACATTCAGCTTCATTTCGAGGTACCCTTATTAAGATAGGGAACAGTGCCTATAAATAGCACTGTAATTACCACAATACAAATATCAAGTGGGTCAATTTTTATAAAAATTATTCCTAGAATTTTCCAAATTTTTTTTGTTTACCTAGGTCTGAATTTGAGTAACATTCTACCACTCAAAAGGATCGTAAATACTAATATAGGTCAATAAGAATAATTTTATAAAGTGAATATAAAAATTAGAGGGAATTTTTGATTTGTTTTTTAAATTCTTAACTGGGGATGGGTAAAATCTTTCGTGGGACCTTGTACACACATTTGGTTAGTTATAGAGAGTGGATATGGAGAATTTGCACACGGTCGAGTGAATAGGGCTGGAGGAGAAAGTAGGAATTAGATTGACACAGATGGATCTATCTCTTTGGTTCAGTGGGCGTCTTTTATCAGTGGAATTCTCTTTGGGACTATATATGGGCGAGTGAGCAGGAACAAGTTTAATCGCTATAGTACGGACTTGAATGATTCGAAAATCCTTCGTCTTCTTCCTCCGTCTCTATTTATTTATTTCCTTCGTGCAAATTGTAAACAGTCCATCAGCACTGGGAATCAAGTCCCTATTTTCCCTTTACAGAGTCCTTCCCGTTAATTATTTCTTTTTCATCCTTTCACTCCTTTATAGTGGTCCAAACGTATTCTGTCCCATGTATGTTCCCATTTTGTTTTGGTTCAATATCGAGAGGTCTCCTGCTTTCTCCACTTTCACTCAGTTCCCTAATTTTAGCAGTATTTTGCAAACAGAGAAGGGTCTCGTTACAGGGAACCCATTTAAAATTATTTTTCACATTTTCCCTTAATATTGTAAAGCATTTTCACTACCAGAAAGGTATAATTTGTCCGATCGAGTGCAAACATTACAGAGGCAACTTGGATAATAATGGACTACATTTCTAAAAATGATATTTCATTAGAAAGAAAAACAATTGGAAAAATTGTCATTTTCTGCCAATCGTTTATTTCATAACTACAGATATGTGTAGAATCGTGTTATAAGGGCGGAATTAAAATATTCAATTTTATGTAGAGAACCAAATTATTGGGACAAAAATGCAATTTGTTATTTTGCATCGTAATAAAGGATGGCTAGAATTTGTAGTGTAAAAATAGATACTTTATTGAGAGGATATCTGGTCAAGGAGAGCCGTTGTAGGGAGCGCCGATTGTACATTAAAGGACGAGCTATAAGACAAGTGTTACGATAGCGAGGATATAAGAGGCTCCAACTCTGAGGCCATAAAAGATGGCAATGAAAGGGGGCGGGTAGAATTTGCTGTGAAAACGGTCCTGGCGCAAATATTTCGTGATGAGGTTCGGAAGCCATCTCTTTGGACATGTCCTTGGTTTATTTGGGATGAAATACATTATCGGGTCGAAAATTTACAGATCACAGCCCCATAATGGCTTTCTCATGTACGAAGGGGACATAAATGGGGGAAAGCATCGGAGAGAGTTTCCAAGGATTTCTGCTTTAGCCCTATTTTTCCAGGCCATTAGGCTAACCAAATATCAATGTACAATTGTTGTTTACCAATTTTATTCCCTCTCATGGCCATTCCCTTGTTTGCACTCCTTCCGTCTTATAAATCCTATCTAAATATGTCCATGTCATATTGAAACTAAAGGCAAGACTCGAAATTTCCGGTGGGACGGAAACCCCGGGTTTCAACAACTTTCAAACTTCGCCATTGTACCTGGCAATACGTTACATATTTGTTTGCGTTCACTCTTCAAATCCGGTCTATGGTGCTTCCGCTGAGGACTGTTTGTGAATCTGCCTGTAACATTAAATGCAGTCCACACTTTCTACAGCGGCGTCACCTCATCCTGGATTTTAAGGTGTCCTAAGGAGGTGTGGTAATAGTAACAGAAATCCGAGCTTAAATAATTATGCATATGTTCATACGTAAATTTAGGATAGAACTGGAATACGTTTTCCAATGCAGGAATAACATAGAAACAACCATTATAAAAAGATTCTAAAAAATGTAATCAAGTTTTAATCAATGTGTACAAGATTTCTTGACAATGAAATACTGGTAAAGGTTTGTACAGAAAATTTTAAGTATATTTATCAAAGATGTCAAAAATGATTGCTGAAAATTTTCACGAACCTTATGCCAATATTGTGCTAGTTTTTTGAAAGGAATTCCTTTCAATTTTGCTTCAATTTCCTCCAAAAGTTTCTTGAAAAATTGCCCAATTTTATACAAAAATTATACCTGCTACCAAAACAAAATTTCCCTTTTAACTAAGTTTTACGGAACATTTTTCATAGGTCAACGTCACTCTCACCCGACCTCAAAATAAAAAACCAGCTACTATCTATCTTTGCTTTGAAATGAACTGAAGAGTAAAATTAGGAAAAAATCCCAGAAAAAAATTCATACAATCATTGCTTTGGTTGAGAATGGTTAGTCAAAGTTTTTGAAGAGCAAAAGTTGAGGAGCGACGCAGCAAGAGGGGAAATGTCTCGTTCCAACAGGAAACATGGATGGAATTAGGGTGGAGAAAATGTCAAGTATGTTGAGGTGAAAGAAAGTTGATGCCATTGGTGACTTGGAGTGGGAGAAGAGCTAAAGTCTTACTCATTAATGAGCATTTGAGAACCATTAGTTGGAGGATTAATGAGATTGGAAATCATTCCTTGCCTTAGCCAAAGCCTAACAAGCTCTCAGCAACATTTTCATGCTCCACTGGTTTTTCCCCTCTGAAAAAGAAAGTCTTGAGGACTCCTGTTTTCAAAGCAACTCAATCTGACACTTGTTCCTCACAATTTTTTCTTAGCAAAACTAATGACCAGGATTTCATGGAATTTCCGGGCACTTTTAGCAACATTCCTTTAATCTGCAATCCCGTTATGTACAGTACAGTCTTGTTAATACGTTTGCCCTAAAAGTAACCAGTTCCCGCTAGAATTGATATTAGTGATAATGGCAAAATAGAATTAAATTCAATAGCTATTTTACTAACTCAACTAATAACTTCATTATAAATTTAACTTCTTTTGGTTTTGTATCAAGATTTTTAATTGTATCTACGAAGTTCGTTCGTGCAGGGTCCTAAGGTAGCCAAAGTCTACGATATAATTTACTGTCGGGAAATAGCAAAGGAAAAATAGGGATACGAAAACTGTAGATCCTTCACATGTTTGAAGGGACCGTTATAAGATGGTCCTACAGTACACAAGACTTTAAACGTGGTGGCCTTGTTTGGATGTTGTGTGCGAATTCGGAGTTGAGTGAAAAGTGTGGAACCGCACACACAACTGTTTTGGTATAAAATGTGACAGACTTTGTAAATGGGATAAATTTATGCTTTCTCTCGCTCCTTAATTTATGCAATGAATTAATCTTTTTCCACCATAACATGGGATTGTGTTTACATGAGTTTTCACCCGCGCCTACTATATTTCCCTTTGTATGGATAAATCATTCAACCTTCTCAACTCTGGTCCACACCAGCACACCAGACAAGTCTGGGCCAAAGAGAAAACGGAGAAAATGAAGAAAACAACAACAGCTTGGAAATAAGTAGGTCTTTCTCACTTTGGGCTTGTTGTGACTTTTGCCACGTCCAATTTCTTCTCACACTTTCTCTTCTGTGGTTCTGAGTCTGTTTTCTTCCAAAACTTTCTTTCTGCTTGGAGAAAGCAACTTTGAGGAAAACATCTCCTCGAAAACTATTATCTCGAGGGGTAATCTATTTACTTCCATTTTTATCTCCCGCAAATTCTTCAAAACTTTCTCCCTCCTTTCTCCCCTTTCACTTGTTTACTCAGGCCAGAGATTAGTCTTTGGCAAAGCTGGCTTTTGAAAAATCAACTGATTTTGTCAGGGGGTATATGTACCACATATAGACCCTGTGACAATGGAAACTGGTGAAAATGGAATCTTGATAAAACAAACCCTGTACAAGACTGTTTTCTCCAAAGGAGCGAAATGCTTTGATTAGTACTTTACCAATTAGTGCCATTAAAACGGTCACCATTTAAGTCGGTACTGTTAAAGTTTGTTACCTAAATATTAGTGCCACTTTATTTACTTGTAGTAATGTTAAAATAGCTACTTTTAAAAGGAGTACCACTCAAATTAGTTGTATTTAAATAAGTATTGCTGAAAAAGGCACCATTGAAATTAGCACTACTCAAGTTGGTACTACTCAAATTACGACTACTCAAATGTGTCATTTAAAATATTCCCATTCAACTAGTAAAGATTATTATGTTTGGTAAAATTAGTGCCAAAAAAAATCGTTTGTTCAAATTACAACAATTGAAATCAGTACCACTACCACAAGTAGCATTGAAGTTAGTAATAATAAAATTTTGTGATATTCAAACTAGTGGGAAAAAATCAACAACATTAAGCCCTTAAAACTAGCAGCGCAAAAGGTAACCATTCAAACTACCAAAGCTACTGCCAATTAATCTAAGACTTAAATTTATTACTACCCTTTAAACCCAAATAGAAAAATGGTTGTCATTTAAAACGTATCCAATAAAATAGCTTCTTCGTAAAATTTCAACAAATTTAATTGAAATAAAACTGCCCGAGCAAAATTTAAGTGAGCAATATAAATAAATCATGAATCCCAAACAGATCCGTTGTAATAACTCCTGACTGTACAAAAGCTTCGAGAATTTATTTCAAGTCTTTTCATCCAGAAATACTAAGAATGTGATGATACGCTGTTGCTTAGGGAAAAATAGGTTTACGACATTGAACTACAGTCTTTAAAAATTCACGTCTGAGAATTTCCAAAGGGATTTCTCAGCAGTTTATGCCCTGCATGTTTATAGTTATGTGTGCCTAAAAAAATGGGAATTTTCTGTACCTCACAGGACGAAGTAAACCTGGGAAAAGGAGGAAGGAGTAACTCACGCAAGGAGAAAAGAGCACTCTTATCAAAGCAAATTATCTGCCCGGACTGGACTTTCTTAAGATTCCTCCAGGATAAGCGTCTCCAATAAAATACAGTCTGGGTATAAGAGCAACCCTCAAATTCACAAAACGCGACTCTCGTAACGAGGCGCTTTTTAAAAGCGAGATATTAGCATTGTGCGAAACGGAAATTTTCTCAAATAGTTTCCCCGTCAGGTGGACACGTTCCTTTATTGGAGTCCCCGGTATCGACAGCCCACTGTAGCATCCCCCTCATATAAATAGCACTTGCGAAGTTCTTTTGGGAAAAAGTTTATAATTCATGTAGTTTTTCTTAAATGAAGGTTTTTCGACTTTAGGGCTCTCAGACCTGCGGGCTGTCAAATTGGTTTCGCAAGGAGTTTAATCTTCCAGGAATTAAGACGGAAATGTCAGCAGGTATTACAGTGTAATCCTTATATAAAGGACTCCCACACGTATTTTCTCCATAGGGGTGATAGTTTGGTTTCATAAACTCCCGTTTGCGAGTATAATTTTGTAAGTATACCAGAATTGTGAAAGGAAATATAAAACAGGGTTTTTCGTACTGTATACATATGAGATTTTACCCTCTTGATTCGTGCCTTTGGAACAGTCCAACTTTATTTCATATAGAAAGAGTACAGCAGTTCCGAAGCTGAGTTTGGAAATTAAGTGGATTGATTTAACTGGTTTAAGGCAAGCCGTCTCTTTGTATGAGGAGGTGAAATCCAAACGGGAAAAGTTCTGTAAAATATGATGGGAGAGACTTTTGAAAACCTTATCAATTTCCAAACTACTGAGAATTTCAAGCTCGCGATATTTTTAAATTCAAAAGTAGTAACTTATTGTATTGCCATTCAATTGCAAAACTTCGGGGGGCAATATTTTGAGGCAATCAAAATTCACCTTTTAAAAAAGTTGAACTTTTGACTTTCTCCAAAACCCCCTTTTCTATATCTCCCCAGTCTTTTAGTGAGGAAGTTTAATCCGCGGGCTTATTCCAGTCCGTACTACAAAAGCGTACAGGCTTATTCCGTTTTGCATGTAACACACAGTTGACCTAATTATTGCACCCCTTCCAATGACCTCTGACCTTTAAGATTTTGTCCATGAATTTCCCTTGTTTTAGAGTCCTGAACCTGAATTTGACTCACCTTTGAAAACCTAAACCTTGACCCTTCGAATGCCTTACACCAAAGCTCAAACATGATCCTTACATAGATACACAATTGAACTGCACACATGAAAACACTCCTGAATTTGAAATGGACCAAGCTTGATGACCCATGCTTAATCTGGACATCAACTGGAATATGACTTACAAATGTATTTGCCCTTGAACAATATGCCTCCCTTGAAACTTGACAACACTTTTGCGCTTGACCTGTTGCTAAAACAAACTGACTAGAATGAACCTGGGATTTTATGAATAAAATCATACTCGATGTAGATACTCACTTATTCGAACTTGACCTTTCCCTCGTATCATTACTTGAACTCTACAGAGCCTCTAATGCCTATCAATTTACCAGAAACCTGGATATTCCAACGTTTCCCAGCAAAGCGCTCCCACAAACGATTATTCACATTGAGAGTGGCAGTAATTTCATAATTCCATACATTTACTCCTTGAAATTGATGCTAATGAAACTACTATTCCATTCAACATTTCCACAGCGCCTGATTTGCCTCACAATTGCAGAACTTATAGTACATACCCTTTTAGACACACAAACATTCAGCTCAATCAATAGACCTAAATACGATACGGTAGAATCTCGTTGTAACATCCGCTTTTGTATTAAATGCTAGAATCATTTCCTCCCAAAGCGCAACAAAATATTTCTTTACATTCCAGTTTATACCCAAGTTTCTCCTCCTCCTCCTCAGAGGTGCGTAAATACTTGAGATTCCCTACAGTGGCCCCTTAAAAACGTAACTTTCTCTTCACTACCAAAAATACTTTCACCTACGGTCCTTTATAGTGCAATGCAATGTTTTTTCATTAAAATTTGCTTGCAAATACAACCCCCGAAGTTTACTTTCTGAAGACGCTCTCTTAGAAGTCTCTCAAGTCTCTTATAACGAGAGTTCCCTGTACACTTCCTGCATCTGAATTGAAATTGCTATATTTTGTAAACACTTGCCATAAAATGGCTTAGGGTGGGAGGAAATGACGCCATAATTTACTCCCTGCTTATTACGCTTAATGACATGCCAAAACTCTGCCCGGATTAGACCAGCTATAATCTCGGCCGTTATACTGAGAATAATTAACACTCACAGGAGAACCTCCTTATAACCTTCTCCGACCCATGTTTCCTTCAAAACTCTCAAAATAAATTGTACCCTAAACGTTCCAAAGCTCAGCTCCACAATAGTCCGTGCAAGAGTCAAAATAGCCGTTACAAGAAGGTTCCACTCTATTTTCCTCTCCCTGCCTATAATTATTATTATTCTTACTGTATTATTTATTGATTTAACACTATCCAACTACTTACTATGAATTTCCCATATCACTGACACCGGCTGTGTGGGGAAAACACACGGAATTAATAACGACCAATTACAAGGGTTTGATTAATTTGGGCGGGAAATCCAAAAGCGCTACAAATCACCGGAGAAATTTCCGGCCTTGTGAAATCAATTAATTATTTGCACTCAAGTCCCTACCTGCTTCTAATCTTCAGTCGCATATGTGGAGCTTCGCGCAGGAGATACACACAGGGATTGCTCGTTATAAGAAACCCCCTTAACAAGAACCACAGGTAATTTTTTTTATTTCACATCCATTTGGACACATTCCCGTTTATATACAAAAACGCTAATCTCCCCCCCCCCACAGTTCAAGACATAGGCTTAGAGGAAGTAATTTGAAGCTTTTCTACAGTAGGATAAAATTAGGAAATTTTCATACATTTGGACAAAATTAGAAAATTTTATCCGGGAGAGTTCAAGAAAGAGGGGGAAATGACGGAGGGAATAGCGTCGAATAAAGCGTAATGTGAATGATGATGATTTCTTGTGATGTGAGGAGAGAATTTAATCAAAGCTTAACAAACCATTAGTTATAAGTTGAAAGGTATTGATCCCGAATTTTCCACACTGGCAACGTCTATTTTCCCCAGTCAAAAAGAAAAATCCCAAGGTTTAAATACATTCATGTACATATATTAATTGGAGGATTTTTTCCATAAGGATTTTCTTTTTCTCCAGTGCTTTTTATTAATAGCTCAAAAAAAAATTCTTCAGAAGTTTGTCCCTTGGATGCTTCGAGGCATATAGGGGAGTAGGTATTTTTTAATAGGGTGATAGATTTATAATAAAATCGATTTTGAATCCATTAGTGGGCCCGTGTGTATTAATTCCAGTTTCTCAAGACGCTGCTAATCTTGCCCAATGGGGATCTTCCTTGATTTCTCCTGAGAGCCTCTTCCATGTGTGGCAATAATTTCGTTGGTAAATGCCCAGCCTTCGGCTTACGCTCATGCAGGAGACTGCACGAGAGAGGAAATAATACAGGGAACTAGAATTATAACAGTTTGTCTACTTTTTGGATCTAAAAGCTGACTGTTTCTCGTCCACGATTTTAATGCATGTCTAGACAAAAAATCTAATAAATGGAGTCAACGTGAATGTGGAACAAATTCCAGAGCCTGGACGCCCTGGACAGAACACGCTAATAGTTGTGGCCCCTTAGAGAGAGGGAAAACTGTATAGACTTATGTATATATCCACTCTTGAAAGGTAAAGGATTACAATTTTATTACACGGGACTGCTCAAATATGTCGGTCTTAATGTTCCAAAATGCCTATTTTATTTAAGTATAATCTGTATATGTAGATATACTGAACCCTGGAAAAATATTTCGAAATTATTACAATAATAAAAAATTACTATTAAATTTCATGAGTGCATTTTCTAGGGAAAACAGAGTTTTAATTTTTTTTAAAAATTTATACGAATAACTATATTACGAAGGATGCTATTTAAAAACATTTTGCTCATATTAGGACGGTCTTTACAAGGAGAGTCCACTGTATGAAGTAGCTTTCGTTCTGCAGGTATTTCCTGCTTTCTCCAGCTTTCCCTGGGAAATTCCCATTGGACTGTAGGGAAAATTACAAGTCATGCATGAGCCCCTGAAGAGCTTACAGATTTTGCCCGTAACTTACAATCTCCATTGGCCCACCGGTGAAAGGAGGGTAAAAGACACATGACTAAAATTATACCCACTTTATAATGAGCCTAAGCCTCTGTCTCCCCTGAAATAGTTCATTAGTCAAATATGGCGTACGTTCGAAAACCTCTCTTGGACTTAAATCCAAAGAGAAAGTTAATTAAGCCTTAAAACTGTAAAACTTTCTCCCTCCCCACAAAAACCTCTGCTCTCAACGTGCTCCAAGGATTTTCTTGGCATTTGCCCCATTTTCCATCTCCCAGGCATAAGATGTGTACTCTTCCAAAAAAAATTACAGTGGACTCCAGACAACACAGTCCCCCTTGCTCCTTCAAAATTACTTTCTCCTTTAGAACAAAACGGTCGGATTAAATCTCCATTTACCACTTGTTTTACTTCAATACTAATTATTACAGTTGCTTTAACTAAATTCATTCCTGAATTTTGACGTATGTTTAGTGGGATTCTATAAACAGCGTGGACTCTACGCATCCAAAGAAGTTTTAATTAGAAACTGCATACTTTGCAAGTTTGCTAATGCCGTACTTTGAATGTCTATTAAATTAATGATTTCTGCACACAGAGCAAAAGGCAGTTGGTTTGAGAAGGGTCTTGGGAACAATAAAATCAATAAAGGATCAAAGTGGGATCTCAAATGGTAAAATTTGTTTCTTCTATTGAGTCGCAACTTCCACTAATGTTTCATTAGCCCGGAGAGCACTCCAGTTATTTCGACGTCTTTGATAGGCCCAAAATTAAGTGACAATTTCAAAAATGTGTGAACGGAGAAGCCTCAAAATAGTAACAAAAATCTCGAATATTTTTGGCACTAAAATTAAATTGGTCTTTTGAAGAGTTGATTTGCATGTCACACCACTGCCACGCTTTTTCTGGATGTTCCTGTATGTTGAACCAATAGTAGATATTCATAGCGTTGCTCTAAATTTGTAATTATATGATTGGTTGTACCATGTGAGTGCACAAGGTCCAATTATTTGTTCACCTTGTGAAATTCTTGAAGTTAATGGTAATTTGTGTGCAAATATTTACGCTATGTTTTGAGACAATTATTTCCCTGGAAAAAATTTGCTCCAAATATTTGCCCCAATTTTTTCTACACCAATGGATTAATACAGTGAACTATACGTACAAAGTAACTTTAAAAGTTCTCGAAATTTGAGTCTTATACGCATGAGAGTGTAGTGAGTGTGTGAATGTTTACTTCTTTATAGTGAGAATGTACTGTAAATTGTATTATCGAGTTTAAGGTCGGATTTCAGAGGAGATTTTATGACGCTAATTAAAAAACATTCGAGACTTTCTTTTGTTCCTGTTGTCCAATGGGAGGGGATGGATATTAACGAAAGAGAGAGAGAGAGAGGGAGAGAGGAAGAGAAAGTCAAAGAAAAGTAATCTGAGCCTCGGCGCTTCTTCTCTTTCTTACAGAGAGCTAAAACTCTAATAATGTAATTCATTCTCCCTCCGCCTCCCTCCTAATTTTAATGAAACAAAGAGCACATGGCCCGGAATACGAGAGGAGATAAAAGTTATGGGCCGTGGGGTTGTGGGAGGGAATTTAAAGGTGAGTCATAAGACACTCGCTGAATTCCTATTTTCGTTTTCTCCTCGCGAAAGTACGCTGAAAAACTTTCATAAAGCACGTCCATATAGCTGTCTATATAAATCGTACAGTGTGCTCTTGCTGTAGTGGACCACCTTACAAAATTTCTCTATAGGGTCAAAATTACTTTGGAACAATTGAAAAAAACAATCTAACATTTTTAATTTCAAAACTGGATATCATTAAACCATAGATACGTGTAGTAAACTTTAATGTAGCCTTTCGGATATGCCCCCTGGGAAATGTTATAGCAAAGACGAAATCAGTGCTAAAAACGCAAAGCCGCCTAAAACCAAAGGGGCGGAAAATACCCAAAGCTACTTTAAAAAATACATTGATTTTTAATCTCCAGATTTTAAATTTCCCCTTACATTTTCCAGCTAGTTTAAATAAACTTGCCTGAAATTAATAAATAAATAATTAATTAATATCCCATTGATTTAGAATTTGTTTTTGGATTCTCATTGGGTCTGTGATAAAGAAGTTGGAATGTGTAAACTTTGGTTTACATCTAATTACTCCATTAAGAGTATTAATATTGGCATGGGAGGTTTCGTAGCAGTCAGTTAAGAGGGAATATCGCGTTAAATAGAAAGTCTGGAGTGTCCTTAGTTGAGTATATTTACAATGCTATTTCGTTAAAAAAAACCCGCTCTTAAAACGTATTTCCTAAAGGAGAGAAAATATTTATAAACAATGCATTTAGGGCATGTTTAATTCACTTGAAATATGTATCCATAGCAGAATCAGAGTCAAGTTTAGTAGTTCATTTTCGAATAGTCTTCACAAATAAACTGCGTATTCACACTTGTGATTAAACACGTCCAACGAAGCGTCTTTAATTTTATTGGTTGCATCACTCCTTTAATAATTAACTAAAGAGTGTCCCAAAAGGTTTTCCTTTGAACAATTTACGAATCCTAGCATTAAGAGAGGAATAATTTTATTGAACGGTAAACAATTTTCATAAATGATTTTCATCGTGAAAATGTAGTAGTTCAGTTTTAAAATGCCCGGCTACAAATTCCATGAAACGAAAATTTTGAATGAATTTATACTTGGAACGAGGCCTTGGCAAAGGGTTTTCCCTCAATTATGTTTTTTTACGCAGGAATATTTGTTACCCAGCCCACTTTCTCCTCATGATGGACGTACAATAGGAACTTGGGGCATGGGGTCTGAGCCGGGGAAGAATTTTGGACATTAGATAAGAAAACAAGCTCATGATTGCTTTCTTAGAAAATATTTGAAGGAAAAGGTTAAGCAATGGAATAATTTGGCTGTCAGGAGAAAATTGCAGGTTTCACACTCACTCTCAGCCCTGCCATAAGATGGACGCCGATGCCCGTACATACTATATCCAATCAGACCAGGGCTTAAGTATAGAGACCATTGATGTACCTACATACACTCCGCTGGCAAGGTGAAGGATTCTAGATGAGTAAGACGGAATGGTTCCTCTTGGATTCATAAACGCTCATGTACATAGATACTTATGTATCCCACGTGTACAAAAAATGAAAGAATTTTTATTGTACGGAAACCTAAAGTGAAGTCTCACTATCACTCTCCCCCGTGTATGAAAGTATTTTTGATATTTGTGCCAAAACACATCTCCCTACATATGTATGTACATTTCTTCTTTCCCCAATGTTATAATAATTCTACATTTATCCAAGCCTGCAGAGATAACTCTTTCTTAACAGACCCTTTGGAAAATATTGTTTTCAGAGAAATTTATTGAAAATTTACTCTCCAATATTGTTCCCCACCCCCCCCCCCTTGTATGCACAACAAATGCAAGGACAGGAAATTCTCGCTCAAGTCAATCCTTACAAAAGCATTGTCTCCAAAATGGAAAAATAACAATTGTGCACATACCCTCACATTTACCGCAATTCTGGCAGCCTTAATTGTAAGAGCAGACACTTGTAACAGTCAAATCTTGATAGGCCTATTGAGGGGATGTTCCTGATGGTAGAGCTCCCTGTACAAATACTCAGTCAACCCTTGCTATAAGGGATCCCTCATAAAATCCTATCTATGTGTAAAAACAATTCCGGGGAAACAGACTTACGGACATTTTCCCATTATCCCAATAAAATTTGACAAAGTGTGTTTTACTAAGGAACGTGAACTGTCCAGCAGACTCATGTTATGGGGATTTCCTTTGAAAACACATGTTTGGAATAGATACAAATTTATCGGAGGGTACATTCCCTTTAAAAATAAGAACCTAATATTTTTTTAGATCAGTCTTTTAGTTTATGAGGATATACGAGGGAATTTGTAGTCTAGGAGGGATAGTGTCCTTATAGAGAGAGAGTTGACTGTCAGAGAAAGAGGAGAGGAGGTGAGGCTTGGGTCGGGCCAGACGGATATCAAGACTTTTTTGTTTTATCAGTGAATGCGTTACGGGGAGAGTGATGGATGAGGGGTGCCATGAGCGTCTTAAAGTTGTTGCTGTTAATGCCAACACATATTTCATTCTGCCCTAAATATTTGCTTCACAACATTGCTAAATGCAATCAATCTCTCACTCCCTCTCACATCCCCAGACCGACTGTACACTGCACAAGTTGAAGGAAGCGTCTCCTTCCATTCCAAGTCAATCCAATTCCTGTCTTCTGTGAAATCCTCCCGGAGACTCCTATGCATCCTTTCAAATTCACTATTTGCTCAGCATTCACTTCCCAATGCACTCCCAGAGCCACCGTTTAGCATAATCATCCTCTCCTATAGCCGTATGTACATATCTACAGTACATGGACCTCTATGCCTCCTCTGTATAATGTGACATGTACACATTCCCCCTCCGTACATAAGGGGTTGACTTGACAGGACCATTACTTTGATAGCATATAAATTATAGTCATGGGCATAAATGCAGTGGAGCCTTATGCATGGATTGAGCATGCCAAAGTGTAAATATGTCCCTGCATCTGCACTTACACGCGGACGTCCGTTGATACATGTTTAGCGATGTGTGCATACATTTAGGAGCCCTTTCGTACAGAGTGATTACTCCTCTTACAGGATACAGGAGACCTTGTTATCAAAGCTTTTATTCTGTGAGGTTTTAAACTATGAAGTTCTGCAACCATAAATGACGCATACTCATTTTAGTATCCATAAATGTAAAATAGAATTATATTTCTCGTTTCGGAATTCCAACCAGAGTTTGGGATCTAATTCATTCATGCCTTCATTTATTTATACATTGCGGATTGTAAGTTACACTTTCTTTGGCAACTCGAGACTCACGCTCGTAAATTTACATATGAGTTGAGGTAGGTACATATTTGCCGGAGAGAGTGAAATTTTCTAATTAACAACTATGAAATAATGCATAGACGTCAGCCTATGTATATTCCACACAGGTAAAATTTTAAATAGGAAAATACGTAATTGCGAATAGTACATACATATGCACGGTTTTATAGCGCAAGGAAATTAGTTCTATTTGGCTCCTTGGAAAATTTGTACGACAGGGAAGTTGCTGGTAGTAAAATATGGGTAAAGTAAAAATAAAATGTAGGAGGCGCCCTATATACTTGCCAAAATTCGGGCTGCTTTTTGGCATGCTCGTTACTCATAGGACAAATACTGACAATCTGGGGAATGGAAAATATTTACATAGTTTGGGAACTGGGGTTCTCCAAGGGATCCGCTATAACGAACGTTTCCTGTATGATGTCAGCCCCAACATATGCAAATGTTAAAGTTTGCATCCTCCCAATAGATACGCTGAAAATATCATGTAAGGGCTTGTAATGTCAACTTTGGGTGAGTTTCAGACAGGAAATTTGGAAGTACTTACAAATATGGAGGTACATACAAGCGGAAACGTATGTATCTATTGTGTTTCTAAATAGGGTCATGAAATTGCACAGGAGCTGGAAGAGCTGCTCGATAAAATGAAACATAAATATTTTGGCTCCTTTGTAAATGTGCTCCAAGTATGCGATAATATGAAATGTTGTTGCAGTAGAGAGGAAATGGAGTAAACCTTGGAAAACAAATATTCAAACATTCGCGCTCATCTCAGGAGCAAACATGCCCTCACTGAGTGGGCACAGTACAACACTGCTATAAAGGCTCCCCTTTTGTATTAAAGTTTTGCAAATATATTTATTGATGCTTGTTTGGCGTTAAATTAACATAAGTGTTCGATGAGAGAAAGTTCTAATGCTTTCTCTGGATGGTGAAGATACCTTGTAAGTGTCTCTGCATAGGAAGATTTCACTGCTCTTGCCAAACCCCTCGCTGCTTTTACGGAACTAACCTTAATATGAATTCCCTTTTGTTCCCAATTTCCCCTCCCTTACAAGCCAGCGATACACAGACGGGACGGTTACTGCTGACAATGCACTTTGCGCCTTTTTCCTAGCCATCCCATCCTCCCCAATGTGTCATAAAAAATGAAGACGACGCTACAACGCCATCAGCACCAGTCAAGCCTTCCTGGCACTTATACCTGGCGCTGGAGCACGTAAGGGTCTTGACTTTTTTTTGACATCTTCTATATTTTAAGATGCAGTGTTTCCACTTTATCAGACACCTCTTTATCAGTGAGGGTCTTTACGGTGTAAAATAGTTTCTTTCAAATTCTCAAAACTTGGAATGCTAAAACCCTTTTGGCATTAGAGAGGTTGGCATTAGAGGTCAAAGTACTAGAATTTTAGGAGGGGCTGCTATAACGATATTTAATTGTACTCCCCAGTACGTACAATAAGACACCATATGAAATCAAAGTACGCTCTACTTTTCCATTACAGAACTCCTCCGGTGTGGAGATGCATCCTGCCAAAAGTAACTTTTGAATCGATAAATCTCGGACGGAGTAACCCACGAGGTTATTAACTACATTCTATTTATATATATATGAAATTTCTGGCACGGATCGGCTCTTATCCTTGTACTTAATACCCTCATATTTTCCCCCTTTCCGTCACATTCATTTCCTTTATGGAAGTGGCAATGGTCAATTTGATTGGGAATCAAATTCCAAATGAGCCTTCCATTCCCAAACTTTAGTCCGTGCTGGTGTCCATAAATTAACTTGGATTTGCTTCTCTCCCGTTTGGAACGTTCCTAAAAGTACTCCCTTACTTTTCGCCCATTCCGCTTCCAACTTTCCCAACTGTTCGGGAAGGAGTTGACAGGGGGAAATGTATGTTGAAAAAAGTGCGGCGGATTCCTTGGGAAAGGCCACAACAGAGAACTGGCCATTAATTCAGTGTAAACAAGTGTATGGACAAGAGTACTTTTTTCGTATGAGAGAATGCTCTCACTGACTTTTGGATTACGTCCGTACTGGTGCTTTCACCATTGCTTTCACTCTGGCAAAAAACAGGAGTGCATCTGGGAGGAACATTCTTTTCCCAGTTAGGTAGCCCATCTCCAGCTGACATTTCTGCAGAAAGTCGATACTCCAGCAGGCCGTCAGTAAATTTAGGGGCGATGCAGAGACATAAACAGACCCACTACTCCACTGGCTTTCTCCAAGCACCGTGAGATACGCTTCCAGTGAGGAACTCCCTTATGCAGACACACTCTTGTGGGGAGAAAGTATGCACCGCTGGAAGCGAGGCATGCAAATGAGCTCACACATGCACACTTTAATTCTGTAAGCGTAATTTACAGTAGACCCTGGCTATAATATCCTCTCTCAAACAAAACATTCTCCATATATTCTCCATAACTTTCCCGATCATTTATGCCCAATCTCACTTGAGGCATTTTTAGTTTTGTCTTTTATGAAAGCAAAGAATCTAAACGATAAAGCTTTGCTGTTTTTTAAGATGTTGTTTTAAATGGAACTTACTATAATCATATATGTTGTATGTACATGTATGGTTACTCGAGACGAGAGAGAAAGCGAGAGAAATTCCCGACCCGTCCGAAAAGAGAAAATTTCAGCCGCAGAGGAAGCCGCCAGGCTTTCCCTTTTCCATGTAGATTCTGCCCAAACTCATACAGTGCTCTCTAGTTTTAAGACCCTCTATAAGGGAATTTTATCTCTAAGGTCAAAGTCACTTTGGTACATTTTACCTTACCACAATTCCATTTACTCTCTTATGAGAGCAAATTCTGGAACAGTAAAGCTATGTCATTTATACACATATACAAACATACACATCTATCTATGTGTGCCTTTAGAATAAAACCACAATTTATTTTTTTCCTCATACAAATTTTAGGTTTTATACAGCGGAGAAATAATCCTCTGAGAGGTTCTATCATAACGAGTGCACTTTTTAGTTTTTTATGTTAACCGTGTTCATTTGAACGGATTTTGATTTACATACGTTTGTACTACGAGATTTCCCAGTGCTATGAACATGAGTATGGTCTTAGCACATGCCAAATATTAAAGCATATGAGATAGTTCCGTATTTGGGTGTGCGTTGTAATAGAACAAGTGCTATGACATATGTGCCTACCAAGGTTTTTTTTAGAAGCTAAACCTGTACATATGTACCTGCCATGTAAAAAGCCATAATATTGAAAGCGGTTGGATTTCCTCCGATAGACTTTCACTCTAGTTTACATTTTACAACGGTATGTTCAACAAACCATGAAATTGATGCGGCTGATACACTTTGTCTCTCCCTTTTCTATCTCTCTCAAAGAGACTCCCTGGAATGGAGAGAATGAACATCGATTTGGTGCTGTGGTCTTTTCATACTCCATTCCAAACCACCAACTGCCTCCTCAATACAGAACAGTCTCACTATAAGAGCACAAGGGAAAGGAATAAAATCCTACTCTTATCCTTGCATTTTCTATTAAGGAGAATAACTGATATTGCACTGAATGAGTAAAGTTTGTTCACATCTTTTTCCGCATTTCGAAAAAATATTGGTTTAATGGGGTTTGTTGTACAGGAGTCTCTGTGTTACTGCTCTTGCTGTATAAAGCAAAATTGGATACTGGAATGCGTAGAAATATTTTTACCCATTAGGAGGTATGGTTTCGGACCGCGCTTCCTTTTTCTGTACTTTCTTTCCAGCAAGGGTTCACTGTACATTGTTTCGAGAAAAAGGGAATAAGTTCCCTGCGTTGTAGTTTTTGGGAAAATTACCCTCAAAAATATGATGATACATCATTCCAATCCCACAATTTTACCTCCCTTTTCCCCGGGAAAATTTTAAATCCAAAATTTTTAGCCCTGATTCCAGGAATTCATATATTGCTCTCCTCGCACTAATCCCACATAATTGAATTTCCCCGCAACTTTTCCCATTTCAATTAAGGCAGTTCTTTTTCCACAAAACATAGCTCTCATACACTGAACCCTAGCTACAACACTCGCCCTTTCAACGGCGTATTTACTACAGTAGCAAAATTACGAAAATTTAATTCAATGTTATTTTTCTATTTGTATATTTGCTAATAACATTTTTAGTTTTGAAGGATGCCGATATAACGTTGTTGAGCTGCACTTATATCTACAATCAGATAGATACTTCTGACTCAAACTGTTTCATCAGAGGATCTTTGTACTCTACGATGAATTTTACCCGCTCGGGAGGAAGCACGGAAACCTAAGTTGAGTGAACTAAAAATGTTTTCTGTTTATTACAATAACGTCAGAGGGAATTTCATTTCCCTTGACATTTTCTGTATGAATTGTTACATTAAATATACATCTGGAACAAGGTGTACATTAAATACTTTTCATTTGTTGTCAGTTCTGAGTTGACCTGCTTTTATGTTATAATTGATCTGTAAAGAAGCTTTATATCATGCCTTGCAATTGAGATCAACTCCCATGAGTGAGGTTTTTACAGTTAAAATTATTTAGACTGAATTTGAAGACGCTGTCTAGTTTTAGTCCGCGAAGTGTCAAATTTAGAGTAATGTGACAAATTTCTGCTAATTAAACTCAATATTAGTTTTAAGGTCTTTAATCAAGGGCTCACTTTACATCACAAAAATTAGTTAAAAGTGTAGTGAATTCCTGAAATTAAACAAATTTCAAAGCGATTTGTACGATTTTGGTAGCTACAAATTGCCTAAAATTGTGACAAAGCGTGGCTTAATTTTAATTATTTTAAATTCGTGATGTATTTTAGTTGAAAATTAATTGGGATGAAATTCAAATCCATTTACGATATGTTTTGGATAAAATGAAGTTTGATTTGGTCAAAGAAAAAAAAATCCAAATTATGATTAATTTGCAGAAACGAATGCAAAAATTAAAACTTCTGCAAACTTGATCATACAGTAGCTAAATAAAAAAAGAAAATTATTTTTCTCAAACAAAATTCATTACCAGAAACTACTACGTGGATAAATTTGACAGTGAGATATTTGTAGGCCATGAGCCTGAGGCTATATTACAAAGTAAATGGAGGTAGCGTCTGGGGAAATAATCTCATTCTGCTGATTGGGAAGTGTGGCGTCAGGAATAATCAGATCTTGTAGAAGTAAAGTGGAGGTAACAAGTACGAGTACTCAAGTATTTTCCTCCTGTCTCTTGTATTTTAATTAAATGAGCGAGTCTACCTGAAATGCGCACTGGAACGTGGCAGGCCCATATTTACCCTGAGAACGGACGTCAATGGTCTATACCATAAATTTGAGTATGCTAGCTCAACTATACGTAAAACCAACAGATATGGTCCGTAAAATGTTTGATGAAAATGCAAACCGATTTGAAGGTAATGGTATGATATGGAGGAGAGAGTGCTAACGTACGGTCTGGGACCTGCAGAGCAAATGTGTACGTGGATCATTATATATTTATCCTCAGGGTCTGGATTAAGAAATGTTTTCCTTTCCCCTAGCCAAGCCAAAGGAGGCGGGTGAGCGTCCAAAAATATTTTCAATGGTTCAGGGGCGTGTACACTTCCCCATGTATGTACATACATGTGTGCCTCATAAATTCCCTTCCTCTGACATTTCCAACTTACGCTAGACTTTTCTCTACATAAGCGACCCGACTCTCTCCAAGCCTTAGATCCACATTAAATTCCTCTAGGAGGTCCCCCATAATATTTCTCTCCTTGGTTCCACTTGAGCCGGTATTGGTTCATCTCATATATTGAGCCCTCATTTCCAGCTAAGCGTGTTTTTTGATTCATGGCAATTATTTTGTTTTAATACGATGGACAGATGTGGAACTTCGAATTGCTCTCCAATAATTATAAAAATCAATTTTTAAAATTCTGAATCTCATATTTTAAATTTTTGTAAGCAATTTTAAATTTTACATTGCTGATTCTGAATTTTTTGTAAATTAATTGAAATTATGGATTTCCTATTGTAAATTATTTAAAAAGTATTGTATTTTTGGATTCCTTCATTGAATTTTTGTTCAAAAATCAATTTAATTTGTTAAACATTTCAAAGGTTCGAATTTTGAATTCTAATCTAATGTTTTAAGCTTTTTAAAAAGAATAGTCCAAATGTTTGGGTAAAATGATGAAAATCGTAGTTAAAAGTTTAAACCCAGCAAAATATGGGGAATTTTTCAAACATTATTTAAATTAAGAAGCAGGTTGAGCCAAATGTATGCGTGGTATGGTTTACAATAAGGTCATTTATGATTTCCAATAGAGCGCAATCCCATGTTACTTAATATTTGTTCAGCTCTTAAGCTTCCTCACCCAGGCTTAGGGAGGGAAATATTTTGTAGGAATTTGTAGAAACATTGGCATTCGTAGGTCCAGGTACATTGTAGGAACCTTAACTGCAATAGTTAATAGCATTGTGTTTCAGTCGGACCAGAAAAGAAATGTCTATAAATTGTATGGAAGAAACAAGGGCAGGGCTATTGTTGCGAACGTATTTAGCTTTTCTTTGGGGTAGTTGTAAAAAGTACGCCAGTGCATAAATGCCATGCAGTTACCACTTCATGCTGCTACATAAAATTGGGGAGAGGAGCCCTACAGACATGTACATAATAAAACTGTCGCAATATCCGAGCATCTAGAGAGATACAAGAGATCTTTCCATTTCCAGAACTTATTTTACAGGGCACTCTATTTATGACGGCAGTCCTAAAAAAAATCAAATCTTCCCAAGACATCTACAAAATTTCATGCGAAGACAAATTAAATTGAGGTAAAGAGCTGGAAAAATCCCAAAAATGTTTTGCCTTGTCGAGGGGTATTTGATAATTTCGGAGATCTTCGGTAAAAATGGTGGACCGTATGCGGAATCTTATTGCTGTAGAGGAGAAAGTGCGAGAAAGACAAGAGGAGTGAACGGCCAGAGCACAATGGAATGTCAAATGCGGAATCGATACACCTCCTTTCACTCGTTTCGTTTCCCCATTATACGAGTCTTCGCAATACTTCCCAGCAATATTTACCGCATTTGGAGCACACACACTGTCTTGGAGAAAGCAGATTTGGACTGCGTTTTGAAAATCAGCTTACAATTTCCACTGGTAATGATAAAAACTGAAAATTATTTTACTAATAATTACTTCCATTGAATTTTGTTTTTTTATGCAAATAAAAATTCCCTGCGAATTTGTTTTAATTTTGCCAATATTAAATACTCCAATATTTGAAACAGTTCCTTGTTTTAACTTTTTAAAAACTCTAAAACTTTATTTGCCTTAAGCAATTTTTCCCAAAGTTCCCCGGAGTTACTGGAAAATTCTTGCTCCAGGACAAAATTCCATGACAGCCGGATAATATCCTTTGAGCAATTACACGTGATTTGTATTCACTCATGCCTACTTTCTCCAGCCTTAGATGTGAACTTTGCCCAGGATTTCACAATATAAACGATGAGGTTCCCCAGGGAGGAAAATTGCAGAAAAAATGCAGCGGCAAGGGCGAGAGTTTGCAAATTGCAAAAATTGGCGAGAAATTCTAAGGGAAATCAACGGCAGTATTTATCGATTTGGGAGAAAATTCCAGGCTTGGCTTTTGAAGGGGAAGGTTGTGACTGGAATTGGAAAGTATATTTATGTACAAGTTGCTATTATGAAATGAGTGGTCGCCTTTGGGGAAAAGTGAAAGGTCGTGGATTTTTTTCAAGTTTTTCTACACAGTCGAATCAAAATGACAAAAACATCTCCGGCGCAGTTCCGTTCAATTACTTTTTTTCCCGAAAGGAGACTGTCTATGATGAGAGTATTGAGTATGGCTGGAACTTGTACTGTCTTTAATACGGCAATCTCAAAAGGAGGTAAAGCTTGGGTGGGTACGCAAAAACCCGATGTAAAATACAAATGAATTGGAAGGTACATAGTAGAAGGAAATGTTTGAAATATTTTCAGTCTTCAGAACCGGTTCTTAAGAAGGCTGTTATAATGAGATTTTGCCATATATAATCTAATAAGCACACGATTTGGTGTTGTTGCTTAAATACAAATATTTTGACGAGGGTGTCACGAGTAGCTAGAGAACACTGTATGACCCAATTGTTATGAAAGATGAGAAAATCGGGGTTTCATTAATTGAGATGATGGGGGTTTTGAAACGAGCTGAGTGAGTCTAAGACCTTGGGAAACTGTCTGTCACAGATCGGATCCTTTTTTTGGGCAAACTTCGTTGTATGAAGTCACGCTGTGGATTTTTAATGGATTTCTATACATAATTTGTTCATGTTTTCTTCATGATGCTCTTTCACATTTTTGCTTTCTTTCCGTAGATCGTTTGTGTATTCAAGCTCAAGCTTCTTAGCGTTGACGACCGGGTTATTTAAAATTTCGAAGAAAGGAAGCCTATTCTTGACCTGAGCTTGGCCCTGTTGATTTCGTAATGGTCTTACAAATAATTCCTCATGACCTGACCGTTTCCCTCCCAGGATCTAATAATTTTGCGATCTTGAAAAGGCGATATTTTATATTGTAAATCATAATTGACCCTATTATAAACCATACTTGACCGGATTTTTAGCCAGACTTGACCGGATTCTGAACCAAACTTGGCCTGATTTTTAGCCAGACTTGACCGGATTCTGAACCAAACTTGGCCTGATTTTTAGCCAGACTTGACCGGATTCTGAACCAAACTTGGCCTGATTTTTAGCCAGACTTGACCGGATTCTGAACCAGACTTGACCTGATTTTTAGCCAAACTTTATTCGATTCTAAACCGTACTTGATCTTATTCAAACTATACTTGACCTGATTCAAACCATACTTGACCTGATCCTAAACCATACTTAACCTGATTCAAACCATACTTGACTGATTCAAACCATACTTGACCTGATTCAAACCATACTTGACCTGATCCTAAACCATACTTAACCTAATTCAAACCATATGTGAAGTGATTCTAAATCATACTTGACCTGATCCTAAACTTGACCTGATTCAAACTATACTTGACCTCACATTAAATCACACTTGACCTGATTCAAATCATACTTGACCTCACATTAAATCACACTTGACCTGATTCAAATCATACTTGACCTGATTCAAATCATACTTGACCTGATTCAAATCATACTTGACATCATCCTAAATCCCACTTGACCTCATCCTAAATCACACTTGACCTCATCCTAAATCACACTTGACCTCATCCTAAATCACACTTGACCTCATCCTAAATCACACTTGACCTCATCCTAAATCACACTTGACCTCATCCTAAATCACACTTGACCTGATTCAAATCATACTTGACCTCATCCTAAATCACACTTGACCTCATCCTAAATCACACTTGACCTGATTCAAATCATACTTGACCTGAACTTCGTCTCTTGACCTAGAATTCCAGTAGCCTTTCTTAAAATTTTGACCTCCCTTATACAAGGGTGCCAACCCCACTTAAGTTGACCTAATTTTAACCCCTATCAGACCCCAAAAACGGAAATTTATGAAGGTCCACATGATCGGAATCGTGCATCGAGTGGGAAAAAAATGGGGAAGTGATACTTGGAAGAAAATTCAAAAGAAAGTTGTTCTTGAGGAGAAGAGGAATGTAATCTCTTAGAGTACTCTTCCTTTGTCTGAGAGCTGTGTTCAAAGACATAAGGATACATAAATAGGACTGAAGTTAGGATTGCGGGAGAGTCATACATCGCGGAAAAACTGAGTATGTTCCCATTGAGAGTAATAAATCCTCATGCATTTCTACCATTTTCCTCTCCCATTCCAATTCTAAACACATCTCACAAATGGTAATTGAATTTCGACGTGAGGCTAAATTTCCCCGCTCCTCTCCTTCCCCTCGCAAAGTGGCTTCAGATTTAACAAAAAAATATTTTCCCACCATCTTCCCATATCTACATAACAAATTGGGCCTTTACAATATTTAGGCCAGGCTTTCTCCACCAATGTGGGCTTTCCAATTCAAAATATCATCATTTTCCATTTCAAGTACCATTTCCAGCCCCAAATTCCCTTCTCTTTCCCCTTCTTCCCTTTGACCAACGTCCCCAGCAGCTTCCTATACTTCCCATGCTAGAATCCCAGGCTTTGTAAATGTACCACAAATGGCTTACTGTGTCTGGCACATTAAACCATTTACGTAGATATGTACAGTCACCCTTTGCAGCAGCCCGGTGCACCTCTAGCTCTACAACAAATCCTGTCACAAATGCTCCCTCCTAGCAAGCGTCAACTGTACATTTTTGCTCTTATCCATGTACCACCGGGGTCTGTTATATAGACAAGGCACTGCAAAATCAACCACATCTCTTCAAAGGGAAATTTTTCAAACCCTTTGCAAAAACAAATGAAAGAAATGTATCAAATATTTTTGTCCATATGATTAATTACACAATGACTACCATTAAGTCTCCAATACTCATTGTTCAATTTTACTCACGCATTTGAGTCAGATTACACGGAAATATATGAAATTCTGGAGGACTCAATATTTGCTGTGCGTATGAGGTGTATATAATTATGTATATATTATGTATATTTTTTTAGCCATCAGGCATATGTTGCTACGTTTGACCTAAAAACATTGGCTCATTTTGATGATATGACAAGTTCCTAAAAGCAATTGAAAGCTACTAAAGTGTTTCACTCACAGACTCTTCCCTCAAATTCATGCACTCACTCAATCCTTCACTCACCCACTCACTCAGAGCTCAATAAACTCCACGGCCACTTTTACAGACACACTTTTAAATTGCTCTTAAGGTATAATATTTATGAATATTTCATAAGCAACTCAATATGTACACGGACTACGATACCACGACTCCCTCCTCAGTCATTCCTTTCCTTCCAGTCGAGGATCCTCAAGGAAAAATAGATTTGATGTATGCTCAAGCCCAATATTTAGGACTCCATAAAATCCTAAAGAATTCTTCCTGAATTCCGAAAGACTTACTATTAAAATTTTAAAATCCTTTATATTTTACTGGGATGCATTTTAATTGCAACATGTTCTAATAATTTTAATTCTTTTTAGAAATACCGCATTTGCTATTAAAAACTGTAATAATTATTACAGTTAGTAAATATTATTTTATTGAAATGATTTAATTGCCCCATTTACTATCGACAAAAATAAAAATGCTTGGGGCAAATTTGAGATCTCATCTAGGTATTTGAATAAAAACAAATGGTCAAAGTCTCAAGGTGCCCCGTTCGGAAAGAAACCCGAAATCGCCAATTTCCTTTTCGGTTCTAATGTAAGCTTCTAGTAAATGTAAGGACAACGAGAAAATTTCTGCTTTCGCGCCAGTAGTAACGTCTTACGATTGATATTCGCAAAGAGCCTATTAATGTCCATTAGGGAAATTGGAGCCTATGAAAAATGAAATTGATTTCATTAAATTTGGATTGAGGAGGAGATGATATATCCAGTTGTAGGGAAATTCACATGAGTCATTAAAAGGAAAGAAAGTCCTTGAATATTTTATGGACGTGGTTTTGAACGCTTGATCGGGCCCTCCTTTTAAAATAGTCCCTTCCACGCACGCACAGGTGAACACACGGCCGTAGAAAAGCCTTTCAAAAATAGATGAGAAGGAAGGGAGATAATTGAGTGTCAAACTTTGACAGAGCCCCCGTGTATGCACGACCATTCTTTCCCAGGCCTAATGAATACAGATCCGCTCCTTTTGCCACTGGCAATAATTATTAGGATTTCCAGTCCTCCGTCAAACTTTCACAACTTCCAACGGTTCAGTGGCAGGAGTTCGTCAAGTTCCTTGAGAACTCGGGAAATTGAGAGAATGCAGAGAAGATCTAAAGATGAATCTTAAAAAGAGAAAGTGGGGAAAGCAAGAACTTCCGGATGAACAACTCCCCAGCAAATAAGGGAAGGTCCTGGAATTTATTACAGAATCTTCACACTATAGAAGGAGCCGAGAGGAGAACACTCAGTATACCTGACGTACATATGCTTTCATACATACAGTCAAACGGGGTTATGACAGACGTTTTGAAAAGTCTATCTTCATATAAGCAGCTGTCGTTGATTTGACACAAAAAAAAATCAAAGGTGTTTGCAATTAGATAATCTTTATAGTTACCTTTTTTTCCATTCTAGACTATTTTACAGAGGAGTATTCATCAGCCTGGTTCTATAACTTCCCTTAAGCTGCTCTTTAATACACAAGTGCTTCCTAAACTAGGAAGGAATTTGCGAAGGTGCCTTTTTTGCTTTTTTATAATGAATGGGATACGGGTAGCTCGCCGTTTTGAAGTGGGGCCACTTTATATAGGTCCACAGCGCTATGAGACGTCATTTTTTCATGATAGCTTTCTTGGCTCGACTCATTTTAAGAGTTTTTAATATAATAACCGTAGACGTTACACATTCTTCCAATAGCATTCTTGCAATAGTGTGCTCAAATAGTCGTCGAAAATTAATTTAAAAAAATCGGCAGTACTAGAGCACTTTCAGTTTTCGATTACGTACAGACGCACACATGTATGACGGGAGAAAAAACTACGTTTATCGCCTTTGGGGATGCTGTGATGGAGAGTTTTCGGAGTATCTTTTATAGAGTAGCTCAATCTGGTGAGGATGGACTGTAATGAAAAAGGGAAAGCGACAGCGAGCATAAAGTTGGGGACAGCAGCATGCCAACTGAGGTTTTCAGCTCCTCACAATGACGTGTCATCTCCCTGCGTCTGGCCCAATTAACGAAGTTTAAACTGTGAGAGATAAGAGAGCGAAAGAGAGTGCTTGGTTTTGGAGCTTGGAGAGTGAGAGAGAGAGAGAGAGAGCAAAGGGACCGGAAAGAAAGCTGAAGTCATTGTCAGTTCCTAATCTCTTCTCTGCTCACGCTCTCCCTAATCCAAACCAAAGACATTGAATGTCTTCGCCTAAGCCCTCACTTTTATCGATTCCCCGTCAGAATTGTCATGCGGCTCATAGATTTCCCTTCCACAATTCCCCATCCATAATTAATAACTTTCCCCCGTTTTATTCAAACCCGAAATTAGATTCCCCCTAAACTTTTCCCATTCAAATTTTATCAACCAAGAAATCTTTCAATTCTTTAAAAAACCGTCCCTCTCCAGGATTTTAGAAATCAGAGTCCTTTTCATTTCTAAAATTCTGGACAGGATGGGTGAGCCCTAGAATTTAGGGTGCTAATTTTTCCTCATGCAATTCCACCAAAACAAAGATGCAAAAAACACTCTTAGAACAAAGTTATTCTGGGGAAATATCTATATTCGGTCAGAGATTCTCTTAGAGTACTTTCACAGCGAGGAGAAATGTTTTGATACAATTATTGAAGTTCCGAGGTCCTCGCAGTGATTTAGAGAGCCTGTTATAAAGAGGTTTCACCAAGGGGAGGGATCTATTTTTAAAAAAGCTTACAAGGCAAGAAACACTTTCATGTCAGCGGTTTTTTCTTAGCAATATTTTACCAAATCGGTCAGCGAACTTTCACCAGGAAAGACACTTGCCTTGAGCAGGCCCCTCCGCCAATGTAAATCCTTTGAAAAGTAGCTCGTTGGAGGTCTAGTGGGAAAATTTGGAACGTGTTGTGCTTCCGGAATGAAAAATTGTCCTCACATGTATACTTGAAAATATTTGAGAGAAAAGGAAGGTAGGGCTTGGAGAAAGTCACATTTGCTCGTTAACTCCTATTCCTTTATAGGGAAATAGACAACGTAGGAGGTATTTTGAATGAGACTTGTTTGCCCTTGGATTGCTATGATTTATGACGGAGTGGATTCAATTCCGAACGTGGCTTTCTCTCTACATTGTTCGAGGTGATGTCAAAGTGTCACAATCTTCTTTTTCTCGGCAATTTCTATCGCTTCATTCTTTCCCTCAAATAATGATATGGCCGTATATTGGGCCGAGAATTTCCCACACAGTGCGCTCCTCATGTTTGAGCACCCCACCCACAAGTCAAAAATGGTAGGGTTCCGTCCCCCTTGATTTTCTAACATAATATATTTTATACTCCGTGGTATATGAAGGGAAGCTCTACCAAATATATTTTGCTCCTTTGGTTAAAATGCGGTTAAAAGGGTGTACATGGCACTCACTCTGTCCTGTATATGTAGAAATGTCTGTGGAATTTTCTTGCGGAGTTTCTATCATTTCCCTGCCTATTATTTGCGTATAAGAGGATTCGGGCTGAATATTTGTGCGAGAGAGAAAAGAGCAGCAACCTTTTGAAAATGTCTGTGGTTTTGGTTATGGCTTTCTCCCATGCTTTATCCATTGTGAACACACTATTAGAGCAGGGCTTTCTTCTGCATTTGACCGTATGTGTAGGTATCCATAAATGTACTTCAGAAAATGGAATATTTATGTGTACAAGGCCCCATCGAATATTTTCCAATGACAGTAGAAAAATAACCCAGCTCAAAATCATTCCTCACTTTTATGCCATGTACAGTGCTCCTAGAACTTTGTCAAAAACAACGTTGCTCATCCTACTTGAAAGAAATTCAAATTTTCCTGTCTGTTGTTGAAAATAATTATAAACAGTATTTACTTTAAGAATTCTGAAAAATTTCAATTTTTCTAGCTTTTTTACCATAAGGTGAAGTTCGTCAATTCTACAGATCTGTATAAATGCACAGGGTACTCAATAGCCTCTGTCCTCTATTCATGATCAAACCAGGCTACACAATTGTAGACGGTATTTTTTATTTTAGAAGAGACAGACAATTCAAAGAAATCAGTCAACAATTTATAAAACTTATGAACAGGAAATAAAATACTTAAAGCATCAGTTTCATAAGAAGTTCCTACTTCAGTATTTCCAACTTCGACATGTCAGGATATTGTCACAGGTGCTTCTCATATCCATCAGTGTCATATTTCATGTCTTCCAGGACCTGAATTACCGCTTCGTACAAGTCACAAATTTCGGCGTCGTTGTATTGGGCAATATACGAATACGAAAATCCTCGACGTTGCATTTCAGGGGACTACGCAGGGGTCAATGAATTTATTGAAGATTTTCCAGGAATGGAATCACACATTACTCCAGAATAGCATCCCAAATACCCTGGCACAGGTGCAGTCTTCATCCCTTTACAATCTAAATCGTTTCACAAATCACGCCCTGTCCTTACACTTCAATAGAGATAATCAGGAGCTGCACTAGGTGTAGACCCAGAAGTGGCTATTCTTTAGAACGCCTCGTATTTGTGGCTTAGTTTAGAAAAACTCATAACTTCAATGTTTATAAACCAATTGCATCCACAAATTACAGGTACATAGGCAATAAAACTTTGTACCCACCAAAGAATCTCCAACAGTGTATGAGTGCATCTTGGGAAACCAAGGGCCCAAATCTTATTGGACATCTAGTATCTATTTGGAAAAGTTTCCTAATGTTTGCGAATATTTTCATGCTCTTACAAAGGAGTCCATTATAGCGAGAGTGCTTTGCCAGGAAATTATGCTAATATATTGGAGACTGTATTTTAAATCAATCTCGTCATAAGAAACATATTTACTGAATGCCTACAGCATACCTTAATACGGAGAAAGTTTGTATTTGGAGGAAACGACGTCCTCTAGTGCATCCGTTATAACGAGGTTATGAGTCCGATTCGGAGCCAGATTAAAAATTTAGGTTTCAGCTCTAAGGGTAAAGTTTGCGTGGGACCGTGTATGTAGTATAAGGAGGGAAGCAATTGGAATGAAAACTAAGGGATTATTGATATGAATGGAGGCTTTCTCCCTTCCATGCCTTGCCTTGGTATGTGCTTTCACCCTTATAAGGGCCTGGTCTTTTTGTGAGGGATGAGTGGGTGAGTATTTTGCGGTTCCTTTGTATGGACGTACATACAGAAAAGGGACAGGGCTTTTGGGACAGGAGATTGTGTGGAGGACGCAGAGAGCGAGTGATTCCATTCATCCAATCCATTGCATTGATCAAGAGCAAGGAAGCATTGCAGATTACATTGCATGCCTTACAAAAGATGAGAAATATTCAATTCCATGTTCGCACTCCATCAGAATCTTTCATGTTGTCGGGCGGTTTGATCCCTCCAATCCAATTCCATGCATAATTCATGCCCCAATATCCGTCTTGACACATGAACACCACTCCCGCTCCAACAAAGTGCCTACCAAAGCCTCCATGTCGTCACACTCATATACATACATCTACGTACATATTATCTACATATTATGTGCATACCGAATTCACAAGTGGAATACGTATCAGCATTTTAGTCTTTCAAAATTATAATCTATATCTAAATGGAATGTATGTACATATATACATATATACAATTATTGCGAAATCTTGCAAAACTCCAGGATGGGATGTTTATACAGGAACCTACAATTCGATAAAGAAGGACCAAAATTTTTAACTCACAAAAAAATTCCTTAAAATCAGGAAGAAAATTATCATCGGGATTAAAGATTACCCTATGGAGAATGTGCTTGTAAAGGAAAGTCTGCTTAAGCGAGAGTTTACAAGAAGTTGGGTTTGCAAAGTTTCGTCTAAATATTTGCAAAAAATTAATATAAAGTATTTTTTGGCCCTCTTAAAAAACTTGCAGAATAAACAAATTTTAAATGTTTGCATAAGTTTGATTTTTTAAGGAGAAAAGTATCAGAAAATTTGCAAGAGAATATGACGTTACAAGCCGATTTATTTACTTTATCACACAAGGCAAGTTGTTCTGAATCTGATTTTGGTCTAAACGTACTAAATACATTCGTTCCTACATATCAAATGAACGCCTTGCAAATTCTAATTGTAAGCAAAACGAACTCCTGACCTAATGAACTCCACCTTGCATCTTACGAGATTCGATACAACTATTTCCATTGGATTGCACAGCACAGAGTTGCTAGTCAAATTTCCAAATTATTCCAATTGTTGTAAAACTGCATGTGAATCATTCTAAGTTTCGTAAAAGTGTTTGTAGGGCATTTTTTGTGATACTGTTTGTATACTGATATACGTTTGCGGTACTGTGTGTAGACCATTTTACTTTTTATAAAACTGAGAGTATATCAAAGTTGGATTTTGTAAAACTGCATATAAATTATCGAGAAACTGGAAGTAGACGATATTGATTTGGATATAAAATGCATCCCGATCCCTTTGATTTCAAATGCATCTGTATTGTTTTGACTCTTCACCGATACTATAGTGCTTGAGCTCTTATACTTACAGGTACGTTGTATGCTAAAGTGAAAGTCTGGAAAATCTCTAAGAGATGGTTTTTTGTAAAGCTGTTCATCATATTTGTCAAAACGTGCCTTCCCCGGGATTGGTGAAAGCGTGCTTTCCTTGGTCAGAGAAAAAATGTCTCTTGCTCTGATATGCAATTTATACTTTAGATTTTTTTGAGGATGAGAAATTATGAGAGGTCTAAACTGTCATTTTTTACAAGAATTTCCCCGCACTCATCGATTTATCACTCTTCTCAGTCTCTTGCAAATCCGCCAAAGGTTATTCAACTGCAAGTTTTGCATTTTTATTAAATGTAAAAGTTGCGCGTGATTATTTTTAAAACTGTCATTGCATCACTTACATTGTTTGTCAGGGAATGGGTTAGATTCCTGCCTTTGAAATATATATGTACATGCTGAAGAAATTCCAGTAGTGAAGAAAATTATGTTTCGAGTTAGTTGAAAATTAGGTGATAAAAAGTTCGATCATGTCACCATTCACATCCGGGGAAAGTGCAGATGGGTAAAGAGTCGAAACTTAATGAAGAGACAGGATACGGAAATTGAATTGAACAACACATAGTGAGCGGCGGGTCGGTAATACAATTATTCTAAAATGGTGGCCTGTCTGATCCTCTCCTGTCGAACGCGTTTCGCGAAAGTAAAAGCAAATTAGAACAAATTGCATCCATTAATGTGATGTCCTTTTACTACGAGCGATCAATTCCTATAATTGCAGCCGTTTAAACAAATTTGCTATAAACCTGCTTCCGAGGTAACATACGACACATCTATCCCTCGAAATTTTAAAAGTATTTGCACATAGAGTGCATTTATTCAATCAATGGTCAATTTTGTGTGTATCATCCGAAAAACCTGGAATTAAACTAGTGGTAGTATTCGAGGAAATTAGTCTGAAAAACACAATAGATGTGTACGTAAACACGGGGAAAGTGTTGGAAGAATTGTACATGTCGTTTAAAAGCTCCATAGCCAGGAATATTTCACCATCGTAATAAGACCAAAGTAACGAGAGACCAGTAGTACTAGAACGAATTAAGTCTAGAATGAAAACAATGGCAGTTTGTCAGATATTAAGCTAATATTGGATGAAAGCATATTTCGTAATTGGATAAAATCAGTGCGAAAATTGAAGAAGAAAACGGTGAGAAAATTACATCTACAAATTTGAGAGACGGCTACTAATAGCCTGCAAAATATGCAAGTGCAAAAACTTGCGTTTGCAGCGTTGTTCAAACAATAAAAGCAGTGGAGAAAGTACTAGAGAAAGCGGGAGAAAATCATAGAGAAAGTTGGAGAAAGAACCAAAAAAACGGCAGAGAAAGTATTGGAGAAAGCTGTGACGATTATGGCCATAGTTCCAAAAAATACATGAGAAAACTGTGGAGGAAATTACATTAAAACGCAAGAGAAAAATTAGAGAAATTGTGGAGAAAATACTTTAGAATGTTGTGTGGAAACCACTGGAAAACCTTTAAGGGAAAATATTAGAGAATACAATGGAGGAAATTACTGGAAAAGTTTTAAAAATGTTCTGGAGAAAGCACTATAGCACGTATAGTACGTAAGTCACGTAAAGCGTTCAGGAGTATGAACTACTGGAAATAGCATAATCAAAATTAATTACGTTCTCAGCCGACATATACATATGTATGTAATTCAATTTACGAAGAGCTTCCAGGATAGATCACTGAAAAGCGCCGCATCAGAAGAAAACTTTCATGAGGTATTTTCGAAAATGCTGCAATACAATGGATGGTATAGAAATTTAAATACAGTTCGACTTAAAATCAGAAGACAAGAATACCAAGTTCCCTACAAAAATACTGGAGAAAGTAAGAGAGAAACCATTGGTTCTGGCAAACCATCCTCGTGAAGACTAGATTACTGGAAGAGTTTTACAAGAAGCCCAATGAGAATGTGCTACTACTGAGAGCACTTAGGAAATATTCCAAAACTACTGAAAAAACAGAGGAGAACTCAGTGAATAGACCATTGGAGAAAATGGAACAAGTCTGTGGAAAAAGTGGGGAAAGCCGTCCAAAAAATTCTCCTAATAGTGGCACTATAAAATATTCCCAGCAATCACAATTGAGCACTCGAGGAAAACTGAGTCATAAAGCAATGATGGATGGAATGGGGAAAGGATTGCTAAAGTCCTCAAGAAATTGGTGAAAAAAAAGGGAAATGGAGAAAGTGAAAGCTAACGACTCCGTCAATCAGGGCTTAGATGGTGGAATTTACCCAGGGAAATTGGGACGAGAAATAATTAGCATGAGCGCCAATGGAGTTGTTAAGAACAATAAAGAAGTGTAATTATTTTCTCCGGAGAAACTCATCTCGGACAAAAGGAAATTACAGTGTCTTTGTGAGCGGAGAAAAACTGGGGCGGGATAATTATTAACATTAATCCTTCCACTATGGCTTCCATTTACGTACCCACAAGCCCATGTCCCAGCCCAAATAATCATAAATGCGTTTGTGGCATAGATGAGTAGAATTAATTTTTGATGATCGTGTGAGGAATGTTGTGAAAAGTCCCTTCTGTTCCAATTGGGGGAAGAGTTGCCCTCAGCCGAATAAATATATCTGCGGGGAAAGTAAATGGCCGGCGCTAACGAGACTGAGGATGTAATGAGTGGAACATTTAAGTATTAGTGAGATAATAGGAATTTAACATGTAAGAAAAGTATTTGCTATAAGACAACCAAGGGGAGGAAATTCCCCGGTTAATTTTTCATAAGGGAGATTATAAGACTTGTGTTTGGAGAAAGTCCAGTGCCCATTCAATGTTTGGAGACATGAGAGTGGGAAACACCCCCAACTCCCGATTCCTCACTCAGTCAGTCATGGTCCATTTACTCTTATCGTTAAACAAATACCCTTTTCTTCCTGTCCTCACAGTCGCCAGACAGACAGTGCAACACAACTATGACCGCATTTGAATTTTCATAGGACGAGTCCGATTCGTACAGGTTTGTCCGAAATCTGAAATGCGACTATAATTTTGATCCATCCCTGAAACAGTTCGAAGTCGATTTAAGCTATAACCACAATTGCATTTATTTTGGAGTCAAATTAGATTAGCCTAAGTTGTACTAGTATTGTTTAATCCAGCTTTAAAACAAACTTGGTCTATGCTACAAACTCACTTCAAAATAGATCTTTTCTATGCTCAAATGAGGGTTAAACTTGAACTGTATTCAGTACTTTTGTTCCTTGAACTTGTCCACATCTCAATTTGGACCCATCTAAACTTCCGTAATCACTGACACAAGCCGATGACACCTTACGCATACACAAACACTGTAAATGTAAGGAAGGTGTATTTGGACGATGGCAATTTTCAGCCCTTTAAGTATATGTTGTTTCAATTATGAGTAGACTGGGCCCAGTGTGCGTGCTCAAATATACTCTGTCTCCTTGTATTATATGTATGTAGCCACATCAATAGTCCTTTCTATTATTCCGTATGCTAACTAATGAGAGAAGGCACATAAACACACACACACACAGAATACACTCTCTACTGTATGTACAAAATATATATTAGTTTTAGAGGCTTGATTGGGACGAGACGCGGTCTGAGAAGCGTGTCAAAGGGAATCACATTTTTAACGGGCGTGCTATATCAGGAATTATTAATAACAAAGCGTTTAGCACTCGCGCTTGACATGTTTAATTAAATTGATTCTCACATGCCACACGCTTTTATGTGACTCCACATCGTCATAAATTTTTCCTTCCACCATTTATTCTATTGATTTTCCCCGGATCCTCCTTTCATTGTCTCATTCTCTATGAGTTTGGCCTGGATTATTTCCCTATATTTCCTTAACTTAGCATCAGTTTGTCTCTATGACACCTTCAGCCAAAATTTCACATTGTACTTTAATTAAATTAGCCCGACATCCCTATTTATTAAAGCACCATTGGGAAAATAACCTGAAGATAAATATATGTGGAATAAAGTGACAAGAAATGCATTTGTGTAATCATTTTGGTGATAGGAATACGGGATAGAATAAGAAATAAATTGGGAGGAAATTAAAAACAGACATATAATCTAACAGATGTATTGCGACTATAACGGACCATAATAATTGCTAGTAAATGAAACTGATGCTAACGTTAAAAATTAGGTGAGCTACATAAATTCAGAGATAAAAGTTTGCATTAGGCTTTAGTCGAACGAATGGAAACATACACTTGCAAATGAAATGAGAAGCATACAGGGAAACCTGCTAAATTAATTGTGGAGTTACATGAAGTCAGATGGAGTTAATAAAGAGCTTCACAAATGTATTCAGAACTACAAAGTAAGAATACAACTTGTATAAGAAGCCAAAGGGATTTAAAGTTGAATAAAGAAAGCACAACAATTGCAATAAAAACAAAATCAATTATTTACACTTTATACATATAAAGAGATGTAATTCAATTAACAGATATACATACATAAATAGATACAATACACTTAGATATAGATACATAAATAGATACAATACACTTAGATATACATAAATAGATACAATACACTTATATATACATAAATAGATAGATACAATACACTTAGATATACATAAATATATACAATACACTTAGATATACATAAATATATACAATACACTTAGATATAATTACATAAATAATCAAAGCACAGAAATGCATGTTAATCGAAATAAAAAGGATTAAAAGATATAGCCGTAATCCAGAGAGCTAAATATAATTAATTACATATGTATGTGAACAACGAAACAAAGATATACAATTACATAAGTTGAAATACATACCAATATGAAAATTATTAGCACAGAGGAATATATATGTAGGTCCAAAAGACCGAAATAAAGGGATATAGTACTGAATGCGCGAGCAAGAGAGACATTGAATAATTACATGGGATCGGTAGATATAGATACAGTAGATAAACATATGCGTTTAAATTTAAGAATAAGAGAGATACGCATAGTTCACAAAATCAAAGGAACCCAGATACAGATCAAAGTACAAGGGATCTAGGGATATAGGGTCAGTTGAAACTGTAAGGGCCTAAGGGACAGGTGAAACTACAAAGGTTAAAAGAACAGGTAAATGTGTTAGGGATAAAGGGACAGAACAAAATACAACATATGTATGTATAATTAGATATACTATGCTTGTCCCAAAATACAGTAAAGAGGTATAGAACAAAATAAAAGAGGTACAGATCAAGATACACGAGATACAGTTTCGAATACAAGAGATACAGTTCCGGATACAAGAGATACAGTTCCGGATACAAGAGATACAGTTCCGAATACAAGAGATACAGTTCCATATACAAGAGAAACTGATAAAAATACAAGAGCTGCAGATCAAGATACAAGAGAAACAGCTAAAAATAAAAAGAGCTGCAGATCAAGATACAACAGATACAGGTCAATAAACAAATTAAAGGACACAAAGGTATTAATTTTAAATTACAGGAAATAAAGTGATAAATATAAATTTTAATGTGATGCAAAAATGCATAATAATTAAAAAGAGACAGCAACACATAATTCAACTTATAAGAGGTGAATACAAATCAACTAATAAGAGATAAAGTCAGATCCAATTTCAGCAGATTAAGGCAGATCCAGTTACAAGAGATGAAGACCGATCAAGTTACATGAGATAAAGAGAGATCAAGTTACGTGAGATAAAGAGAGATCAAGTTACAAGAGATAAAGAGAGATCAAGTTACAAGAGATAATAAAGATCAAGTTACATGAGCTAACGACACATCCAGTTACAAGAGATAAAGACAGATCAATTTACACGAGATAAAGAAAGATCAAGTTACCAGAGATAACGAAAGATCAAGTTACAAGAGATAAAGAAAGATCCAGTTACAAGAGATAAAGACAGATCAATTTACACGAGATAAAGAAAGATCAAGTTACCAGAGATAACGAAAGATCAAGTTACAAGAGATAAAGAAAGATCAAGTTACAAGAGATCAAGAAAGATCAAATTACAAGAGATAAAGAAAGATCAAGTTACAAGAGATCAAGAAAGATCAAATTACAAGAGATAAAGACAGATCGAATTACAAGAGATAAAAACAGATCGAATTACAAGAGATAAGGACAGATCTAATTACAAGAGATAAGGACAGATCTAATTACAAGAGATAAAGACAGATCGAATTACAAGAGATAAAGACAGATCGAATTACAAGAGATGAAGACAGATCGAATTACAAGAGATAAAAACAGATCGAATTACAAGAGATAAGGACAGATCTAATTACAAGAGATAAGGACAGATCTAATTACAAGAGATGAAGACAGATCGAATTACAAGAGATAAAGATAGATCAAGTTATGAGAGATGAGGACAGGTAAAATTACAAGAGATTGAGACAGGTCCAATTACAAGAGATAAAGACAGGTCCAATTACAAGAGATAAAGACAGGTCCAATTACAAGAGATAAAGGCAGGTCCAATTACAAGAGACAAAGACAGGTCCAATTACAAGAGACAAAGACAGGTCCAATTACAATAGATAAAGACAGGTTCAATTACAAGAGATAAAGTTAGGTCCAATTACAAGACATAAGGAAGATAAAATTAGAAGAGATAAATAATAATCAAGTTACAAGTGATAAAGACAGATCAAGTTACAAGTGATAAAGACAGATCAAGTTATAAGAGATGAAGAGATCAACTAACAAGAGATGAAGAGATCAAATTACAAGAGATAAAGAGAGATCAACTTACAAAAGATAAAGACGGATCAAGTTACAAAAGATAAAGAAAGATCAACTTAAAAAAGATAAAGACGGATCAAGTTACAAGAGATAAAGACAGATCCAGTTACAAGAGATGAAGACCGATCAAGTTACAAAAGATGAAGACCGATCAAGTTACAAAAGATAAAGACAGATCCAGTTACAAGAGATGAAGACAGATCAAGTTACGAGAGATAAAGACAGGTCAAGTTACAAGAGATAAAGACAGATCAAGTTACAAAAGATGAAGACCGATCAAGTTACAAAAGATAAAGACAGATCCAGTTACAAGAGATGAAGACAGATCAAGTTACGAGAGATAAAGACAGATCCAGTTACAAGAGATGAAGACCGATCAACATACGAGAGACAAAGACAGATCAAGTTACAAGAGATAAAGACAGATCAAGTTACAAGAGATAAAGACAGATCAAATTACAAGATATAAAGGTAGGTCAAATAACAAAAGAGAGAGACAGATCAAATTACTAGATATGCGGACAGATCAAATTACAAAAGATGAATGCAGATGGAATTTGAAATGATAAAGATAGACCAAATTACAAGTGATAAGTACAGTTGAAGTCACAATAGATGAAGAGATATCAAATAATAAGACATGAAGAGGCACATATCAAAATAAAGGTGACAAAGATTTGCAGATGAAAATACAATATCTACGGATATTTATGAAAGATAAATCGTTGTAGATTGAAATGTACGAGATAAGGGGATAATAATTTCGGTATAAAGACATCGATCCGAATGCAAGATAAAACGATTCTAGTGAAAATACAAAATATGTCACAATATCAAATATGTGCAAATAAGAAGACTTAAATTCAAATAAACAGTATAAAGACGGGATCATGTAAACAAAACAGTTATATCCATTCGAATCTATGTACATACATAAATCCAGGGAGAAAAAATGCAAATCCTAATGCAAATGCAATGTAATCCTATATGTACTCAGGGGTTAGGCATTGAAAATCTAAGTTCAGACATATAAATATAAAACAGAAGTAAATCCCCATACTAGTACTGTATATGTACAAAAATATGATTAAATAAAAATAAACAGTAACTCGACGGAAATAACAAAACTGTGGATAAATACGAAATATAAATAATTACTAGATAACGACAAATTAAATACATACAGAGGTAGACATTGAAAACAAGTACAAAAACAAAAGGATAAAAACATACAAACCTACATATATCAAAAACAGGTAATCCGATTTAAAAAGAAATACCAAGAGATAAGGCTAGATAAATCTAATTACACAGACATGAAGAGATATAAATCTCAATGCAAACATGTGAAATGGGGTAAATCAATCATAAAGTTTACAAGAGATAAACGCACCGGAAAAATAGTGTCAACGTTTGCGAAAAACTATAGAAAATGTACAGAATTCCAGATTCGTATAAATTAACTAAAGACGTATACAAATAAAACTATAAGAAAAAAGATGAAACAACAACCCTTTGCAAAATTAGCTAAGAAAGTCATTGGGCAATCAGGGATCAAAGCAAACCCGGGAAACATGAATTATGGGATAATCGTATTACATAAAAGAAATTAAGACAAGAGAAATTGACTTTCTCCGGAGGTAGAAGTACAGAATTGTTTTCTGAGTTGTAATTAAATCCAAGACTTGTGAAACATTTACTTTGAGAGAGAAGGAAGCGAAAACAAGTTCATTTAATTTTGTTATCCAGATTTTCAACAAAGAAATCTTCATCTAAATCTCATTATTTAGCACGGACCAGATGCACAGCATTCTATATCTCCACTTCCCCTCTAACCTTTCCCTCAACTTTCTTTTTTTTCTCTCAACACAATCAAAAGTCAGGATCTCGAAACAACTTTCTTTGAAAGTTGGACTCAGCTTCGAAGCTAAAATATGTAATTTATGATTCCTGAGGTGACCTTATGCATGGACATGCAGTGTCTTCTGATGATAACAAACTTCTCTTTAGTAACATTTTTTTTATTCAAAGATCAAAATCGTTTTCAGTTTCCCATTACCCCTTTAAAATCTTTAACAGGGTGTTTATTGGGTCTGTGTGATATGGTGTGAAAGATTCTTTTTGTTTTCCAAAGATTCTCGGTTTTCAGAGTTCCTCACAGTGGCAGTGTATGTAGAAAATTCTGTAATGTCTGCATAATCCATATATGAAAAAACTGCCTTAGGGAAGCGTGACTTCCTCTAAAATCATGAACAAGTATTCAAAAAGATTAGATATTCTCTTATTAGAGGGTCCTCTATAGCAAGCTTTCACTGTTTGCACACATGCACGTAAATGATATTTTTGGATAACGAACTAAGAAGTCTCCCTCGCATTTAACTTTGTTTTACGAGAGTCCCAGCCGCAGCAGGGAAATAAGAAAAAGTTTTGCTTAAAATCCAGAAAAACTTTCTCCACTCATCCTTTCACGGATTCCTTATTTTTGCCTCCCACAGAACCTTTTTATTTTTTAACTTTCTCTGGGTTTTGTCTCAAGTCCCTGCGACAGAGTAGAACATAATACTTGTGTAGATATGCCAATACATGTATCTATCGGCCTCACTTAAAATATACGGAGAAAGCAAGTGTGCAACATTCGGGTGAAAATTCTGATTACATTTTTACAAACTCAGCGCTTAAAGCAACTTTTGAGGAAATAACTCTTTCTCCTGTCCCGGATTTTTTCCAACGTAAACTTGGAATTTTTCCCGTGAGATTTCCTCGATGAATTGTTTCTTTTTGTAGGCGTAAATTGTAATGAAGTGTGTATTGAGAAAAGGGGACATTTTTAGGCTTACGGGAATCGACGCTTTTAAGGAAAATTTTTCAATGGGTTGTTACAACTTTTATTTTGAGTAAGACTTTAAACAATTGTTAAAGCAGAAATATTTCAGGCTTGCGAATTTGTATGGATCAACGATTATTCCAGAGATATCTATAACATCTTTGTTTCTAATTTGAGGCATAAAATATGGGGGTAAATTTTAGTCCATGCGATTATATCACTAAAACTGTATCGATAAAAATCTCGGACAAAAACTTTACAGTAAATATTTATGCATAATTTGAACTTTTCTGGGGGTAAAGCTTTCTTCTTACAAAGTCATTGATTTTTAGTGGTACGCAGAGTATAATTGTGGAAACACATTTATTTAGACCAGACGGCTGACCTTAAACGAATATGTAGCTGGCGGTAGAGAGAATTACAAATTGGGAGGAAACGATGCTTCAGGATTCCAAGAGCGTATTGGAACGTTTTAGGCTCGAAGGCTTCACTGACTTTCTCCCAGATAATTCTGAAATGGTGGTTTACTCCCTATGAATAAAAATTTGTACGGTGGCTGGCGTTACCTGGACTTGTAAACAAGGCTTGAATAAAGGAGTGAATATAAAATAGTTAATTTGAGGAAAATTTGAGTGGAGAAAGCCACTTTTGCTTCATCGGTTAAGCAAACACACAAAATCCCAAATTTTTGCATGAGTAGGTATTCGTTATCGTTAGCATAATTCGAGTGGTTTTGCGCACGGGTGAAATGTATTTGAATGTTTAAAAATTTTTTGCAGTGAACTTACAAAACGAGTAACGTGATCAGGTAGTTTTGTACAGGACCAAAATTACCCGCTGACCACAATGTTAATTTCTCTTATGAACAATCATGTAATTTCTGAAGTACCCAAAAGCATTCATAGTCTTGATAAATTACGCTGATATTTTATGGGAATTTGTTTCCACAAATATATGTAATTAAGTAAATGTTTGTGTTTGATTATGAGGTAAACGTTTAAAGTTATTCTTTGGGGGATGTGTTTTTGATTGGATCGACAATAAACTTTGAGTGTGGCTCTTGTATCGTTTTTCGTATCAGCAAATCTCTCTGAGGGAATTTTTAAATGAAGTCTAAAATTCAGGGAAACTTATCGTAGATTTTGCATTTATGTGCATTTAAAATTGCTGCAGTAAATATGTTATGCCAGTAAAGAAGTGTAGAGATTGCATCACCATGCCGGAAAAATATGCTCCTTGTTTATCATGTGTTGCAAACAATTTCCGATTTCCGTCTTCCACACACAAATCCAGCGTTAATGTTTTATAGAAGTACCCTTGTAAGTGTAAATTGCAGTCAATATAAGAATTTACCCTTGAAATATGGAAAAGACTGGTTATCATAAATGGGCATGTGTTGATAAAATTTTGTAACCTTACAGAAGTTGCATTTTGTGGGGCTCTTTAAATGACAGTGCTCTGTACAGGAAATCCCCTTTATAGGAGCACTTAATAGCTACAATTTTTTTAGAGCTATCTACAATCACTAACTAGAGTCAGTGCAATTTGGGAGTCACTCTTGAATGAAAAAGTCGAAATTAATTCTAGCATCAAATAAAATATTTCCAGAGTTTTGCATCTCCGACGGATTTTGTTCTACAACAAATGCTGCAATGGCTAAGCTGGTTCTCTTGTATTGAGACTCTTATATAGTTGGAGTACGTCAACTTTCAAATGAGCGTTAATGCAAACACACACACCCACACACACACACACACACACACACAAGACGCAGGGCTGGCGCAGATGCGTACTTTCCCTGCTTTCTCCAAGCATTTGGTGATTGTATGCTAACTCATTCTGATGGAGATAAATGATGGGCGCATAAGTGAGCTGCCTTTCAGGATACTCATGATAGAGCCAAAAAAAGCCCATGTGATTACAAATACATGTAAGTATGTCCCTGTAATCTATATAATGTTATGGACCTAGTATAAAATTTAACCATGTCATAAGTTGTCAAAGCAGTTGCAAAATTGCCATTTTCTCCAACATGCGAAAACAATTTTCTGAAACATTCTTCCGAAAGAGTGTTATTTTGGTCAATTTTATCATTGTCCCATTACGTCAAAAATTTCTCACAGAGCAGTAAATTCATCCATTGCTGGTTGGCTATAAATAAAATAAGCCCCTTATACATAATTATATATAAACATGTGTTTTTTCTCCATAATATTTAAGAAGCTCCCCTTTTAGCACAACGCTAATTTTTGGTGATGCACTCAAAGAGGGCTTCTTTTTTATAAAGGTTGTCAACTCAAGTCAACTTCTGCGTGAGCATTTCTTCTTCAAAATTTGAAACCAACAAAACGTGCGGTTTTAAGAATTTCACATTTATTAGGGCCCAAATATAGGAATTTAAATTGATCCTCTACTTGTGAGAATTCACGGTCCGTCCATTTTGCCGATATTGTATTGGAATGAGTGGTTTAGGGCGGAAGTAAATACGTAATTTGGTATTGCTATTTTGAGCGTCATAGCATATCCTACGGTAACATTTTGGGGTGGTATTGGCAAATGTCCAGGGAAATGTTTCAAATTTGGTCTAATTCGTACCTTCGCGCCTATTATTATCTTTCATTTGCTTCCTGCACTCTGCATGTCTTTCCTGACTCTGATGACAAACTATTACTCTCTTCCATTACAAATGACTGATATAATGGGGACAGTAATAACTGGTTTGTTCCTTTTTGAGAGAAAAATTTAGGAGCAATTTACGAATCCCAAAAATATGGGACAGCCGTCAATGTAGCAAAGCAAAACAATTCCTCTTGATTTTCGGCCAGGTGCTTAAATTCCGAGTTTGCTCTCTCATCGTGATGCTTCATCGTAATGCCAAATCAAATAACTTTGATGAGTTAAATGTGATTACGCAAGATGTTTGTTTTTCCCCGAAGGTAAATATTTTTTAATGCTTCAGAAAATCGTTGGTAATGCCCTTCGTGATTCCTGTACGCTACAGAATTGTGACCCAGATGTTTTTTTATTATGTACTGAACTCTCACTACACAAGTCCCCTTTCCAAGCATTCGTCTTTAGGAGAGTAGTAGTCAAAACACCATAAGATAAAAAATTTGATTTCGATTAGAGGGAACGCGATTGTTTGAGTACACTGGTTTGAATTATTTGCTTGTCCATATACAATGAAATAATTATCTGTGGGTTGACAGGAACACGTCGAATTTTTGTGCCCCATTAGTACAATGCTCTTTAAGGATTTTCCCAACGAGGGTGCACCTTACGTGACTGCGTATCTATGTCGAATAAATGTTTGCCAAGTACAGCATGTATAAATTATTTTATTTGTTTGCTCCGTCCTCCCTGAAATTTTTCTCGTGAGTGCGTATTTTTATGTGGTAAGTATCTACAGTGTACTTACTTTATGACGGTCCGTCTTGAAAGAATACCTCTACAAGTCATATTTTCTTGACGAATATTAGTTTATGGCTACAGTAAATGTTGAGAAATTTAAAAGAGCCTTAAAAGAAAGCTCCCTGTAAGGGTCCCTTCCTTGAAACACCTTTCTTCTCTAAAAGAGTTAAAATCTTTGAAGGAGTTCCTCCTCACCACATTGCCATTTTTAGTGGGTATGAATTTTGTTTAGTAAGAGCAAAATTTGCTGATTTAAGGGCAGCTGGTATAAAGAGACGTGACTGCTTGCGAAATTTATTTTTCCCCATCTTCCTGATAGTATGCTGGTAGCGTATCTATTTATGATTCAAGCAGACATTTACATATGGACTTTATGAAGTGAATGCACATACATATATACGTATGTACATACAGTAGCTATTTTATATATGGGCTTGGGATCAAAGGAGAAGTATAGGGAAGTGTGGAGCTCTTATGAATAAATGGGTTGTAGGAAACATTTTGTGACTTCCTTCCTCATGTGAATGTGCAATGCTCTCTCTCGCTTTCTCCCAGTCCAGGAGAGTCATTTGATAAAAATATAACTAGACACATTAATCCTAATGTTTGCATAAACATTCCAGACCAGACTCGAAACACGAACAAGTGCACATAAACGCACACTCACTTCGGACATTATGCCAGGTCCTGTCATTATTACGGATGGATGTTCCAGGCATTCATTTTACAGACTAATGTATTTAGTTATGTATGTAAGTATGCACATGTAGATATGTATGTTCAAGTTCCCACAAATATTTCCCTCCCCCTTCCCCCAATAAATTCCAATCAAATACCAAAAATACCAAAATATCACAAATAAACAAGGACCAAAGCTCTCATCACATTTTCCTCCCATATTTGACTCTCCTGATGAGAAACAGGATTTAAATAGCGATTTATCCGCAGTGGTAAAATGAGATTTCTCTTCTAATTTTATGCCCCTTACAATTTTATTCAATATTTTCTAGTATTCTGGCCTTTGCAGGACCCAGAATTGATATAAAGGAAAATGTTCATACGTTTTATGGATAATGTAGAAAAATTCTCATAAGGGTCTTTCGTACAGTCAATTTGGCGAGCGTTGCACTGCAAATTAGTAATTTAATGGGTGGAACACATAAGACAAAATATCGTGCAAATATACACATATGTAATTGCGTGCATGTGTGCATGTTTACATATGTACTCAGATATACTATGCAAATTTGATGGAAACAGACTTAAGTGAAAACAAAAGTGAAGGTAAGTGAAAGGAAATACTTTCCCCGAAATAAGAGGGGTTAGCATCCTTAATGTACATATATTGAGACACATATGTAATTATACGATATATGTACAGTCCGCTCTCTTTACTAGCGGACGTGTGTAAAAGACGTTTCTTAACATGGAGGGAAATGTTTTGCAAAAAAAAATGTCCATTTAAAAGTGTATAAATTTTTCGGAACCTGAAAGCTGCGTAGGTATTTTAGGCGCCGAATTCCTATATGCTTCAGAGATGCTCTTAATAGGAGAAAGCACTTTATAGTAATCCTGTGGATATTCAGAAGAGGTTCCTGGAAAATATGAGAGGCTGGGAAGGAGGAAGAAAAAAGTTAAAAGGGAAGAAGAGGCTGGCACATACTTGAAGAGTTCCATTTGCTTACATTTAGATTGGACGGAATAGACTCATTATTTTCTACAGCATGGTTCGCTTCAGCCTGACAACTATTTAGGATTATGGAAATGGAACATTGCTCTCTCCCAGCTTCATATCTATCTTTGTAAGAGGGAGAGGATGGAGAAAAAAAGGAAAGGAGAGAGAAAAGTGAGAGAGAGCGTCTACTCCTCTCAGTGGCAGTAATACACGCATTTTCCATGTACTTTGAGAGCGACTACAAGTAAACAACCGATCTATTTCCCCCATTCAAACCAATGGCTTTACACATCAACGTTTTTCCCTCCTCCTTCTTTTTCTCATGCAAAGAACCTACCCGTTCTCAGAAAAAAAATTGAAACATCAAGTACAAAGTAAAACCAGCAATTTTTCCTCCTGCCCTCCACCCACAGTCATGTTGACATGCCATGGGGTTGGAATAAGTTTTGAAAGTTTTTAAAACCCACTGCACTTCCCAATCTAAAGGAAGGTGGGGAGGCATCTTAATTCTCAAACTGTTTTCCAAGTTTTCGCAATAGCAAATATTTGTTACAATTGACTTTATATTTTGGCTGTGTTGAAAGAAAATAAACTTACCCGATACTCTGTCGAAAACTGCAACGAATTTAGAATGCACAAATGTTTAATTAGGAACTCAGATACTATTTTGCAAAAATCCCAGAAAACCACATTCGTTGCATTTAGAAAAAACCTCGAAGAAATATTTGCTGAAATCTTAAGGAGAAATTGTATCCTTACTATCAGAAAAATTCTTGGGAAATAGAATTTGGAAACCTTTTCGTCCTTATATCAATGAATGCTGCCGAGTTGTTTTGGAAACTTTAAAATAATGTAAGAGCGGAAAGTTTCCTTTAGCTGTCAGGTTTGGTGCAAATAGAATAGAAATTTGGAACGAAACTTGTTTGCCCATCCCTGGAAGCATGCATTACACCTCAATCTGTTTTTCTCATCTGAATTCCTACGCACGCAGTTTCCCCATCCTTTCTGACTTTCCCCCCATCATGCAGTTATTCACCTAAAGTCAGTGTTGTTCGTGCACTTTCCCCGTCCTTTTGCCTGTACTTCTCAATATCTACTCAATAGATAATGGGCCAGAAGAAAGGGGAAAGTTCTCATTGCACTACTCGTTTTTCAAAGCACTTGTATTTTTATGAAAAGAAAATATTCCCTCCCTCTCAATCAACTCATGCCTTGGAAGGTTGCATTAGCCAACGTAGGGGAAGCTTGACTTTTCCCCATTCAAAAACTAACATTCCAAATTGAGTGGAGAAAGTCGCACACAAATTTGCAGACAGTGAAAAGAAAACCCATGAATTGATGAAATAAAATACATTCCCTCCATTCTCAGGAATATGTTCACAGTACGACTGCACTCTGTCAAGATTAGAAAACAGCAACCATAGGAAAACAAAACGTGGGTGTTCCAATCACCGGATCGGCGAATGAAATACCAGCCGAATTTCAAGGTAACGTTGACTTGGTGCTTCTCTTGGAATCTAAACCGAGAAAAGGATTCGGGGACAAATTAACATTCATGTTAAAAGAATTATCTGAAATTAATTTACCTCTGGAGAGAAAAATACCCTTTTCTAAGGGAGCCAATCCAAATAGGAGAACACTGTACATTAAATTACTCCACTGACATTTCCTGTAAAAACTATATCGGTCTAGGATTGATGAGAATTAATTTTATGCGAGTTGAAAACTTTGCTGGGAAAGTAATGAGGGAGTAAGTTATAATGAGCTGTAGGAAAAGAAAATTCTCTGGTGCAAGATCCTGAAATGGAAAACGTACACCTTGTGACAGCCAGTGTTTCCAAAGAAAAAAATACGAGCCTCATTTCCCTCACTCTCTACCTCAAGTTGAAACTTCTTAGCGGGGAAGAAGATGGGAAAAAGTGAAAGCAATAGAAAAGAGGAAAAGTAGAAAGAGAAAAAAGGACGAAAAGTATGAGTGTGAGAAGAAACTTGTTTGTATTCTTGTGGACGTTTTGTAGGCCCCACGGACCCACCAGTTAGTAAAACGTGTGGGGAAAAATGCCATGTACGAAGAAATTCTAACGGGATTTTCTCAGCTTTCTCCAACTTTTTTTTTCTCCTGCAGGATATCGCAAGCCCGTAAGTGGGGCTTTCGTTAGGCACTGGGACTATATGTATTGGGAGAAAGGAGAGAAAATGGAACGGGTCGGTTACGGACTACTCCGATATCGATCGTCCCTTCGCACTTTCCTTATAGCTCCTTTTCTCACGTTGAATTTGAGAGGAGCTCTTGCGAAAATCATTCAGATACATTTTCTCGCACTCGGAGCTTTCCCTATCGTTAAAGACTCCTTTCTACACTCCACTTTCACACGCTTTCACTCCCACTTTTAAATACTATGGGAAAAGTTGCGGTTTCTTCCTGGAGGTTTCTCCCACGGAAAAAGTATCGCCGACGAGAGCTTCGGAGCTTTTACAGAGGATTGCAATTTTAACTATTTCCATTTACACCTTCTCCGGAGAAAATTTGTCCAGGGAAGGGGAAGAAATTTAAACGTATTTTTCTAATGAGGCGATTTCAAGCTTACATTGTCTTTACTGGGGAAAGCATTCCTTAAAAGCTTTGCCAACTATGCTAAAAGAAGACTCACAACTTCCTCGTTTTCTTCCACACCCCTTTTAAAGAAGCTGTGTTTCTCTTTATCAAAATTTTGAACAATTTACCTTCTAGCTTATTCCCTAAATATTTCACAGTAATATTTCTCAATATAAGATGGAAAATGAGCCGATAGTTAAGTTCAATCAACTGTTAGTAGCTGCAGATTTTAAAGTTATTCCACATTAGCTACACCATTGATTATTTTTGTAATACCAAAAATTGAATAAGGTTTTAATGAATGATTTCAAATCCATTTTAGTGTCAAAAACGCTTTTAAAAATCTCTCCAAACCATGGTTATGTATCTTAACTGAATTTTATAAGTAATTATTATTAACGAATCTCAATATTAAACTTAAAATTGGCAATTCTGCAAAACATTTCTACACTAATTAAAGTTGTACCGTCTATCATAACAGTAGTTCAATTTAAATTTAATTCATTTCAAATACAGATTTTACTAATTTTTTGAAGCAAGTCATTTTGCAATTGACATTTTTCCGACAGCCAGGATGAACTGCATTTTGTTACATCGAGCTTTTAAGATTTACGATGAGACTGACAAGGAATGTAAGACAATGTGGACGAAGACGCAATATAAGGTAAGGAAGATTGGAAGGAGTGTTCTTCTCAAACGATCGATCGCTCCCTCGGTCGCAGAAGTCTAGCTCTGGAAGTGAAGGTAGCAGACAAGTGTATAAGCCCTCATCTTGCAAATTTTAATAGGAGAAGGGCGAGTGGGGAGATTTTAGTTACTTCTAAAGTAAACTCTTGTTGTACAGAATCTAGTGCACTATATGCATACAATAATTTCAAAATATTCGCAGGAATTTATTTTGCTCCTCTTTATAAAATTGGCCAATACAGAGAAAGAATTTATTTAAAAAGTAACCTTCTAGAGCAATAATTCATAGAACGACATTACGTCAATTTTCACCATTAGTTTCACTTTCAGGGTCCTCAAACTGAGACCCCAAAACTCACTCCATAAAAACGTTTTATTTAGTGAAAGTGAATTTGAGTGAAAGTAAGTGGACGGACAGTATAATTATTATAACGTCCTTATAAGGGCGTTATCCATTCAAACACAGATATATTTCGACAGACTATTTAGAAGAGGTAACATTTTGATAAAAAGTGCATCAAAATGTTACCCATCTGCCGGAGAAAGCATTTGAGTACAAGGGTAAAAGCTTTTCGTTTACGAAAGTAATTCTCTTTCTTTTCACTTGGCAAACTTATTTCCCCTATACTGGGTTGTTCGTTATAGTTGCTATTCAGTCCATTGTAACAATCAACCCGGGTAATGTTAGTCATAAGGTAAAGACATTATCATACAGACTGATTCGATTTATGATCTCATCTTCTCACAAAGTACTTTCTCCCTTTAAATACTGTATGTGTACTCCTGTAGAAGCTGCTCCTAAGCTAAGTCTAAGGTTTTGCTGTTACTCGGACTATAAGAGCATTAATTTCGTAAAGGGGGGCTGCTGGAACGAGTACATTGTAACGATATTTTCGGAGCCAGCGGATATTGCGTATTCTCTTTGAGAGCAGAATTTTAAAATAACGTATATGATTTTTCCAAATATTTATCGTACATATGAACGCATGTACAAATGCTAGCCTCAAACAACGTAAATATTAAATGCTCAGGAATGGAAGCTATAATAATAATTGTTACTGAAGTAACAATGAAGTTTTAAGTTGTTATTAAAGTGCCCATTTGAGGGGTTCATTAATAGCTATATAGCACACAGCACAGGAACTTTATTTCAAGCAAGTGGATCCACTTTCATCAGAATTTTAACAATTCTTTACGAAAGAGAAATCATTTATTAACCTAACATTCTGTTTTGTTCTGGAAATATTAAACCCCTTTGTACTTGAAGCGTACGCAGCAACATTTGTCCTGCAAGAAAAATAATGAAATTGGAGAAAGTTGATAGGATAAAGTGGCTTTTGGGAAGGTAGCTGTCCTATAAAATATTTATTTTATGCATGAGATCGGCTCATCTGAAAGTAAATCAAAGCTGGGGAGAGCATATAAAGTAATCAAAACTAATGGTAATTTACAATGTGTGTACAGTAGTACCTGGCTGTAAGCAACGAGAAAGTAAACCGAAGAATTTGACATAATAATTTTTCATGTCTTTTTATGGCAAATATTAGAATTTACCTGAAAGAGAAAATTTTTAAATAATTTTTTGCCAAGGAGAAAGTAGTCTTCTAAGGGGATCCGATATGTTTTGCTTACACTGTACGTAAGTAGGGAAAGCTGTTGAAGTGTGTGCTGAGCATGCAGAGAATGGGAAAAAGAGGGAAGGAGGATTCAGTTGTCAAGAATTCTACACCGCAGCGAACTTCTCTCCTTCATAATGTAATCAATCTGCGTCCTCAGGAACGAGGCTTTCCTTTAATTTCGAAACGAGAGAAAAGGGAGCTTCTCCAGCATTCTCGAGTTTGCTCGTTTTAACGTGCATATTGAATAGTTTTTATAAAAGACCCTTCAGAATGCTTTCACCAAAGGAGTAAACGCATTTGGATACAATGCCTTATTGCACAAGGATAAACTTTCACCATAATAACGCATGCACTTTGAATGACAACATTCGTTTGAATGCAGGGCGTTTTTATTGCTAGGATGCAAGATGTGTTATGCAGAATTTTTTTCTTCACGTCTGATTTTTCATAACAAATTGATATGGTTTTTTTCGTAATTCAAAAGATGTTGCAACAGCCAGTGCAATATGTTGTAAGTAGTACGTAGCATCAGAATAATTTTTCACACAAAATGCGGTTTTTTAAAATCTCACAAAATGTTTTCGAAATTCGCATAACTTTATAATTAGTAGTATCCAAGAAGTGCTTTTGCGGTGATTCACTCTAAATAACTGTAAGATATAAATATAATAAATTTTTCAAATTCTTGGGGACGTTAGAGGCGAATGTTAGCTTTAGGAGTCCCTGACTGGTAAGAACACACTGTATAGTAACACCAAGTCTATTGACCGCTATGAAATCCGACTTTGTATGCAAGACCGAAAAAGGTCAATTTCTACCAGTAAAGGTTGAGAGTGTAATTACCTTTTGACGATGTCAGCTCCCATATTAGGCAATTTCAACAAAATTGTCCCTCAAAACAAATGGTTTAGCTTTCCTTGTCTCTATTTGTAATGACGCCATCAATTAGTGAATAATTGGGCTGAACAATTATTCAATTATATTCCAATTTTGATGAATTGAAATTACTTATGTAGACTTTAAAAAATCGATGTTTCTGCCTTTGTCATCAATCAAAGTAGTCAAATTATAATATGATCCCGATCAAAAGGGAATTTAATCGCAGTCACAAATCCTTATAAGCAGACTATTCCAATTTTGTAATTTGTCTGTGCAAGATCATGCATTATTTACCAACTACCAAATGAGCATTAATGACGATTGTACACTGCAATTTGAAAGCACTAGTTTAGATTTTTTTTCTGCAAAAAAAAAACTTTCAAAGATACACAGGCATTTACTCTTTTATATTTTGTCTTTACAAAATCTCGTGTTTTCAAATTAGGGTTTTCTCCTTTTCACAGTTTGATACAAAGCAAGATTTTACTGTATGAACTTATGCAAAGTATTATCTTCGTCTCAACTTTCTCTTAAACACGGAGTCTCGACCTGAGGCTTGATATTCCATTCACTCGCATTTTAATCAAGGAGCTTATGAAAGCGGGATTTTCCGCTCTAAATTCTAGCATATGGTTGGTAGCAGAGAGCGTAAAATGGCTCCATGTTAATGATGTTTTTGTAAACAGGAAAACTTTTGAAGTAATTCCTCGTCCTTATAAATATGCCTCATGGAAATGTTTTGTTTAAATCCGGGGACATTTTTGCTCCCCTACTTTCACCATTCTGACTTTATGAATCTCATATGCTTGGTTCTCATATGTTCATAATTTTAACCATATGGGGAAACGCACAAACTTATATTTGTAGAAAAATAATTATTATTCCAGAAGTTTGGGCTTTCATGGAAAAACAAATAATAATAAGAGCAAGAGTAGTGCACTAAAAAATTCTTCTAAACAAATATGAAAAGACTCTGGAAAGATTGTTCCTATCCCATCAATTCTTAGGCAATTCAAAGAATATATTACAATGCACTTTCTCTTTATAAACACCCTTAGACATCCCAAGTTAAGACTATGCCCACAATGTTTAACGTGGGGAAAGTCAAGAATTGCAGAGAAAGTGGTGAAAGTAAATTGAAGAAAGTGCGAGAAAAGTGGACAGCATGGAAAAATATGTGGGTAAATAGACGGAGGAGAAAGCTATAGACTGAATACTTTTCGTGTAGTTGATTCGCTCTTTTACGGCTTTCCCTGTAACGATACTTCAGTTACAACCCAGGTGATTCTTCTGAGAGTATGCAATTACGATATAAATTATGTAGTCTCAACTACGTTGTCCTCATAACGGCGGGAAAACTCAAGTCGATGAGTGTCGTTAATTGGGAGTCGACTGTGTTCAAGTGCTTGTTTTGCTACATGTAGAATTCTTAATGTATTATAATTAAACCTATGTATGAAAGCTACTCATTCTACGAGAGGAAGGTTGGGAAAGTGCTGGCTAAGAAAATAATTTGGGAGGAAACGGATTATCATTAGAAGACGGGGAGTTGTGAAATAAAGTGTAAAGACAATGTCAACACGCACTGAATGAGGGAACCTGTAGGAAGAATAGCTTACAGCACAGATTCCCAGCCGAGATAACAACTTGACGCTCACTCCTCCTTTCACCACGTCCTTGGTATAAATGTATGTATTTATTAAATACGACCGCCTGTACATAATCCAGATACAAGCCTACTTACAGACGCATTTCACAATCCTGGTTTGCTTCCCCTTCCAGGGAAACTAGACCCAGTGGAGACAGCCGGGAAAATTGCTCATTGTTACCAGTCCCCCCGATCATATACACAAAGACTATGAGAGGGAGTCTGAGAAGGAAAAACATTTGCTCCTACGCTCCTCTTCTTCCCATCTGCTCTTGAAACTTCAAGGAGAAAGTCCTATGGAAACCTCAGCTCAAATTTCTTTCACCACCCTCCAGTTATTTTCCAATTCACTTTCACTCTCCTGTCAAATCACAACTCAGAATCTCTCCTTGTAAACAGAAACCCGAGCAATTGTGCACTTCAGCAGGGTAAAGTTACTAATACAACGCCTATGTGTACGGTACAGTCGTTATTCCCTGTACCAAACGCCCTTTTGTAATCATTGTTTCTAAAGCGGGAACATTCCCCACGGGGTTTGAATTTTCCTCATTTTTAACGTTTCTCATAAAAAACATTTTTTATACAACAGTCAAATTTTGCTCCTGCCTGGGCTGCTCTTCTTGATTCAATGTCTCTTCTTGAGCAATGTGTACCTATAGCTTGTGGCGAGTGTGGAAAAATTATATACTGACTCAAAAACGAAAGGGTAAATTCTAGCATTTGTTTCTCCACTGGAAGAGCATACAGTATTTTCAAAACTGTTTCTACTAGGACTTTAGAGGGCCTCTTAATCTTATGGGATTGAGTAGTATTCAATCCTTTACCAATAGTTAGATACGAAAGGTACAATATTTTAAAAATCCTGTTTTACAAAATAGCATCCCGGTTTTGAAACAAGTTTCATAAGATTCTCTGACGCAAGAGAAAAATAATTTCCCAAGATATTTGCTCTGGGCAATAATCCAAGAGAATTCATTAGCAGCGTACTGCCAGGGAGAAAGTTGGACCAGAGATCTGACAGAGAGGTACGGAGCATAATGTAAGCACCAGTGAGGGAGAAAATTACTTTCGCCTTGGAAAGACCAGCTCCCCGAAGTTTCCTTTAAGCCTGAAACAATCTCTTGGAAATGAACGCTATTGAATTTATGGTGTATTGGGGCTTTGGCAATAGTTTCGTCCACGTGAAAATTTCCCTCTGATTTATATGCAGGGGCTTGGGGAAAGTTACTGGAGGGATTAAAATTTGGAATAATTACGCCCACCAGATTACACTTGCCGTGTACTCTCCGTATAAACTATACACCCTTACAGGGGTCCCTTATATACCTGTAACTATATTCATACTGAAGATTTCCGATTCCCACTTTCTCCGCTAACTCACTCCATATTTGAACATCCGGTTTGGAGATTTTAGACTTTGCTATATGAAAACATGGTCTAGTTAAGGAGAAAGTACTGCATATGTGGATGCGTGAGTGAGTGAGTTGTGATGAGGATAGGAGCGCCTGGGAAAGTGTGTGGACTGGCCTGAATTATGCTAATTAATTTCGGAGCTCCTGAAGGGGCAACAGATGCCTTTGAATGACAGACCCTCTTCTCACTCCAAACCTCTGCTTTCCCTTCTGTTCAGATTTCAGGCTCTGTCCAAACTTTCAACTTTGTCTCCGTCAGCCGCTCTGCCAACCTCCGTAATTAGCACTATTGACAACTTTCTCCATTTGGACCAACCAATGTAACAAAAGCATTCACAAGGAACACAAAAATGTGGAAGCATTTTCTCAACTTCCGACTTTTTACATTGTCACAGTAAACTCCATTTGAAATCCCTCCTGGTAAAGCGTTATTTTATTTGAAATTCATTCAATTAACTTTCTCAATTTTAGACAACCCTGTAATTTCTATTAAACTATAAGACAGTCAAAAACTAACCGTAGGAGTCAGTGTTAATTTTTATCTTTTAATAGCACCCCATTTAATGAGGAAAATGTCTTGGTTCAAACTCGGCTCAAAAGAAATTAACTTGTGCATTTAATTTCTGATTTAATAAAGCATTGACCTTTGGACGGGAAAGTGGAGAAAGTTCCTTTTGAACTTGAACAATGAGTGGGGCATTAAAGCAGAGGTAGTTAACGGTATTAAGCCAAGGTTGTCCTTTGATGTCAGCTCAAGCCAAAATAAGTTCTTAGGATAAATACTCAATATTAAACAGGATACAGGGAATTCATCGCATGTGATCACCCTAGGAAGGGTAAAATTAAAGTTTCTTGTCTCACTATTGGAACACCATGGACAACAGCTGTAGCTAAATACGTGTACTCCAAAAGAAGTAAAGCTTTTTGTAAGAGATCCGTTATACTCTCAGCAAACCCTATGTTGTCACATTGTCATTTTAGAGTGACTTCGCTTATAACTTTCACTGACTTTCAAAGGGTCTTTGTTCCTTTCAAGTTGATTGAGCACAATGCGTACGGTATTTCTTTATACATTTTTAAACCTATGCAAATGTACGGTGTACTGTCGCTCCCAAAAGTTCCCTTTACAGGAGCATTTCCCTTCAAGAGCAACAATATTTGAACAAGCTTTTATTTACTAAAATGCTCGTTTTATACAAAGTGATTGAGGAAATTGTGACAACTGTTTCAAGCTTTTCAAACTGCTGAGACATTAATTTATAGTATTTGTGAATAATTGCTAATAAGACAAGAAATTTAATTTAATATATAAATCCACATTGATGAATCATTTTAAAATATGTTTTTCGTTGTCAGGGACACAAATATGTGGATTCGAATTCTGCTTGTAAATTAATGATTGAAAGATCAAATCTTATGATTATTCTCAGATAAACCATGATCACTTTAGCACGAATCTCAGGAAAAAGCACGCTCTCTATGACAGCATGCACAAAAATAATTGTATTTTACTTCTACATTTTTCCAGCTGCAAGTTTACATATAGGAATAACATTTGACAGGTGCATTTCTTTAAGCTCTGCTTCTATAGGAAAAGCTCCTATTAAGAATTTCACTATAGCAAGTGTCTTTTGTACTCATGTGGTCGTGGGTGTGCTAAATAATTAAAGACGAGAATTGAATGGGTGGATTCTGACTTGCTTGAAAAAAAGCATTCAGGATTTTACTGGTGAGAGTTTGTTCCTGTAAATATGTACATAGCGTAAATCCTCCTTACGTGGGCAGCCCTGATGGGAGGGAAATTTGAGGCTTAAATTGCGATACTTGACTGTGGTGACAGGTGAATAGCGTCAGGAGGGAGAAGGTGCCAGTAGTAGGCAGGTTTTGTGAGTGAAGACAAATTGATGTTAGTAGGAGTTGTTTTATAGGGAGAGGTCACTGCACTTGCAGGTATTTTGACTGAAGTGTGAAAACAATAAGGATGATGGATAGGGCTGGTGAAAGTGCGATGAAATAGACTAGCATGCCTTGCCCCCAAGAGAATTTGAAATACAAGTTGCCCTGTACCTGCTTGGCCGTTGATTGTAAGCAAGCAAACTTTCTTTTTCTTCCCTTCCTCCTTTGAGTCCCTTGTAAATAGGACGGGAGTAAAATCCTGCTGGGCAGGTTGACACGTACATAGATCATGGGGAAGGAACGGAAGCAGATTTCACACTCGTGCTACCACCAACTGAGTCATTCTAGATCCTCATTCTGTGGCTTGTGCCCCTTCAATTTTGATACATTCTAACTTTCCACTCCGTTCAAAAATTGCCTGGTCAAAGCCCGGGTGAAAGTATGGAGGTTACATCCAGGGAGGATTTTTCACATGTAAAATGGGATTTGCTTCCGAAAATATTTTCTTGACAGGTTCTAGCACGGAAATGTAGGGTCGGATTCCGTGCCTACAGTTTGGTTGATATTAACAAAAAAAAATTGTTCCCCTTGGCCGAAAGGCTTCTGTGGCCTCAGATGAATGTTACATGTATAGAGTTCCTTAACTTCCTTCTAATTTCCAAGGATTGGTTAAAATCCGAGTATTCAGTGAAATTCGGGGATTCGCTTTGTTTCTCCAAATCGGGGTTAATTAATGTCGTTCAATTGCAACCACTTTAATTCCTCCACCTTCATTGAATATATGTACGTTAAACTATTTCAGTACATTTCAGTGCTAAAAATTCTATAGCTTGAAATTTTGGGTGTAAGATTTTTGTGTATATGGGAGTAAACAAATTACTAGCTTATTTATTCACTGACTTTTTGCAGGCTCTTACAGAAAAATACGAAATTTTCTTTATCGTTTACTTACACAAACTTTTGCATTTCGTTTAAACTTTATTTAGATTACTGGATTTTCAGGTTGCAGGGAAATGATAAGTCCTTGGAATTTGCCCTGGCATTTTCCTCGTAAATAAAATATTTCCCTCAGTTTGACCTTAATTTAATACCTTCCGCTCAGTTTTCTCCATTTATTTGCAGGTTTGCAAAAAAGTTTTTATCTCCAACTCTCACATGGAAGCTGACACCGGCATTTCATAATTTTTTGAACCCAGAATTTTTTACTCGTGTAAATATTGCAGTTGAAAACTTTAAAGGGAATCTTCCTCGGGATTCTCCTCACGTCCGAGGGAAAGCACAGGGAAAGTGGGAGCTAAAGGTCCGAAACTTCCTAACGACCCCGTAAATTTCCATATACAGTCCGCAACCCTAGCAAAACCATACGTAAAAATCACCTTACATTTCCACTAAGGAAGTACTTACTTTCAAAGGACCTCAAAAATTGAAGTTCTAACAAGTGAAAGTAAGTTCACATTTTTTCCCGCTGGAGAGCCTTCTTTCAAACACGGGTCTCTAATAGCGAGAGTGCCCTGTAAATAATAACTAAGGGCATGGGAAACTAGGCTAATTTCTTGGGGCCAAAAATGAAAGGGCAAAGGAAATAAGATTTGATGGCTCACATTCAGCTGCTCCTGCCAACTTCCCATGTCCATAAGACATTATACTGTAGAACCTTAGTATTACGGACTTTGGAATTTGAAGGGACAAATTCATCAAATGTATTACAATTTTTTTTAAACAAGGCGTTTTTGTCGAGGAGAAAGAAATCCGCACTTAGGTTTTCCAATGGCGATTATTATGGGGACACAGCCAGAGTTCAAAATAACGTGGATCGACAGTACACAAGAAACAAATAAGCTTATATCTCGGCTCAGGATCACGTCTCCCCATTAACGGATGGCCATTCCAAAAATAGAGAAAGTCCGAGAGAAAGTGAGGGAAAGTAGACTCAGGAATGGAATGGGAAGAGTAGCAATTTTTTCCCTGGCAGTTTCCCATTCTGTACTTACAATGGCTTTGGCGTGTAATGCTAAGCCCTTTTGACACCTAAAGAAAGTCTGGAATTTTTCTCTAAGTGACTCCATACGCATGGAGTGTGAGAGCAAAGTTAGTCTAGTGTTACTTAAAGGTGTGAGCACGTGCGTTACAGTGACAAAGTTTCCTGGAATGGGGCAAAATAGAGGGGAGAACACCGAGAGCTTTCCCCACACACACGCAAACTTTCACCTCAACTAGCGTTCGGAAATTAATTCCAGGTCTATAAACCACAACGTCATGTACAGGAGGTTTGTCAACGGGTATTCATAAAATCAAAAGGATAATAAAATCCTGACGCCTCCCCACATTTCTAATCAGGAATCTGTGGTTATTACGAATCCTGTATTTGTAAGTCTTCTGTAAGAATGCACTCCATACGGTGGAACGTTCGGCATCATGCCACGAGGAAATCCCGCAAACACCTTATATATTTTGCATTAATTATTTAATTTCCACATCTTCAAATGAAATTATTTTCTATCCACGGAGCCTTTTATTAAGGAGCAAATTTGAGTAATCTTTTAAAGTCTGTTGTAGTTTAAAACCATTTTATGCTTTGTATACTGATTATGCATGTTTTCCTGATTTTAGAGAAAGCATTGAGCTTTCTCCGTCCAATAATTTGAGCTCTTTGTATGCAAAAGGAGACCGCAAGCTTAACAGGAGTTGCTCACTAGAAATTGGAAAGGACTGTTTGAGTCCCCCACACTCATTACATATAAGGAACCGTCCTATTTCCCGCCTGGGGTATAAACCGCAGTGTTAACTTCCCCTAGATTACTGTGAAGTCTACGTGTTAGAGTATCCCTAAAAGAATTTGGATTTATTAGTAAAATCCCATGCTTTCACCCGGAGTGTTTCACTATAGTAATGCAGTAAGCTCTGTAAATTCAAAATTAATTCGCCGCTTCAGATATTTTGTTTTTGTCGGGGTCTCTTTATAACAACAGCATAGTGTACATAATTTATACAATGGAGGTTCCCTGGAACTTATCACTGGTTTTAATGCTTCACTACAATCTGTTTTCTATTGTCTAATTCCGAGTAACAATAGTTTCTAATGTGGTTTGAATTTTCTCCTTCATTTACTCCACTCCGTGAAACTTTCCCTTCCTGGAAATGCTGCAAGTAATTTTCACCAAGTGTGGGAGGTTCAATGGAAAAACAATTTGGGGAAAACCGCAATTATAGCAAAACCTTGAAGAAAACTTTCTTGGGGTGAAAGTTGCCCAATTTATATAATATATATACACAACTGGCGTAGATTTTTGTACTCCTTGGAGCCTAAAGATGGCCTCACCAAGTCACGGTTTTCCGCTCTAGCTTTCACTGGAGAAACCTATTTTTGAAAGCAGCGTTTTTCACTGGAGAACGTAGACTATGTTTTCGACCAAATCTTGAAAAATTAAGAAATTTGTATTGTTTGTGTAAATAAATCGAATTGGAAAGTTTACCAGTAGTCAGTAAATTTTCTAGTGGTGGCATTTTTAATGGTAGATTTGATACAAGTTAAAATAAATAATTACCGGAATCTGTGCCAAATATTTTGTCTGTTGAAAATAAATTAAAACTTGAATAATTATAAAAATAAGTGGGTTAAATTTGAGGGGATGATTTCCTTTTGGACACATAAAATGACCACATGCATTTTTCAAATTTTGTTTCACCCTTTTCCAAGAATTTATAGCTCAATAAAAATTTTCACGTTTTCGTGTTTCCATGTAGTGCGTAGGAGCAGAAAACACATGCATATTTAAAATGAGCAGTGAAGCAGAGGAAAACAAATCATCGTATATTGGAGGGAGATTAGACATCATATATTGGAGCGGAATTTTCCTAGAATTTATTTCAGCATTCCCTCGTTTGCCCCAGCAAGCCTCTGCACTCTATTTGTAGGGAAATTTACTCAGCTTAGCGTTAATCTAGTAGAAAATAGGTTAGTTTGAGAGAAATACATTAAGAGGATGAAACTTTCACCACTTGGAAGATAAAGGGGGTCCGGTGTAGCAAGAACTACGTATCATCTTCGGACAGCTTTACAACAAAAATGGTCAGAGAGTGAAAGTGAAAGTTGTGGGGCTGCTGATGTGTAGCATCGTGTAATTTTTCCCGGTGCGAGGGAAATTTTTATGAACAGAGCAAAACGGAGAGAGAGAGAGAGAGTTGGAGCAACATATTTTCCATACAAAATGTGAAAACGTACTTTCACTATACTTATAAACACTCCAACATATGTACATACATGTCCTTGGTGCGGAACCACAAGAGGCAGACAGGATCTCGGGGCTAAGTCCTCAGATTTACATCCGACAATAATGTCCATGAGAGGATTACATGTTTACAAGGAGAAGCAGAAGGCGTGGGCTAAACGTATTACTTGTGACGTTATTTACAGCCTCAGCAAAAGAATATTGCTTCCAGCGAACCCATTCCTACCCTTGTACGGAGAAGGCGACCGTCCAAATCTTGGCAAACTCGGAATATGTCCTCAATATATTCTAATCTATTGTGAAACACGAAACACACAAATGCATGTGGACAGTTCCAGGAGAGGAGTTTTCTCCGGCAACTGTCGAATATTTTAGGGTGCACTGAGAAAACTGCAAATATTTATGGGCTCGGCGTAAATATTCTAACATATTGCATATTACAATTACACCCGACATGCTTTTCCCAGAAATTTTTAACGACTTTCACCTACTTTCCCAACTTTCACCGAACTTTCACTTTTGAAATGTGTGCCACTTGGAATTGTTTTGATCATATTTATTAGAAATTAGCTACCACGACGATGCCTTCCCCGCTTCGCGCTTCCCGCTTGTATGTAATTCAGTGACACCTGATAAAACTGTTACTTTCAGCAGGGCTGTATACCATAGTAATCACATTTGCTTTAGTGAAGTGTATTTGAGTAGCAAATCATTGTTCATGCAAAAAAAAGAGTCTTGTAAGGACAACAGAAATATTATTTATTGAGATATATTCATTTTGTTTATCACACGATCATTCCGAATTTGGAACTTTTGTATATCAAACCCTGCTTTTATTAACTTGGGAGTAAGGTTATTTTTACTTACGTCAAACGGTTAGGATGCTCTGCCGAAATCTGTCCCCACAATAAAAAAATTATTTGAACTTGTCTTTTGACCGAAATTTAATGTTAGTTAAACTTAATGACCGTGCATAATTGGATTTAAAAAACCCTGGCAAGAGAGCAGGAGTTTATTTAGGGGCCAAATTTACATACAGCTGAGATAAGCAAGTCCGGATTGCTTTCACACGAAATCAAGTGCTAGAGAAGAGGAGATACTGTTTGTGTAAAAATTCATGGAATAGGGTGTAAATCCAGTTGGTGTGTCGATTACTGTCGGGACTATTGCAATAGCAAATGTGGGAGGAAAATTGCTTTTTACAGTGGAACCATTTCTGTCTGCTCCCTCCACATGACCACGGAATTACTCTCTTTTTTTGGAAAATGTTGTTGAATAGAAGCAAATTCATTGGATTGTTAGCAGTAATATATTTTGAAGTATTTCCTATTGTAATTGAGGTACCCTTTGTAGAGGGTATTTTGTATCGACGGTACACAGTACTATCTTACTAAAGAAGAGCAGAAAGGTCGTTCTCACAAAAATATACTCTCCCAAGTAACTCCAGAAATAAATGAATTTTTACACCCGGCACTTTTACAACTAGATAACTTCTCCATGATTTTGGAATGCCCATGATTGTATTTTGTTATTCCGACTTTCTCTTTCCTCAATGTTGTTTTCAAATAAATTGTTTCTGTTTATTCTGCTCTTTCCAAAAATCTCAACTGTATATGGACATCGTAAAATCAAAATTTCTGATGGGTCACATATCCCTATTTTAATACATACCAAAACGAGTTTTAATGAATTTGCTTCCCGTAAATTTTGTCTTTCTACAAAAATTGCCCAACCACATCTTGTAGCAAACATCCATGCATAGCAAAGGTGCAAACTTCCTACTAAATTTTGAATATTTCATAGAAATGAATGGAATGAAAATCGTAACAAAAAGTAAAATAAAAGCCGAAACAACAAAAACATACAGGATTATTCTAAATTGGGCTCCGAATGCATTTACCGGGTCCAGTAATTGAAGTCAATTTGCATTGTGTGTAATTGCCAGTCAAGTATTAAAGCATGCTATTGACATGCAAACCCTACCCTTAAGAGTGCATTTTCCAGAATTGTTAAAATATTTGCAAATTTATTTTTCACTATTTCAGTTTTTGCTCTCGAAACGAACAGTAAAAATGTAAACCTGGAATTAGTGCCTAAGTAACCGCTGTTCTGAGGGCCCTAAATTAAACAGAGTGCACTGTTTGAGTCCCATTTGTATCCATTAGTATTTGGAATTTCCCGTACGATATAAACAATCCGTTCCCGCCACGCAAAAAGCAGATTGGGTTAGTCACCTTTTTGTTCCTTGCTTTCTACAGTGTACCCCCGTTCTAGAAAACCCTTTTAAGAGTACGTGTTTTTTATTTCGAGGAAAAATGTTTGGATAATTTCATATCTCAACACTTGTATTTTTGTTTGTGGCCACGAAATTTCTTATAGTAATAATTTCTCGCTTTTAGGGTCTCCTAAATATCCCGACATGACTGTACCATCCCCATATTTTTTCAAAAGAGAAAACATCTTATTGTATTTGGATGTGAAAGCCCGATTATATGCGTCTCCCTTTCCTGCAAATTTTTTATTCCCGGCGAGAACGCTAATAGCTTTAACGCATGGCGTATGTACGCGCACACTTTCGATGCACATTTCCTACGCCACCCACATTCATTTCAGAACACGTTGCGTGAGTGTATGGAAAGACCAGGAGCTTGAGGTTTCAATTTGCTTCTGAATTTGATGCACGAAGAGGGAAAGGGAAAAAATGGGTGAAATAGAGAAGGAAAAAAACAAGACAAAACTTTTATGCGCTCCGGAACTTGGATTTTTATCCCATTATTTTGCCTCTGAGGTGCGCACTTTCACTGAATACAGACGACTCCCTTTGTAAGGAACTCACATGAGCACAAGGTTATTTTAACTTGAAACAATTATGGAAAGTGGGTAAAAAATTACGCATTACTTCGGCACGAAATTTTTGAGCTATTTGAGCGTCCATAAACACAGACCAGATTTCAAGGGTACTGCAGTAAGCACTCAAATGTTGTCATAATACATTCTTAAACAACAGCATTTATATCTTTATTCAGTTGTGTTCGGAAATATTTACATATAAGGAAATTGAATTGGGATCTTATTTGGTTACAATATTTTTTTGCTTCTTAGTCCACATTTAATTGCTTGATTTTCAATTCGTAGATAATTTACGGTTATTTTGAAATATACGTTTTGGGTAAATTTTCAAAATCAAAATGTTTAATTAAATTAAAAATCTAGTTCCCCTCGTAACCAAATTGTGCTGAACTGTTGTTGTTTCACTAGATTTAGAAATTACATGTTGCAAATTAATGAGTTGCAAACAATTTAATTTTTCAACTCTTCACTCTGACTTTTATTTACTCTTCGAGACATCTGCAGAAATTTAAATTTGTTTCCAAGTATAAATGTGGATAGTTTTACTCCTCTGCCGGAGATGTATAAGGAAGGTAGAACCACACGCTAATTTTTAGAGTGTACGGTGAAAGTCAGGAAGGAGAAAGTGGATGTGCGGAGCATGGGAAAGTAGTCTCTGTTGTGTGTTTGTTTAAGCAGTAGGACTTTGACTTGTGTTCTCAAGCATTGGCTCTTACGAAAGTAGAAACGTCTGGGGTATAATTCAAAGCTCCCTCATATGCTACGGCAGATGAGACGAGGGACGCTCGGGGAATTGTAAAATGATCAAATGCTCCGTCCCGCCCTTCCAACATCCCATGTATTTAGTCCCTTGAAAACTTGGCAGGGAAAGTTGGGGCACACTGTAAGACAAAAGCGATTTCCAATTTCCTTTCTTTTTTTACTCTTCCATTTTTTCCTGGGAATTTTTTTTCCAGGAACTTTGCCCCAAATGGGTAATACTATACTGCACTGTCTTACTGTCATTTTCTTCCAAAACCTCTCCTACCTTTCTCCTCTTAAATTTCAAACGTTCCATTTGGGTTGGACAAATTTTGAATCCAATACTTGAAAACTTTCTCACCAAAATTTATTTTTTACCAGAAATTTAGGTCTTTTCTAAAGTACACATTATAAATTTTATAATCATGTGCAACTAAACTTTTACAAATTAGAATATTTTTAAAATATTCAATGTAATTAAATCGTGAGCATTTATTTACTAAAGTCCAGATTTTAAGGTATTTCACTTAAAATGAAATTTGCAGATTTTGCATTGAATTAATTACAAATAATTTGAGAAATTTATCCTCCGGTTTTTAAAGCAATTTCAGCTGAACTTTAAAAATGTTTGAATTACTTGAAAAGTACTTGAAAATTTTGGCGATTCAAAATTTTCAATTAAAAACAAAGGAAGTAGCTAATTCAAGACTTTAAGAAACACAAATCGGGACAAAAACTAAATTTCCAGTTCAATGTGAAATGTTTCCCATCCCTGGTCCAAAGAAACCCGTGTGCCTTGGAAAGGAACTCTTTTTGTCTAGATTTAGGCACGTGCTTGGAATTTCCCCGTATTTTATAAATTTAAAGGAAATTGCTCAATTGCCGGGGTCCACATGTGGACTAAGGGTCAGTCAAGTGAAATTTTCAAAATTTAAGAAAGGGGGAAGTATTTGGGAAAACCCGTTTTGCACAGTGCCCCCTCGCTATAACATACCTTATTATAAGGGAATTTCACATGTATGACTCAAATGCGTGAAATAATTTGGGTTTAGTCAAGTGCTACATTTTTTCTTGCGCTTTCTAAGGTCACAATTGCCCCGGCATTATATCTTCCCGTATAAAGACTAAGCACTGTATTTCCCCTTTGATAAAAAAATTCATGTGGTCTGAGCAATCTTCTCTGTACTTCCTGTCAGCCTAATCTTTTGGAAATTTGGAGCTAAAAATAAGAAAGTTCTGTCTCTTTGGTGGCCTACAGGAACGGAGTATTTGGCTTTACTCTGAAATTCGGCTTATTTAAGGCTCCTGGCAATTCTGCGGGATTTAAATCCCGGCTTAGTTTTGAAGTTTGCATGAGATTTATTCCGCGGCTTTTCTTCTGTTTCCGGGAAAAATTAAATTTATATTCTCCTCTCCCCATTTGCATTTCTAATTTTCCCTGATTCCCCTTTTGCATTTTTTGTCTTGAGAGATATGGCATCATTTTTTCCCCACATTCTTAAGACAATGTTTTAAAAAAATCAAACACGCCCTGGTTTTTAAACCAGCGCTGGGATTGTGAACTTTGTCTTTCGCCTCCATTACTTTCCACTGCAGTGATTTTAATGTTACCTTAAATTCAACTCCGACCTTTGAATTAACTTTCTTCCGGAATTTTCAAAACCATTCAAAATTTTGCTCTGAAATGAAAACCTTCCATTCTAGAAACACAGAATGCTTTCAAACTATGTAGGAGGAAGTTCAAGGAGTTTCTAATAAAACATAAAATATCTGTAGAAAGCATATTTTTGGTTTGGATTACTGTGACGAATGACGAGGCTTTGTCAATGGCTAGAACTTGATAAGCGATAGACGGCTCATATTTCTAAATGAAATATAGTAACTGTGTTATCAGCTTACAGGGTCCCACAAAAAATTTCCGTCCAGTAGAATGTTCTGCAAAAAGCGAAAAAAGCGCTGTCATATTTGAGTTTCAGAAACGTTGCAGGCTATTCAAATTAAAATCCTATCGTGAAAATGTAGGCATTTCGAATAAAATTCAGGAAAGTTGCTAAGCAAGAAATCCTGTTGTAGAAAAAAATAGAGTTAAATTTCGTGCAATGTTTTTAACCTGTTTGATAAACTTTGGACAAAATTGTAAATTAAGCAGCACATTTTTAGCACACTTTTGCAAAAATAAGTGAATTTTTAGTGACACTGAAACATGCGAGAAAATTGAAATTAACTAGCAACCTTGTGGACGAAATATGAGGTACGAATTGGGGAGAATTTGGGAAATAATTACCAAAACTGGAACAAGTGTTGCACGTTATAGGAAAATTAAATCAGAACTTGGCCTGAAAATACTTTAATGAAACCCTGTACGCCGGAAGCAAACAATTGTATATAGTGGTATAAGACTATCTGGCAATCAAAAGGACACGAGGACATAAGGACAATTTTCTAAGAAACCTTATTGCCATTCATTTTTCTTAGGAATCTTATCTCTCACAACTGGTCGCGTGCATTATTCAACGTCCCTCATCACTACAGTTGTTGGCAAAAGTTACCTCTGCTTTCTCCAAAGGCTCTCCTTCCTTTTCCCAAAAGTAAATAGGACGAGTCTGGAGGAAAGAAAACGTGTGAAAGCCTCGGCCCTATCTCTGCTTTCTTTCTGCCTCTCTCTCTCTCTCACAAGTTACAAATGATGGGATGGATAACTAGCTCCACTCTCTTGACAAGTCCCGGGTTGCCAGCCTAGATTCAATCTAATTTTACATTGTAATATATTATGTCTTGTTCAACTAACGCCGAACGTGTGTGTGTGTGTGCGTAAAGAAATATTGTAGGACAACGTTAGAAATAGAAGAGAAGACGCTTCTCTTACAAATTCACTCTTTCTTCCACAAACTTTGGTTCACTCGTTTTCTCCTTTTCTGATTTACTTTCTCCTACTTTCTCTTTCAGTTCCTAGTTTTCAAATGCTTTCGATTTATTTACGTAGGCCGTGACATTTTCTAGGAGGTTGTTTCAATACCATGAGTATTGAGGTTGTTTCAATACCCTTGGTTTCACCTGCTTTCTTCTACTTTCTCTCTCAGTTCCTAATTTCGGATACTTTCAATTTATTTACAGGGGTCCGAAGGTTTTCTGATGTTGTTATAAATCCCTTCGGCGAAATGACTTTCTCCAACTTTCTCTCAATTTCTTCAACTTTCTTTTTTAGTTTTTGATTTCAAAATACATTTTGTTTCGGTCAAATTTCGGTCCGCTTTTTGAAAGTATGAATATCTACATTTGTTTTCTTAACCATCTTTATCCTGCTTTCTTTTATTTCTCTAATAATTGTATCTCTTCTAGTTTTAAATCATTTTAAAATTTCCCTGCTATTGAATGATTTGTTAAAGATGGGTATCCTACCGAACGATCCCGCATTCCTGAAGAACGTTTGAATGAAATTTAAATTAAAGAAAACTTGCACACATTTCTTACGATTTGGCGGGATATTCAAAAACAAGGACAACTCGCATTAAACAAATATTTGTAAATATTATTGATGGAGACAATTGCTTAGTCAGTCTTTACTTGTTTCTCAACTCTGACACTTGAGTTTCAATTATTTTTGAGCAATTGCCAGGTATTATTGAAAACTTCATAACAAATTATAGTCTCTTCTAAATTTTAATTTGGAGCTTTTCTTACGCCTACTCAGTCTTTCCGAATTTATCCCTTTGAAGTTTCACTGAGTGCTTTCTATTTCTTGGATTTTTTATAGCTCTTTTTTTTAGAAAGGGCATTCACCTGGAAAGAGTTTCCTCCTTGGATGAATATTTTAATTACTATAAGCATTCTAATGATACAATACCATTAAAGTTATGCTGACCTTTTCAACGCATCAACTTGTTCAAACAAAAGATACCTGAAAGTTCCTGAATAAGAAATTCTCCTCATTAAAATATCCCTCAAACTTTTATAATGACCTGAACATAAACTCAAGGTAAAATCTCAAGCACGTTCCCTCCACTTCAGTTCAGGTTGAAACTTTCATTTGCATTTTCAAAATTTACTAGAGCTTTATATTACAGAAATTAAAAAAATAGTACCAGTTACATATTTCTAATCGCAAATTTCCTAAAATTAATTTTCACATCAAAACAACAACGTTCTTAAAAAATTTAAGACTTCTGTAATCATATTTTAATCTCAAAAAATCCCTTAAAATCAATACAAATTAGTAACTCATTTTCAACTTGTGCTGTAAACGTTTTCTGTACATAGCTTGACCTTGTTTAATAGTTTTCTCCAAAATGCAGCACCTCTCCAAAATATCTTCAAAATCATGTACTCATTTTAAAATCCACAGATTGAGAATTTTCGAAGTTTTAAAAAAGTTGGTAGGAATACTATTCGCCTGTATGAAAATGCCTCTTTATTTCCCCCTCATTGTTTTGTATGTACCTGGGAATTCTTAGGGGAAACAACAAAGACTATTTTCTTCGCTTTTATCGACTTCACCAAGACCCCTTATCACGATTATGACTAAAATGCTTCCATAAATAGACCGTGTCCTAATTAAAATCCACTCAGGCGTTATGAAATACGCTGCAAACTTAGCTTGTATTTATAGTTTGTAAGAATTTTGCATTACGAAAGCGTGACCATATTTATGTACGTTTTGCGTGTAGAGCGGCTGCAGTTTTGCCTGGTTATAAGGGAACCCTTAAAATGCGAAATATTTAATTAAAAATCTGATACTCAATTAAGGAGACCAATTAGGAGTACCATATAAGGAATCTGTTTTCAATTTGTCTAGCCCCAATTGGAAAAATTAATTTACAAGAGAGTGATTACTAGCGTAGAGTTTTAGTGTTCTAAGGGGGTCCGCTTTAGCAAGAAATGAATATACACTAAAACGTTGGGGCGAAAAAACAAGGTTGATGTATTAATTTCGGAAAATATTTTTATTGAAAATGTTTTCTCCCGGGTGAGGAATCGGTTATTGGGAAATTGTAATTACATAAAAATGTATTTGTTAAAACCTTCTACCTATATGTAATCTTACAATATAAATTATTTACTGAACGGGAATTTTAAAAAAATGGGATCTGCCCTGATAAGAAAATGATATTTTTTTCACAGTCCGCCATAGCCAGAGTGTACTGCAAACCCTTTACTTTATATTTAACATGCTGAGAAATTCTGAGGGAAATGTAGGAAAAAAGAGAGCCGGAATCATTTCTACAGATGTGGGATTACATGACTTTGTCCTGAAGGTGCTATTCTCAGAGTCCTCCATGGGTCATTAAAGTTGTGCCCAGGAATCGTAAAAGCAAAAAGTAATGACAATGACAGCATGGCCCATTTCAAGGGAAGAACTGTCTCTAACATTTTCTCAGTAAAGTCCACTCTCACTATAGAATACTCCCTTGTAAAAATAATGGAACTACTTTAGAACCCAGAAATCCCCCCCAACGGATTTACCTCCTTCAATTTTGTCAATAAAAATTCCCATAAAAAATCATCCCCTAAAGTTTTCTCCGCTCACTGACGCCTGCATAAAGAGATCCCACTGTTGAAAGAAACTATACTGAAAATGACGCGGATAAAATGATGGTGACGAACGGGGATAATTCTTTTTCTCCAAAGCCATCCTCCCTTTGTTGAACATACCGTTTTGGAGGAGCTTTCCCAATTATGACTACTCCGTATTTGAGGATAAAATCATTCCTGGACCTTTGCCTATTTTTACTATCCATGCGGCAAAGTCGCCGGGAAATTTTCCCTTGAATTTTGTTTCTATTTCGGATTTGCAAAAAAATTTGTACTTTCTCTTTTTGACAGAACTTTTGGGGTGGGAGAGGATGGGAAATTTGAGGAGATTTTTATAAATGTTTTTACAGTTTTTGGCAACTTTTGCAATGAAATTTTAATTGAAGTATGCTTGGAAGCCCATAATTCATAAAATACTGGGCGGGGAGGAAGCTCAATAGGAAACATTTGGCGAGGAAAAGCCATTTTGGAGTTTAATGAGAAGGTAAATGCTCCAAAACGCTCACCACACAAATCCTGGAGGGAAGGGTTTAATTTTTATGAAGTCCTTCTCCGATTTTTCTCTCCATATGTCTTCTCTTGCTCCAAATACAATGCCCGCCCTTTATAACAGCAGCCCTTCAATTATCTAAAATTGATGTAAGTAAATTTTGTGATCAAGATAATTTATATCGCTGCAATTTATAAATTTGGCAAAAAAACCTTTGCGCTCTCCTGTTCCAGACTCATTAAAACATTTATCCCCATACAAGATTTCCTTCTAGCCAGAACACACTGTAGAAAAAAAAATTCCTGGACCATGCGGGGATTAAAGATTTGAGAAAAGGTTGAGTTGTGGTTGTGTCCAGGATTTTTCCCCTTATAAAAGCGACTCTGAAAGCAATGTCAGCAAGATGGAGGAATGACTGCTCCTGATGTTGACTTTTTCTCATAGAGTCTCTGAGATTTGGAGTCGGCAGGGATTTTTTTCTGATGGCCTCTACACTCGCGAGAGTGAAAAGTACAGTGGACTTCCCATTAAAAAGCAAACCCTGTAAGGACGACAAATTTTTATCCTTCTAACTTCCCCTGGCCCTAAACTCAAAGAACATTGAGGCTAATGGGAACGGAATAGAAATTTTTTTTTCGCTGGAAAGTCCATGCCCTCAAGACAGTTTTTCATAGGAAGGGTGGACTGTATATCGACTTTGTGGACCATCCTGTCAAAGGATTCATTGGGAACGGAGCCAAAGCCAATTTTTTGCTCTCACTACCATAGCTGAAAAAGAAGACACACACACACACACACGTAGGTTGTTGGCACGGGGAAACAACCTGTCTCTATTTTCCTTGGGCTTTCTCTCCGTCCTCACCAGCACTAACACAGTCTACACTCTTTAGACCGACGTCCGGTCAAATCATAGAATCATTTTTTTTAAATCTGGCTGGAAAAAATACGAAATTAATGATTGGGGTAAGTTGAGAATTATTTAAAATATTTTGAGGGAAATTAAAAGTTCTCTCCTTTGCGTTGTGGGTCCGTTTGAGGAGGAGTAGACTGTAAATGGAGCACAAAAGACGGAGAAAGGAGTTGAGTAGGGCAAAAAGAGTAGTCTGAAAGTAATACCGGCGAAATTGTATTCCTAAAAGGTACTGGATGTTTCTAAAGGTTTTTCTTCCTTCCTAAATCTTTATGAGGGGTCCCATTATTCTCCCAATATGTACAATGCCCTCTCGCTCCACTGGACCCCTTACAGAGAGCTTTTTTTTCTGAGGGTGCAAAAGTGGGTACTCTTTCCCAAAACCTCTTTTAAACATTATTCTTGAAAAAGCTAAATTTTTGGAAACTTTTTAAAACCGTTATATTCCAAAGAAAATATCATTCCTGGATGTTATTCCAGCTTCAGAGTACGAGTATTGTGGGGTCCCAAAATTGAGTGCATTACCTTTTATAATGAAAATCCAGAAAATGAGGAAAAGAAAAAAATCTTTGCAAAAATATATTTTCTCTGAAATGTTTTCACAAATTTGGGAAACATTTTTCATAAATACGGTCTCTTTCCATAGAAAGAGCTCCACGCATTCGGCAATTTAAATTCAAGGATAAAATGTAATATTGTGTTTAAGGGCAGAATCTTGGACATGCTTTTCGTAAGGAAGGATGCCTCTTATACTGTAGTTGCGTAGGCTAAAGTGAGTGTAAAGTGTCCTTAACGGAGGAAATAGAAACTTGCGGTGGAAAATCGTAATGAAATCTATCTACGGCTGTCCCAAAGGGTGAATCCAATTTTGCATGGAATACCCAATAATTTCCCAATAAAATATTTTTCCTATCAAATAACAACCCTTTTAAAAAAATTGTCACCTCAAGTCCCAGAGAGTTGATGCGGAGTTTCAGGGGAAACAAGAGCGTACAGATGCAAAGTGGGCTTTAGGAGAAAATTTAATTTCGGCACTTTCAATTTCCCACTCAAAGCAGCATCTTGAGAGTAAATGCTTCTCAAAGTCTGACAAGATGCATTGGGGTAGAAAATTCCCTAGTTGGCAAATTTGGGTAAGAATATTTCAAAGGGCGGCGATGGAGAAATCTTGAAACTTTAAAACAAAAATTCTGAAAAAAACTAAACCTTTCAAAAATAAATTCTGAAATTTTCTTCTACATTTATTGTGAAGAGCTCGGTTTTGGTAGAATTGGACAGTGAAAGTTTAAGAAAGTTTTTAAATATTTAGAAAATAGTTTTGACTTTAGAAATCAGCATGGACAAAAATGAGTTTTGAAATGGAGCTAATATTGTGAAAAATGATATTTTTTTGAATTGAAGACTTGGGGGTGAAATGAAGTAAACTCGGGTGAAATGTACGACACTTTTTACGGCTCTCCTCAAACATGCACTCAACTTTGTCCAGCCCGATTCGTTGCCCTAAAATGTGAGGGAGGTATGGAAGTGAACACCCGAGGAATAGCATTGACCTAGTTTTTCCCTATCCTCAGGTAAAATTCAATGCCCATATCTATCAAGTTAATATCCTGTTTTACGTCTTGTTCAATATCCGTTGAGAAATAAAAGCGAGCATTTTCGAGCCAACTTGTCCTCCCAATTTTACCCGGACAGAATTCAACCAATGCCTTTCCCTATATCCCCCACATCTTTCCCCCTACCACTGGTGCATTTACTCTATTGGAGATTCATACGAAAAAAAAATTGAAAATAAGTTGGATGCCCAAGCGCCTCTAAAAGGAGCAAAGTATGAAATGCATATTGGCATCCTTGCATGACTAAAATTATCAGGACTGGGATAAATCGGAATTTGTCAAATTATTTTTCCCTCTGCAGAGAGTCAAGATTTTTGAGGTGGTTTTGTATATGGAGAGTGCCGTACAGGATGATAGCGAAGAAAGCCAAGAGATAAAATCCATTTTACCGGAATTTCACCAGAGGCTAAATTTTCCCCGTCACATTTCATTGTTATTGGGGCAGGCACGTTATCTTTCAAATTTTTCAACCAACATTTAAAGGGGACATTGTTGCACAAGCTCCAATTCTGCCAATCAAAATCCCTAAATATTTATTTCAAATTTTACTCTTTCTCTCCTTGCTATTCCTTCGGGAAATAATTTTGTCTAAAAACTTAACCTTTCAGGATATCCACTCGTTTTTAAAATTATTTCGCGTGAGAAAATATCTCTAATGCAAAACTCTTTTCAAATTTCTAATGAAACAAATTCCATTTTAATATGCCAATGATTGTGGGAGGAAAATGTTATGCCTTGGGGGCAAATTACAAATTATTTGTGTCGTTGATAATGTTTCAGGTTATTCCGATGCAGATTGGTTATTTTTGTCTGGGGAGAAAATTGTGCACAAAAATGTTATCGCGGGAAAAATATTGTTTGGATACAAATCCAGTAGAATTGGCCCGTGTTGAAATATATTTCCCCGATTATATGTGTACGTGTGAAAAAATATTTTCCGGTTGAAATATTCGGGAAAAATTTATTGGCCAGGAATATGGATGAAGGTGGGAATTAGAGTGATATATTGTGGAGAGATTAAGGGGATAAAGTGGAAAGGGTGCGATGAGGGAATGAGAGCGAGTTGTGGAAAGGGCCTGATAAAATATGAGGACTCGTGAAAATATTGAAAGAGGAAAACAAATATGAGGAAAAGAAGAGAAAAGGGAAGAAGAGAAAGGGAAAAGAAAGTCTTTGAGAGGAGGAGAAAGTGCAGAAAGGCAAAAGAAGATCCAATTTGATCCAATTCAGTAACAAGACATCCTTCGGCCCCCTTTCTCTACCGTAGAATCTCAATGTGGGGGCAGTTCTAAAAGTTTGTCAAATTTCGGGCTTCGAATGTCATTCCAATTTAAGGGCAAAAAACGGTCATTGCTATAAAATGGGAAATGTCCGTAGATTTTTAAAAAACATGTCGCCCGTAAACATTCATTTGGAGGCGGCCGTTTTAACGAGAATTGACACTAAACCTTATGGAAAAGCAAAGGACTCACCTTTTGCAAAAATGAATGTGAAAGTCAGAGGCGAGACATGTCCCAGGTTCTTTGTGTTTGTCTGAATGCTGACTCGTCAGTAAATAGAGGAGAAAAGGGAAAAAATGTCTTATGGGCTTTCCCCCTTTAAAATATGCACCTCTGTCTGGTTATGAGTAGTAATGGATGGAAAACGTTTTTATCTCTAGCCAAAGTTCCTGTTGACGTTGCGCTTTCCTTTGTGGACAGAATGCGTTAACTCCTTCAGTCAGTCTCTTCAATTATTCAAATTTCGCACGGAGCGCTTTTAGGGGCATAGGAATTGCAAAAATTTCAAAAAGGTTCCCTCTGTAAACATATTCCTTTGCGCCTTATTGGAACACACCATATGGATGGAGTGCAACTTACATTTTCTCATAGACTTCCACGAATTTTGAACCATTAGACCTATTTATTGACCTCTGGTCGTTGTTTTCCTCTATTCAACTTAAATTGACCTCCGTACTTGAACTTTCCCCTAATTGACGTAAAATTTGTAGGTTTTAGAAGGTTTGATTGTGTCCTAACCGTTCTTAAGGTTTCCAGTTTGTCCTGTGGATTGCGTGACACAAAAGTAAATCTTCAATATCTTGACCCTAATTTGACCTGTGTCATATCTAACAATAATTTTGCTTTATTATCTTGTTTCAAACATTGACCTGTTCAACATTTGACCCAAAACTTGACCTGTTGAGTATTTTAACCAAAACTTGACCTGTTCAACATTTGACCCAAAAACTGACCTGCAGATTAATTAACCCAAAAATTGAGCTGTTCAACATTTGACCCAAAACTTGACCTATTCAACACGTGACCCAAGTATTGACCTTCGAGATTTTCCAAATTTAACCTCTGCCACCAGTGACCTAAGAGAACCTACCCTGTAGTTGTTATATATTGACCCGAAATTTAGCTTTTACTGCCTTACCTCAAATTCGACTAGTACCGTACTGAATCCAAAAATTGATCCCAAATAGTTCCAGCCCTAAAATGCACTAGAGTGGAATAAAAATTTAAACCACACCTTAGCCACTTACACTATCTAGCCAATGGCAGTTTTAGCTTCCCTTGGAATACTAACAATAAGGGAAAACAGAGTGTGCTGAAGGAAAATCGGAATTGTATTTTTCCTGTTGACACAGTTTTCAGGCACATCAAGGTTGGGTTTAGGAACAACATAATTTAGACACTAAGGAAAATGGTGCGGGCTGACAAAAGGAGGGAAATTTAATTTCAATAGCAAATATGGCTGCTAGCTCTTATGAGAATCATGAGCGTGTCTAACGATAAGTGCCATTATAAACTCCCGGGTTGGATTTCAGCCCCGACAAGAACCCGTTGGAGATACATCAAGTCCGTAGGAAGTTACAGTACAGAGAAAAGTATGGCGTTCACTCTCCCCGTCCGAATAAATCATTCATACTTAATTTAACACAACGAATGCAAATTGCTAAACCATCCTACACTATTCAAGCTCAGCTTCTCTATAACGGCCATCCCAAATGCCATCCTTCAGTCCTGCAATATAATTTGAATACTTCCTCCACACACACACACACACACAAATCCAAAGCACAGCAAAAAGGCCCGACAAATTTCAAACAGTATATTTTGTTACGACATGAAATCTCCTTATAAGGGACCTCTCGTTAGAAAGGTAGAAATTATATCCTCACAGGAACAACTTCTTAAAATCATCATTCTTAAAAATCTAGGAACTGCATTCGGCCACTATTTTTTTGAAGGAACAGAAACTTTAATTCCTTTTGAGACCCTTATAACGAGATTCTAATGTAAAATGTAGGGAAGCGCTTTCTATAACAGACCCCAATAAAAACCTTTTCCCATACAGTTCATTCTCTCTACTAAATCTCTGAAAAAAAACCTTAAAAAAAGTCTTAAAAATATTTTATAGATAAAAAGAATAAAAGTCCAAATCAATACGGTTATAAAAAATTACTGTGTAGTTTCATTATAACGGACCCCAAAAAAATATCACTAGTTTTGTTTATTTGAAATAAAAATGCTGGAAAGATTTGTACTCAAATTATTTCCCTCTCCTTTTGTGGGATCAATTTATTTTGAGCTAGAAATTTGGCTACTAGAAGGGATGACATGAACCAGAGCTTCCACTGTAATTATTTTGTTCCAAGCCCAATGTAAATTCAAATGGATCATGAAAGCTCTCAAGCAGAACCTTTGGACATAAAGAAGAAAGCGGAGGAACATAAACATGAATTTCCTCACGTTCTAAACAATACGCAGAGACTTTCCTCATTGCCAGATAAAGTCAAGTCTCTGCAGGAAGGCATCTCTTGGAAATTTCCATAGTTGAGTCTCAAATTCTCGAGCTATTTTCTGTGATGAATTTTTTGGGGTAAATGGCACTGTGGGAACCTGTGTTGGGCCAACTTGAGACAATGACTTCAAAAGGGGCCCCAACATACCGAGAGTGGACTGTGCTCAAGAGTGAGAGTAGTTTATAAACGGGGACATGAAAACAGTAATAAATTATTGAAATATTTTTCCTCGTAAATCATTTTTCTGAAGCTTTTGCTCATTCCATGTTCAGAGTGTGTATAGCGTGAAAATGCTATAATTCCGGGCACATTTCTGAACTACGGACATTCCCAAGCCCATTTGAGTCAGAGTCATATATGGACAGGGGGATGGTCGTAAAATGTAAAATAAATATAAATAACGACAGCAGTCCAAGCTTTGAACTTCGCATATCGGTCCTGTTAAAATTCGAGCCTTCTTTCGGCACCAAAATATATTCATTTCTAAAATTTAAGTCTCTCCTTTTGATTTGAATGGAAATTTTTAACCCTTAAAATCAATTACAAAGGTCATATTGTAAAATGTATCTTAAATCATGGAACAAAACTTAAAAATTAAAATTGTGAACATGAATTTTTTAAAATAGAAAATTAAAATTAAATTTTCCCAAAGTTTTAGAAAGAAAAGTTAATGAACAAATTTTGCTTCAATTTGATAAAAAAAATTTACAAAAATTGAAAGGAAAAATGAAGGGAGCCTGAGAAGTTATCGAAATAATTGAGTTCGGCAAAAACACTTGACAGAGACTATATAAAGTTGAGGGAAATGGAATGTCCATTGGAAGAGGAAAATGGTTTTGAAGATAGTGGGAATAGATCAATTGGACTGAATGAAATGTGAGTTGATGGGATGGGTTTTGTGGGATAATCCCGGATCTGTACTGATGAAGGAGGAAGACGCATAATAAAGTGCGGACTTGCTTCCCTCGACTCAAATGACCTGCCTCCTATTTGGCTCCGTAGAATTTTCGGGAGGAAAGGAGTAACTGGGAAAGTTGTGAGATGTATCTCGTAATCATAATAATAAAGCTCGGCTACCTTTTCCCCATGCCATGGAGTAGAAGTAATAAGGAAATAATAAGATTCTTTGATGCATTTTATATTCTCAATTACATTCCCCAGTAAAAACACATTTCTCGGCACAAACTTCCCATTTCATAATATTATTTACTCTTTCTCTCTCTCTCTCTCTCTCTAGCCAGTTCCATTTGCTCACATCCTCACACAATATTATGAGTCTCGCTGGGGAAACTTACTTTCAGTTTTCTCAAACAGGGTCCCTCGAACAGTTTCTCCCAACCATTTTTACCATATTTTGCAGAAAATTTGTGTCATTATTTTTCAAAGCGATAAGCTTTCAAAATGTTTTTCAATTTTAGAATTGTTAAGAATGTCAAAATCCTAATTCATATAAGTGCAAAAATTACGTAATTTACAATTACTGGGGGGAAAGTTTCGGCAGTGGATTTGGTATTTGACCTTGTACTAAATATTTGACCTTTGGGTAGGTATTTGACCTTGGGCTACGTACTTGAACTTGAACTACGTATTTGACCTTGAACTATGCATTTGACATTGGGCTACGTATTTAACCTTGAGCTGCGTATTTGACATTGGGCTACGTATTTAACCTTGAGCTGCGTATTTGACATTGGGCTACGTATTTGACCTTAGTTTAGGCCTTTGTCATCAATAGGCTGAAACTGTTATTAAACACCATAAGTTGTCTAATATCCTTGATAAAATGTTTATTCTGATCCTGCTGGTCGAAAATGCAATGTCCTCATTGACCTTATACATTTTCTAACCAAATTAAACTCCAAACTTCAAATTTTCACATGTAAAAAATATGTTTAGCTATAACCTTTGAAAATATGAGGTACTATCGTTTCTCAAAAATGGTTTTTGGTCTTAATGGTAGTAAGAAGGAATTTCCAACAATTTTAAATGCAGGGTAAAATTGACTTTTATGGAGTATTTGGTATTACGCCTTCCTTTAAATTCCAACATGAGTGAAATACATTTCCAGAACCCTGTACTAGACTGTATCTAAACCGAGATGCTCATCCCCTGAAGCCCATTATATTTTCGTTCCTGAACATGTGAAACTAAAAGTTGAAGAAAAGATTACTGAAAAAATTTCACCACATTTTCGTATACGTGTATTAATTTTTTTTTTCGGGGTGTGTATTCCCGTGCTTTAGGAATAATGGTGTCATTTCTGGGACTCTAAGTGTATAATGTTTTGAGGACATAAAGTGCAGTGGAGAAAGTTGGGAAGTTTCTCGCATCCTCTTAATGTCCCTTCTGCGTCTCCTTTTATGTCCTGCGAGGGCTCAGGGGAGTCCGGGAGAGAAAAGAAAGCTCGGACTTGTGACTTAAAAAATTATTCTTGTGTTTTTTTACCACCACTCCAAAACCAACTTACACTTACTCCTAGGTTTCACTCCCTCTCAAATTTACTCATCCGCCCACTTTCTCCACTTCCCTTCAAAATCCCATTCTCGCCTAAATTTACTTTTCACTTCTCCATTGTTCCAAATCTCAAGTGCTTTCTCCAAAATCGTTCCTACTTTCCAACTTTCTTCTAAATAAGGTAAGTATAGAAAACATTAAAAAAAAAATAGATCAATGTAATGTTAAAGACATTAAATACAAAATAAATAAATGTTTAAAAACAAAATAAATAAATGTATGTGAACATTTTAAAGGAGACAATTTTTAAATAAGGAATCCAAAAACTTTCAAAAATTTCCGAGCGGCACTGCATCCTATGCAGTTAAGACTCCGCCTTTAAAAGAAGCAAATCTGGTGAAGATTCTTTAGACGAGAGGACCGTTATAGCCAGATTTTCCAGGATTTTGAGAGATCGTCCAGAACGAAGTCAAATGGAAGAATTCATCCTAAAATTGGAACAATCAGCGTTCATTCTCTATGGCTCCATCAACGTCATAATTTTGAGAATGCTTATGTACGATCACGTATACATATGGAAAATATTGTTATAGCTTATTACAGTCGCTTCTTCTTCTTCTTCATCCTCCTCCTCCTCCTCCGTAGTAATAAAATATGAATAGAAATCTTGCATTATCTCTGGGAACAATGCCACTCAAAAAAAAGTAAGTACAAGGCCATTGAGAACGGAGAGAGCCATCCGGGATATTTGAATATTCTATAACAAAATCCATGGGAATTCTTCATAAATGAAATGGAACGGCACATATTGGCAACCATTTCAATGGAAACGCAACGTGGGATTTTTCACCCACATTTTTCATACCAAGTGTATAAATCTGCCCATGGAAAATCCCAAAGAGGCTAAACAGATGCATAATTTTGGCTAAGAAGCAAAATTTATTGTACGCGAATTTTCTTTCAAAAAGCCTCTATTCAATGCAAACTCTCTAAAAAAGAAGTTAAACTTATGATTTAGGGCTTTTTTAGCGGTCAAAACGTTCGTGGCCATTTTAAGGGCCAATTAAATCAAAAATGAAATTTCAACATGCCAATAACTTTCGAATTTGTTTCTGAAAAAGTTTTGTTTTTATTTCAGGATAATTATATTCCGGGCACTAAATTTCTGGACTATGCGGAAAAAATCCCTGGAAAAATTTCCCATCTTTTGCCTCTTAACGTTTCTGAGGGGAACGTTAAGGACAGAACCGCATTGCGGCCCGGATTTGATTGTTGCGACGGATCCCAAACCACACAGCCATGTACTAAATGTGTATTTATACATGCACGTACATACATACATATGCTAGTATATGTGTGCTACCATAAACTTATATTCAGTTTCATACATTCAAAAATCAAAAGAAAATTTTTCCACGTACGAATGCAAAAAATTGAGAATAAAAATGGGCTAGAAAAAAAATTCGTGAACATTTTCCCCCCTTTTGGAGCGTACTGCCCATAAATTTCTGGGTGGAAAATAATCATGAATAGTCGTATCTTTACTGTCAGGTTGTGATAGCATGGTTGAGTCTCTTTACAAAAGCCCAGGGAGAAAGAGTGTGAGAGAGAGAGAGAGAGAGAAAGAGAGATCTGTGGAAAAGGAGGGGAGAGTGTTGAAGGATTTTCAAACATGTGTTACTTCCTTAGTGTGATTTAAGAGTGTCTCTAAAGTGGCTTGGAGGAGATCTAGTGAAGTTGCCGAGGGAGAAAAAAAATTCAGGTAACAAGAGAGAAAAAGGGTTTTGAGAAAGGAAAAAGAGAAAAGTTGAAAAGGGAGAAAATTTAGTTGAAATTGAGAGTGGTTGAATAAATGGAATGAGGAGAGTTGGTTTCCACACAAATACAGAGAGAAAATGGAGAAATGCCTTTTTGCATATGGATGGGTTTCGGGCTTCCTTGTATATGTGCATTAGCTGTAGCTGTTCTGCTTCGTTGGACAGAACCCTTGCTTTTATAATATTGGAAAATTGAGGAGACAGCTGCTTCTCCCCTTTTATTACATTTATTCCTTGTTTCCATAAATAAATTCAGTGGGGTGAGCAGGACTGGGCTTTGGGAAATGTCTTCAATTCTAGGCTCTCGCATGGGGCACAATGTTTACTTACGTCCTGCTAAAGCTTTTTCAATACTTTTATTCACATCATATGTAATTACTAGAGTGTAGTATTTGTAAAGGGTCACTCTGTGGATGTAGCTAATAAATTCAGGAAATCATTTTGTTTCAAGCAAAACATTAACGTTGGGGTGAACGGGACTCGGACAAAACATATTCTGTTGAGAGATTGACTTTCAAAAGAGGCCTGTCATAATGGGGACAGATTAAATGGGAAAAAATTATTGCATGAGAGTTTGACCCGAATTGTACCTAAATGTGACCTAGGGACAGTTAAATTTGTAATGACGTTTTACCCAATTCATTTATTTTAATTTTATCTAGTCATTACGTGGTCATGAACAGTTGACCCAATCAAGACCGAAACCTTGACCAATAGTACCCAGGTCATGTCCTGATGTTGATCGAGTAGCAAAACGTTTTTGACTTGATCTTGACCCACTAATATAAGGATGTTAATCTAAAATATGTGCAACTAGGTATAACAGCACATCATGACGACAGCTTAAAATAAAAGTTTTTCGTAAAATCATAATGATTTTATGCGAGTACTAATGTGAGCACAAAAAACTAAGTAATTGATTTTAACCTAAGTTGGCTCTTTTGTGACATAAATTTAAGGTGAAACAAATCTTGAATTAATCCCATATTAACCTGAAGGTAGCCAAAAGTTGACCTGAAGTTGGTACTTTTGTGATCAGATCTTGATCTTAAAATGGCATTTAATTAAATTGATATTGAATTGAAGTTAGCCTAGAGCTTGACCTCAAATGAATCTTACATTAATCTCTTTTGACCGATGGAATCAGACGTTGACCAGAACTTGACCTGATTTTTGTTACATATTCGTGAGTAGAGTTTGACATGAACTTGATCCAATGTTTTCAGATGCTAATCTTATTGTAATTTAATTAAGACCAGATTATTGGCCGTATTGTGACCTAATTTTGACCAAAGGTTGGCCAAATGTTGGTTAAATTGTGACCTCGCCTGGGCCAGATATTGGTAGACTTGTGACCTAGGCTGGACCAGCTGTTGACTTATTCTTGAAAAGATGTTGACCGTATTGGGACCTAACCTTGACTAAATTTTGATATAACCTTGACCAGTTGTTGACCTTAACTTGATACAGTGTTGACCTTAACTTGATACAGTGTTGACCTTAACTTGATACAGTGTTGACCTTAACTTGATACAGTGTTGACCTTAACTTGATACAGTGTTGACCTTAACTTGATACAGTGTTGACCTTAACTTGATACGGTGTTGACCTTAATTTGACCCGTTGCTGACCAAAACTTTATCACTTATTAACCCAAACTTGACCCGATGTTGACCTATTCCTGAATACCTTAATCTTGTCTGGTCTACGTAGTCCCCTCATACTTGTGAATCTCATATGATATCAAGTATTCATTTCCAGTAGTACTGAATCCCATGCGCCCATACAATAAATTTCAGAGCCCCTTTCAGCCCTAAAGTTGAACCCAGAAATCCTTGGAATTCAAAATATTCTGTCCTTGGCTCCTTGAGCATAAGTAGATGCACGTTGGGGTCGTTAGTATTCAAAAGAAATCCTACGGAGAAACGAGTTCTCAGCTTTTATGCTCATGAAAGAGACAGGGAAGGATCCTAATGCTCCGCATGAAAACATTTCCCACAGACATCCTTGAATGTCGATCATGTTCAGGAATTCACTCACTTGAGATCCCCCGCTTTCCCTTGCATAAAACCATACGAAAAGTCCCTCCACATCCCCATCTACAGACTACTCCCATTTAAACGAAGCCCCTATAAAATACTCTTTAAATTAGACACTTCAAATTCCAAGCCCTTATGAATCCAAAAGTTCATACTAAATGGAACTGTCTCGGAACATTTTCCCTACCAAAGATAACGCAGCCCCCTATAAGAATTTCCTTCAATAAAGAGTCCACTGTACGCAGGGAAGAAGTTACACCTGGACATGGGATTGAAAGCCGGATGGCCGCGGAATGGAGCCGTGTACAGTTTGCAGGATTTGTAAAGAGAGTCACAAAATCTTCCATACCGGGCACACTCGCTGTAACAATCCCCCTTCTAACTTCTCAAAACCATTTTAATTTCAAAGGAAACCATATTTGGACAAAATCATTTTTTTAATTTTGGTTATTCTCATTTTTTCTTTCATAGATAATATTGAATTTAGTTACTTATGAGGGACGTCGTTGTAGGGAGCGTCAACAGTACTAGTTATTTATCGTCCGTGGGCAAGAAGGGATAAGAAAATAAAGGAGATAAGGCCGGAGCAGCTTTTTCCGTTCCTCGGATCCTGTGTGTCTTATATGTGGAGACGGGTCGAATGTATAGGACTTTATACGAAGGTTTTTTCCTCTCTCTCTCTCTCTCTCTCTCTCTTCTGTTCAGATCCAAAGAAAAAGCGGGCTCTTTCAAGCATGCTTTAAATGCGATTATGCCCGAAATATATTGAAGTGTAACTAGTTTCGTTCCTTATGCTACCTCGCTGGCTCTCAACAGCTTATTCAATATCTCCTGTCTACAGGGGACCTCTGAACGTTGTTCAAAAAAATTAATTCTAGTATCTATTCGGAAAATTTTACTGCCAACAAATTCTAAAATTCTACAATCTCTATGAAAGAAGTCCTAAGAAGTTAATTTGAACTCTAACATGCACACGTTCCAAATTAACCCAAGCAGACACAAGTTCAGTCTTTTCATAAAAAAAACATTTGTCAGAGAAAGCGAAAATATTCTCAAATTTTTTCATCTCATTCATTAAAAATTTCTTATCAAAACAATTTATTTCATAAATTTGACTAAATTGCTACAGAGCGACAAATTTTAAAATCTTGGAGTGAAATTAATTTTTGAGACGCCACTACTTTTTTTCAGAAAATTTGAATGAAACAATTCCAATGGTGTACAATGTATTGAGAAATTAGACGCTTTGAAAATGATTCTGCAAGAAACACATTTATGACAAACTGTCTATTGTTTTGGGGTGAATATTAAGCAAAACAATTTTGAAATACAACCCTAGTTTTTGTAAAAAAAACAATTCTATAAAAATTTAGGAGAGTTTCTCCATGAAATAGGCTGGAAACGTTTTGAGAACCCTCTTGAACTCTCAATCCTCTTTGCTTGCTCTTGCTTCCCCAGAATTTTTTTCCTGCCATTCTTCGTTGAATGGTTGAACCAGAAGAAAACGGGAATGATATTTTTTGAGAAATTGAGGTTCGAACGGGAAGAGAAAACTTGTGTGTAAAAATGGATAAAATCACCCGTGCATCTATGATGTGACTACTAATCTCTTTAACGTTTTTTTTCTCGTTCGTTAGAACGGAAGAAATCGATTTTCCCCCAAAAAAATTTCCATTTTTCTTCTCTTCCCGAATTATTTCCCACCCACAAAATTTTTCCCCTTCGGAATTCAACCTTCTCCTGGAGGAATTCCCAACCCCACCGTCATCCCAAAGGGGATTTTTATATCCCATGTTAACACAACCATTAGCGCATTGTAACGTGAGGAGCACATTTTTCCGTTTCGGAACTTCCAGGAATTTCTCCACTTTCCCCGGGAAATTTAAATTTCCCGAACTTTCTCCGCATATGTTTAACTCGAGTAGTAATGTATTGTCAATTCATGTGTTATATTATTTTGTCAACAAAAATCTACACTCTATTAACTTTCCATTGAATTTTCGATACTGAAATTGATTGTTGTTTTTAAAAACCATCGCGCCCAAAACATGTCAATCAAAAGAGGGGACAATGCTGTTATACGGGAGTCCCTGGAAATTGTAACAACACGTATCGTATCGAATGCGAGGGGAAATAATTACTTGTAGTCCTAAATATTTTGGCTCCTATTTGGAGATAAGGCCATTTTAACGAGACTCTGCACTTGGTAAAATATCTAGGAAATTATCTGGGGAAATATTGATGCTGTTTTAGAGAGGAATGTGCCAGATATTTGAGTGCCGCTGGATATAATGGAGTTGTACGGGGGTCGTTATAGGGAAGCCGACATGCTCTGGGATCGTATGTACGAGTGGGAGTAAATGAGGGAGCGAGAGGACTGGTGTTGGTTGATTGGGATGAATGGAAGGAAGGGAACTGTGGGTCTTTGGGAAGTCGCTCATTTATTTCAAGTTATCTGTCCGTAATATCTGTGTCACGGGTTTCGCTGGGAATTTACTTCCAGGCCGTTGATTCACCTATGCTTCCCACGTCACCCTCGGAATAGCTCCCAATTTCACTGACGAGCAATTTATCTCCTCTACTCTTCTCTCTCTCTCTCTCACTCACTCTCACTCCCCTCTCCCGACTCCGGCCCCTCTCTATTACGTACGTGCATGCATACAAGAGGACATCAATCTTGTCATTCCACTCTCCTTATACTGTAACTCCCTCGATTTCTTTTGATGTTCGGGATAAGCCCAGGGAGCTTCAAGTGCCAATCTACGAACAATAATTAAAATGTTTGACTTCCACAATCTCCCTTTCCCTCAACATTCATCACACCACTCTCGACGCACTCCTTCAAAGCACACTTTTCAATACAGCTCAGAGCCCAACTTAAATTTCGGTGTCAGTATAAATCTCACGTTCTTTTGCAAGGTCAAGTTGGTTCTTATCATAACTCCTAAAATTTCTACTCATCATGCTTTCTCCAAGCTTGAAAAAAATACGTATCTTTTTCTGATTTTTAAATAGTTTGTAATTTTTTTGCATACTAAAACTTAATGTAAACGTTTTGTAGAAATTTTTTGAAGAATTTTGCTGTTATTTAAGTGGTCCAAGGTTAGGATGAAGTAATGACCTGTCCCTAACATTTTGAAAATTTTAGATAAAATTGTCTTGAAAAAATAACTTTCACCATGACTTTCACCATGACTTTCACTATGACTTTCACTAACTTTGACACTGCATTTGGGAAATGCTTACTCAAGTCTCAAGAAAATTTGAGCTTCCCATCGGCCTGAATTTCCAATTCGGGTGGATAAATTTGCAAGAGCAATGAAATAACTTTGGATAAATTTATGCAAAAAGTTATGGCAAAAAATATAGGAATTTTCTCCCAGAGGTAACCTTGTTGCACCAAAACTTCTGAGGAGGTGTACACCTCCGTGAACTTGTAAACATAAAAATAAACGGGGGGATGCACTACCAGGTATAAATTGTGGAGCTGTTCTATTTTTCCTATGGTGAAAATATGTTGTTAAATACGCTGGAGCATTGGGAGAGTTCACTGTTGGGCTGATGTCTAGAAAGCGGTGGCTGAAAAGTTGGAGACGGGAAGTAAGACATTAGTATGTGCGGAAGGAATGTGGGTCGGAGTGTAGCGTGCCAATGTAATGGGGGTGATTACTACGGACCTTAACGGGGACCGCTGAAAGCCAGTAATGAATGATTCGGTGGTAATAATTATCAGTCAATTTAAGCACTGCGGAATGTCCTGGAATGAGTCGCAACGTGAGCTGAGACTTTAATTCTCCCAAAGTGTTCTTCCCTTGGCTCCTATACTTTCCCCATTGCATTATTGATTAGACCAATTTTTCCCTAATAGGAAATTGCCTCTGTAATTTCCTACGACATTCTCAGGGCCTCCCTATTTCCCAATGACCTTGCCAATAGCTCTCTTTTCATTTCGTTATAAGCCCCATCGCAAATCATTCACAACTCCAATTTCTCTGCTGGGATGCATTTATATTCACACACACACACATATATATATGTATATAGATATATAAATAACACACACGTACACATACCAGTGAACTCTCCCTAAAAGAGCATCTTGCATAACAGCATTTTCTCAATGGGGCCAAATCCTACATTAAAAACGTTAATCACAGTGATAGCTTTTAGACATACAGTGCTTTCTCTTTATAACATTCTCAAAATTTATAAAGCCACTCGTTATAAAGAAAGTCTACTGTATATTCTGTTACAACGGAAAGAATTAGCGGTAACTGGAGTATGACCAAAGATTTTTTTCTCCCGCTAAATGGCTCTTATAAGGAAGTGTCTTACAGTGAAAGTAATTTATATAGACAAGTACACACTACGGACAGCATGTATTGAGTAAGGGAAGAAATTTACAGGGATACATTGCGGATGGAAATAGAGAGGTTAAGGAGGAATATGGCTCTCCATTTAGAGATTGATCCAAGTGAAATGATGATCAATAAATAACTTGGTTGTCCTCTGCCTTGTGCCTTCTTTTTTTCCAACCAGACATCCTTGGCTTTTAGAGGATTGAAAGCAAAGGAGGAAATAGAGCTTCTTTTCTCCGCAAATGGATTTCTCTCGATTTTTTCCTCTCTCTCTCTCTCTCTCTCTTTTTTTCTCTTGGTCCTCTCTCTCGCTCTCTCTTGCTTTCGTCACTCATGTTCCTGCATTACGGCTGCATTACCATGTACAAGCACTATCCAAAGATATGCAGATGCACTCTATCCATATAAGCCCATGTATGTGCAAAAGTGTTATTGCAGGGTAAGCTTAAACCAGGATATGAACATTTATTGTATAAGCATAAGCGGAGATCGTACAAACTGTACACAGTACCTCGAAGCATCCTCTATCTCTACGTGTGCCCAGCTTTTGTAATTAACTAACTGCAAGAGAAACTTTAGGGCAAAATTTGCAATTTTTTCGCCGAGTCTCTAGAATTCTGCCAACAACACCTATAACTTTTTTTCCCGTCTGATTTCAGTGCTCAATCAGAGATAAACCTTGGAAAGAAAATAGCAAAAACTGGACCAGGACTGGACGAAGAGGAAATTTTACTTTGAATCGATAAACGTAATTCAATTTTTGCGTTGATTAATTGGCAAAAATACTATGAGGGATTTCACAGAAATACTATAAACATTTGTCGGAGTTTTCTTTTTTTTTCTTTTTTTTTCTCAAGGTATTTGTTTATTTGTGGAAGAGAACATCTGGGAGTAAAGGTTGTTTTGGGTCCTGTATGAGTAAAATTGTATAAGCAGCAAGGGGAGTAATCAATGTGCAATTCTATGCACGAGTGGACCCTTTCCTTAAGCTCTGCTCTCCCTATCAGTCCGTATAAGCCTTTACACTTGATCACATTTGTCTTTGAGCTTAACTTGCGTCTGCCCCTTTCCGACTAAATCCAATCTTTTTAAGGCTATTATGTAGCAAGTGCTGGATTTAGCTTCAGAGCAATTGTCGCTTTCTCCCAACTTTCTTTTCCTCCCAAGATACAATAAACTCTTGCCATGTCGGACGGCCTTCCAAGTGATTTTCCCATATAGGGGTTAACGTATTTACACACTTTCCCTATTAGGTCCATGCTGTACTTTCTCCTGCTCACATCGTACAAGGGAATGCCATTAGAACGTGCCCGCTCCGAAGTGCCCTTCTGTGCATGTAACGAGAATGTACTGTATTTGGATTGGGCATGTGTTTTTAAACCAACTTTCTCCCTTGCCCCTTCTTCTTGGAAGCTTTCTCCAGCCAAGCACTATACTTGTAATAATACACGTATGCACATACATAGATGGGAGGGTATTAAATGGGACAAATAAATTGCTATATTTGTACTTGACTTTCAACGGCGTAGTCACTATTAAATCCCTTTTGCTATCCTCTCTTGCTCCTCACTTTATTTCTCTCCCCTTCTCCCTTCCAACTCCTTATACGTGACTTTCCTGGACTTGTTCCGCCTCAGATATATATTCCGTGTACTATTTTTAAATCTTGTTTTCCCACTCATATCATAGCTACGTCTCAATGGTTTGATCTTTTGAGTCAATATTTAAATTCTCCATTCAAGACCACTCCTGCTTTCACCAAAGCAAAATACCAACATATTTCCCGCCTTGAGCCTCCAAACAGACGCTTTCGTTCATTCAAACAGAGACTACACAATGCTTGGCTAAAACGTTCACAAATATCTTTCCAATGAAGGTAGGAGTAAAATCAATTGAAAAAGGTTCATTTTATATCTATATTCCCCCGTAGGTTCCACATCCTTCGAAATATTTCAAGTTAAAACAATTATGGAATGATAAAACTCATTATCAGGAGAAAGTTTATTTTTTATCATTTTTAGTCGTCATAAGTTAAAAAACTTGACAAAATCCTTTTTTAAGTAGAAATATAAGCGAGACTATTTTTTAAATAATTTGAAGAAATGTTAAGCTCTTTATATCTGTATAATTAATAAGTTCAAAATGTATTTACTGTATAATTTCTAATTAGACAAAACATTTAGACATAATAACTCCAGGGTTCCTTTAAGGAACTAGTCTATATTTAAGGTTTTTAAACTGATTTCATAATTTACGCTAGGTTTAAATAGAAGCACAATAAAATAAAATCTGGTTAAATAAATCTGTAATAACTTCCAAATTTAAGTGTTTTGGAATTCTAGAACATGAAATTTGGTGGAGTGAAATTTCCTAAACATTATCTCTACTTATTGAAGAAAGTAGTTTTGGAGAATTTCAACTCATTTATTCAATGTAATGGAATTCCCTCGTCTATACAGCATGCCGAAAATTCTCAAAAGGGAAGGGACAGTAAGAGTACGGAGAAAATACAAAATCCTTGATTTGAATTTCCTCGGTTCATTTAACCTGCCCGATAAGACACAGACATGCCCTACCTCTTTGCTGTGTATCAATGATGATTGGTTTTAGCTGGCTTATCTTTTCCCGCCTGTCTCCTGTCTCATCCTCTGAAAAATGGTGAATGGTGAGGAAATAAATTGCAGGCGATGCCTTTGACTCTACTTTCTCCTGTCCTTTTCTCCCAGGAGTTTCCATCCTCATGTAATTTTCCTTGCGTTAAAGAACTCTGAACGAGCAACGAGCATCTCCTTGCAAGAGGAAAGTTGAAGAAAGAGAAAATTCAAGAGAGTAAGAAAAAAGGAGAAAGTTCAAGGGAGGGAAAAGGAAAGTATCCTTGGATAAAATTCCGAGTTGACAAAGAGAAACTGCCTTTATATATATTGACGTCAGGGGATTTACGGATAGAGAGAGGGAAAAGACTAGGATCATTAGAAAATAAAAAGAAGCTTCTCCAACGACAGTTCTCAGTCCTAAAACTGAGCCTCGAACAACAAAAACTGTACGAATGTAATTGCAAGGACAAAAAAGGATGCAACAATTTAGCAAATTTGTTCACAGAGGAACTCTTGCTGTCTCTCTTTTTGTCTTCTTGTACTGTATTTATACACGCTAAATACCAGCTGGTAACCTTCTGATTGTAAACAAACCCTCGTAGATGGAATGCCAGAGGAGTAAGTATTTAATCACACTTTTTCTCAGCGTATCTATAAATAGCGAGGAAGGAAGACGAAGAAGAAAAATTGGAGAAAGTCAGAGAAACGAGTGTTTCTCCTCCCTGAAGGCCTCAAAGACGGGGAAGACACGGAAAGTGTTTCAGTTTTTAATCCCCTTTAAATGTGCGCGGGAGAAAATTTGCATGGAATCTCCATTTAACAAGTAAATAGCATGTTGAACATGGCAATTCTCACATGAATGTTCCATCAATTCCCCACCATTTGAAATTTCCCGCCTCTCTCACTTTCAATCTTCCCTTTGACAAGGAACGGTACTTAAAAGGAGAAAGGAGCTGATGGTAAAAGTTTTTTCTACACTTTCCCAAATGCTTTTCACCTGAGAAAAAGTCAGGATTTCTTCATGCTTTCACTTTATATCGCTCTATTTACAGGGTGAAAGTTGCGTAAGCTTTCAATGGGATTAAGTCCGTTTGTATCAGTCCATTTCTCTTTTTCTTTCTCTATTTTACCGTGTGCTTTCGCTTTTGAAGGCCGTATGTACCTACGTGAGAAATAGTCACATTTATACGAAAGCCCCCGCTGTTGCTTTCCCTTCCTTTCTTTTTCAAGGGGAATGTACTGAAAACTTTAATAGCTCTTGGTTGTGGGCGTTTTGGCAAGCATCCTAAACTTCTTAGCAGAAGAGAGATACATTCGTCAAATTCAATTTTCTCTGTTATTCTCTCTTTATGACTTTCTCCATTGAAATTTAAGGACTCCGAAAATATAAACATTTCTTTTCTTTTCCTATTACTCCATCACAACAAGCCTTCCTTGCTTGAAATATTTCCAAGATTTTCTTAGATTTTCGATTTTTCTTTACCTTGGGATTTAATACCATTCCGTTTAAGTAGTATCCCCAATTTTTACTATTTTTAAAATCATAACCATTTCCGTTAATTTCCTTCTTAAAGACAGATTTAAAATTAATTGCAGATTAAGCTAATTTCGAATTTAGATTCAATTATATTTTGAATTTTGGCATTATAATGTTGTCAGAAAAAGAAAAAAGCAATAACAGGAAAGAAACTCAAAAAGGTAACTCCGAAAAAAGTATGAAATTCTGAAGAGCAAATAAATTGCTCACCTTACAAAAATGGTAAAATTACTCTTGTAATAATTGACAAGTCAATCACATGTAATGCCTAGAATTAGAAAGCGTAAACGCAACTATTAATGAAAGCATAACGGGGGGACCTAAATAAAAAGTAAGAGAATCCAGCGGCAGCGGGAGGAAGTTTTTGAAAAGTGGCGAAACTCTAAAAATATGAATAAAATGACCTAATGGATGTAAGAACCAAACTGAAACGAAAGAGAACATTGGAAATAATAGGGAAAGTAAGAGAAAGTAAAGTGAAAGTAGAGTGAAAGCAAAGTGAAAGTAACAAAAGAAGCTAGCGAACTTAATACTAAATTTATGAGCTGACCAAGTCTTCCAAGCTTCTCAAAGAAAAAGTGAATGCGGGAGAAAGTCTGGTTAAGATTCGGAAAGCATTTTATTGTCCATTTGGACTGTCAAAAATTACGAGTTTTAATCCTGATTCAAGAAGTTTAGCAGGCTCTTCATAAATCATTCTTTTGCATCACTGAGTTACCCTCATAAATAACGGGAGAGCAGGAGCCGTGTAAAAAAGATATAACTTCAAGACGCTTCCTCTCCCCCCTCTTTCTCCCTCCTCACAGGAGCGAGCCGGACCATATGAGTTATACATGACAAGAGGAACTGCATATCTCTCATTTTGCTTTTCCCGAAGAAGGAAGATATTTTTGTTCAAATTTTTTTGAGCGAAATAGCCCTCACACACGTCCATACAAACTATATCTTTAAGAGAAAGCGAAAGAAAAAAGTTTTTTCTTTTCTCCGAAAAGGAAATACATACTGTCAGATGTGGTTGTAGCAGCTCCTCTCCAGGAGAAACCAAATGAGATGCTTATATTCGATCGGGATCACACAGGTAAAATATTTACGTCAAAGTTCAGGCAGGATTTCTACCAAATTTATTTTCTGTGTAAAAACGGTCTTACAAGGGCCTCAGTCATAGCGTGAGTATTCTGTAAACGCCGGTACGTGTGCATGCTTGTTTGTAGCGTATGTGCTTACAGCTCACAAAGAAAATATATCTGAGGCCCGAATTGGGCGTTGTGGTACGAAACTGAGCCTTTGCGTGAACAACGTAATGACAAGTCTTTAGCACGTGAGTTATGACTTCTCATTCGGGCTTTTACGAAGCTTTCTTTCCTTTTCCTTCCTCTTTCAAAATTTCGCACTCCCAAGGATTTCCCTCCGCATCACCGCTCAGCACAAAATATATTTAAGAGGAAAAATCCAGGTTCATCGAGAAATTCACTATTCGGAGTTACGAAATTTGGCTATCAAAAAAGGGGTTCGAATTTTATTTATTTAAAGTATGTTGAATTTATCCCGAAATGTTTGTTAAAAAAATTGTCATTAGATTTAAAAGTATTTTTGTTAATTATTTCTAATGAATGAAAATTTCTTAGAAATCCCACTGTGTTTTTTAAGCAAATTGTGCTGTAATAAAATCTCCCTGAGTAAATCTTGCCTTTCAAGTCCAGCTTACAAAAAAATTCTATTATTTAACACGATCTCAATTTATCCTTTTTCAACGCATGGTATTGAATTCTTTCGGATCTTTCACTGGATGATATATGAATAAATTTCCATTGGTTTTTCCTTCTCGCCTCTATTGAGCACTTGAGTATAGTTTAAATAAAATAGTGTTGTTTTTTGTAGGTAGGTCTATTAGTGAGAGTGCACTTTTCACAGTACTTGCGCCCGAGCGTGGTTCCTTGGATTTAAGACAAAAGGAAGAGGGGCCATTATTCTAATGAAATATTGAAAGCACGGGGAACCCATTGGAAAATTAATTTCTGGTTGCAATACCTATCTACATTTTCGCTACCTTGGCAAAAGGCCATGTTCATTTGGTTACTCGAATATTGACATTTCTGCGGCTCAAGTATGTTTTCCTCCGAGAACATATGCAGGCATATATGGGGGGAGCAGTCCCCGAATTGAAGTACTCAAAACACGTACCTGACAAGTGGGTCGACAGATACAGGGATTACTTAGCGAGTGAGTCAAATATTTCCCCGCATGTAATTACGCTTACAGTCAGCTATGAGGGACAGGACTCCAAAATTCAGAAAATAATCTCGCTTTTCAAAACGGGACATGTTGAGGATGGTGCTCGAAGGGTATTGACCCAATTAATTTTCGCCCCAATTAAAACATGTAAGCTCAAGGGGTCTGCTATAGCTAGAGGAGTCTGTACTTCATACTTAGCGTATCTACCTAAGCCTCATTCCACTACGTACACAAGTGATTATTTCTAAGTGGCTTTCAAGCCCATGCTCTGTTCAAGGAGGATTTCTGGGAATCACAATGTATTCCAATTTTCATATAAAAGCTCAGCCTGTGGTTTTCATATGGTTCAAAAACTTCTCTCAATGTTGAGTCTATAATGTAGAGAAGAGTTTATTACACACTGAATTGCATTTATAATACAACCCCAAAGCACGGTAATATTTTAACCAAATTTTCCAAGGATAGCATTATTGGGGTAATGATAGATTTTACAGATATTTTCCCAGGGTCACCTTCCCAAGCCGAGCTCATTGGGTGTATTTACAAAATCCTGTAATTTGTTAATTGCACGTAGAAATGTGGAAAGTCATTATTGGTGGGAATTTTACGCGAGAGAAAACCAATTGAAAATGCATGTCGGGACAAGGAGAAACGTTGACAGGTTGCAATTAGTGAGGAAGTCATTTAGAGTACATCGGGAGTTGAAGGTTAGGAAAAACAGCTATACTTACCATTTACAAGTAGTAGTAATTACTGTCAATTGAAATCATAGTGAGCCCCGTTGCATTTACTCAATAGCTCCAGGAATGTTTTGGTACAAGGGTTTCCTAATAACATTTCCCTGGACAAATGCTTTCTCCATATGTACATACGTGCCATAGTTTTGGAGAAAGCCCATAATTCCAAAACATTCTCAGAATGTGTTCATCCTTGTACGTGTGCACTGTGGACCTGGGCCCGCAGATTAGAATTCTGCTTCTTCTCTCCTCAAATCCTGTGACATTTGAGGCCTAGAGTGTAATTACGTCTGGAAATAATTACTGTGTGGAGCGATACCTCATTGTAAAATCCCTAAATAATTAGAGTAGTTTTGGTAGATATGCAGTCGCGACCGGGTGTAAAGGCTTCCTTGAAGCTCTAACATTCTCAGTAGCAAAACTAATTGGGAACTTTCTCTCCTTAAAACGTACAAATCATTTTCAAGTCAAATTTCCTTAGAGTGTACTGTAAAAACGTATTTGAGAATTTGCGCAATACTCTATCTGCATAATAATAATTCCAGAATTATTCTTAAATCCCTGTCGGAGAGGAAATCTGAATTATGATCTTGGACAGGGAATGAGAGCTAGTAAATAAATACGGCTGGGATGTAAAGAGTACTCTAGAATTACGGGGCTTTCTAGTAAAGATAAAAACGGAGATAAATTGAAATTGTACGGAACATTCCTGTCCGACAATGATGTTGACATTGTTTAAGGGGTTCTTTGAAAGTAGGTTGAGTACATTGTGGTTCTGTAAGGGCGTCCGTTATACTGAGGCTGTTTTCTTGAGAGTAAAATGTGTATTTGGGGTGTGGGTGTAAAAATGCTTAAATATTTTAGGGGCTAAATTTTATTTAGAGGGGTTCCTTATAACTAGAGCGTACTGTGTAGAGCAAGTTTTCTTTGTTTCCACAAAGTTTGTTGTACTTGTTCAAAGTGTTGTGCTGTCAAATCAAACTTGATTTCCTACACTTGTTTCTCTCTCTCTCTCTCACGTAGCACTTGCATTTTCACTCTCCCTGACTGAATGAGTGTGTTGTAATTTCCAGTGGGGAGAACCTTGCTCAAGCAAATCGATTCGAATGGAGAGAGAAATTCTATTTAAACTGCTCCCGCTTCACTTAACATACAACACACATCCTGAGTAGACATTTTATTGTCCAGGATCACATGAGCGGGTGTGAAAAGCCAAAGTCCGGGATTTTACAGGAGATTAGATATTCCACCCTTTTGTTCCCTTCCAATCAACTCCAACCTCTGTATTAACACTTCCTACATTATTTCACACTTTCCGGGATTCCCAGGATTTTACCCCATAAAAACACTCATTTTCACATCTCCCTCCAATCCCACGTATTGATTTTTTCCCCTCGATTTTTTTTTCTAACGAAAATTCCCAAAAGGATTAAAATCCTTAAAACTTTTCTCCCCCGAAAATGTCACCTAAATTTTCCTTTTAAATAGAAAATTCAATGCTGAATTTGCATACAAAAATAATTCTATAAATTTTGTAACAATAAAATCCTTGCAGAAAAATCTTAATTTAGAACATTTTTTGAACTCTAAATATGTTTTCACCTGGGCAATAAAATTTGTTAGGAGTGCTGACGACATTATATTACGACGAATTTTAAATTGTAATAATTACAATGCACTGCTTTTTTTAAAAAAATTAAAAGGAATGTTGATGTTAAATTTGAGACTTAAATGTGAGGCTGGCGGGACCTTTCGTTTCAGGTCAGAATTATACTGTAACTAATATTTGGGACAGAAAAATTAGAATTGGATTAAATTAGAGCGGCTTTACAAATTTTTGAGCCTTGGGAAATTTTTAGTTTCAAGGGGGTTCCCAATAGAGAGAATCGGTTTGATTATTCTTGTAATAGAGAAAGGTTTTGAAGGCAAGCTGTGTGGCAGCAGCAGGGTTTTATACATGCAAATTTAGTGATACCCTCAAACCGCTGGAAAGAGTCCCAGCAATTGTGGATTTGTGTCAACTGCTGTGTTCCCCGTAAATTTTTCAAGGTTCCAAGAACGTTTTGACTAAAAGTGGATTTTTAAAGCAAGAGAATAGGGAAAGTTTGACACCTCTAGTTCTTTGACTCTCACAATCAAAGGTTTGAAAATTCCCACGTATGGAATGCTCTATGAATTTTAATGGTTCTGCTGATTGTGTATAGTCCTTGCCAAACTAAAACTCAACTCTCCCATTTAATTACATTGAAGGCCAAACTTTTGTGAATTTCTACGAAGGAGGTTTTGAGAAGAGAGAAAACACTTTTGATCCCAACTCTGGCGCGTGTGATTAGGGGAAAAGCACGCTCAAAATTCCACGAAAGTCCGAAGAGCTACAGTGCAGTTTAAGTATAAGAGATCCTCTCATGTTGCAACGTTCACTACAAGGGCAAAATTATTTCTGAACATCCTTTGAGGAATAGCACTAATGTTTGAGGTTGTATCTCCAATGGAGTAGAGTTTTGTTGTGAATGGAGGGGGACTGATGTGCCTGGAATGCACTGTGCATGCTAAAATGAGACGCTTGAGAACTTTTGTTGACAACTCCTGACCACTCATCCGGCCTCTTATCATAGAGCCCTCAAATGATTCATTCATTTAAATTCAAAACCTTACAAAAAACTTTTCATCCGTCCTTTTGACACGCTTGAAAATTCCGGGAAATCTCTAGAACTTGTTGCCTTTAAATAAGCTCTTTCTTTAATTATCTGGACGAGTCAGCCTATTCATTTCCATCATTTATTTTTCCATAGATACCAGGGCCCATTGAATCTCTGACCTACATTTGCTCAATAGGCAAAAAATCTGAAGGACAAATTTTTTGCATAAGCCTCAGGAATATTTCTGACTCCTAATTGCCAAGTTTTCGTACTCGGATATTTCGAACCTTTTTTTATTTCATCATTTTAGATATTTTGCAGCAACTATTTTTGTAATCTTTTTTACTGCATTTGCAAATTAGAGGTAAACTGTTTCCAAATTATGAATTACAAATGTCATGTCTCATATTGAAGGAAAGTAGTTAATTTTTTGGGGTCAAATAATGTGAAAGCATATTTTTTTAAGTGAATTAATTGCTTTATGTCTAAAGGTAGAAATTGTGTTTGGGACCTCGTAGAAATTCTTAATTTGAGCCATTACGAGAATGTGTGCTTGTTCTCCGTTTCTCTTCCTTTCTTTGACTTTCTTTCAGGGTACCAATTTCTTCAAAGCCCTAGAAATTTTTAATTAATAAAGGTTCCTGTGGGGGACAAAATCAATTAAAGAATTAGGGTCAGACTGGAAATTAGATTTCTACTTGCGCATTGCAACGTACCAAAAAATGCAATTACAAACGATACACATTTTTCAAAGGGGGAATCTCAGTGGTAATAAAAAACCTCCGTAGAATTATAAACGTCGTCGTAATTGCGTCCGCACGAGTGTAATCGGATTCCAAGGAGAAAATGTCCATACAATGGCTCTATGGCACATCAACAATGCCCTTGAATTGCTAGAATTCCACAGAAGATTCCTGGGACTGTCACCTGTGCAATCTTATACACTAAATTACATACACTGCGTATTTGTTTACAAAGGAATGAGGAAATCCTGAGATGAGGAATGAACAAAAAATAGAGCTCTGGAGAAAAGAAATTGACTCACTCAATGAAGAAAGTATTTTTCTTCTCTTTCCCCTTCCTTTTTTTGTTTCGAGATATCTCACCCTAGAAATTTCATTTGGGGTTGGAAGCAATCTCCAAAAATCCTTTGCATTCCATTTTTGGAGAAAAATTGATGTTTATCAAGAAATACCAGGCTCCCTCAGAAACAAAAATGTTCCAAACACCTTTCACCGGATACCTCGATGGAATGAAAAAGATATCACTTTACTCTGAAGTCAAATTCAGCACATTTTTAGCCACAAAAATAACCTGAAATTTAAATAAAAAAAACTGAAATTGAGTAGATAAAAATGTTTTAGGGGTTCCTCGTGTATAACGAAATCATAGGATGGTAAAAAAAGGAAATGTTGTTTAGAAAGAAGGGGAACAAATTAAGACAAATTGGCATAGCAAAGTCACAGCTAATACATAAGGAATGGCGCATATGGAAAAAAGGGTGAGGGGAGAAAGTAGGGAGAAAAATGGAGAGGCGGAAAACAAGAAATTCGAGTGTTTGAATGTCTCTAATGAATTTCCAAGGGAACATTGCTCTTAAATTGGGAGGGGAATGGGTCTGGAGTGACAAAAGAAACCTCGCATTTAGTTTGTTTGAGGAGGATTTGAAATTCAAAGATTGTGGGGAAAAGAGACCAAAACATCCATCTCCGCTGATTTCTAACAAGACCCAGAAAAATAACAGGCTGGGCAACCCACTTATTTATAGAGCTCTTGCTTTTGTGGCAACATCAAACACCCCAATAAATTTTCTTCCCTGACATTCCCTACAGTGGACACTCTTTACATCAGCCCCAAAGTAAACATTCCTTAAAAAAATGTCCCTTTAAAATTCCCTTCCTTGTAATGTCCAACGTTGATTTTTTTCCACAAGGTTTTATGCCAAATAAATTTCCTTTTATGGAAAAAGTACTATTCTATTATTGGGAGTCTGTTTTAGAAGAAGTGCACTTTATAAATTAAGGCTCATATCCTGAGGAGAGTGATCTGGGGCTGAGCGGAATGAAAGTGGGAGAAGGAAAAGGAATTCAAAACAAGCAAGACATGATAAACTGCTGGAGGAGCTCCAGTCCTTTGGTTTACCACAAAATAAAGGACACTCTCTTGAAAGCGCATCTCTGGAAAAGTTGAGAATTCAGCTTTGAAAATTAAACAATATTTAGTAGGAGGTCAAGTTTTTGAAAGGGGGAAGGAGAAAGTGAAGAAAGTTTCCTGAGGTGGTGAAAGCCGAAGAGAAAAAGTGTTTCTGTTGTAAAAGGAGTGCACTGTAATTATTTTGGATCTGCCTCAAGGATATAGGGATCGTATAAAATGGTGCGTATTATAATGTGAGGGCATAGACCCAGGAGAGAGTGTATAAAGAAAGCGGGAGATTGGCGGTTGAGCAACTGTCAGCAATCGAATTCCAGCCAGCTCAATAATTTCAGGGTGTTGTATGGATCGCAGATTCGTGACCAGCTTGGATAACATTGCAACCAAATTCATGTCGGACTTCCCTCACTGTTCTCTAACTTTCCCCACTTTCACCACAAGCCTTCCCTAGCAATTCCAACTTTCTCCAAGGTTGCTTAACCTCACTCGATTTCCCACAGAATTTTCTCCTTTCGTTTATTTTCGTAAGCTCAAGTCTTGTCATTTAGCAAGCTTTCCCCAAGCATTTTCCCACCTAAATTTTTTTATCAGACCCTTTCCAGACGAGCAAAAATTTCGACAGTGTGTTCTGCTTCCAGCAGAGCTTTAACGACGAAAGAAAAAATTTCTACAGTGTACAGTATTCTGCTTCTAGCAGAGCTTTAAAAATAGAAACAAATTAACTCATGTAAAAGCAAGCTATCATAAGGTGTAAGATTTGGAGTAAGGAAAGTACTGTAGGTTTTTAACGTTTCTCTTGAATTTTTTTTCTGATCCTTTGACACGCATAGCCTAGTGAGTAGGAAAATTTGGGATAGAGTTAAACACATTTTCCGTTGCATTTCCTAAATTTATGGTTTGTATAGATATTACCCCTTAAAATCCCTTCCTAACTTTCACCACTTAGGCCAATCACCGCCTTAAAAACCTAAAGGTTCTACTCTTATGATAAAAATGTAGAAGTTGGAAACCATGCGTATATATTTGAGTTCACTCACCTCCCATCAACTCTAAGTGCGTGTATGAAAGACTTGCATTTGGGTAGAAGTGGTTTTGAAGGAAATCCGTCCGAGCAAAAGAGTGTAAAAGTTGTCTCCTGTCTAACACTATGAACATAAATGAAGTCCTGAGTTGAGCCCTGCTCAGGTCAAAATCCTTTAAAATTCAGTTTGACACTTGCTTTCACCTCCACTTTCTCCCATAACCATAACATTGTCAATTTGTCAATTCGCTACAAAGGAATACGCTTCACCTTATTCCTCCCTCTTACTTCTCCACGGCCTATTTTTCATACTCTACACTCAACTTTCTTTTAAATTGAAAAGCGACTCTACCTACACACTATGAACCATCTCAACAAAGCATGTTTTCACCAAGGACAAAAAACCTACATACGTCATTGGCTGTTAATTTGCTTTATCAAAAGTCATTTCGTAGAAATTGTAAAATGAATTTTTTTCACGAATTATGCTCACTTTATGTTTGTCATTTAGATTAATATGCTGAGTCCATGATTGAATAGCGTTTTTGATTTTGAAAGAATTGTGGGCTTCCTTTTTTTCAGAATAAATTTTAGTACTTATGGAAGTGTGCCATGTAACGTGCTTTCCAGAAAAAAAGGAACAATTTTGGATACAAATTTATAAAAACATAACGTCTGCAGATATCTTTCCTGTATGGAACAAAATGCTTGTTTTTTTCTGCAGGTAAGGGTTTCATGAAATTGTAATATTGTCTGAAATCTAGGGGTTCCGGAAGAGCAAGACACCACTGTATGTACAGGAGGGAAGACATTTTATTGCGGGAGAAAACCTTGGAAAAAGATGTTATCAGGGAGTTGTGGGGTTATAAAGCTGTTGTTATACGCTGAAGCCTTCACATTTCCTTCCCTACTGCCTTTAACCCGGATTCCCTCCTTAGTTTAAATCAGATTAGGAGTTAGCGTTGAAGGAGGATGCATAAAATCCCCATCCATTACCTACCTTAGACTCTAATGCAGTGACTTGCTTTCTCTCCGACATCATAATTCCCCTCTTACTTTTCGCGTGTACACTATCCCTCAAATGAGCGTCATTAAAGCTTCAAAAGAATCGTGTATTTTCAGGGGAAAGGAGGGGATGGTGAAGAAAGCATGTGAAAGTATATTTTACTTACATACTAAAACCTACTGTGCTTTCTGGCTATGACGGACCAGCGTATCAAATAGAATCCTTTATTGGCCTTACCAACATCATTATTTTCTCTCATCAGAGTTAGCTTTTGGTTATTTTTCCATTATTACTTTACAACGGGATGTAAAAACCCTCTTAGGACTTCACGTAAACCAAAAGTACTGAACAGGTTCAGATAAGAATTTTTTTTTAAATTCACTTTCACATTACATAAAGTTTAGTAAAAATAAATGCGTTAGTAAAATAAAGAATAAGATAAAAGAGAGAACACTCTTGTCTCTTATAACAAGAGCGCACTTTAGTAATCTGCTCGTGTAGTCCGTATCCCACGTGTATAATGCAGCCCAATTTTTCCCACCACCTAATAAAAGACCTGCTCAATAAATTATAAGACTTTCTCCAGCTCTCGCCAATCCGCTCAATTATTCCTGTGCCGCCATCGCCTTCAATATTAATTACAACCTCCAACTGTCTAATTATTCAATGGAGGTGTGGTCCTTTTTATTTAACTTTGCATGCACTTTTTCGTTCCAATGTCCAAGGATCCCAGGAAAATTGAAAATTTATTGACTTTACAGCACCTCCACTTTTCCAACTACTAAAAACGTCGTTGAAAACGTACGTTAAAAACAGGGCTAAATACATAAGTTTTAAGAATTTGATTAAAAGGGTTCCCTGGAAAACACATTTCGTGGTCATGTTCATCCGAATTGAACCACAGGGAAATTTCAAGTCGCATTTTGATTATTATTTTATTTTTGAATTTTTTGGTAGGGCTGAATTCGTTTTGTATTTAGGTTGTAAGGTATGGTCTCATTTAAGTTAATTTTTAACGATTAAAATTGTAATTAATTCTTTAACCAAATTTAACTGCGAATTTATATTAAATTATGGTAAATTTACAGTGATAATAGAGGCGTGTTAAGTTAGTTAAATTTTACTATGAAGTGTACATTTTATTAAAATACGATGAAATTTGAGGTAAATGGATAACGAATGATAATTTTTTTTTCTCATTTTCGTTTTTTAAATTTAATATTCATTTTTTGAATCAATCATTTGGCCTGATGAATTTAAATGAAATAGTATGGACAATAAGAGTGACCGATGCAATGCAAGTATGCGGGCAAAAAAAAGGAGAACGGTCAACTTACCGCTTAGCGTGTGAGTGATCCAAATGGACGAGAAAGTGTAGAGAGTTAGGAAGAACATTGAGGCAAATATGGGGTGAGGCTCTTTGGGGCAACAATATATTTTCCCTATGGCTCTTTCCCCTGTTTTTGGCTCCCTCACTTCCTCCAAACCCAGAGAAGAGGAGATGGTAAATTTATATGAGTAAAAATGGGCAGCCTTTACATTCACTTGACATGAAGACGAAAACCAGGAAGCACTTTTTCCCCTCTCTTCCGATATTTTTTCCCGTATTTTCTCTCTCTCTCTCTCTTTTACCCTTTCTTCGCCCAAAACGGAATTCCCTTCAGTTTAAATCCTCTTCTCACAATAGAGTTTTTTCATTCACAAGGCAGAAAAAGTAGGAGAGAATTTTCTGAGAACAACAATACTGACACACTGAGAAATGTAGCTTCAATTTCACATAACACTTTCCTCTGTTTTCTCCCCTATGACTTTCTCCTCTCTTTTGAAAAGTAAAATGTTCTTTTAAGTTGTGCACTTGCACTCAAAAAAATTAAGTTGAGATTTTGCCCTTGTAAAATAAATGTGCACTTTTTTCACTTTCCGAAGAAAATGGGTTCACACTTGTAGAAGCAAATTTAAGTAAATACCAAAATCTTGTTGTCAAAACAAGTTGTAGTTTTTGCTAGTTTTCAATTTATTTCGACTTTTATTTTTTGTTTTTCCCACTTTTATCAGATTCGTTTCTGAATATCTTTGAACGTATTTTTTAATAATGACTTTCACCCGAAATATTCAAAGGGAAATGGTACACTTAAGTTGAAAGTTTTTAGTCAGCGTCTAATTACTGTAAATGGTGAAATTGTAGCCTGGATTTTAAAGTTGTGGAGATACTTTTTCTCGCCGTTTTCGCCTTAAGTTGGCATACTTTCCCTAATTCGTTTTCTCATTTCCCGGTGGTGAGGAATGCCTGGAATTATCAAGTGAGACTTGCCCATGTTCAGAGAGTTCCATAAAGCTCAGAAATTATTCAGGAGAGTCCTGAACGAAATAGCATTAGCTGTATTGACACTGGTGAAAGTTTCCTGCAAACTCCGGTTTTCCACTTTCCCTCAAAATTTAGAAAGGATTGGTAATTTTCCGTGGGTCGCAGGTCTTAGTGACTGGACAATTCTGTAAGACTTGGGACACTTTAATATCTAAAATTTCTCAAAATTTAATCAGTTTAATCTTAAATTTTCCATTTATTTCTTTGTCCAATTCACGCACGCTTGGGGATATTACTGTTGTCACAGATGTATCCTTAAGTCAATTTCTTTTTTCAGTTTCTTCATAAAGTTTCGAATTTACTTTTTCGACGCACAAATGTAAGTTCGAATTACCTCTCTCACTGTTAACAACACTTTGAACTGAAGGGACAGGAATGGGGAATTTACGATGTTCCTGCGTTGTTACAGCAGGGCTTGAGGTTTCGATTGTGTTGTGTTTGGATTTGCCGCCAATGATCTGTCCAATTAATTTTCACCCAGCCTAATGCTGCATGTCAAGCAGTGTTAGCAACAAATGTTATTTTTATGCTTTAGTCTTTGCTGATTAAAATTATGTCCTTTATATAAAAATCGTTTGTCCTTAACTTTCCATGAAAATTCGAAAGTTATCCTGAAGACACTCCTTTAACCTTCACATGGATTCCTTTGAACAAACTTTCCTGACAGTGAACCCAATGTGTTGGTTTCTGTAGACGGGTTGGTGAAGGGTCGGTGATTTTAAGAACGCAAATCGATGTCTATATGTTCAACTGGAAGTCCTTTTGCGTTTAGAGTATCAGCTTTTCCAAAAATTTGGTGGGAAATTTTCAATCCTTGTTTTTACGTTTTGTAGAATTTTAGTCCTCAGAATTTCTTGTAAGATTTGAACTGAAAAGGGGTAATTTTTCCCATTCGCCGCTGACCCCGTTATTTGAAGATTTATTTGGAGATGGTTTGGGAGAAAGGGGGAGATAAAATTTGGATGTTGGAGGAATTTTGGTGGAGTCGTCGAGATAGGAATTAATCTGTCAATAGATTTAAGTGGTTGATTATGAAAGGGAAGGAGTTGAAAGGGTGGATGAGGCCGATTAAATTTTATGAGGAGCTTAGACTTTGGTTTGATAGTCGCTGGCCCGATTTCTATACCTCCACTTTCTTCTCCCCTTTATTTCCTCTCTTTCACTCAATCTCCACAATTTCAAATGGCTTTGAGAAGCCCAAAATTTTTACTGCACTTTGATCGACCCAATATTTGCATTTTTTGATTCAATTACTTTCTTCTCTTCCTGATAGTTAATCAATTCCGCAGCTTGATTTTTTCCCATGAATCCCCCATTAAATACGCCACACTTTTACTTAACTCTTGGATGTCTCACTGCAAGGAACAGTTTCAAGTTTCTGGTTTGCACACAGTGTCTTCTGATTGGTGGTAAAAGTTTTGGCTCCCACAATTTTTCAATAAATCCTGTTTAAAAGATCGAAAACAGTTTATGAATGAATTGTTTACCCTTAATTTTCTGTAACAACTTTTGATGACTAGATAACTGCTGAAAATTATATGTTGAAGAGAACTGTTTTTTTTTCAGAGAATTTTCGATTTTCTATTTTTAGTTGGAGGAAGTTTGTTTCAGGCGTGGGAATTTGTTTTTCGTTGAGGAAAAATTAATTTACTTGGGTAGAAAATCTAATTTAGGGATGGAGGGTTTTCTTAGTCAAGGGGAAAATAAATTGGTTGAAAATGAGGATATACGGGGTTGAAGAAAAATATTTGCAAAGGCAGAACAAACTGGGTTGGTAAAGGGAAAATAATTTTTCAGAAAGAGAAAACAACTTTCCCTTTGAGCAAATATTTAAATGTGATGCTTCCAAAGAAACGTTGCTGCGGAAGCAAAATTGTAGAATTTGCTGATTCGGCTGTATTTGGGGCTAACGTGGGTTTTGTTCCGCCTTTGACGGCTTTTACGTTGGAGAAATATTGACTGAGACAGAATAGCTTGACGGAAAAGAGCTGAAGCGCTGAAAAGCCGGAGCTTGGAAAATGCGACTTGCGTTTACTCTTGAAGCCTTTCTCACACTGATGCGATTCGAAGATGGTCCACAAAAGAGTCGGCTTTCCCAGCTGCGCAATGAGGAATGAGCCACGCAATCAATATCAATCCATCCTATGCCTTGCCATAGGCGCTCACCAAGACGCTAGCCTGGGCTCTGGCACTCGTTCCTTTTCTCCGGACCCAGTACGTGTCACGTACATACCACTACGAACTTTCTCCCTGCAATACATGCTCCGGTCAAAGCTCCTACGGCAAGGGACGGGCTGGAGTGTGAGTCCCCACTTCAATTTTGGCCTTGTATGAGATTCCTTAGTAATGTTTCAAGTTCAAGTGAGTAATTTACAGTAGGTTAGATTTAACAAAATGGGATGCTAAAAATTAAATGCTAATAATCACTCGTAAATCATTTGAGGGCTCAATGTTACGCAAATTAGGCTTCTGATAATTGCAGTTTTGAATTTAGAATACGATTGTATGTTAAGTTCGAGTGAAAGTTTGTTTTCAATTGTGTGCGGAATTTCAGATTCGAATTAGTTTGAGTGCAGTTTCAGGAGGCCTCGGGTTTTCATTTCGAATCCTCAAATCCTGTGGTTTCAGTGCCCATTGATTTTTTAGTTTGAGTACACTTTCAGATTTCAAGTTTGAGGGCAATATCGAGTGGCAAATTCGAGGGCACGTTCAGGTTTAATGTTTTGAGAGTGATCTCAACCTTCAAATTCGAGTGTACTTTTGGGTTTGGCGTTTGTGGGAAATCTCAAGTCACAAGTTTAAGAGCTTTTTCTGCATTTACATACATCTTCGAGTACACATAAATAAACGAATGAGTTTTAAGTACGAGAGTGGTGAATACAAAATATAAATGAACTTTTCATTTTCAAGTTCGAGTTTTACAGTTTCAATTTCAAGTGACTTCGAAGATTTTATTCTAAATCACTTGCTTACACCTACAATTCAAATACAATTGTTTTTCCGAATGCACTATCATTCCTTTGAACACACTCTCAAAATATTCAAATTTGAATACACTCAAATTTCAAGTACAAATGTATAAACTTGATATAAAAATAACCTTAATTTTAGCAACGTGAGTATTTATTCCAACACCTTTTTAAAATTTGGTGTAAAATCATATAAATTTAGCTTAGTTACTTATTCAAAATTACTCAAAAGAGCAGCTATTTTTTTTAAGAAATGAATTCTAGGATGGTGCTTGAATGACTCAATTAAATGATTATTTGAACAATGATCCGCGACAAGCACCCGAATGTTGATTATTTATTTCGAAATTAAACGGGAAAAGAAATGATGAAAGATCAAACTCTAAAATTAGAACTTACTATTATTGTAAGGAATCTCTCACTACGAGACTGAGAGTTTTACAAAATGAAATAATTCAAAGATATTATATTTATTCTTCGTGTTCATTTACAATGAACTAATGGTAGAATAATAAATTATTACTTACTGAAGCTCGATGTAGGGCTTGAGCTAAAAGTAGAGCATGAGAAAGACCGTAGTCAGGACTTGTGCGTACTCAATCTCAAGTTGGAGTGTCTACCTTCATTAAATACCTAGTGTTAGAATATATTTGCAGAATAATTCCGTCCAATTAAAATTGAAATTAAATTGAAAATTGTATAATTGCAGAACTCTTACATAACATTTCTGATCGGGGCAGTTTAATTTTATCGTATGGGCGGAAGCTCTGATAAGGAGGGTGTACTGTATGAACGACCAGGATTTGAATGCTTTGCTTGCCATGTAATGTGCATAGTACCGGACTGCCATGTGGTTTCTTACTGAAATGTGGTTTCTCTCCAAAAGCATGCACACAGTAGCTTTTACGGAATGCGGTTTCTGTACAATAAACTCCCGTTACTAGAGGACCTCATATGTATTAATTACTCTAGCATGTCCTGCATTTTATAATCATTTGGCGCTCCCTCAACCTTCTAGTTCTTTGACGTGTTTTGCAGCTTCTAGGGATTTGACGGGTTTTGAAGTTTCCACTCCTTTGACATCTTTTGGAGTTTTCAGACGTTCCCAGAAGTTTCAAGTCGTTTGACGTTTTTTGCAGTTTCCGATCATTTGACGTATTTTGCAGGTTTTTTTTATAGTTTCTGAAGTGTCATATAGTTTCTAGTTTTTTTTGGTCGTTCTGTAACAGCTCCTAGCCATTTTACATATTCAGCCCTGGCCTTATCATTAGGAATGCTTACTGCAGTAATGCATTTTGACTTATTTTGCATTTCATGAGGAAATAAGTCGGCGCGTGTTTGACAAGACTTGTTACGCGTACTTGTGCATAAGCATAATTAGGACAGTAATAATTTAATTTGATAGAGAGAGAGAGAGAGAGAGAGGAGGGTGAAAGGGTCCTTGACTTTCTCTGCATAATTGCATGGGCTGATTATTTATGGAATAATTCATGGGCAATTATTATTTATCAATGATAGCACTCCTGGCATTTGATACCTTTCTAATATCCTTTTGTTATTATGTCAGCTGACGAGTTGTGTATTTTGTGCTTCAAGGTCGTTTATTATTTACAATCACAGTATTTAATTCACCATTCAGTTCAGGGATATTGTACTTAATGAGACTTGGAACCACTAGATATGTATTTACTGTTACTCGAATAACAGTATTTATTTTTAGCGTCATGTCCAAAATTGTGAGTTGGGTCACATCCTTCAAACTTTACTGTTTCTACACGTTTTCACTTTCGAATAGATACTCGCCAATCAATTTCCATTTTAAGAAGGGCATGTACAGTAAAGCGTCCTTATAGAAGGCTATGTTCAAATGTATGTCTGTTTTAAATTTTTCCCATTACAGTCTCTTTCAAATGGTTGTATTGCGTTTGTATTACATTTGATTATTCATATCTCTTATCTTTAACGTCATTTTCTTAACTTATGAACATAAGGAAGGAAGATAACACAAGAGCCAGATTTTTCAGAAATTTGTGTGTAATGTTTGAGGATCAGTTCATCCACGGACATTCAACAGCCATCTCTCCCTCTCAACGACCAGGGCACTGGGCCTCGAAGCCATACTCCAACGATTGTAGTTAAGACGCTTATAGTGCTGGACTACTCCGGTCGTCCTCGTGTTTAAAAATACTAAACCGCTTTATGGAGAGATAGATTTTAAAAATTATAAAACTCCTTATTGGGGGAGCATTATAACTTCGTAACCATTACAATTAAGGGAAATTAATCTAGTAAGTCGTTTTGCAGAGAACGTACTGTAAGTACTATGTTCCCGTAATGAATGGACCTAAACTTGGGGTGTAATCGTTATAGGAGTACTTGTAGAGAAATTATCTTGTCTCAGCATGTCGCTTGTAAATGATTACGCACTACTCCCTGGACGGATTGTACACGCGTGGAACTTAAACGGTACCCCATTCAATTTCCGACCAGATTGTGCATTTAACGCAAGTGACACGGCAATGAAGAATAATTTCTCATTCAGAGTTCTTATCACAGGGAGAAAGTGCGTCGTGTACCGGGTTCTCCAAAATTCTCTTACAATTTTGGAAAGCTATGGTAGATATACATAAAATTGATGGGTATCGATTGTAGCATTTTTTTTAAAACATTTCTGAAATTTAGACTCTTCACGAAGGGAAGCATATTAGAACACTAGGAATATTTGGACACATTACAAAATGTAAAAAAACATTTTGTCAAAAATGTCTTTAGGCTACAAGTATGGCAAATTGGTTTAAGGTATATTATAAGGAAAGGATATTTATACTGTAGGAAATTTTATGTGTAATATGATTTTGTAATAGCGGACCTCCTTAGATGAGTATTTGCATGAAGATGTACTTGCCTCATAATTGTAAAATGTTAGATTGGTATGTTTTCTAAGGGGGTTGTTATGGAGAGGTTACACGGTAAGAAGAACCGGCTCATGAGGACATTGGGGCAAGATGAGAAAATTGGAGAAGTCTGGATGAGAGGAAATAAAGGACGTCTACGATCTTGCTTATTACTCCATTTATTACATTAATTATCGCCATCATTTATCCCTCCCTTTACTTGGCCCTGATAAGCTCCCGTTAATGAAGGCAAGGGATAATGTGCACATGTCCAACTACAGCTACGCACGTCCTCAAACAATCCTGACCAGGTTTTAAATTTTACCCCGGCCAGATTTTCAGCGCGGTTATTTTCAAGTAGCTTATTGTTAGAAGTAACTAAAAGCTTTTCTTTGTGATTTTTTTTTTTAAATGTGTTAATGCTAAAAGTTACAATGCAAGCCGCTCAAGTGTAGGCAAGTATACGTTACAAGGAGGTCAAATTAAGTTCAAGTGCACATTACGAGGAGGTAAAGTTTAGGTCAAATGTACATTCCAAGGTCAAGTTTAGTTCTAGTGCACATTACAAGGAGGTCAAGTTTAGTTCAAGTGCACATTACAAGGAAGTCAAGTTTAGGTCAAGTGTACATTCCAAGGTCAAGTTTAGCTCAAATGCACATTACAAGGAGGTCAAGTTTAGGTCAAGTGCACATTCCAAGACCGAGTTTATTTCAAGTGCACATTACAAGGAGGTCAATCTTAGGTCAAGGTCAAGTGTACAGTAGAAACTGGTCAAGTGTGTATTACAAGTAGGTCAAAGGTACATTACAAGGAGGTCATATTTAGGTCGTTGATGGAATCTCAAGGTTAAGTTACAACGAGGTCACGTGTAGGCAAGTGTAGTTTAAATTTCAGTTAGGATTTATTTAGAAGATAGGAGAATGTCTTACGAAACAAGCAGGTCAGTTTAAGATTAACAGGAAATCAAGTTAATTTTGGAAAGGTCAAACGTGGTTCAAATGTCTCAAGCACATCAAAAACAGGTCCCGTGTAGGTTAAATGAATAGCTCTCTAAACTATCTTAAGTTTAATTAAAATTGTCTAATAATTGAAGTCGTACTTGAGTCACATAAGGATGTGAAGCTACTTCAAAGCACCTTTCCTACTACGTAGAATTGACACCAGTCCATAAATTCCATGTCGTTAATCAATTCGAAGGTGAAGCAGATTAGTGAGGTACCCCAACTCAAATGAGCGTTGAAAATTTAATGACTTGACCCCGTCTGACCTCTAACGTTTTGTGGAAGACGAAGGAGTTTGGAAGTGCGATCCGTCTCCTTGGGATTTATGCGTCTCGGTAGGGCCATTACGAATGGTAGGTTTTGATTGTGCGCGCATATAGAAAAATCCTAATGATTCGTACAGGAAGGAGAAAGACGAGGAGGGAGTCTAAGTATGTTTTTCCAAATAATTTGACTTTTGAAATTAATTATAGGAGTGTGTCTGTGTCTACAAGGGCTGGGGAAATTGTTATGGTTAGATTAGGCCTGGGAGAAGAGCTGCATTTCAGTTGCGTCTGGGAGATTGTGCGAATTACAGAGCATGTGAGAAGATAGGATATTGTGTGTGTGTGTGTGTCTCTCTCTCACTGTGTGTGTGTGTACAAGCCTCATTTGAATTGCAAGCAATTTACGGGATTAATCGGTTGCATATTAATGACTTGGCAGACGCTCGGAGCAAGGGCCAAATGGAATCACAGTGCACTCTCTTTATGACAGTATCCCCTAAAATCTACAAAATTAAAATCTACGTTTTAATTAAATTTTACCCTTAATTTAGCTCATATAGTGAGAATCCAATTACTTTAAAGTAATTACTGTGCGTACTCCCATTTAGCAAGGAGCTCACTAAATATATTTTTAAATTAAAAAATCACAACTTAAATACAAATTTCCCAAAGCACAGATATTTTTACCCATCTTACGTAAATAGTTTTTGTTTACGTGGAGCCTTTACATCGATAGTCAGACTGCATTCTCACAGTGCCCCATGAAGATTCATTACTGTATTTATTTAATTGTATTTTTATTTTTCTCATTTTATTAATCCTTGCCAGTATTTGTAGTGCAAGCAAAAATGTAAAGACCAGAAGAATTTTACACTTTCAAAAATGTTTCAATAAAATTAAAAGAACAATTTTTGTCAATTTTGTTTTTTTAAATTCGGGAATAATTTCAATAAAATTTGTAACCTTTATATAAAACAAAATATTAGAGGAGTCTTAGAATTTGTTTTACAGAACAATTTAGCTGGGATAGCCCCATTAAAAAAATATTAATTGTCTCAAAACGCCCCAAAATAGTTATTGTTTGATGAGACTAGACATTTTCCCAAAATGTTACTAAATATTGGGGACAAAAAATTTTCAACGGAGGCCGCTATAGCAAAACCGTACTGTAATCACCAGTGAGGGCCCCAATCCCAACGAAACAATAATGAATGGCATTCTTGCTAACCCATACGGATGTGGCCGTGACAGGACGGCTTTTATGTCCGGACAACCCGCTGCTCTCCTGCCACGATTCCCGAAACTTCAACTCTCCCCTTACCATGTGAGATTCCATGGAAAACCCATATTCCCACATGGTCTCCCCATGTACAGTTAACCGTCTCAGTGAAAAGACTCATTTTAAAATGTTTTCTCCAACTGGGTAAAAATTTCCCCAAGATTTCCCACCCAGTGCAATCTTGTATCTCTGCTTAAAATTTGGTTGCTTTTAAATCCATCAAATTCTGGGCTTTTAAGGGCTCGTGGAATATTGGAATTGTGGCGTGTAGCCCGTATATGCAAAATATCAAATTAGATTTTGACATTTCTTACAGCCGTATTTTTGTAGTTCACTTGAACCCTTTCCTTTGCACAAGATCGTGTTTTCATTAAAACCTTTTTAAATTCCCGTGCTATAACTTTATACGTAATTACATAATTATATTTGAATTGAAATTTTAAAAAAAATATTTTTACACTCAAATTTTTTGAGTTTACGTTTGCTTTAACGTGAAGTTTATTTCCTTTCATTATATCATTGGGTTGCAGGCTAAAAATTTGAGTTTCACTCCTAGAAAATTGTACTTTTTAAATAATTATTATGCATCATTTTTAAATTCTTAAATCTTCTTAAAAAATTATTAAATGGATCTGGAAGTAAACAATTTGAGAGTAAAAGCTCTACAAATTTTCCTAATTGGGTTCTGTATTTTTAATTAGATTTTTCATATTTGTTTTTGAATGATCAAAGAACGCTAAAAAACAAATTGCAAGGATTTTAGAGTGCTAAAAGGGAACTGAAACATTATTTTGTATTACAAATCATTTTTTAAAAATGCACAAATTTCTGAAAACGTTTTCTAAAGGAAAATTCTTGTCACAGAGAAAGATCAAAATAATTTTCGTAATTTGAATTATTTGAACTGTCCAGTTTCTGGGACCATTTATTATATATTTTTTAATTCCTGAAACAACTGGGTTCTACTTTAAATTAAAAATATTAGCTTAATTGTAATTATATCGTGTTTTTGCACTTGAGTCAATGGTCACCCTGTATGTTAACTTCCCCGGCCTTGTATTTCCAGCTCTGGCGGAAACAAACAACTGAGATTGACAGGTACATTAAGAGAATTTTAATACGAGGGTTTACGCCTGTAAATAAACGTACGCTTATGAAAACAGTCACTTTTGATAAAACATCAACTTTTTAAGAGAGTTAAGATTATTCCGAGTTATTTGCTCGTAAGGAATGAGTGTTGGAGTTTCTCATAAAAATGAGTACATACTATAGACTCTGGTTGTAAGGGCATCCCTTCAACTGTGAGATTTGTTTCCATAAAATCCGGCGCTATGATAAAAAAATAAACAATTTGATGTTAACAGTAAATGGTGAGATTTTTCAAGAGGTTTTTAAAGTTTTTTACTCTCAATTTGAACTATTCATGTTTCCAAAGCGTTGTCAGGATTTCAAGTGAATACTTTATTTTGCTGGCCTTTTCTTCATATTTGACTTCACAGTTGTACATTGTAGCTACTATACGTGTGAAAAATTGGGCCTGTTAAATATTGACATTGCATATTGTTTTTCATGGGAGGAACAAAAACCTTGAGTAAAGTGGGGAAATAAAGGGTTGAATAAATATTTCCAGGGAATTTGTTTACGTTTCCCCGTTCCTGGCCCAAGATGGAATGCGTTTTCTCAAGGCTGAAATTTCCACATGTAATTTTAGCATGTCAGCCTTGAGCCTGTCGTGTCTCACTGACATGTGTGAAAATTCCCTTAAAATGTTTTCCCCATTTGATACACATGTCATTTATGTATAGATAAAGTAGAACACGTGCAGTGCAACTTTTTCCGAACCATTTTCTGCACTTTTGCTCTAAAAAATGGTACAAAAGCGGGAAACGTCACCTAGGTATAAAGTCATTGCTTGAAGTAAGTGCATCTGAGATAAGGAAAGACTGGAATTTTAGTCGTTTGGTTTTAATGGGTTGAAGTTTGATAATAATAGTTGGCTACCGGAAATTCACTAAAATATTATCATTTGAAAAAAATATTGGGGACTGCAATTCACAGATATTGCTCCAACCCAAAATGAACGGGCAAATTTGATGTCAAAATATTTTTTGCATAATTAAATTTTACCCTCAATTTTTTTTATTGCTTCAAAATATATACATGATGTAAACTCTTTAATTTTTTTTATTTTTGATTTTGAATAATTTTTTCCCTTTTCGAATTTGACATTTTTGAATTCCTATTTTGAATTTCTTCTTTGGAGCAACTTTTATTACAAATTTTATTTCCGATTGTATATTTAAAAAATTTACGATCAAAAAACTCAAAAGTTTACCGTAATTTTACAATTAAGATTCAAGTTTTTAATGGTTTTAAATAAAATTGTAAAACAATTTTTAAGGTTAAAATTCTTTCGTATCTTTTACAGTTAAAAATAAAATGCCCAGATCTTGTGTGAAAGAATAAGTTAAACCCATAATTTGTTCTCTTTATTTTCTCGCACAGGAAATAATTCAGATTTCAAAGCTCCCCGTGTTTCTACAAATTTAAGTAAATTGACTGTCTGTGAATATTTTGTTGAGGAAAAAATGGGAGATTTGAGTGGCGCAAGGTGGGAAATGGCTTTGTGCCTAATTTGGATGTTGGAGGAGCATTTGGAATGCATGAAAGGGGACTGATTGGGAATAGATTGAAAATTGAGGAGGAATTTGAAGCGGGAACTGCGTGCGTTGACTCTGACTGTGATTTCTTGGGAAGGGAAAAATGTGTACGTTTCCCCCTCGCCATGATTATAGGTAGAGACGTGAGAGGAGGAAATGAGGTGGATTTAGGTATTGACCCTCGAGACAAAGATTTGACTTGGTGTGCAAGTGGAATCCAATCTTGAGAATTGGGAGTTCAATTCCAAGCCAGTCACTACATTTCGTTTTCTTTGTCTCGCTCGCCTTTCTCTCCGAAGGAATCAACGAAGGCGGGGAAGGAAGAACCGAAGTGAGTTCACGTTTGTGGCTTCATTTAACTTTTCCCCAGTTCTTATACTAACGACTCATGATTTTTTCCAACCTACGCCTTCCCTCCATTCATTCAACCTATCTAAATTTTTAGCACAGCTTAGGACAAGCTTAGGTTAGACTCTTCAACTTTCAGGTCAGGGCAATCCTGGACAAATCCTAAGCAAACATTTAGACTCCAATAGGGCTTATGAATTTTCGGGATTTCAGAATCTATTTAAAGTTAATTAATGATGAGGTTCAAGTGAAGGACGGGTCAGTAAGAGGGAAAATTAATGGGTCACACGGATCGTCATCAAATATTTGTCATTTACAGGTCAAGAGACATCTTCATCCTCATTTGATTAATTTTTATTGATTGATCTTCATCTCGATTATTTGTGGGTGAACAAGATGACATCAGATCAACATATTTTCAAGCATTTCGGTCAACACTCACTCACCAATAATTAAGCAGTAACTCAAATGCAAGCGTGAATGTATTTTAAACATCAGGTCAAGTTCAGGTCAATTTTAGCCCAATTTCAGGTCAATATCAAATCAATTTCAGGTCAATTTCAGGTCAATTTCAAGTCAATTTCAGGTTAATTTCAAATCAATTTCAAGTTAATTTCAGGTTAATTTCAAGTCAATTTCAGGTCAATTTCAAGTTAATTTCAGGTTAATTTCAAGTCAATTTCAGGTTAATTTCAAGTCAATTTCAGGTAAAGTTTAGATCATGCTCAGGTTAAGTTCAGGCCAAGTGTTTGTATGTGTCAATATTCAGTGAAGGTCGAGTTCAAATAAATGCTAATTTAAAGTGTAGGTCAAGTCCAGGTCAAGTGTTTGTGCATGTCTATTTCAAGTGTATGTCAGGTTCAAATCAAGGTCAAGTTCAAGTATCTGCACCTAAATTTAAATAATAAGTCAATATCAGGTCAAATGCGTGTGCATATGATTTTCAAATCTAGGTCAAGTTCAAGTACAAGTCAGTGAAACAATAAAAGCTAACTACGAGAAGATGCAGTTTCAAAAGCACTTCAAATCAAGATCTGAATCGGATTTTACAAATTGCAAGTGTATTATGAGCCCTAAAGTCTTTATAGATCGGCCGGATTCCTTGCTTACATGGTCCATGGGTTTTGCGTGTGTGTGTGTGTGTGTGAACCTTGGAGCTGATGGTCACGAAGTGAAATGAAAGAAATGGTGGTGGGAAAAAGTGTGTTCTTGTGTGAGCCATGCATGTTCTTATGGGCTAATATATGGGAGGAGGCATTTTTCCAGACTTTTGGCTCACTTCAGGGGTTGATTAGCCAAAAAAATGGGAGTAAAAGACTGACTGTGTATAGGAGCGGGTCTTCGGAATGAGTCCGTGTACTTTCCCTCTCCTCACATCACACTTAATGGCTTTCAAGCCTTCTCCACTCCTAGCCTTACGCAACCAAACCTTTTCCCCACTTCCCCCATCAAGTCCCACATTTCCTCTTCAGTTTAACCCTTCCTACCCACGTCCACTCTCATACACAGCCAATGATGTTACAAGCGGGTCCATTATAAAGAGACCCAACTTTACCTTTATAGGGGTAAAAATTATTATCATTCCTGTAAATGACGTGCTTTCCCCAGCAGGGGAAATGACATGTATTACAAGGAGGTCCGTCATATCCAGAGTTGACACTATATCGAAGGTGCGTTGGAAATGCCCCATCCATTTGTGCTAAACTGACTGAGGTGAACTCGCCGATGCTACTTACATGAAAAGCCCAGAGAAAATGCTCCCTTGGAAATCTTGATGCTTTCTCCGTTTTCCTTGAGAATCAAATGTGGCCCTTGGCTGTTTGAAAAAAGTTGGCAAAAAAATGTGGGAAGTTTCCCTATATATGCGAGTATTATAAATCATCCGGAACAAGTTTTTTCCTTTCTTTTTTTGAAGAAAAAAACTTTTTTTTCTTTTTTCTCACTATGGCCATAATTCCATATTTCCGTAATGACTCCAGACAGCAACTGCACACTATCATATGGAACTGACTGAGTGAGAGGGGGAAAAGTCTTGGAGGGCTCAGACCTTTTTTGTAGAATCATGAGAACTTTTTGGAATTGGGACAAGTAAAAATTTAATGGCACTCACCTATCAAAATCATTTCCCGTCCTTTTCCTATTACCAACAGCAGGCGACAGGGACCTTTCTCTCAAACTTAAACTTTCCCCATCCACGCGCTCCCATTTCCCAGTCGTATATGGAAAGCAAGGGCAAGTTCCGACAGTGCACTCTCGATATAACGGCCCCTTCCATATAACAGCATTTTCTTCATAAGGGCAAAAAAATTTCCCCCCTTGTGCATTATTTTCAAATTCATCAATTTTTTCTCCTTGAAAACTTTTTGGAAAGGAAGTTAATAAGGAGAAAGTTGAGTCTCCTTATTATAGTCAGACAGTATAGTTTATTGTCATAACACAGCTTTTTGAGCTTTACCTATTTTGGTTGAAGAAAAAAAGAGTGACAATTTTTTTGAAAATGTTTCCCTCCATCTTGATGTAAATTTGTTTGGGAAGTATATACAGAGTCTCGTTATAAAGGACCTCCACGTAACAGCACGGTGCCTATAAAAGGCAAATGTATCTGGATGCAGGTCCATTTGCTATATTGTTGATTGTCGCCCGGACAACATACGGTGTAATGTTACTTTAGTGTAATTTTGAAGGTGTGAGAGGTGCTGTAATAGGGAGAGTCCAGTGTATTTTCAGACGTATGCATATGACGTTGAGTTAGTTAGGAGGGATTGGGTTTTCATATGGGCTTGTATTATTGACTGCGTCCCTTTGATTTATTGTTAATTTCCTTGGTCTCTGCAGAATTAAGGAAGTTTTGGAAGAGCGTTTCTCTTATTAAATTCCTCACTCTTCACCTCCCTCTCACTCGCCATGAATTTCAGAGCGGCTTATTTTGGGAGCTTTAATTATTTAAAAGTCCCTCCAGAACCAAATTTACAGTTTTGCATTAACATTTAATGCGGGCATTCACAACTCTCCACATTTCCTACCTAAACTTCCCCAGGAGTTTTCCCTACACGTCTCAGAATACCTGGAAATCAAGAAAATGATCCTTCGAGCCGGATTGTAAAATTCAAATGAGCACTTTTAAATTAAATTTTACTTTTTTCCCATACAGGGGCTGTGAGGGTTGGAAATGCAAAATTATACTCACTACGTGGGCTTGAATGTAATGAGGAATACTGTTTAATTAAAGTTTGACCCGAGTTTGCGAATACGTTGGGTCAGAGATTTACCTGTAACTTAGTCCCTATACTTTGTGACAACACATTTTTAATATAGTCATTATTCATCATTGGTTAGTTATTGGGTTCACCTAAATTGGACCACACTTTGACCTAAAGTTTGGCAAGATTGACCTGAATTCAACCTGAGATCGTTAATCTACCTTGAGGCTGTTCTACGTTTCGACCCAGATTGGACCTGAAATTCAAAAATGTTTATCCGAAATTTAGCCCAACTGTCATGCATTTAATTTGACCCGAACTCGACCCAAACTGTTTTATGGAAACATTTGACCTAAACTTGAGCCTGTCAAATTTTAATCCAAACATGGGCTTTTCTAAATTTGAGCGATAACCATCCACATTTATCGTTAGACTCAACTTTCAATTGACCAAAGATCGGGAATTAGGTTGGCCAAAGTTTTGGCATATTCTGACCGTGTACAACTGAGGCAAAATTTCGGTAAAAATGTATCTCAGTTCGACCAATCTTGACCGCAATTATTAAGGTTCGTGATTGTGACCCAATTCTAATATTTGTTTTCGATGATTCTACTTATTTCATTCAAATTTCGACCCTATTTTTTCGCCCAAATCTACCCCACAATGTGACAAATTATTCTACGTTTCCCTCTATTCAGAACAGTTTTGATCCGTAATGGTAGACAGAATTCGACCCACTTTTTCCGCCCCATAAATATAAAAGCTGGTGTAATAATATGTCAAGAAGCGTATGTTCTTATCAAGTGATTTTGAACTGACCCGCCCCTCTTTTGGAAATAGACTTGTTCCCAGTGCAGTGACTGAATTGGGAGTAAATATTTTCACGTATAAGTTTTTCCCTCACGAAAAGGCCCCACTTAATAAAATGCGGACTCCTCACCAGCATCCAGTTCATCATCAGTCATGCTTTGGTTGAAGGGAGGAACAACAGTCTCGACATTTCTCCTTCATGTCTCATTTCCATATTAAAGCCCTACTTCCTTTAATGCAGTTATTTTGGACGCATCCTGCAAAACACGGCAAGTCCCATCAGTCCAAATTCCCTAATCTTGGTTAGCCAAAAAGAAAGGACTCTCCACTTTGATTTTAGCGTCTTTTGAACCTTCACCATTCATTTATCATCCTCATCCAAGTCCGTCAAGACAAATGGTTTCACTTTGTATAAGGAGTACCATTTGACCCAATTTTACAAAACACGCTAAATATATGGTCCTGCACAAACACTGCAGTCCTTCTCGTCGGCCCGGGAGAGAAATTGAAATTTACTTTGAAGCTTTAATTCTGGGCAGCAAAACGGTCTGAAGTCTGCTCATTACAAATTTTCCAAGGCAGAGTTTACATTTGGAAAATTTCTGGGGCAGTAAATATTAGCAAAATATTTGGCTCCTGTCAGTTTTTAGAAGATTTCCATCTGAGTTTTTAGAAATTTACTTAATTTATCTCAAATAAATATTTTGGGTCTCAAGCGTCTAAATTAAGGGTAACTTTGGCAAAATTATATGATTAGAATATAATTACAATTTTTTAAAACAGTCAAAAATCATTGAATTCGACTAAATACTAAAATATCTGAGGAATTGATAGCTGAGAAAGCGATTTTGAGTGCAATCTAGTTATAGTGAGATTGAACTGTTTGCAAATAAAAATGCAGGGAAGAAAATTCTGGGACGCGGCTGCTGGAGATGCATTTGACCAAAGGATTGGATTTTGTGAGACTCATCTCGTTCCGTCTAAAAATGCACTTGCTAAATCGGGAAGACAAGATGCGTCTTTCGCTTTCTCTTTTCCTCAATTTTTCTTCTCTCTCCTCTCTCTCTTTTTCTCCTTGAATTATTACAACTCATATATCTCGTTCATTGCCCCAGTTTTCTCCGCAACATCTCCAAATGGCTTCCTATTCTTTGTTATACATAAAAAAGCTTATTAAAATTTTGTCTATTTTTATCCCAGTTTTTTTTTACCCATCTAATGGACAAATGGAACGCTTCTCCTGTAATTCTACACGTGTAATAAATTCTTTTAGAAAGGATGGGAAATATTTTTTTTAAATGAGAGAATCCTTATTTGGAATTTTACTCATCCTCACCATAATTAAATATGATCTAAGGGAACAGAAGCAATGGCTCCTCTGCTCCCTGTACTTTCTCTCTGTTTTTTGTTTTGGAAAAATTTCCCAGAGAAAGTATTTTTTTATAAATCCTATTTTGTGACTACTGTATGGCGAAAAGCTCCTTTTAGAAACAGCACTCAAGCTCCCCAATGAAGTTATCAAAGTTTGAAGAGAAAAAAAGATGAAGTAAAAAAAAATCCGGTGAAATGAGCATTGTGAAAAGAAAAGAGAATGGCTGTTTGTTATGGAGGGAAATACAAATCCTCATTGTAATAATAATAAGCTCTCTCAAGAATAATAAATAACAGAAGCATATCTTGTCCTTTATCAAAAAATTCGCGCATTATTTATTACCTCCTTTTATTGCATCTTTCCCTCCTCCCTCCCCACTCTCCCACAGTCTCATCATTTTTTCCTCGGAATTTCCCCCTTACATATATTCATAAATACGGACCCATAATGAGACTTTCCCTTTGGAAATCAATCCCTCAATAGAGACAAATAACATCAATAAAAAAAGAGAGACAGGGATACAAAAAAAATCTCCATTCAAAAAAAAGGACAATGCTCAAAGGAAATCAAGGACAAAAACATCATTGCTGTTTTCCCCGGGATTTTCCAAAGACATAGTCAAAGTGCGCTGGTGAAGGAACTCCTGGAATAAAAGATTGGAAATCAAAAGGGCTACAGAAATAAATTCTAAAATAACATCCTGGTTTTGAATTATTACAAAACCAGGATGATTACTCATTACAGGAAACCGAACGATTCTAAAAATGAATAAAATTCCAAGGAACGGAAGGAAGATGGTGTCAGATTTTTTCAGAAATATTGTCTCCTTGCAGAGAAGCTCCTCCTGTAATAGATCCCTGCACAAGTAATTGACAGGAGCTGGAAGTTGTAATGAGGAATAAAACATGATAGAGGAAAAGAGGATAAAACCACAGATATGATAGCAGTTGCTTCAAATTCAATTCAATGGATTTATCCCTCCCTGTGAATTTATTTGTATATGAGAGCCTCTTGATATAACGGCTTCCCAGAAACTCCCAAAATTTCCCCCACATCTGTGAACACTTGGATGTTCCAAAGACAGCCACTACAACGTCACTGGATTGTATTATTGTACAGATAGGAGTGAGTTTCCAGATGACGATGATGATGATGATGATGATGACCAAGGTGATGATGATCACCGAGATGATGATACTAGTTGAGAGGAAGGGAAGGGGCCGAGGTGTTCAAAGAGAGGGTGAAAGAAAGTGGAATTCAGAATGAAGTCTCAATATTAGGGCGACCCTGAAATTCACAAGATTTAATTTCATAAATGTGAGGATATTTTAAAGGAGATTTTTTTGGGGTTCTATAAGGAAGAGGAATTTGTAGGGAATAATTTTCCTGGTGTAAAATAGGGATTTGAGAATATATTTGGGGGTATTTACTAGCGAGAGCTGATTGTACACAATAGTGTCCAAGAAGAATCAAAGGAGAGCGGGAATGGCCATTTGAGAAAACGGGGGAGATTTCTGAGAAATTCCAAGCGTTTTGTCAGCTTTATGACTCCTCATTACTATCATGGGCTGGGAACCCCTTCCCTCATTCCTCCTCTTTTATCACGCTTCCCCTCCAACCTGGGATTTTCATATGCAGTTCCCACTTGATATAAAGGTCCTCCCGAAATTTCCCCGGGTTCCAGACTTTTATGATGGATGCTTTCCCCAGGAGAAAATTAGCCTTGTCCTGCAGGGGAATGAGAAAGAAAATTTTGTTCCCAGTAATAGGCTCTTTTATGGGGACTGCTATAGCGAGAGTGTCCTGTAGCTGAAAACTAGGATGTGATCTGTAACTTGGCTTCAGTTTCGATTAAATCTTTTAGACTCTCACAAATGACATCTAATTTGTTGCAACAATAATTGCAAGAAGTGAACCTCGCTGTTTGAAAGGAATCCCTTAAAATCAAAAATTGATTGTTTCAACTAGAACTTCTCCAAAAAGTAAAAATTGTTAGTGGGTGAATAAGTTTGGACACAATTGAGTTACAATTTTCGTGTGGTCCGTTGTAAAGGAACTGGTTGTATTTTTTAAGTATGTTCACACTAGAGGAAGATTTGAAATTAAATTTTTTTACAATCTGTAGCCCTTAAATAACAGTAAGTGAAGAAACGCTATAGCAAGGGGTCTTCTGCAGATGGATTTTTTTAAATAAGGACAACATGCGCATGAAAGGTTAGGACTCAATATTAGGACACCCAGTGATGGAATTCAATTAATTGTTAGTAATTATGTTTTCATGAGTAAAACTTTTGCACTGTGCTAAAGGGCGGGTGTGTACGAAAATATTTGTGAGGGTAAAAAATGATGTTATAAGGGGGTCTGTGAGAGGGAGAGGAAACTGTAGGAAAAAGACGAGCTGAGGTCGAGTCATAAAAAGGGAGTAGCGGAATACACGTAATTTCATGCAATTCTAATATTTCCCATCCTCGGAATAGTTTTTATATGGCAATATTTCCCATTACTCTGAATTGCTTATGGAGCCATGTAACTCTTTTCCAGAGGATTTTCTTTGTCCGTATTTTAAACAAGGCAAGAGTCACTTGATCCAAAATTTCTTTGTGGAGGGTGAGGAGAAAGTGAGGATCATTCCCGTTCCTTTCCCTTCCAGGACTTTATCACTTTTCCATTTTTTTTATGATACTTCTAGTCTATTTACTCCGTAATTCAATGACCAATTCCTGCCACTGTCTTTCCCCCCTTTTTGGTCTTTTGCTCCGCTTCCAACTTTTATTAACAGTCAAAATGTGCTGGGGAACAAGATTTTACGACGAGATAGATACAGTGTGTTCTTCATATCCGAGATTGCCTTATATATTTTTTGCTTTTGTGGGATTAGGGGTTTAAATTCTGAGCAAAACCCTCTCATTGGCTGTTTTTCTATTATGTTAAAACACTCAATTGTATTACTTTTTATTGGAGCTGCTGGAATGGGGGTACACTGTATAATTGAGGGATTACGTTGATCCAGTTTTAGACCGAGGCGGAATTTAAGACAAACTTTGAATAATTTTAAGGTTTAATTTAGCTACGTTAGTTAATAGCAGGTTTTTAATAATTTATTGTCAATTTTTCTTTTTTAGTTTAAGTTCCTTCTTCAGATTCAATTCAGGTATTATTCAATGTCAAAGCGATCAAATATGAGGGTTATAATTGGTCATTATGAGGTCAAGTCCCGGATATTTAGAGGTCAAGTTCTAGATATTTACAGGTCAAATTTGGAAATTCGAAGGTCAAGTACTGGATATTTAGGGGTCAAGTTCTGGAAATTTAGAGGTCTAATTGTTTGTCATTGTGAGGTCAAGTTCTGGAAATTTAGAGGTCTAATTGTTGGTCATTGTGAGGTCAAGTTCTGGAAATTTAGAGGTCAAGTTCTGAAAATTTAGAGGTCAAGTTCTGGAAATTTAGAGGTCAAGTTCTGAAAATTTAGAGGTCAAGTTCTGGAAATTTAGAGGTCAAGTTCTGAAAATTTAGAGGTCAAGTTCTGGAAATTTAGAGGTCAAGTTCTGAAAATTTAGAGGTCAAGTTCTATAAATTTAGAGGTCAAGTTCTGGAAATTTAGAGGACAAGTTCTGAAAATTTAGAGGTCGTTCTGGAAATTTAGAGGTCAAGTTCTGGAACTTTAGAGGTCAAGTTCTGGAACTTTGGAGGCCAAGTTCTATAAATTTAGAGGTCAAGTTCTGGAACTTTAGAGGTCAAGTTCTGGAACTTTGGAGGCCAAGTTCTATAAATTTAGAGGTCAAGTTCTGGAAATTTAGAGGTCAAGTTCTGGAACTTTAGAGGCCAAGTTCTATAAATTTAGAGGCCAAGTTCTATAAATTTAGAGGTCAAGTTCTGGAAATTTAGAGGTCAAGTTCTGGAACTTTAGAGGCCAAGTTCTATAAATTTAGAGGTCAAGTTCTGGAAATTTAGAGGACAAGTTCTATAAATTTAGAGGTCAAGTTCTGGAAATTTAGAGGACAAGTTCTATAAATTAAAGGTCAAGTTCTATAAATTTAGAGGTCAAGTTCTGGAAATTTAGAGGACAAGTTCTATAAATTTAGAGGTCAAGTTCTGGAAATTTAGAGGACAAGTTCTATAAATTTAGAGGTCAAGTTCTGTAAATTTAGAGGACAAGTTCTATAAATTTATAAGGTCAAGTTCTGGAAATTAATTGGTCAGTTATTGGTCATTTTGGACTCAACTGTAATTTGAATTTCAGTTATTCCAGGTTTCAGTTTCCGTGTTCAAATATGGACTTTGTAGCATCAAATTTTGGTATTCACACGATCGAATGTTGTTCGCCCAATGAAGGTCAAAATTATGTTACATGTACTAGTCAAAGGTGTAATTTGTGACGATTAGGTAAGAGTGTCTACCGAGGTGAAGTTATAAATATTTTGGGAGTCAGCTTTGAATCCATTGTGAATCAGCGATGATTTCAAACTGCTACAGTGGGTCAAGATAAATAATTTCAAGGTCAAAATTTCGTACAGAATATCCATTTCAACTGTTCTCGCTCTTAAAACTTGTAGCGTCGAGAAACGAGATTTCCTGGAAACATTTTCATACTTTCACCAATATGTGCAAATGAGCTTTATTCTAGGACCACAATAACCACTTTTTATCTTGGGACCTCAAATACCTCAAAAATTTCCTGTGGTAATAACATCCACTTATATGTATCTATCTATATTAAGACATAAAATCTACATACGTTGGAATACTCAAGAGGATATTTCCAAATATTTTTTCCCAAAGAGCGACTGCTCTTGCACACAGCTTGTATTGTATATAATAAAAAATGAAATAAAAATAAAAAATAAACAGCTTTCCTGTTTTCTCCCTTCATTGTTATAAAAGCAATTCTTCTCTGATTATGAGTAGTAAATAAAGCCAGTTCCAGAAGTGTGCCTGAGCTTTATTGGTTATTAAGCAGTTTTTCCCCATTCAAGGTTTTCTCCACAAGTTCCCATGACACGCTCTTTATAACGGACCCCTCTGCAGCCAATACCTTGTTATAACGACTTCCTATTTTTTCAATTCCCCAACTAGAGCACTCTGTAAAGAGAAAGTACTTTCACTAAAAAATATTTTCACTTGAAAACACTTTCACTCAAAAAAACATTTCATTCGAAAGTGTTTTCCCACAGAAATAATATAGATACATATATGCTTACTACAGACAAATGATACTGTGTCAAAATAACTTTTCCCATATTAAAGCTTTTCTGATAAGGGTGACTATTATTACCAGGGAATATTGTACCTCTCAATATTGACAAATAAGCCAAATAATAAATTTAAGGTAGGGCGGTAATTACAAGTGGCAGTGTCACCATTTGTGTCGGTGTTCCTGTTCATGCCTGTGAATGGCTCGTTAAAAAGCCTGTGAAAGAGTGAACAAGTGTCAAAGATAAATTTTTCTAAAGGGAAAAATTCTCCATAATGAGTTTATCGGGAGGGTAGTATATGAGGAAGGTTTTTCCACGTACATAGGAGGGAAAAGGAGCGTGTGAGGAATCAAGAGTGGAGCTCTGAAGGTTCCTGATTATGAGTATGAGTCGTTGTAGTGACCGTTCCTCATCCTATAGAAAACTCCTCGTCCCTTTGATATAGCAAATTGAGCGCTGGGTTTCCCTTATGAAGTGTACACATGCGATTTACATTAATTCCCGCCTTACTCCTGCCATATACATAAATTTCCCATTAAGACCCATGTGTAAGGCCAACTTTCACATTTGAATTCAAATCTTATCTTCCCTGCCATTTTCTAGTGCAATTCTAAACGTAAAAAAACTTACGTAGTTTTTTTTGCAAGCCCACAAGTTTTTCCTTTATAGAAAATTATTGCAAGTGTACAAAAATATGAGAGCATAATGGGAATAATAGTAATCACAGCTGGACTTTTTTATAACGGCCGGAAGACAAACCTGAGATTAATCTCCGTGTAAAGATTTGCTTCCAGATTAGAAATTAATTAGTAGTTCAAGTGTTCATTAGTGACTATATACGAAAAATTTAGTTTCCACTATAAGTCTTTTATTTTCGTGAAAGTTATAAAGAGCTCCCACTGATGTTTTTAAATAAAGTTGGACCTCTTAATTATAGGCCCTGAGTTTTGTTATTTTTTTTATATTCAATTGGTCCCAATTGTTTGGTTTTTTTCTTACTCAAACAAAGTGCTGACATGGCGTTCAAATTCTACAGTCAACTTGAACTATTAAGTTTTGTCTTATGCGACAGCCAAACCTTATAAATATTTGAATCTTATTTATATTTTTATTTATAATTATAATAATTCTCTCCTCAGACTCTTTTAGGCAATGGGTACGTTATGATGAGAGTATGACGTACATATGTACATACGTATAATGCACGCAATACATATGTATTTATTTAAGGTCATGTAGTACAGAGGTATTAAATGGCCTGGTATAGTTTCAGGGCCGCTGTCCATATCTGTGGAAATTCAGTCTCATAACGTTATCTAAATTACTCATCAGACACTCTAAGAAGACAAATGAGTTTTTTACACGGCAATCTTGCAGAGACGGAGAATTGTATAGAAATTGCAGCTGCGTCATGACTCCTTTTTCCCCTTTCACTTCCAGTTCCCTACTTTTTGGCAGCCAACGTTCTTCCACGCTTCATTTCTATGACGAACGGCATATGCTCCGCTCCCCACTTTTTCCACCTTGCGTATACTCCTTACATGATTATTTGCAAACCAAACAAGATCATCAGGGTCTATTTCGCTCTAGCTTCTCTCCAACATGTTGTTACAACGATTCAGGGATGAAAAATGGGGGAAAATAAAAACGGCGTGTTAGGGATTTTTTTTTAAATGTTTACCTTTTTTTTTTACATCAAACTAAAAATAGCTTTTTTTGTCAGTATCCTTTTGGAAATCTCTCAAAATTTTTAGAGATTTGTGAAACATGGAAATTTATCTCTCATCTTTTACATCTTAGTTCACAGTGTATATTATTTGTAAAATCATCCTACACATTTCGTAAGCTGGACGAAGGAATGATTCCAATTTTTGCGAATAGAAAGATTTCTACTTTAGATGAATGTCTTTACATTTTTCTATGAGTTTAACATGAAACTCTGAAAACCTACAGGGGATTTCTTATTATTGGGAGGGCACTGTAGTGCTTTTGCACCTCAGCTGCTGACTTGTAACTGGGCATAATGGCAAGGAGGGGAAAGAAGTTGTGGGAGGAATGAAAGGGATTGAGTTGGCAGAGAAGACTCTCCACATCCATCATAGTTGATAAAAATTTCATTTCTCGCCCGATACATTTCCAAAACATATGTACTCAAGTGTATCCAGATGTAAGGGGGAAAGCCTTTTAAGTTTCTCATGCTCCTGCACAGATAAAGTGTGCTTGGGTTAGAAGGGCGACTTTCTACAAGTCCTGAACTTTCTCCTTTAAATTCTTCATTTCGTAAAAATAAAATAGGGGCGAAACATTCCAAATGAGAAATTTTCCAATTAGTTTTTACGCTAAATAAAAGCTCTCATGAAAGGCGCCTTTATAACACGTGCTCACAGCATGTACATTAGTTCTCCGCGCAAGCTGGTGGGAAAGAAAGAACGGGAAGAAGTCCCGAATTTTTACACCTGATCCCTTAAAACTTGCCGGATGATTTTCTCACAAGCATTCATAAATACATGGAGTACACTGTCTTTGTAACAGTTCCGCTTGAAAGAATATTTCTAACAAATGTATAGTTCCAAGCTTATTCAAGCATTTACACTTAAATATTCCAATGAGATTTAAACCGACAATTACCCCAATCACTTTGTCCCTATGTAGAAAGTGCACTTTCTCGGGGCAGTACTAACAAGTGAAAGCTGTATATGCATAGACCGATGAAGAGATAGAAATATCCATGAATTTCAAATTTGTAACCATTTGATCCTTCCAAATTCTTCTTTTCGTATTGATACAGTTCAAAATCTCCTTCCTGGACTCCTTTGTAAGAACGCTGTCTCCTTAGGACTAGAATTTGAGTAACTTTCCGATTTAATTAACATTTTGTGCGTATATTGGCCTGAAAATAGCAGTTATATTTTCTTAAGAGAATGGCTTCCACCACAAAGCTCCACTGTATACAAAAGATCTGGAAACTTCCCCCTTTTTCTATTCGATTTCTTCTTTTAGATTTCCTTGAAATTTTGTCATGCTTTCCCTTTTGATTTTCGGATAAATTTTCTTGTTTTTATCAATTCCCTTTCAACTTTTCCCATGGAAAATGATCCCCTCTCATGTTCAAACCCACCAGGAGATGATTCTGGAGGGGTTCGATCCCGGAAATTAAATAAAGTCAAGACATTAAGCCTAGATGGAATCCTAGCCTCGGAGCTATTTATTTGAACTATTAGCAGAAATTTCCGGAATAATAATTTCTCGGTGGTCCTCCAGTGGGAAAGTTTCCCTGAGATTTGCTCAATCCTGAGTGGGAGGATTAACAGGGCTCTTGGAGCTTTGTACAGCCAAATTTTACTATGACGTGCCCCTCTACAAAACAAGTATTCTATCAACCAAATGTTGAATGCTCTGGAGCAATTAGCTGTCATTCATTTCTGGGGATTTTTGAACGATCTATTAAATCTTCTATTATAGATGTAACATACCCACTCTAGGGATCTCTTTAGAGGGGACCGTTATAAAGAGGTTTTACTGCGAAAAATAAATTCTACGGACAGGATTCAAAACAGAGAAAAATCATAGGAAAGAATCGACAATCCTGTAATTATAAAAAATTGTGCTCGTGTAGAGCAGTCTGTTTTTTAAAAAAAAGGTCTAGTGAATAAACGGGATAAGGGTAGACTACACTGGGATTGTCTTGAGTAGGATTGTTATAAAGGGGTGAGACCTTATATACATACAGACCTTCAAGGGGGACGGATGCCAGAATGACAATGAAAATTATATCCCTGATGTTTTTCCTAACCTCAAGGGGCTTGTGAATAGTTTATTTTTTGGTATGGGAGAGTATCCCAGGGATTTAGCTTATTATGCATGTACAGAAATAAGGTAAATACATATATATGGGAAAGGGGGCTTGAGCACGAGACAGAGCGAGGGAGGGAGTGAGGAATGGAGGGAATCCAGACAGAGGAAATCCGAAAAATCTCATAAATATTTATCATATGTGGCAGCATAAGGTGACAAAATTTCAGGGAGCAAATCGTGAAATATGAATGTGGACGAAGTGATCGTATCTTTTGCCAGACCCATCTCAAAACTACAGGACTCGGAGCACTTCATCCGGCTCAGCCTTGTCTGTACACGCAATGTCTGCTTATACATAATTATAAAGTCCACTCTGGCTATAACAGTTCATTTTCATTCCCCCAAAATTCTATAAAATCTCATGGGCCATAGTAAATAAGAAATATTGACACTCTTCTGAAGCAAAATATCTGGGCTTGATGTAACTCCAGGGACATTCCGGGTTATTATGGGAGTTCATTATAATGAGAGTGCATTTTAGACGTAAGTGCGTGTGTGTGTGGAAGTCTGGGGCTTAGCAACTCTGAATGAATTTATTTACGTAAGGGTATATAGATATACATATCTACTTAAAATGTACCCTCATGTGTAGTCACTTACAGTATCTACACATTACATAACATGCAACGGAGGGGTGATGAATGTACAGTAGACTCAATTTTATTACAACATCCTAAGCAAAGTAGGATAGAGTTGGACGATTATTATGAAACACGTTTTGAGCAGGAAATTAACACTGTAGTAAATTGATTTGTTTAAAAATATTAGTGTGCACACTATAAAAGGCCCCAGTGGAAAAGTCTGAGTTATCTCTATCTATATATGCGGAAATATTTTGCCGTGCAGTTGTGTGTATATCTACGTCTTGCAAAAAATTTCATTCATTTATTTGAAAGGTTCTATGTACAATGGGCACCTTCCTACTTGAACGAAGTTTGTTAATATTGATGTGAAAATTCAGCAGTTCGACCCAAGTGACTCATTGATTATTAGTGTGGATATATTTCTGGACAATAGTTTCTGAACAGTCGGATACCGCTGAAAGGAGGAATGAGAGGATTTTTCAATGGACGAAGATATTTTGATGATTTTTTATAATTAACGGAAGATTATTGATTTCAGTTACAGGAGCAAGTATACCTATGTGTAGGGTGCTTTTTTCTAAAGTTGAGGGCTGCTATGCTACAAGGCACATACACTGTATACATGGGGATGGTTGTGTATGCCAAGGGACTTTGAGAAAAAGGAAAGTTGACAGGGAGAGAGTGTGTTTTGTGGATGTGAGCGGATTTCGGGGTTGATAGGATCGGACTGGTTATTTGATAAAAGGGATTGTTCGCTACTGGAGGAGTTTATTTGGTTGGTGCTGCTCCAGAGGACTCGAGTTCATTCTATCCCTGGCTTTGACATGTCTTCTTTTCCAAACTAGATCAACACTTTCTCCAGGGACCTCAAAAACACCTCCTTCCATGTACAGTCCCAAATACACTCAATACATTTTTTATTTTTACATTCAAATGTTTTGGGTCCAATGCCCTTCTGCCATTTTTTCAAGGGGACTTAAACCTGGACAAATTTTCAGTGCTCTGTTTCTATATCTAGTCCTAAATTTGATAAACATCTTCTGGAGCATATACAACAAACAAAGAATCAGGGGGTTCATATTGTTTTTATCTGAACTTGACCTTTAAATAATATCAGGTCAAAATTATATGTGTAAAGCAAACTGAACATTGTTTGAAAATAAGCATGACCTTAAGTCAAAACTAGAGCTTACTACATTTATAAAACTAAACTGGACCCTAACTAGAAATAAATTTTACGTTAACCAGAACTAAACTTGACCTCAATCAGAATTAAATTTGACGTCTACTAACACTAAACTTGATTTATCTGTAACTAAATTGGTCTTTTTTAGAACTCAACTTGACCTTAATTAAACTCAACTTAAAATGAGCTCTACCATAATCAAAGTATTGGTTACCCTAATTTAATATCAAGTTCATTTTAAATTATTGTCTAGCTCTAAATCACATTTTCTACGCACTAATTACTTTAAATATTACTATAGTAAATAGTAAATACATAGAAAGAATATTTTATTGACGTCAAATATATCTCCTTGTGAATCCCCACGGTCAGATTTGAATTTAGTGACATCTCTCAATACAGTTGGTACGTATCCGACTATCCTTCATAGAGATCTGTTGTAAAACCTTTGAACTGGAATTAAATTACTATTTATTCAATTAATTTAATTCAACGTATATATACGTTTCAGTTAATTTAACGGAACCCTTCCACTCGCCCAAGAAAAATGATACGTGAATTTAACCCCTGCAGTACACACAATCCTTTCATTCACTGGAACCGTCAAATTACCATGATCGTCAAATATTACATCTCATATCATATTATGAGATGTAACTTTACAAGGTAAATCGTAACATTTACATAAAATTGAGAGCATATAGAAAGTAGTTTTGGGGAGAGTTGATCAAAGGAGAAATAATTACTTTTCCCTTTGCTTATTTGCACCAGTTGTTTGATCTCATGTGAGAAAGCAGTTCGTGGCTTCGTTCGTTCCAGGGAATCTTCCACCAACTAACTACATGCGCCAGTTACAGTCAAACATCCGCCCTGACCTTCCATATACAGTCAAGCCTTGTTCTACTGGACTCCACCTAGACCCAAGTTTTCCCCCCTTTCTTACCTACTATCCGTGGTAAGCAGTTTTTCCCTCCAGTGAGTTATGGGCTAGCCAAATACTTAAAACAAATCCCATTTGCAACTATACAAGTTCCGTCCTATCGAGGTTTTACTGCGTACAAATCCGTCCTCACCTCGACACAGATATCCCTTATTCAACTGATCACTCCAACAAATTAAATTAAGTCCAAATCCAATTACGTTCCCGCTTACTACCAATCGTTCTGTGTACAGAGAAATCTTACTAAAAGGACTCCCCTTCCAAGATAAATATTTCAAACCAAAGGCTCTGATCTCTTTGACGGGGATAAAATGCAGGATTGTTTCTATATTTTTGAAATACAATCAAACCTTCTTATAATAGAAACATCCCTTAACACACATCATCCCCTTTATAACGATCGATGGCTTCTATATCCAATTGTTCCTGTATTTCTCGAGCGGAGCATTGTCCAGTGTTCCCGGAAGTATACAAAAACTTAAATATTTGCAGTCAAAATGTTTTCCAGTAATAAAATAAGGGTCAGAATTTTAGGGTGCGTAAAAGAAATTGCCCCAAATGAAGTTGTTCAAGAATATTGAGTGACACATTCTTCCTCAAGCATTTCGATACTCTGAATAAGAACCGTCCTTTTTAAAATTCGACCGTTATAAATATATCTGTACATAGGACACACTGTAAGATGACTTTTGAGCATACTTATATTGAAGGAGGGCTGCAATAGCGGGACTTCAAAGTCGTTCCACTTGGACTCCTCCAAAAGACGTCTTTCACTTTCACGCATCGAATCATTCACCTTGTGCCTGGGTGTGTGGAACGAGCTTTCTCTCCAATCAACTTTCACCAGCTATCGTACCATTGGATTCTATGTATACTTATACACAAAATAAAAGTCTACAGTAAACTCTCGCTGTAGCGAGACCCCTGGAAGGAGCAAACAATAATAAAGGAGGTCCTCAGCTAAGAAATTGGCATTGGAGAAAATTCAAATATGCAGAAAGATTTTATTTGCAAAGAAGGGATGGTTTTAAAGGAGGTCTTTTATAGGAAGCTTCGACTGAGCATAAAAATATATTCGAGTGGTATCAAAGGATTGGGCTCATATAAGGTTCCGATAAACACCTTGCTTTTGTTTGCTCTCACCTTATTATTTGATGGAGGGTCGGGTCCACACACAGACAGGTTTCCAAAGCGTACAACTTTCCCTTTCAAAGGCTTTCTCCAATAACTTTCTGCTTTGCTGATCCCCTTCCTATATATAAAGTGGAGAAAATAACCAGAGACTGCGACAATCCGTATTCTTTGTACATGGCTTCAAATGTGTAGTATCCCATGGATACCGTCCTTGGCTTTGTCCCCATAAGAAGTTCAATTCAAACTGTTCAGTGCCAAATCTTTCCGTCACTCTCTTCGCTTCGACCCCAGTCCCTTGGAGTCATGGGAAGTGCACGTGCTGGAAGGGTTATTTGTACAGTAAAAACCTTCCACGATATCACCCACATATAATTCCCAATTTTTTAAACAAAAATTTGACAAGAAAGAAAAATACGCTGGGCTAAATTCACTTACGAAATGAGGGTCATTGTACTGAGGGTTAAGGGCAAGCGCTTTTGACAAATTTATTCTCTGCATTTTGGAGTAAAAACAAAACTTTCCCCTTGATTCCAGAAATATCTGGGAGTAATTCATGGAAATGGTGTATTTTCCGTTTAGTTAAATTACATTTACACAATTCTACTTGTAATCGAAAATGCATCTAGAACGTTTTGCCCCTTAACCACCAATATTTGTTACTAGTGAAGTGAAACTGTTTTCTTTGTCTGCATTCCTATGCGGGCCCTTATAAAGAGGCCGAGCTAAGTTTGTTGCTCTATATTTTTGGAAACATACGGAAGGTCCTTGAAGTGGAAAAAGAGAGACGGAAGCAAAAGGGTCGTGTTTCAATGAAACTTTTCAGTGAATTATGGCTCCTTGTGTTCTGTATAAATTTCCTTTGAAAACTTTCAAATCCTTTTCGAACACACATTTCTCCACACACACACACACATACACTGTGCTTTCACTATACGCTACAAATGCATTTGTGCCTACACATAAATACATTTATGTACATACACATTAATGTACCCACTGGACTTTCTTTGAAATGTCAACTTTCTCTCTGCACATTCATCATGTATCTATAGGTACATATGTAATTATACATATGTACACTTTGTTCGACTTCTGAATGGAGGAACGTGTCTCTTACAGTGGCCCTCTTTTTAAAAGCACCTCTACTAAAAATCAACCCCAATTTGCTCTCATAATTTTGAGCTCCTTTGATCCATTCAAATATGCACGGTACTGCAGGAAATTAAAAAATACAATACGACCCAGTTCCCTGGCTGGTTCTCAGCAATTTTTAGTACAACAAAATTTACATTTTTGATGTTGTCCAGACTGTTATACTTAGACTTGACTTTATACACTCTCACGAGGAAGGACGAATTTTCTGACCTGATATATGTAGGTACCTGGGAATAATTTAAGGAGAAAAACTGCTATGAGTGACTTCTTTTAATGGGACCGAATTTTTATGCTCTTATTTATAAGTGATACATAAGGGGAGGTTCGCCCTTTTATTTGCTCAAACAATAACTTTTGAAGATTTGAAAGGACCTGGAAAATATTTTTAGCTTGTGGAGAAAGTGGCGGTTACAATTTTGGGGTCCGTTATAGAGAGATTTTGTACAGTTCAAATATGTTTATATCGTGAATGTGTTTGGCAGAAACCTGGAGAGTTGACAGCTGCTATGCCCTCATGCAGTAGAAACATTGGGATGGTAAGGAGTTAGAACTGAGTGAAGTTACTTTAATGGGGTCCGTAATAGGGAGTGAGCCACTGTACTGAAAGCAGTACATTGAGGGGATGAAAGTGTCCATGAGGAATATACAGCCATTGAGCCCTTTGACGCATGTTCGGACAAGGGAGGGAGAGCGAGAAAAATTGCTGGAGTCCCCAAAGAGACTTTAGTTAGCCAAATGTCAATCCTACTGACATACTTAACAGTTTATGGACTTGCTTTTTCAGCAACTCCTTCACAGCGCCCCATTCAACTCCCATCCCTTCCTCCGTCGTCTTTCTCTCCTGAAAAATTCATTGTGGAGGGAGTTTATCAACCTGGTTCAAGATAACGGTTCCAAGGCCTCACCCCACCCTCGACAGGTGAAAAATGTCTGTGGAGCCTTTGCAATTTTATTTAGCCATAACTTATAGCTATTTCTCAACCCTGTACTCACACACAAAGAACATGGAAAAGATTTTCCTCCAGATTTTCTTGAATTTCAATGAAATTTCCCTGGAATTGGGGCCACTTCCAGAATTCATCCTCAAGATACACTTTATCACTCAACGACTACGGTGTGTACGCCTGCATTTACAATTTTTTCCCATTAGACCCTCCATATGTGTAACTCCAGATACGTTTACACTCGGAGCCTCTTTACAACGGCAGGCTGTACGTGTGAGAGGACATCCTGGCAACATGTAATTGATACATGTATCTATCTATTTATATATTAGGCTGTTGATCATAGTACAAAATCGATATGACAGTTTCCTGTGCATAATATTTTGAATTAGGCTTCTGTAGTATGTGCAAATGCAGTACTTCAGTAGGGCCAAGATATAAAGCCGGATATTGAAATATCCACTATTTATTGTTAGTTAAAAATTTCCGTTATAACTATTCACAGTAACACCTGGATCTAAGGATCATCGGGGAGTACAGTATTCCGTCTGCTGCTTGTACTGCGACATTACAAATTGCAACTGGTTGGACCTTTTCTTACACTTAATTAGGCATTCGAGCTGTGTGTGGGCAATAATGCAAAAGGTCTTCACACACTTCTAAAGTCTCGGAATTAGGAATGTAATATGTTTTACAAAATCAATTCCTAATCTTTTAAGGCAAAATCAAAATTTGTTTGGATCACAAGCGTGTCCCCAAATATATAAATATAATTGGGACGGGAAAAATTATTTCTCATTAAATTATCATACCCGTATCAGTCTCCGAAGTCCGGGTATCTACGTCTGTCTCTGGTAATTTAATCTCGTAAGATATTTCTAATGATATTAATTCCGATTCACTAGTCATAATTTGCTAGCAAATATTATTGCTCTTTCCAATTATTATTACACATGATTTGAAAATTCTAATTGAATATTTCCACTGTTGGGAATTACAGTTACACTGGATTTGAATCTTAGCTTTGAGGACTGTAGAAATGTGGTGCTTTGCATATGTACGTTGTTGGGATGTGGGACTGAAGAAATATGTACATTTACTTTGGAGCTAAAGTGCATTAGTGCGAGTGGACGAGATGCTACTTCTGTACAGTTTCCAGTATTTCCTATTTGCGTCGTGCCCCTCATTTGGAGGAGTGTCGTCTGTTATATCGAGAGTGTACTATAGTACATACATATATAAGGGGAAAGCAGGAGCCAAAACGAGAGAAGAGAGGAAATTCACGTGTGCGTAACGGCTCAACTGAAACGACCCTTTGAAAGATTCTGGCCGCTGTAGGAAAGGTGGATGGGAGCTGTTGAATGCAGAAGATCTAGTGTTTCCTGAACAGGATCACTGGAAATGGTGGGAAGGACCGTAGGATTTCGTATAAACGAAGTAAACTGATAACCATAGAACTTTACAGTGCATTATTGTTGATGGGACCTCCTTGAAAATGCATGCTCAGTCTAAGAGTAAAAATACATTCTAAATCAGCACAACGTAGTTTTTTTCTTTTACAAACGTTGTCCTGTTTCCAAGAGTTATGTTGAGCTGCTTTTATGAACGCTCTTGACTGCAGGTCGTGTACTGTATAGGTACAGAAGGACGTTACTTTTTCCTTACGGTTTTTTCCTACTCATTTTCCCACACGCACTTTCTCTAGAAAGTCAACTTTTTGAACTCAAAACATGAAAGGGTGCTTTTCAAAAGGGATTAAATACCCAACTGGCATGGTAAAATGAACCAAATTCAAAATCCCATGTTTAACGCTCTCTGTAGATATAGATACTCTAACGCCCCTGTTCTCAAATCATAACAAATTCTGTTATTGCTCGTGCTTTCATATGGGAAAAAATTTAAATGCCCTACAACAGGGAAACTTGGCTAACATAAAAAGGTTATAACAATAGTGACCACTATAACGAGATTTGATGTTAAAAAAGGTGGTTAGCAGGTGGATAATAAATAAAAGTTTTGGATGAAGCTGTATGCAAATTTTGCTTTCAACCGAAACAGCATCTAGAACATTTTGGCTCTTCACCGAGGCTCTCTGGTGAAAAGTACAATTGTTTGGACGCCAATGCAAATCGTGTTTTGACCACGGGATCACTATAACGAAGTATTTTTGTCCTAGGGAGGTCCATAACAAAAATTCTACCGTATGAACAAAATTGTGTTTTGCATTTATACATTCATATAGAAACTATGTAGAGTACATGTGTATGTCCCGCAAAACAATATTGTATTATGACATCCTGTAGATTGAGGATCTATAATAATTGTATGCACAAATTAAAACTGAAACCATGGTTTGCAGAATTGCCGCGTAAAAAATTTAGAGCAGAAAAAGCAACTCTTAAAAAAGGACCCTTGACAATAAAGTTACTACAAGTTTTATTCCAATTTTTCATGATAGGCAAAAAATATGGACTAACTTCCAACAAAAGCGAGCCGGAAAAAATGATAATCTCATATTCCGTGCTTTATGTATTGCGGACTCTGATCCATTCATTAGGGAGTCCGGGAGATTGCGTTGAAGGTGATGATAGGGAAAGAAAGGGTATTGAGGGAAAGTGGGATTTATTGAATTTTAATGGCCGGAGTTCGTCGGAGTGGAACCCAAATAAAAAGGCGGGAATAAAAATCCTGTCGGGAATAAATCATTTTCACGTTTCTCCTTTCTCCCCCGAAAAATTGCCACGAGTCAAAGCGGAGGGAAGCATTTTCATAGCGTCCACGCTTCCACTTTTCCAGGGGAAAGCAAAAAGAGAGAGAGAGAAAAGTGACCAACTGGATGCGTACCTTTGAAAGGGAATGTGTGAGGGCATGAAAAATGGCAATAATTGCGATGATTAATGGCGTGATCAACACATGTGAGAGAAATAAAACGCCTTGATTTCATTCAGCATACAGTGAGAATGTTAAAAGAGGGGAAGCTGGACTGGGTATTTTTAGAAAGCAAAATATGTAGGGAATTTACAATAAAAACGACCCTTAGTATAAAGAACTTTTCCTTTCTAAAAAGCGTTTTGTTCCTTCACAAGACTCAATTAACATTTTAAAATAATTTAAGTTAGGGGGTTCATATATGAATGGGTTTGAAAATATATTCAATCTTTCCTCGCTTGCTATTATTTTTTCCCAACTGCAGCAATGATAACTCCAAGGTTAAAGCTAAATTAATTTGAAAAGGAAGTCACTGATATTAAAATCACACAATGTATTTTTATACGGAGAAAAATAAACATGGGGTCAAAAGGTAAAAAGTCAAAATTTTTTGAGCACTACACAGAATGTTAAAGTAATCCAGAGAAATGAAATAAAATGCACAAGGGGATACATTATACACACAGTGCACTGTACATGCACATGTTTGCCTCTGAGTGGATTTACACAAGCTCAATTTCCGTGTTCTCCCCTCTTTCTATATAATCCTGACTGGACAAACAAGCTCGCCGCTCATGTAAATATTGCTTTAATTTTCCTTATCTCCTTTACAAGTGCATACTAATGTGCAGTACACTAAGCATAGCAGGACCCCCTGAAGTAATCAAATATGGCGTGGTTTGTTGTATGTCCATCTATGCTTTTCTGGACCTAAAAACACGTAGTATTACAGGATTTCAGGTTCACATCATTTGGACTAAAGAGAAAATGCTCTTATAGGAGGAATTTTAGACAGTGAGACTCCTTTGTATAAATACATCGGATTTGAAGGCCCCAAGGCTGTTTACATTTTCAGAAGGAGAGTATTCTCTAGTGAAAGCACTTTCCTGCTTTCACCACACATAAATGTGCATTCTACTATAACATGACTTATTTCTAATTGTAGGACGTGCTTCCCGCTCATGTCAAAATGTACACCGATTGTATGTACACACAGTCTACACTCGTTATAACAATTCACTAAAACGATCACAGAACATTTTAAGGATATTTACGTACTGTTTTTAGAAATATGGTAACTAAATTGGGAATTCCATTGTTGTGAGTAATGATTTCAGCGTTTAGGGATTAAGAACTAATTGTAAGAATGGCGAAAAGTAAGAAAATGTGTCATGCAAAAATATTTAGAGTTGTGTACATTGTAAGCATTGAAAAGAGGAGCTGGAAATTCTGATCGGACAATATCAGAAACTTGGTGCTTCCAATAAAGAGGGAACTTGACCGCGACAATACAACGCATTGGACTCCGCTGAGTAAACAATTGACAGTTTTATGGCCTTATAAAACTTGGAAGATTTTTACCTCTCTCGACCTTCCCAAGCCTATATCTATAATTAGTGCTATAGAATTATCTTGTCACACTGACTCGTGAAACGTTTGTTTCATTTTTGGAATCTGGTGTGTTCATTGTTTTGTTCTTATTGCAAACTTCATGTTGATATTTTGGATAAATACGCATGACTTAAATTAATAAACAAGCATTCCATCATTCAATGTTTACCTGTCACTACGAGTTTACGCACTAGTTTTTCACATCCTTAAAACCTCGTGAGACGTTAATTATCAACGAAAGGAATTTTCAGTCAAATATAATAGATATGTGCCGTATGATGTATTGATTTCTGTCGTAAATTATTTATAGTATTACTTTCGCCTTAATTAATTCCACGAAGGAAAACCGAAGCCTTGGTCAAGCAACGTTATCGAGGACTCTGATGTGCATAAATTAACTAGAAGAGAAAGTTACTAAAGGAAAAATTAACTGCTTATAGAGACGAACACACAGCACATGTTTTTTAATCATTTAAAAAATGAACTTTTAAAATTTAGAATTTTGCAATTAATATTGTGCTGACATTGAGGTTCACTGCAAATCCTGATTCAAAACTTTCTCCAGGTACTTTCACTTAAATGAAATAAAATCCATAAAATCGCCCTCCCGAATTTTGGAAGTAAACGACCGCTTTGCTGCTTAATCTCCCACCGGTGTATCGGCCCGTGATGGGATGAAGGATCAAGTTGTAAATCTTACGTGAAACAGTCCTGAAACTCAGACATGTTCCAAATCCCTTCCCAAGCTTTCCCAATCAACTCAACCGAGGAATGCGTTTAATCCGTGGAAAGCTAATTTGTTATCGTTTTAGGCTCGAGAGCTTCACAACGTTCAATAAGCAGAGTGAAAGTTGGGTGAAAGTCCTGTAGAGTATAGTCTTGCTACCAGATCACCCCTCACAACACAATATTTTATAAACACTCCCTTAACTCAATGTAAAATTCTAACCTGGAAATTATAAAACTTGAGAGAAATTTGGTGTATTTTAGATGAGGGTACAACAAGGGTGCACTGTATATGTGGAGACTTAAGTTGAATCCCCTTCACGTCACTTTGCATCGTCTTTGAAATCAATTCCCCTGAAATTGTGTTGCGATGGCTGTCTCCCTTAATTTTGCTAAAAAGAGAGAAAGTGAAAGCTGGTGAAAGTTGGAGAATTTTTTTTAATTCCAAGATTTACGCCCTCATATTTCAGATTTACATGGAGAAAACAAGACAACAGCCCTGTCAAGTATATACCTCATGGGGAAGGAAATACGCAAAGTCGTACAGTGCGCAAGCTATATAAAAGTAGCAGAAGTAAACTTAAAAATTTCCCTAAGATTGTTAAATTACAACAAAATTTGGAAAGAGGAAATAATAAATTGTGGGATAGTTTCAATATAAATTATCTTCGAATACTTTATACGAATGAATGCTTTCTTCAAGAGGGGATTTGTATAATACGAATAGACTGTTGTCTATTGTGGCAAGCAGCTTGTGAATATCCGAATCTTATATATGTTTAAAGTTGAGACAAAAAATGAGGAAACATTTTTGCTCTGGCATAAATTGTGGGGAATATTTTTTAGACTAACGGCGCTAAAAACCTCACATGAACATGTACATATGTACATATGTATTCATACGATTTTTTCCAACGGAATTCAGTTCGAGATCTTACAACAAATCGCTCATATTTTCATACACAGAGCTTTTGATAAGAATGGGATAATGTTCGGTTACGAAAAGGAAAGAAACGTGACATTCAAAGAGAACGCTAACTTAACGAGAACGGGAAGATATTTCATAGGGAAAAGAGCGGGAATTTAATGTGAACGGGAATTCGTCCAACAAAGAAAACGCGATCTGAAAATTTAATCTGAATTAAGAGAACGGGATTAATTATTGATCGAGAACGGTTCCGTAATAGTACGAGAACGTGATGCAACATCAATAACTAATCAAAACGGGATTAACTGTTGAACGAAATTAGGATCGATGATTGAATGAAACTGAGCAAAATAATTGGACGAATTTGGGAACGATAATTGGGAACAATATTAGGAAACCATAATTAGTAACGATGGTTTAACAAAATTGGGAACGATTGTTGAACGAAATTGGGAACGACGTTTGAACGAAATTGGAATCCTTTATTGAACGAAATCGGAATAGTTTATTGAAAGAAATTGGAAAATATCATTAAACAAAAGTGGAATAGTTAATTTAGCAAACCTTGGAACGTTGATAGAACGAAATTACGAGCAAAAATTGAACTTGAACGATGCTTGAATTAATTATAAATCTTTTGAATCTTTTGAAACCGAATAGTAAAATCATTCGATTGGTTAAATTGATCGTGTCATAATGCATCGTATTTTAATCAAAATAACAACCACTGGAGCAGCAATCCAACAATATTTCGAGACAATAGCAAATCCAGTCCGCAAGAACGTTCAAAATTGACCGAAACTTTTAAACCACCCATAAGAATTTAAATTCTGAGCCAGTGGCGGCCATTTTGAAATCACTAAACACCTTAAAAATGAAGTTCGAGAAAATCACAGATGAAAGTACTGAGAAAATCGCTGGGAGAATCCGTTATATAGAAAACGATGAAAGAAATTTGAAGTTGATCAAATAGACTTTAGAGTGGTGGAGAGGGGAGGATTTGATAGGTAATTTATTGGCTTGGAGTAAACTAGGCCTTGGGTGGTTTCTGGGAGAGGGGCGAAGCGTGTGGGTATTAAATTGGGATCAATAAACGTATGCATGGTCACAGATATGGACCTGTGTGTACATTTATCATTAACTATATGTCCACACTTGGATGAGTCTGCCCGCAATGGAACTTGAGCACAGTATAAAAAATGCCCCTTACCAGCCCCGGAATTCTACACACAGTTGGGAATCACAGAGCAAATGTTATTTTCACGGGAGTCGAATTCCCTGATAACGGACTCAGACTGAGGCAGATTCCTCTACATCCTACAGTCAGCCATCACTATGAGGGGCAACCCGGAAAATATTTATCCCTCCTGGCTAAAAATACCATTTGATTTCCATGCAAAAATATTTTATTACATTTCAAAAAGTAAAGTAAAATATTTTCTGAATGAGGGTCCCAATAACCAGAGTCTTCTCTGGAAGTGTTCTAATATCCGGAGAGATGACGTTCGAGGAAAATTCGGAAAATACGAAGTGGTGAAAGTGTTTTTGGCACTGGGTCGAGATCTTTTGACAAGGAGAAAGTTTACTCTTTATGCTTTTCAATTGGATCTAAAAATGGGTTTTAAATTCAATGAAAATGTTTGGAAATATTTTATTTCGCAAAATTGGGGCTGTTTTGAGGGTTTCCCTTATAACGAGCGCAGACTGGAATTGTGTTGGGGATAATAAAATAAATATGGAGTGTTCCCCGAGGAGAAGGCTCTTCATGGACCTTCCCTAAATCTTTAGCTCTGTCGTTATCTCTGACCCTGAAATGCTCACAAAGGTACTGCACCAATGCCCGTATTAATATCATTATCTTCCTGAATTTTCCCACGACCCCGGATCCTCCTCTCATTGTCTGTCTCATCTCTTTTTTAGCTTCATCCACATATGGGCCATATGGCGTCATATAAAGCAATTAAATCCCCAAAGATACATATTGCCAGTGAAGATGCGGAATGATCTGGATGGTAAGCATGATATACATGACATGTGTATCATTTATCCTCTTCACCGACAGTATGTTTTACGAAAGGAAAATTAAAATAAAAATTGAATACTACAACGTTTTAAGTTATTGATTAAAAAATATCGAATTTTTTAAAAAAGAAGCTCCTTTTAAGGTAAGGTTTTTTTGGGGGCAAAATTAACGGAATCTAATTGGTAGTCCCCTACAATGAGGTTTTTCCGTATTTGCAAAAGGACAATGTATCAAAGTCTGTTGTCTCGAACTATGGCCATTTCAATGCGGGGGAAAATATCGGGAAAAATATAAGCTGGTGTGTTTGTCTTGGTAATAAATCAGGGAGGAAAAAAATACGTGGGCTCCGAACGGAAGATGCTACTTCAATGCATTACTGTGTACTCTGAGTGTAACAACATCCACTACAAGAGCATGCACTGGGTATGGGCAAAATTTTTGAATATATTCCCATGTAACGGAAAGGTATTTTTGTTAAGAGTTTTTATATGTAATTTGAAGCGGGGTTTTGGTTGTTTTGGGATAGGGTAGTTAGAGTGAGATTAGACTTCACTTTTCCTGTACCCTTCCCAATCAATAAAAAAACATGTATTTGAATTATTTCGGGAGGAACAACAATCTCATACATTAGCATCAGCATGCACTTACTGTCAGTGAGACATTTGAACCAGTTCAGTGGGAAGGTAGTAGGAACCAAATACAATAAAATTTCAAGAATCTGGAAGGGATGTTGAAGTGAAGTTGACCTGAACTTGACCCATAACTTTGTCAAGTTACTCAGGCGGTATAATTGGTCTAAATTTAAACTGGATATAAATTGACCCTCACTATAGACTCACAATTAATCTGGACTTTGAAATTTGACCCCAACTTACTCAAAGTTAAAGGATGAGGGAGGGAAGGTGGCAAATAATTGACCTGAACGCGATTCAAGGTTGACCACTTGGTCTAGATCTATATTTGATCATACTTGGGCCCGAAAGGTCAAAATTGTATCTGTAAGTTAAAATTTTGGAACAGTACAAAGCCTGCTTAATTGAATTGAATATGTGTGACCCATTCCAAACCGACCTGCCTTCTACATGACCCATTCTACACACCCAAATCCACATGTGGTTGACCCATTCTGAACCCAACTCTACATGCAATTTACTTATTCTAATTTGTCATGTACTTGACCCTTTCTTGACCCTTTCTTGACACAATTCAGCTTGCGCTTGACCAATTCTAGACCCGAATCGCCTCAATCTAAAGCAATTTGACTTGCATTTGACCCATTTCTAGAAAATGTAATACACATTTGATCCATTCTAGGCCAAATTTGACATAACCCTATTCGACATGCGCTTGACCCATTCTAGACCCAACTTGACATGCATTTGACCCGTTCTAGACCCAACTTGACATGCATTTGACCCGTTCTAGACCCAACTTGACATGCATTTGACCCATTCTAGACCCAACTTGACATGCATTTGACCCGTTCTAGACCCAACTTGACATGCATTCGACCCATTCTAGACCCAACTTGACATGCATTTGACCCATTCTAAAGCTTGCACTTGTCCTATTCAATGCAAATTTAATACGCACTTAGTCCATTCTAGAGCAAATTAAATACTCACTTGACCCATTCTAGATCAAATTCGACCTACATTTGACCCGATCTAAACTGCATTTCAACCTATGTACAACCGGCGTTTGACCTTACCCAGTCTGAAAGTTGACCCTCACCTGCAATCCCAGATGCATATCTTGAAAAGGAAATAAGCAGATTGCCTTGAAGATTGGAGTCCAGGTTGAACTCCTGGAATGGAATGGTCCATGACACGCAGGCTAGAATCGATCTAAAGAGGGGAAAAAAGTCTAGGAATTGTAAGAGCACAAAGGATCAGGTAAAGGGAGTAAATGTACATACGAGGTAAGATATAACGTTAAGAAAAAAGTATTTGCATCTCCCCCTCTCTCCTTCGAGTGCTTTAGGTGATGCAGCTTCTGGGATGGGATCTTGTTGGTCTACTTACCCAGTTCGGAGAGGTGGATGTGACCTGGATGTTGGACTGGAGGAGGTTGGGGAGCGGAGGAGATAAGAGCGAGGGTGGTTGGGAGCGTTTGGGGATCATGTTCTCACGGACTGGAACTAATGCCTTGAGCACATTTTTAGCGAGATCTATGAATCTATTTGACTGTCGCTACGCTTACTTCCACTTACGACTCCTATAAATAAGCCCTCACTGCCCTTCGCCTCTATCTTCTCCCATGGCACTATTTACATCCCGAGTCATACTGCGTCCATTCCCATATTTACGTCTCCCTTTAGCTATGCCCATTTTATAGCCCACTATTCAGTCATACACAACTCAAGTCATATGGACCTCCTTAACGGCCATGTGTTCCGCTACTCTTGCCCTTCCCACGCTATTTATGTACCATCAACACACGTACAGTCAACTCGTATTATATCCTACTCCCTTATAACATCTTATTTTATAATCCAAACCTGCTTCAACATATTCCCTATTCACGCAATGATAAGAATTATTATTCTTATCTTCATGTGAAAAATATATACAGCGAGGTCTCGTCAGGTTGGACTTCATTTTAAGAGAGAATTTTGACACGTGCTGCTTTTTTTGTACGTGAGAGCATGCCGGCATTTGTAGTGGGAAATTTGAAAGCTTTCATGACCATCGTTATAAAGAGGGTTGATGGTATAAATTTGATGTTGAGGCGTCATGGGAATGGCTAAAAGGATAATAGTACCTGGATTTGTATGGGGAAAGTTGGAGATGTTGTAAGGGTAACTTTCACTCTGGACCTTGGAAAGGAATGCCTTCCTATGGATGTTGACATTGTGGATTTGGGGGCGGGGAATTTGAAAATTTACTTCTTTCGGGGGGTTTCTTAGGGAAGAACGGAAACAAGGGAAAAATGATTTGCTATTGGAGTTATCACATAAATTTCCGTGGATTTTTTCAGGAATAGGAATTGGGCAAGTTTCGACAGATTTACAAATAGTTTTCTACTTCATTGCGAAGCTTTCCCCTCGTCTTTTTCTTCCTTGTCTGTAGCTCACCTTATAAGAGGATCTTCTGTATCTATACTAATAGGATATACTAAGCCTAAAAAACTACATGACGAACACGCTCTCGGTGGAGGCTGCAATTGAAGTACACACAAAGCAAGAAACATCTGAATATTAAGGTCGAGTTTGAGTTACCATTTTAAATTCAAGTTTACAATTTCAGGTTTCAGTTCCCGTTTTAAATTCAAGTTTACAATTTCAGGTTTCAGTTCCCGTTTTAAATTCAAGCTAACAATTTTAAGTTTGAGTGGAGGATTTCAATTTGAAGTTTGTGTGTACGTTTTCAAATTTAAGCTTGTCTATACATTTTCAAATTTAAGTTTGTCTATACAATTTCAAGCTCAAGTTCAAGTTTGAATTTACATTTTTAAGTTCAACTTTGAGTGTACAATTTCAAGTTCAACTTTGAGTGTACAATTTCAAGTTCAACTTTGAGTGTACAATTTCAAGTTCAACTTCAAGTGTACAATTTCAAGTTCAACTTTGAGTGTACAATTTCAAGTTCAACTTTGAGTTTAAATTTCAAGTTCAACTTTGAGTTTAAATTTGAAGTTAAAGTTTGAGTATTGCTAAAATTTGGATACTAACGTATACAGTCACTGCTGGCCATAACGGACCACATTGTAGCAACCTTTTAAATATTCAAACACTCCCGTTTAATGCTATGTTAACTTTTCCTTACCACGGAAAGTACATATCTACTGGACATGACGGATCCTTTAAATATACATAAGAAAATTCAAACAGGGCACTTGCCATATCGGACTTTCGAGCTCGTCTAAAGATAGTCCCTCGTATCATTTAAAATTTGGAGTATAATTACATATGCGTGCGTAAGGAGGGCTCTTCTTGTGAGGGTATGTTGCTTGCCGTAATTTAGAATTGATATTGATCGAGTGGAAGCTTGCCATTTGCTTACGTGGATTTGGTTTTGGGGAAGAAGAAGAGTGAAAGAGTCCGAGTTGAGTAAGTTACGATATGCATTTGAGCACTTGGAACGAGCCGCACAGTTGTTGGCAAGATTTCATCCTCGCTCTCTTTCTCTCTCTTTCTCTCTCTTTCTCTCTCTTCCCTTCCCCACTCGCATGCTCCTTCCCTTCCTCTCCCTTATCACATATGTACGCACACGTACATACATGCATATGCCACACGTACGTCCACGCATCCCTTGTCAGATATAGCCCCAGTCCCACAACAACTTTCCCTCAAAACTCACACACGCCAAAGACCTTCTCCGGGAATTGAGGAGGAAGCAGCGCCTCTCTCGGGGGACTCAAACTCCATATTAAACCTATAGCCCAGGAGCCACGCATGACAGCTATAACGTACCTACGGACTACATATGCTCAACCCAGTATACATACGCAGTACACTGTTATAAATACACGAAACTAATGTTACGGACCCCGGTATAACGCACCCATCAAAATTACTTACTCTTCCCAATTGCTACATTAAATTCCCCTCCCTCCCTGGATTTTTTTTCCAGCTAATTTAAGTTTCTAGCAACTTGTTCTGCAGTAAGACTCGCTATAAAAATCAAATGTAAAATTTAATTAAATTTATTTTCTAACTTTAAATTCTAAGGTGGAAATGTAGGGATCGGATACATTGAGAGAGCTGTCATACAGAGTGTCGACTGTACTTTGATGTTAATGAATCTGCATAGAGTGGAGTACGGCATACAATTAAGATAAAAGTTAGAAGATGAAGGGGGAGGGAAATTGAAGGAATTTGAATGGAATTTTGTATAGGGCGGAGGATGACTTAAATGAGGGGTTGCGAGACCTGAGGAGGAAAGGGACTTCCAGCCTTGACTGGTACTGATTGTGGGGCGAAGTGAGAGAAAGTGTGGAGCAATTCCTGCCACCCGTTTCACTTCCCTTCTGCCACTAATCGCTGGATATCGTTGAACAAACGACGCTCTTCTCCTTAATGTTTACGACGCTTCCCATCACACACACACACACACACAAACACACACACACACACACACACACACACGCACACAAAATGTCTACATAGAACTCGTTGCGCAAACAATGCCACGCGTCTAATACTTTCTAATGCTTCCATCCTCATTCCAAATATCTCACTTTCTTTTCTTCTCCAACGCTCCCCACCAACTGTCACAAAACACAAAAATCTTTCATTTCCGCTTCCTCCCAATCGCCAATTCTTACGTGTGTGTCTTCTCCTCGGCTCCTTTCAGAAGTCCCTCATTTACTATGCGAGGATTGTCTCAACGTTTTTGTTTAAAGTTAATAGTAGTTATGTGGCGTAACCAAACAGTGTACGATCGCTGTAACAGAACTCCAAAGAGAAATTTCCAACTTACCCTTGACCATAAATTTGACAGTAAATCCGGTCATAAACTTGACTCAACACTTGACCAAAACCTGACCTTAACCTTGAGCCCAAATTTGGTCCAAATCCTGGTAATAAACCATGATCTGAAGTTGAACTTGCACTTGGCAAGAAGCTGATCCTTAAATTAACCTATACTTGACCTTATGATGGACCATACTCAGCAATGAACGCAGGCCGGGCCAAAAATATGCCTTAAACTTGACCACAAAATTGACCTTTATAATGTGACTCTAATTTTATTGTTAAACTGACCGTAAATGCGACCCTAAACTTTATCATAAAACTGGCCTTAAATGTGACTCTAAACGTGGTCATAAAACTGAGTGTAACTGTGGCCCTAAACTGGTTCTTAAACTGACCGGAAATTTGGCCCTAAACTGGATCATAAAACTGGTCTTAAATTTGCCCTACAGTTGACCATACTGACCTTAAATTTGACCTACAGTTGATCATACTGACCTTAAATTTGACCTACAGTTGGTCAAACTGACCTTAAATTTGACCTACAGTTGGTCATACTGACCTTAAATTTGACCTACAGTCGGTCATAAACTGACCTTAAATTTGACCTACAGTTGATCAAACTGACCTTAAATTTGATCTACAGTTGATCATAAACTGACCGTAAATGCGCCCTGAAGTTTACCATATGATCGAATATACTCAGCACCGCTCAACTATAATTTGACCATAAAACTGAACCTAAACCTGACCCTACAGCTGATTTCAAAACTATCCATAAATTTGATCTCAACCCAAATTATTTCTGAATGGATAGAAAAACATGCGAACACCTTCCCCTTTACCATACAATGAATTAAATTCTTCCCAAGTCCATTCTCCTCAGAAGCCATTCACCTTCCAAGCTATTTACAAATACACCTACACATAGACAGCGTACTGTAGGTGCATTTGAAATTGCACTTGTACTCTATCCCAGGATGCATTACATGCCACCACATTACCCAACTCTGAATAAATGCCAGATAAAGTAAATAAATTCCGGAGCAGTGACACAATGCTGATAAGATCCAAGCGTCATTTGGGAAATGAAGTCAAAAGAGCCCCATGCTATAAAACCGCTGTGGACTTAATTTCGGAGGGAAATTCCGTCCCATAAACATCTTACCCAAGTCACCTGCGCCTTTATAGTACACCGCACCAATTTTCCCTACAAGGGCCCCCTTGTTATCACCAACCCTCTTTTTTAAGTCCCTCTCCATACATTCACAACAATATTTACAAGACCTAATTTTCTCATCCTCACAAAAGCCAACAAAATAATAAACCCCATCATAAAAAGATTGTCTCAGCTATAGGGCTACCAATTCAAAATTTAATTTCCCGCTCTGCCAATTTTGGTCCAAATAAAAATACTCCTTGTAAATTCTCACTTTAACAGAGCCCTTTATAAGAGGCTCATTTTAACATTTCGACACTTGCAATTATTGACAATTTTATTGTCCTTTTTTACTTTCATTTTACAATTCAAAACAATTTCGGAAATTCCTCTTGCAAAAAAACAATCCGAATATTTTTGAAAGAGGATGTTGTTAATAATAGGGGTGCTCCACCAGGAAAACTGCACTGTATGCAACACTTTAGATTAGAAATGATGACCTAGTATGGAACCATATGATAAGAGCCTCCAGTTTATATGGCAAGAGTCAATTGGAGACATTTATGCGTGAGTAGCTCCATACAGTCCGTGTGTGTGGACACTTAAGCAAATGAGCAAATAATTTCTGCCGCGAAACAATGACAGTTTTAGCGCCCGGCTCCTCTATACCGTGCATTTCATCCTATAATATTTATCTACATATTTATGTACACCCGTATTAACAAATGAGGGGCTTATCATTCCGAGTATGTACCTCAAAGGAAAGTGATACGAGCGGTAAGTATAGGAGCATACAATAATTATGCATTCGGGGTCGCCCAAAACATTTCTCCCTCTGGGGCTTTTACAAAAAATGCAGTTCGAAAAAAGCGATTGTCTACATCTTGTACCTTTAGAATTTTTTCTAAATTTAAAATGCTGTTTTTTCAAAAAGTAGTTTTTTTTAAATGTGTACCAGCAAATTTTATTATACAAATAAATTTTCTAAACTGAGAGAACAAATTTGCTGACAAAAATTGTAAAAGACTTACATTTATTTGCTGAAAAGAAAGAATAAAATTTTGCTTTGGTCTTAAATGACGCATTCAGAGAATTGATTGAGAGGGAAAAGTGACTGAACCTGAATTTCCAATCTGACGAATTTGTGAGCTGATGGGGAGGAAAATGTTGAGTGACACTCTGAATCATTGCCGGTATTGCTATTTGTGCATGTACAGCGTCTAATGGTGTATTTACGAAGCTGTGAGAGCGTGTAAAGGGAGAAGGCGAAAATTGTGGAGATAGAGCCGGGCTCCGGCGGTGTAATTTAAATACCAGGAGAGTGCTAAAAGTAAAGCATGGCCGTAATACAAAATAAGTGTTTAGCAAACATGGAATGTTGGCGAGTAATAATAATAGAGGATGACGTTCCTCCTCCTCCTCCTCCTCCAATGCCGCCTCCTCTCTCTCTCTCTCTCTCTCTCTCTCTCACAATCTAAACAACATTGTAATTTGCACAGGAGGAAATATTATGTGACGGATATAATTACCTATGGATCCGGTTCGAAGGACCATTTAATGTTGGAGCCTAAAAGGGGGATCAGAACACATGTGTGTGCATAAGTGAGTGCATAGGAATTATATATAGAGACCCTCACATTCCTTATCTGCCCCTCATCCCCTCCTAATTCCCACTAGTGTCCTCACACACGCACATCCCATTACAGGCATTTACATATGTAGTCTATCGCTCCCACTTTTGTCCCGAGCCACACATGCAATTATCAAGTTACATGAGGACTCATGCGGTCTCCCGTGCCCCCTCAACATTAAAATGCGGTAAGGGAGAACAATGATATGCATACGCATATACTATGTATGTCCGGCAATTAGACTCACACTCATTTCATGTCTCCTACAAATTGCACATGCTATGGGATTTCCTATTCCTTCGTCTCTAAATACATGTAACAACGGCTGTAATGAGCGGCTGGCGGGCACCTACTGTATTTCAGTTACGGCAAATGTCAGGGAGCCTTCTGGTCAAGGAAAAACGGAAATTTGGCTCAGATTTTTTAAGTTTTAATTTTAAGGAATTAACAGTTATTTACAGAAATGTATTGTTATGTTAAAGTCAAATGGGGGTTCTACAGCTTTAGATTGTCTCATGCTCGTGTTACATTCAAATTTCGAGCCTAGGTACAGTTCAGGAGTTCAAGTTCGTTTTGAAGTTGAAGTTTGTTTTGAAGTTGAAGTTTGTTTTGAAGTTGAAGTTTGTTTTGAAGTTCAAGTTCGTTTCGAAGTTCAAGTTCGTTTCGAAGTTCAAGTTCGTTTCGAAGTTCAAGTTCGTTTCGAAGTTCAAGTTCGTTTCGAAGTTCAAGTTCGTTTCGAAGTTCAAGTTCGTTTTGAAGTTGAAGTTTGTTTTGAAGTTGAAGTTTGTTTTGAAGTTGAAGTTTGTTTTGAAGTTGAAGTTCGTTTCGAAGTTCAAGTTCGTTTCGAAGTTCAAGTTCGTTTCGAAGTTCAAGTTCGTTTCGAAGTTCAAGTTCGTTTCGAAGTTCAAGTTCGTTTCGAAGTTCAAGTTCGTTTCGAAGTTCAAGTTCGTTTCGAAGTTCAAGTTCGTTTCGAAGTTCAAGTTCGTTTCGAAGTTCAAGTTCGTTTCGAAGTTCAAGTTCGTTTCGAAGTTCAAGTTCGTTTTGGAGTTCAAGTTTCTTTTGAAGTTCAAGTTCGTTTTGAAGTTCGAGTTGTAGTTGAAGTTCGCGCTCAAGTTCAAGTTTGTATTCAAGTTATGCTTCTGTAGTAAAATTGTATATTTATTTTCAAAGTAAAGTTGAAATTTCGGATAATGTTTAAGTTCAAATTTTGCTTCAACCTTAAACTTGAAGTTTGGCCTCCAATTTAAATGATAAAGTTGAAACTGAAGTTTGTGGTTTGGGTTAAAATTGGAATTACTGGATTGTCCCTTAAGCTGTAGTCTCAGTTGAAATTACATTTCAAGTTTGTGTTCATGTTGAAATTGAACTGGAGTTGGTTACTCTGACGACCAGGATCTTGTAAAATGTTGAGTATACACTCGGGGCCTTCATGCAGAATTTCTTCTGAATCGCTAATTAGCTCTGAGAGGTTTTACTCCGAGCTCTCCTGATTTTGACGAACGCTTGTTAAATAATTTCTAACCAGCAGATCCCGCAATTACCGTATACATGCTACAATATGCCAACAGCCTGTAAATGCAATTCCCTCCAATTTGTACCATTTTATACAAAGCCATGCATACGTCCAAATAACAACACGACTCTTACCCTGCAGTACATACAATACTTTTTGAATTATATATCCGCAGTGGACTCCCTCTATGCCAGACCCACTTACATGAGCATGTTCTCCTCCAGAGCTAAAATAGATACGTCCGTTCTTTTCTACCACCTTGATTTTTCTTCTTAAAACAGTTTGTACAGTAGACTCAATACAGTCGTCAGCTTTAAAAAAAGTAAGGTTTACCTTTTTTTTTCTTTTTTTTTAAGTGTAAAAAAATCATAAAACGCTTTAACTAACACAATGTAATTTTCCCTCATAATAAGAACGCATTTCATTACAAGAGTCAACATCCTCTCCGTTATCGGTGCTGGTACATAGAAATAGCACTCTGATTCGAATATACAAAAACAAATAAAAATTTCAGAGGTACTGTAATATGTAAACTGGACTGTACACCCATGTACTTGCTCCTTGTAACTACATACAGGTTGCTGTATACATACATATGTACATATGTCCGTAAATAATAAAAGGATGTTTGACACAGTCTTACAAAGGTTTCCTATCCACAGGATGTACTTGGTGAAAATAATGCTTTGCTTATATCGTGTACGAAATGATGCCTCGGGAGGATGTTGAGTGAGACACAAAAGTTTTTCTCTGTATAGATACGAAAAGGAAATAAATTTTAAACCGTGCTTCACACCAGTTTCCCGTCCAGAGCTCAGCCCTCAGTCTCAAATGTTTCCTTCCACGTTTCATGCCCCGCACTTTCCCAGGCTCACTTTTTCACTCTCTCTCTCTCTCTCTCCCTCTCTGCGAAATACACTTTTCCCCTCTTTCCCTTTCAAACCGTATACGGACTCACTAATGGATGGAAGTTTGGGTTGGAAAAGACGTGGGAAAGGTACAAGGGTTAAATTGTTACTTCCACTTGACCAATGCTTTAAATTATTTCTCCAAAAATGTCTTCAACGAAAGAAAAAAAAGTGTCCACAAAAAAAAAAGTAAACATCTCTCAAGATCTTAGCCCAGACCTTATTCCTGCAGGTACAGTAAAATTTGATTGTAACAGATGCTGCAAAAAAAAACCCATATAGGGAGACCATATTGTAGGTTTAGGATTGTCCTAGAAAATACGCTTATTCTAGGAAACACTGCATTTTTTGCACATTCATAATATATATATGTACATATGTATATTGTATATATGTGGGGTTAGGTAACTGATGGGAAATTTTATTCTATTTATGGTGTGAATTTAGACAGGATTTTGACGCCGTGTGAAACCATAATTATTATAGAATCTTCAGAAATGGAATCTTTTGTAGATAGATTGGAGAAAGGGGTAAAAAATAGAAATTTAGCCTCGGATAGGTAATTTGAACCGGATTTTTTTTTCAAATGGAGAGGAGAGAGAGATCCCATGCTGAAAATGAAATGAGGTCTCGGTCTCTCCAACAATCTCTAACTGTTTTTCCTCCTCCGAGGGGAACGCATGAGGGACGCTTTTTTTCTCTAAATTCAACTGTACGTAAGCTTATATTTAAAAACAGGGCTCCAATCGTGTCCCAGTAATTTAAGGAAATCTCAGTTAAGGGGCTTAAAAATGTTGGGAAATTATCTGAACATTTTTGTTCAATAAAAATTTGGCAGCAAAATTATACTGGAGCCTTAATTAGAAGAAAATTCCTAATTCAATAAAAATTGACGTAATATTTTTTAAAACAGTAGTAAAAGTTGGAAATGATTTTGGTAATTTTTGTGAAAAAATAGATATTTGATAAAACTAGGGAGTGAAAAATTGTGGTCAAAAGTCAGCTCGTAGTTTTCATTTGAAAATTTTGGGATCAATTTCGGGAACAATTTAGTGCAAAAAATTGAAATCCGCTTAACTGACATCGAACTTGATAAAAAATGAGCAACGCTTTCAAAATATGAGAAGATCTAATTGCTTACCAATTTTGGGAAATTTCTTACAAATGAACAGAATGGGATCAAATTACAGTTACTAACTTGGCTATGCCTACGAATTTTCAATTCTTCAAATTATGTTAAAATTTTCACAAAATTTAAAACTTGAGCTGAATTTTCACCAAATTTACTTTTGTAATTTAGCTTTCAATATCTTTCATGTTTGACATATTTCTTTGCTCAGATGTTGTCGCTCCAGAAATAGCTAGCCTAATTTCACCTTTTGGAAATTTCATTAAAAAATTATTAAAATATTTTTAAAATTTAGGGCCAATTTGCGTCAATGATATCTTCATTTATTTCGATTTTTCGCTATGATTTGGACTCCCACGTGGTTTTGCTGGAATTTTTAAAGAAATATTCCCAAAAAATTTATAAATTCGGACAAAAAATGTATAACCTTGTACTCACAAATCAGGGGAAAAAAATTTACATGGTTAGTTTTTGTTCACAAAAAAAAACAAATTTACATTTGTCTTGATTGGCACGCCGAAATAGTTGGGTTGAAGTTCAATTCCGGAAATGTGGAGGAATTGACCCCAGATGAGCACTGTTGTTTTTTGGAGTAGTTGGAGATTGTTGAAAAGGGAAAAAGCGTTATAAAAATCTTTTGTAGTTTGTGGGAAAAAAGAGTTGAGGTTTTTGAGTGAAGGTGGATTGAGAGCTTTGGTTGTACATATGTATTTCTGTACAAGGGAGAAAAGTGCCCATAGAATTTTCCTTTGGCTCCACACCTCCTGTCATTAATTTTCCGCCTGCACCCAATTCTCCACGTCTATATTTTCTCTCTCTCTCTTTTCCCTCTTTTTCCCTCTTTTTCCCTCTTTTTCCCTCTCCTCCAACTCCCTTTGGCTGGAGAGAGGAAAAAGGTTTGGAAAATTCCGTAAAGCCGTTTTAACAGGGCGCATAGCCCCGTGATATTTTGTGCTCTAACAAATCTTACATTCTTGACAGCTTTATTTTTACCTTTCTTCTCGATACTTTATCATTTCCTTTCAACCCTTATACGCTTCGCCCCTTATTTAAGCTTTAATCCTTTTACTTGCTCTCGTCTGTTGTTTGACAACAGCCTAAAAAATCCCTTTTACAAAAGTGATATATAAAGCAAATTTTTTAGCCACTCAAATTTAGCTCCATTTGTGTCCCATGGACTTGTTCCTCCCCCCCCCCAAATTTTAGGTATTTCCCTGGATTTGCATTTAGGGACTCGTTCCGGAGGTCTGGACTTGAGTCTTGAAATTTGAATTTACTTTGAAATTTGGTTGGAAAAACACTGAACGGGAAATGTAATTATACGTGTTCAGCCGCTCCTCACATTTTTCTATTTTTTGCAAAGGCAGCCAACTGTGAAGGTATGGAAATTGCCATAATTACTAGGCTGCAGTTCCTAAACTCATAAATATGCATTGGGTTCGTCTGGCCCGCATGGGACTTGTAATAATTCTGGCGAGGATAAAATATACTCTTGATATTCAAGACCCCATTATTTTTTAGCTTTAGGGTTGCCCCACTCCCGACAGTTCACTGTAAGTTGCGAATCTTGCTAAAAATCTACTGTGGAAAACATATTTGCACTTGCGAAAAAAAAACTAAAAATTTTGAAAAGAATCTGTCTATGAAATATGTTCACACATTCTGATTTTACTATTTGAGGTCAACGGTCACTATTGTTAAATTTGAGGGCAATCAAAATCACTACCTTGACATAATTTACAAGTGTAATAATCTATACCAGAATTTTCGGTATTTGATATTCAGGTCAAATTATTTGACCAATGACTGAACTTAAAGCAAATCTTAAATTGGGCATGAAATTTGTATGAGTGGTAAAAATATTGTTGAATATACCGGAAAAATGTATGAACCATTCGTTTATTCCAAAATTTTTGTTTTAATTGACCTCAGGTCACGTCATATTTTTTTAGCATTTAGGACTCCTGACCCTTCACAATTTTTCCTTGGAACCAGGACTTCAAAATTTAGAGGGATTGACTCATCCATCCAATTTTTCAAATAGAACTGACCCCAGGTCAATGAGATCGATTTAGGGTGAACCGTAAATTTCCTAGGAAGATATATGTAGCCTATTTCAAAAGGAGAACATTCAAAGGAAATGTGTAATTTGAAACCTCAGAAACGCGAGACAATTTCCGGACTATAGAGTGCTAAACAAATGCGAGGGTAAAACTGAGGGCGGGAGTAAAATTGAAAACGTCTTGAAAATAAAGTAATTGGGAGTAAAATGGCGAAAGAGATTACTTTGCCTGAGCGGAATTGTAAGGCCATATTGAGTGAAATGGTGTCCATGAAGTGTTCAAGGCGTTTAGTAAGTGATGGAGCTCGTTTTTCTCCCCTTCTCAAAGCCTTCGCTTTTCTCCCAGATGAGATAAGAAATGCATTATTCTTAATTAGACTAACAAGATTTTCAATTTGATTGAGTTGATGATGTTGAATGTATTCTGTCGGAATTGGAATCGGGTTACAGCAACTTTACAAAGCTCATTGTTAACCTCCGCCTTCCCCTGTATACGCACTCACTTCAACAGTGCACAGGGACCTAAGAAAATTCCATACAAACTTTGCTTGCAAGTGCCAAAACTAGACGTTTGAATATATTTTCGCTTTATTCCACAAGTTCATATCTATTTGTAGTTTTTAAAAAAATTTGATCTCCCAAACTTTAGAAATTGAATGCTGCATTTTACAATTTTTTTAAAAATTTGATTCCTCCAATCACAGAAATTTTGCTCTTTATTTTCAAAATATAATTACCTATATAAAAAATTAACTATCGAGTTTTTAAAAAATTTCGGTTATATTCAAAAATGTTTGCGTACGATAAAAAATGTTTTGCAAAAGCTAAATTTTTAAAATATAAATTTATTTTTAAAATATTCGTACTAGCAACAGAACGTGCTTCGAAATCGGCCCAAAATCTTTAAAAAAAAATAATTTTTAAACTTTTTGTCTAGCAAATTTTCACCATAAATTCCTGAAAAATTTTAAATTTAAAAATCCTGATGGCCTTATTTTTAATGCCTTATCCAAATTTCAACATTGTTTGAATTACATTTTGTGAAACTTGAAAGCGGGATAATGGTTGTGAATTTTGGGAGCTTGAAGTACCTCAATGAGTTCCATTTAAAATAAATTTGGAAACAATAACATTTTGGGAAAAACATGATTTTTTCATATTTTTACCCATGGTATTGCTTTTTATTTGAGATATTTAATTGAGTAAAATATTTAATTGTTACATTCAAAATAGTTTTTGCCGTAAAGTCAGGTATTTGATTATTATTTAGCTCAGTTGCTTAAATATATAGGGAATATTTAAAAATGTGGAGGGATGTTTTGGGGCACTCGGTAGAGGTACATGCCATATGTAGTAATGTGGATTTAGTGCGGGGATTCCCGTAGCTTTTGGTGGACCTGGAGAGAGTAGTAGGTTGATCGTATTGACCATTAGAGAAAATTATCTGAGTAAAGCTAATCAGATTTGGTGATAGTGTAACATAATACAGGACTCATCCCGACGGACTCCGTTCTCATTCTATCGCAAGCTTTTCCTTCACTCCTGGAGTCTCCGCTGGATTTCCTTCCTCAACACACTCCACCAATTCTAATCTCTATTAGACATACAGCAATACTCACAGCTGGGTCGGGATAGTACAGTCGCACTTATTTAGTAATACCGTCCGGACAGAGCTCCTATCCAGGTAAGGTATTATTTCCCATTTCCCACCCTCTTCCAGGTAAATGTTTCGTAGAAATTTGCTCAAATGGTGATGGAAATTACTTCCATGCAAGCCGAAAGAAACGAAATAACTTTTGTAACTCATTTTATGAAATACCATTTTGGGGCATACCCTCGTGCAAATTAACAAGATAATTTTCTAGTTACATGACCTGGAAAATACAAAACTTTTTTAAATTACAATGGATTCTCAGGTAACAATAAATTTTTAAAAAGTATTTTTTGAAGTTGCCAAGTTTTCTTTTGGGCTCACGAAAGGTTCATGATTAATTACATGTATTATACATATCTACCCATACGGACGCAGAAAATTAACATCTAAAAATTCAACATGAGAAAACATATTTGAATTTTCCCACCATAATGCGAAAGCCCCTTAAACAGGGGTGCACTATAAACAGGGAGCGCCAAGTATTTAGAATGTAAACACACTGCACTATTGACAATGGGTTCTGCTCCAAATTGGGCTTGACCTAAGCACTAGCCATGCAAGACAATGTTAATTCAATGCGAGCCAAATAGGGAACCGACATAGCTGAGGTCCACTGTGTATCCCAGTCCCTTCTCCACTTTCTGATCCATCTCAAGTGCTCAGGCATTGTAAATATAAGAAAAGCGTGTGAGCAAAAGTTGTCTTTAAAAGACACGCCGAAAATCAATTCTATCTCGTTACTTTTCCGCTCCTTTCTTCCTGTCTTTAGCACTTACGACGAATTTAGTCCCCTTTCCCACTTCTCAACTTTCTCTCTTGTTCCTCCCTTCATACAGTGAGGTTCTAGTACATAAAAACCACTTAATACAAACATCATATCCACACACCATCCAAAATTATTTACACCTAATTTTTACAATTTTTTCAATTCGATTCTTTCGATTTATTTTTTATTTGCCTATTGTTGACGGGGATTTCTCATTAAATTAAACTTGTTAAAATTCGACTGCTGTGAAACCATACTATTGGACTGTTTACATTTTTCTGTTTACATCTCCCCTATAAAACTATTTCAAAATTCAGTCCCTCATATTGATCATTCATGAAAACTTGAAACATCCCTTATTTGAACTCCCACATCCTCTCCGCATATTCCTGGCTTTCCCTCTGTTTGAGGAATGTCTCCCTCGTTAAGGCTCCTGAAACTTAATTAGGACTGTAATCTAGCAATTCCTGTTGGGCATTTGTAGGAAATTGCGTACGATATAGTACGGAACTTTACGTATTATGATTAGCATGACCAGTGCCGCCCGAAAAGCACTCGGTCCATGCATTGGATATTGATTTACCTTTTCTTATTGAAATACCATCTGCGTAATGTTTATTTACCTTTGTTATCCTATCTTGCACTTTGCATTTATTGTGAGGATCCAGGTACATATGTACTCGCATGTATTGTACGAGTTAGTATGTAGGTCTAGGACCTACTCATTTAAATTTATTGGGTAATTTTAGGAATCATTTTTATTATGTATTCCTTTGTATTTATATGAGGTTAGGAGCCGCTTTGACCACTATTTGCAATAGTGGCTACTTTTAGGGAATCACTGCAATTTCCGGGGTATAAATACCCTGGAAAACACAAGGCTATTATCCATTAATCTTTTGGCCCTTGTAGTGTTCAGATCCATTTTTTTAGACTCGTGGTGTAACTTTTATCCGTCAACACTCCCCTTTTATTCTATTTTGAAGTATTTTGTAGATGTACTACGTTGTAGTATATTTGTATCACTACACTTTTCTCGAAATAAACTTTATTTAATTGTTTTTGTTACATACATTACATAATTGAGTATCTCCGAGAACATATTACCTGCATCCTACGTACATACATATATATTTGTACAGATATTACATATAATTATTCCATACCTGGGTACCTACCCTGCACGAATTATATCTCCTTGTTCATAGAGTTAACTCTGTTGGGTTTTCCACTTGTTAACTCTAATCCTTTTCTGATCAACCCTATTTTTGTATTATAAGCTTACCATACCTTGCCATCTATCTTTGCCTTCCTTTCCCATTTAATTCTTTTAAGTAAGTAAGGAACTTTTAATGGATGATCACTGCCCTTGATTTTAGCAATCGCGCTGACAGCGAACACATACATTACTGCTTGTGTAATTATTACTAAAAATTAACATCCTGCTGTCAAGTAAAACGGTCGGAATTTAATCTTTGTTGACAAATTTATATTTCAGCGGACCGGCACTCCGCTCATGGAACAGTCCAATTATGAAGATAATATTGAGTTGCCTAGAGAGTTATTTCGAGGATATTTTTATGTCCTAAGGGTAATTTACTTGACTGTTAAGACACACCAAGGAGCGCCTCATGAACTTCTAATACAAAGTAAAGCTACAATGCAATATGTACGCTCTGTAAGAAAAAAAAATGTAACACGGGTTAAGTAAATAGCGACCGAATAAAGTAGATATTCAGTGTCGGATGTAATATTCATTTAACTGGTGATCCACCAAGTTACTTTCAATGTACATATACCCTGACCCTGTACATTTATTCAGTATTAAAAGCTCTGCCATTTGCATTTGGGAAACTATGCTTGTAAAACGAGATCTCCTGTATATGGGTTAAAATTCTTTAATTATATGAAAAAATGGAGATCTTGAGTGTCGGAGTATAATGAAAAACAGTTAGCGCTGGTAATATTGGCAATGGGAATTAATTGACTTTCTACATCAAATGAATGACACCATTGTCCCCAGCCTTCAAAACTAAATAAAGCACTCATAGCTATTATATCATTAATTGTATAGTTCGGGTGTCATGGAATGTGTTCTCGTATTTTTACAACGTGATTGTTAAAATTGTGCATTCAGTAATTATTTAATAGCTCTTTATTCATCCCAGCAGTTATTTTGAGCATGATTTTAAACAGTCCGTACAACGAAGGCAGTTTTAAAATTCCTTCCAATCTTTGAATTATATCGAAAGTAAATTTCTACATTATATTATTGCAAGCCAGAGCAAGGGACGAAATTTCAAAAAATGTTAATGGGGTACAAAATAAGTGGAAATTTTACGTAAATATTTTGTTTATAATTTGTTTTGAGCTAGAAAAAATACGTACATAAATTTTTAAAGGAAGAGATGATTTTGTGCATAAAAATTCATATATTTTCAGGAAAACCTGGGTGACGCTGACTCTCCTTATTTCTGTACTGACGAATCCTGGTCTGTCCTCACCACCGCCAGTAAGGATGTTATAATTTGATTTACTGTAATAATTTATGTTCGTTGTACATAAATGCAAATGATTTTGTAATAATTCTTACAGTGTCCACCGGGGCCGTGCTTGGCAATGGGACCACTCTGCCAGTGTAATAATCAGTGTTGTTCCAACTCTTGCGCTCAACTTTATGAGGGCAAGAAGAAAAATTGTGCTGATAGAGTGTGTAAGGGCTACCTGTCTATTTGCACGGAACATCAAGAGTGCTGCTCCTGGGATTGCCGTCATATTAGTCAAGACAATTATAAACAATGTAGGGCCATGTAGCACTCTCCGAGGTGTCAGCGTGAGGGCTGACGATACTGCTACGGGGATTCCTGGCCTTTGGGAACGTCTTTCAGATTAATCCCAACCCCATTAAATCCACATGACGTTTTGAGAAAAAATTACTTTCTTTCCGATTAACTGTAATATAAAAAAATGAATAGTAAATTATTGGGGATGGATCGATCTCCAGCAGAAAAATTACCACAGGAAAATTATGCAGAAAATAAAAAATGTCACCAGTAAATTATACTTCAATCATTAACTGGTTTTGGATTAACTGGATTCTTCATTTTTGTCACTTTTATTAAATAAATTATTTAATTTCACATTAATAAGCTGGTTGACTTCATTGGGCATTCACGCAGTTTTTAGCACAATAGAACTATTTTTTACAACGGACAAAAATGATATGTTTGAAATCTTACCCAAATATTTTCCATCTATTTAGTAGGTACAGTGAGCGTGCACCAATTTTTTGCTCACTGATTTTCTTGTAGAATTTGCTTCCATATCCGACAAAGCGATATGAGGTAATTACTCCCCTATTTGGGTTTTTGATGATACTTCCAATGATTATGGTCTTCCTGTAAATTTCTATTATGGACTTCCAGCTGAAAAATCCGAAGGGTCCCTGGCTTTAACCTGTGATATTACAAGGTACCGTAATTTTGAATTCATACAACAGATTTTCTCCAACCTAAACTCACATTTTGTTAAAACTGTAGATTCTCAAAACGGAAATAATTTGATAATTCATTTTGAAGTCCATATCTAAAATTTCGAAAAATTGTGAGGAATTAAAAAATTATTGAATTTGACAGAAAGTTATTCTAAAGAAACTTATGACGTCACTTCATTCATCTGACATCAATGATATTAATAGCTGAAGTAATGTTTTTATTACTTAAAAATTATGAAAAATAGTTTTTGAGTAAAGACATGGGTAGCCTATTATTTACCTTCAAGTGTGTAAAATTCAATTACGCCAATTTTTTAAATTTAGGATGGTCCTTAATTTTCATTTAAAACCTTGGAATTTAGTTGAAACCATCCTTTCCCAAACATATGTTGGAAAGGTGCATTCCTACCATTTTTTGTTTTGAAGAGATGTCTCAGGTTTTTCTGGGAAAACTAAAGGTAAAATACATACGTTGACAATTTAATGAATTGATGAGAACAAAATCAGTGAATTAAAGCCGAAACCAGCTGTGAGCTAACTGCAGCTAAAAGTAGTGCTTTAGAAAATAATTAAATAATCAATAAATCTAATATGCTTGCTAAGGGCAAAATGTTCCATTTTCATAACTATTATAGTAATGCTGGTGCACTGGGAAATATTTGTGGGAAATCAACGAGCAGTAGATAATTGCTTTTCTATAGTAATTAAATGAATGATTTAATTTGGCTGGAGTTCAATATGAAATAAATTTCCCTTTCCATATTCTTAGAATTACATTGAGGGTGATTTAGGCACAGGTCCTATCTCTAAACAATCTTGTAAAATTAAAATTAAAATATGAAGTGATTTTTCTGTTTGTCCACTGTAAGAGTATTGGCTCCGTAGAGCCTAGATTATTTAGATGCATTGCTACATGTAACAATATTAATTTCTTATTACTAAACCGGAGAATCAAATTGCAAGGAAAAAATTTTAGTTCGGCCGAAATAAAGAAATTTTTCCTTTTTTTCTGTGTTCATTCTCTATCGCTCTTATTGGTAGATCCTCTGAAGCTGTTGTCCGTCCTAACTATAAGTAACCTTATCAGAGTTTCCCAGATGGTACTTCCACCTTCTCCTAGTTTATATAGGGTCAACTCTTTTTATAAGGGTACTCCTCAAATCTAATTTGACACTTGTAGGAGCGTGGGCTCTTAAAAAAACATGTGGAATCCTTACATCGCTGCCCAGAGATCTTGGAACTCTGGTTACAATTCTCTTAAGTGGAATTGTGTTTTATTGGAGGGTGTCTTATATTAGGGTATACTGTATAGGCCGTTTCACAGAAGTCCGTTATAAAGAGGAGGACGTGACATGACCTTTACCTATAAAATGTTCTCATGATTATGTGACATCTAAATTGAATAAACATAGGAGGGAAAATCCAATTTAGTAATACAGCTATAACTCAAGTGATTCCTCTTATACAGAAGCAGCCGTTATAACGAGGCTTGATTGTACTATACTCGTGTTTTCTCCAGTTGCAGTCACTTTCACTCCCCGTCTCCTTCCAGACTCTTTTAATATTATCTTTCCGTTCCGTCCATTACGAACTGGTGCATAAGAACTGATTAAAAACTTTTCTCCGCAGTTTTATATACACACACACACAAGTATTATTATGGCTGACTGGATCGGGAAAAAAATGTGTCTGGTGCAGAATTTATAAAATGGGATTTCTTTTTGCTAACGATAGAGTAAAAAAAAGTCCATGGGATGGAATTCCGCTTCCGTTTTTCCCATTTGTCCCGTTTTTCTTATCATGGGACAGTATCCGGCTCGAAGGACCATATTGTCAGTTTCTGGTCCTTCGAGCCGGATTAAAAGTCATTTTCCAGGACGAGCAATATTCAAAGGAAGGCGCAATTTCAAACACGTATCCACGCTCTCTCATACTCATATAGTCTGTATTATATTTCGGTAAATACTGTAAACACTCGATACCCTGGACCTACTAAGCTCCTGAATTTCTCAATATCCGTTATTGCACAATAATGTATACTCTCGTACAATAGCATAATGTTTTTAAACTAAAGTATTTATATATTCCTCCCTGAGCCCTTTGAAATCATGTTTGTAATTCAGTGCTGCTGTGAAAGTGAACTCTTCTTAGTCTGCTATGTTCTTGTACATCATTTATGTTACACATATAGAAGAATATAAAACTAAAATATCATATATCATAGCTATTATATGAAAACATCCCTTTAAGAAATATTTGGTTTTCAAAACATTTCACATTTAAAGGAATGAGAATATTCTAATAACCAGTACTAGGTTCAATGATATTTGTGGGTGTAATTATCCGGCTCGAAGGATCAGTTTGTCAAGTTTTGGTCCTTCGAGCCGGATCAAAAGTATTTTCCCAGATTTAAAGAAATCCATAATACGTCTGCTACAGCGTGAATACACTGTGTGTATATGGATTGTCTGATACGAACGAGTGAAGAATGATTGGGGCAGGGATGGGACGACAGAAATTACATTTCTTTTGCAAATGAAAATATATATGAGGAAGGGCTTGAGCTGAGAAGATATGCAAAACAAATGCGGAAAGATAAACATTGGTGCTGAAGTTGAAAAAGTTTGCACAGATGTGGGAAATGGCCCGAATGCAAAAGAGTAAGGATTAGTGGGGAAATATAATCATTGTAATATTCTCCCTTATGTCTCATGGGATTTACATTAAAATACAGTCCGTTTTTATTAAAACAGCATCCTTCAGTTACCAAAATTTGAATCTTATAATTCCATGGTTTTGTAAGGATAAAAAATCATTGGAGTAAATGTGATTTTTGAAAGCATTTTCCCCATACAGTGAGAATGCGCTTATGCTAAGCAAACTACATTAAAGCGATACGATAAAAGTAAATAATACCAGCCCTAATATTTTTTGCCCCCTAGCAAGAATACCCTCATCAAGTAGACCCTTACATATTGAAATAATCCAGCTGTGCTTTATCATTCCTCACTCCTCATCACAAAGTTACGGTAGTTTGATGCTTTGTCTATGGCTCTCCCCTCATCCTCAAGATTGATTTCTCAAGGTTGTAATAATTATTGAAAATAATTAATTCTCAACAATACGAAAACCTCAGTATTACTACTATTATTATTTTATGTCATTCTCTTCAGATTTCTTCGAATAAAGACCTACTTTCGTTTTCATATATTCCTAATGTTTTTGTCCCTAGCAACAATACTCCCTTACATATATACATATATAACGAGAATAACGAAGACTGTCAATCAGTCAATGCATTATAGGACTTGCGTGATTATTTATTCACATGGTGGTATCCAATACAGCAATGTATTTTGAAAAAACTTTTCACACAAATTGTCCCAACACAGAGAAAATTGATTTTATAAGGGATATATTATACGGAGTACACACTGTGTTTTTCAAGCATAGAATTAAAACGTGAGGGGAAATTTTTGAAAAACTTAATGTGTTTTGGAGGGGGATAGGAATACCAGGAAGAAGGGAAAGGAGGGGGAATCAGGAATCCCAGCGGTTGGTTTCCTTCAAAAGTGACATTCATTTAACATTGTATTTGGACCGTAATGATAAGAAAAGGCTCATTTCATTATTTCATTAGGAGCTCTGATAATGATGTTCGTGAGGGAGGAGGACAAATTAGTAACCAGCAGATGGTGTCTATTCAGAGGGGGGCTGGTCCTGCTCGAAGCACCATAGATCAACCCAACTCCCTAGGAGAACCAGGTCCTAGATGCTAATTGTAAGGTTATAAAAGAACACAGTCGACTCTCTCTTATGGGGCCCCTTTAAAGGAGTAATTTCTCTAAACATTAATAAATACATAATGTACTGTGATCACATTCCCCCTTGCTGGTTTTGTTTCTGTAAATAAATAGATACAGTTAAGTTATTGAAGCATACTGAGTCACAGTACTGTTACTTTGGAGGCAAATAATATTTGAAGTATCCACTTTTTGCCAAAATATCATTTGTAAAAAAACATTAAAAAATTAATATATTCTCGTAATAAAAATCCTTATAAGAGCAATGTTAATATAATTAATTACATATAGAGGAAAGCGCAAATATTAGAATACATTCTCCTGTTTTTATGCTCCCAACAGAGAGAAATCCCTTATAACTTTGTATCCAGACTCCACTGTACATTCTAATGGATCTGTCCCTCTGCCTTCCCCTCCTTGATTGTCTAATTACATGAAAAATAGTCCCCTAATTCTATTGTCCTATCAGAGCGAAGCAATACACATGGGAGCTTATTTAAAATGCATTACGACGCTTCTGGTCAGAGAAGCTTCTCCTGGTGAAGCTAATTGTAAGAATTTTTTATTATACAGCGTCCTTTCACTATACAATACTCCCAAATGAGACTTTCTTCTGGGTGACAAAAATACATGGACATATTCCCGTACATTAGAAATTTATCTCCTCGAGCATCCCAAAATAAAGGTCCAAGTTATCCTGCTGTCTCTCGCCCAACAGTGTGTCTGCAGAGAATTCTCTTGTGATGTCAGATCTACATACATATAAGGAGGAATTTTTCAGGGAGAGAATTCTTTGGGAGAAATTAATATTTGTTTTAAACCCTTTACGTAGATATATAATGTACATACTCTCGTTAAAAAATACTCCATTAAATGGCTCCTTTACTTAACGAGTAATATTATTTGGAGACGCTCTGATTTTGCTAACTCTGCCCAGGATCCTATTTGCCAAAATGTTTTTTTTTCTCTTTTGCATTGTGCAAGGAATCTTCAGAGGATTTTTGATACAATCTACTTCTAATAAGAGTAGGTTGTTGTAAAGATAAAAAAAAATATGGACACAGACACACACCGCAGTAGTTTCCTAGAATGCAAAATGTTGTCCTTGGAAAACCCTGGGATTTTAATACTAAATTGACTCTTGTCTTAAAGGCTCTTCGAGGAAAGTGCTCTGGGAAAAGAAGTGCACTGTATTGCAATTTTTCCCTCGACTCCTCTTGAACAGTTAAAAAAGGCATGGAAGGCCCACATACCCAAATGAGTTAATCACAGCATGTGGTTTTTACAGCTGAGATTTATGAGGCCTTGGCAGGTGTTTTTTATGGCTAACCTTTCCAGAGGCCCTGGGAGAACTGCAGTCTGAGTTCCATTTCTGGTCGGGAGTGCATATATGGAAGCTAAAATCCCTTATCATTATCAATTTACAAGCCTCATTGTGTATCGTTTGAGGGAAGGAACATGTCCCAGGATGGAAGTCAGGGTTCAAGAAGCTCGGAGAAAAGGGGGAGGGTGTCGTTCCTGGCGACGCTGATGCCTCAATAATGGGCCACTAATGCTAAATAGCTGTATAAGGAGCGCACTGTGAGTCGTCAAGTTGGGAAGGACGGGATGAGCTGCTGGAGTGTGAGGACTAATAATCAGATGTGATGAGGAAGCGGGGCTTTTGACGTCCTCCCAAGTCCCCCGAAAAATGATTTCACATATCAAACCATAATTTCCTCGGCTTATTACTCCAAATAGTGGCTCCAGCCACTTATACAAAATTCAATCCCAAATCCCCCTCATACTAAGCACCATGTTTGTGTAAGGCTGGGGCCTTGTGAGGAGGCATATTAAAAAGCCCGTCCCAGTTGGGCTGCAAGGAAACCCATAAAAGTTTAAGACGAACACACACACATACTTAAGGCCCCTTCGAATATTACTTTGGTCATCTAGGCAGGCCCTACCTAAATTATTCCTAATGTCAGGGGGTGTCCAACAACGGGTTCAGATGCTTATTTTAATATTAAAATAATTATTTTTTAATTTTATTATTATACAAGGAAAACTTCAGAAAAAATAATGGGCCTGACATTTTTCCCCATGAAAATACATTCCAACCAATGGAAGGGCCCTACAAGTCAAATATACACCCTCAAATGATTTCTCCCCTACATCCTCATAAAAACTTGAGCGAAAGTGAGAAGCGGTAATTTTAAAATTTTGTATTTTTATTGCACAAGGTCTAACATAATTTTTTGATTTTAATTTTTTCTTCAGAAGTGAATGAATGAAGTTAAGTTTCTAAAGCCCTACAATGAACTTGTAAGGAATTTATTTAAAGGAAAAAAAATGCAAGAAATTTTTAGCAACTAAATTACATGTAAATATTGGAAGTGCTAAAAGTGTAATAGGTTTCAGGAATATTGGAATTACATTTGAGAGCCGGACATGAATGAATATTTGAAAGGCCCCCCGAAAGAGGGGACAAATCTGAAGGAATGAGACTGAAAAGTTTGCAAATAGATATTGTTAATCCCTCTACACATTAACTTGGTTTGCATTTCATTACTCCAGTTTTCATGCTCAGCCATACTGTCCAATTTACTGTTATTTTCCTTTGAGCTTTTAGAAGTTTTCATAATATCTATTTGACAGTGCTCATCAGTGTTCCTCCGGAGGTCTGGGCGAAGGGGGAGACGGAGCTTCTTCCAAGAAAGGATGCGTCTTATTGTTATTATTATTATTTTTACTTTTATTATTATAACTTTCCACCAGCACACAGATACATATGAAATCCCAGTCCCTGCACCTATGCACGTTTGTAAACATATAATTATTATATGCTTATATATCTACCTACAGCATGCGTAAATACCTGGGACTCAGGGATAGGAAGGAATTTCCCCTTCGTTTCATCCTGCAGTATACTCCCCCTGTCACAGACCCCCTGGAAAAGCCCTTGTCCCAATAGGGACAAACAAATTGAGCCCGGTCTGTACTAAACACCATGGTAAGTTTTCCCTCCTTGAAAAATAGCATCATCTGTAAAGGAACTATTATGGAGCTTTTACAAGGCATTTTTGTAATGACGGGAGTGCACTGTCTGTGTGGATGCATAATTATACGATGAACATACAGAACCGCACACTTATTTTCTGAACATTCTTTCCCAACGACCCAATTGTTCTGATTCTCGAATTCTTCTTCCCTCATCCTTTTTTCCCTACTCTCGTACGTCAGAAATTAAATCAATTTTATAAAGGGAATTCCCACTACAAACTATCCCTCCAAGAACTTTTTTTTTCTCCTGCTTGAAGGTATTTTAATATTTGAAGACTTTCCTACTTTTTGCTAATTCTGTTTGTCGTATTAAAAATAGCTTGTAATGCAGTCTTTCATTGTCAGAAGTATTAGAATTTGCAGAGTATGACAGTTTGAACGAACCCCCTACTACAGTATGTGTAGAAAAATTATCTTTAGCTTTGAAATTTTTATAAAACTAATATTTGATGAACTGCGAAGAAGAACATCAATCATATTTTTATCGCAACTTAAACAACCTGTTTCTAAAGAGTGGGGTTCCCTTTTGGTACTCCTCAGAACACTCTTCAGACTCACATTACAAAGTGCCTTCAAAGGAGTTTTGTGTATGCACGTAATTATTATAGTAGTTCTGAATATCAGCAAAAAAAAAACGATTTCAAAATTACCTTGTTCTAAAAATTCCAGACTTTTCTCCCTACTTTCTCCTCTGCCATTGCCAATATTAGATATCTAGCAGAACTAAAGGAATAATTCCAAATCTGGAAGTATCTTTCCTATGAAATGAAGGAATCGAGTATTATTTGAGGCTGCTAGAGTGCTCTTGCTTTTTTAGGGGTCAGGTCAAGAGAGGTCGGGTCAAAAATGGGGGTACCCGTTTGGTACAAGTTTGTTTTCTTTTTTTCTTTAATCAAAATAGGTTGGCGAAACTGAGCTGATATTTGTGTAAAATTTTTAAATTGATTTTCAGTATACTTTCTACATGACGCCCATTGGCTCTAGGTTTTAATTATTTACCAATTCTAAGGAAATTATGTTTTAGGGTCTGGGTTTTAAGAATTAAAAACATACTGTGGGGAGACTTTGTGGGGGATGTTGGGAGGACAGCCGTTGTAGGGAGAGTCAACTGTATGTGGGGAAAATTGTTAGCCTCATCCTGTTTTTGTCCGTCTGGAATTGCTTGACATGATAAATTCAAAGCTGAGCCTGGGGCGAGGTTGGTTCCAACGGAGAATTGATATTGATTAAGTATTAGAGCCCTTAAATCACAACGGACCTATTTTTAGAGACGGAGGAGAACGTAACTGGAAGTTTTCCCTTTGCTAAAACAAGGATTACTGCTAGGGGCTCCCTTCTCGTTAGAATTCTTCTTCACATCTTCCACTCCTTTCACTCCACCAGTTCCTGCAGTCCAGTGTCTTTCCAATTCCGAGCACAGTAGACTCTGGATGTAAGAGACTCTCAGCGAGATATTCTTCTATTGAGAGGGGAAATATTCCCACAAATTTCCTTCCCTCAAAATTGGTTAAAAGTAATTGCATGAATTACGTAAATGTAAAATGTTTAATTTCCTTCAAAATTAAAATCAATTTGTAGTAATTGCATTAGTAATTAAATTTCAAATGGGTTAATTTCATTAAATAAGCAAAGACAAATTTAATCTTTTGGTAATCATTTTAGGGGGTGTTCGGCTTTGGGGGGAAATAACATTTGTGAAATAGCCATCTATCGTTTAAGGAGCAAAAAAAAATAGAAGCGGGTACTCAATCATATATCACTTGAAGGGAAAAGGTCATGTGGATTTGTTTGTGAATCCGAAATGGATCTAGTTCATTTTACGCCTTCACTGACAACGTGTACCCGCATAATTGAGGAACACTAATGAAAGTGTAGGTACATTAGATGAACCTTGACGTTAAGGAAATCAATGTTATAATTAATTGTGTGCGGCTCCCCGGCCTTTTTGATTTAATGTTTTTTTGTGTTGGAAGGATAGAGAATGGGAAGACGGACGGGGATATATTGGGACATCATTCATCTTTCTGTTTTTTGCTCTACTTTCTCTCCTCTCTCTATTATCAGTGGGCTTTTGGGTCTCAACATATAAAAATCTCGTTGGGCAGAAGGAGGGAAAAATTTATTCTGTATCCTGAAATAAAACCAACGTTGTGGAACGGGAGATTGTTAATCACAGTCCCTTTTTAGTCCCACACATTCAGCCTCTCCATAGTATTGTAAGGTCTGGGACTAAAACCCAAGTTCCCCGAAAGCCTTGCCACAATTAAACTTTTAACAAATTATTACCAAAGTTCCCCAAACTTGTTTTCGACTATTTATCCTCCTGCGTGGGCCAAACTGTACAAGCCCGTACAGTGGGAAATGCTTATTTTGGTACCGTTTAAGATCGAAGATGTAACATTGTATTAAATGTATTCCATCCAGGTTTTGTAATTTTAAAATGTTTTCAATCCTTGCAACGATTTCAAAAGCGTACCTAATCAACTAAAGTAGTAACGTTAAAGGTGATAAATACTATGTTACGATCTTAGTTGGTAAAATATTTTGCAATTTGTGGTAAATTTTAGTAAGATTTCAATTTCTCCGGTTGTCTTTTATTGGGTCAAATTTGAATACACTACCCTATTTTTACCACGATAAATCTGTATGTGGTACCAAACCAAGTGGTAATCTAGTATGGTGGTGAATTTTTATACTGTACCAACTCAGGTTGTGATCTTTCACACAATGGTAAATTTTTAAATGATATGAACTCAATGGGTAATCTTTCACCATGGTAAAATTGTATGTGGTACCAACTCAAAAAATAATCCTTTAGCATGTCAAATTTATGTATGGTACCAACTCAAGTTGTAACTCTTTACAATGGACAATTTTTTTATGACACCAACTTAACGTGTAATCCTTCACCATGGTGAATATTTATGTGGTACCAACTCAAGTGGTAAACCTTTACTATGGTTTTGTGTCTTTTATCTCAAGTGGTAAACCTTTACTATGGTTTTATGTCTTTTATCTCAAGTGGTAATCCTTTACCATGGTTTTGTATTTGGCATAACAAGTGGGAATATTTTGCCACTGAGAGTTTTAACTTTCTACTCAGCTTGGTAATCTTATACCTATCAAAAAATTTTAAGGTACCAACACAACTAGTGGTAAATTTTTACCATATATAATTTTAATATGGTACCAACTGAAAAGTTAATCTTTGAATGCAACATCTTTTGAAGTAGTGTCGTTTACCATGGTTATATTCAAGAGCATTAGTATTGTAAAACAACATCTGGAAATGGTACATTTTACCATGGTCCCTTTTGAAATAGAATCTCCTCAAATGGTAATTTCAGAATGGGTACACTACTATTCAACACCCATCTCTTTCTAGACTTCAGTGTTTAACTGTTACCACCAGTATTGGCAAAATATTTATTTTCATTCTAAAACTGTGCGTCGGGTTTGCAGCAGGTGGTCCTAACACCACTGTTCCACTGTACATCCAAGAATAAAATGTGAAAAATGCCTGTCAGTCAGACTGTTACAATGGAGGGAGTTGGGAATGTGATCAGAAATAAGAAATTAATATGAAAGTGTATTAGTCGCCGTGACGACTCGTTGAAAGGGAATAAAAAGAAGGGAAGTAAACCTCTGGACGTCTCACATTATTATTATTCTTGTTGTTGTTGTTTGTGGAGTTGAAAAAAGGAAAAACATGAGGGAAAACATTCGTAGCTTCACATTTGAGTTATTACTATTGATCGAGGTAAGGGTTTCGGATTTTATCCCTCCACACACACACAAGTCTTTTCTTGTCGTCAGTTCCAACGGGGCCTTAATCAAATTCATATCCCTTCCTACATCCTTTACAACAGCACCTCCTACAGTGGCCCCTCCCTTCACAGACCTCCCTACCCAACAAAATTGACATCCCTGTATACAAACTTAGGGGGTCGGGGATACCCTCAAATATTTTTGCCCCTGGGAAGAGAATTCTCAAAATGTCTGTGTAACATAGGGAAAGTGCCCACTGTATTTCCAATAAGCTGGAGTCCATACTCCACACTTTATATTCATAAATTGAAAGCGGGAAGTATGAATGGATGACTTGGTCTGATAAAATAGGAATACATTGAGTTTCCCTATATATCGAACTTAACGGGGATGTTTGTGGGTTTGTCTATTTATACATGGAATTGAGTGGTAGTGTCTAGTGTTACAATAGAGATCCAGGCAGACAAGCATCTTGTCTCTTGTACAGTTAACTCCTTCAACATCGGACCTCCTAAAAACCAATTGCTCTCAACTCCTTCCAAATCCCACCCAACCCTTTCCCTGTCACCCAACCTATGTAATTTTTTTATTGGGAAGTTTTTTTTGAAATTTTATGTACACACTTTTTCTTGTGTCAATGGTGTCGTTATATCGAGAGCGGACTGAGAACCCCCAACAACGTGGTTATAGATAGTGTGCTTTTTTTCTCTTCTCCTTCCGAAGAGCTCTTGAATCGTCAATAGGGGAACTTTAAGTCTGAAGATTTCTCTCTCTCTCTCTCTCTCTCACTCTCCCGTGTGTATCTCTTATGAAAGTATTTTTCCCATGACTTCTTTCCCTCCCTACAGTGGACTCTTGCTATGGCGCTCCTCCGCCTAAAAGTATTTTTCTCGTGAGATCAAAACATTTTTAATAATTTCTCGATTAGCACAATGCTATTTTTCCTCCATGCCTTGGCTTACTGTTGAAACCTCAGAGCTGTGGCCCTCCCGAGGACACCGTTGTAAAGGGACTTCCCTGCACTTTCTCCCCTTTCCCTATCTGAATGCATTAGTTTGAAGAGGGATTTGGAGTGGATTATTTGAGGATTTGCTCTACAACTGAACGGAAGGAGAGAAATATTTTCAGAAGGAATTCAATTTGCAATATGTGTGCGTGACTGGGGGAGAGTCTCGTTATAGCGGACTCCCTCGTAAGAGCAATTTCACAATTTCACCCAAGATATTTCAGAATATTTTAGTTGAGGAGAACTTAACTTTTGTATTTGAAAGAGTCTGTAATAATTTTAAAAGTTAAATCGTGGTTTTTTAGCTGGGCCGTTATAACAAGGATGGACTGGACTTGTGTGTGTGTGTGTGTGTGTGTCTCTGTTTGTATCTCAAAACCATTCATATCCCTTTTTCCCTTGGAACATATTTCATACAAATATCTCTCACTCTGTTTTTCCCTCTTTTTTTCTTTCTCTCTCTCTCTTGCTTTCTCCAGCCCTCGAAATGATTTTTTGTCCTTTCACCAAAAAATACTTTCTCTATGGCTTTTGTCATTTTCCTTTCATAACCCATCAAGACTAGCCAAAAGTCTTTTTTCTCTTCCCTTGACTTCGTCTTCTTCTTCCTGTAGTGTACACTAGAGCATTGCTCTTCTTCCTCTTCGTCATCCTCCTCCACCACCACCACCGCCTCCTCCACCTCCATATCTCCTCAAAAAGGCTTGTTGAAGTAATATTTTCCCATGGACTTTTTATATGCTCAACGACTCGGACAATAAAATACTCACAAGAAAATTTATTTGTTTTGATCCAGTTTTCCCACGTCAACTCTTTCCTATGGGCTTGTTTTCCTTAGTTGATTGTTCTAGCCTTTATACATATCTATCTACATATGGTTAGAATTTAAGGGTATTTACGCTGGAAATCATTTTTTTTTTCCCGTGGACCCCATAAGCAGGAGTGAGAAATCCTTTATAATTTCTACATTGCTGGATTATTCCATTTCCAGATGTCTCAGAATTTGTTTCCCTTGAGTAAAATCGCCTCTATAATATTGATACAGCTCTGACTATTTGAGACATCCCAGGGCTGGATTTTCTTACGGGGAAATAAAATTGTTTGAAAGGGATCGTTGACAAAATTGCCATGTTAATGGCTGATTTGCTTCCCACTACTGTGCACACTCTTTACAACAGCCCTCGTGAAATCCGTTAAAATTCAGTGCTATATTTAATTACATACAGGATCTTAAATCTGGAGGGAAAATTGAATTGGTGTGAAGGGGAAGGAGTCAAAATTGTATGTATTTTCATATGAGGGCAACGTTAGTAGCGAGAATACTCTGTAGAACTGCTCATCGTCTGTATGTGACTGTCTTATAACCTCTTTTATTTCTTTTGGCTCATTTCGTTTTCTCCATTTTTTTTGTGCGGTGCTCACATAACTTACAAGCCATTGGTCCCGTCTTAGGACCTCATTCCTTTCCTTGCATTTCCTCCGTTTTCTCAATTTTTGTCAGGCTAACAAATTTACATTGAGAGTAATGGGCGGGACTGGGCTCAAATAACTTTACAATTATTTGGAATTGGGAAATTTGGGAAAGGTATTTTCCTTAAGCCAGTATGTAAATTATTGATTTTCAAACCCAGATTTAGTACTGTAGCTTTGCATGAATTTAAAAATCCTCAAGATGATCCTGTAGATATCTGTATCTACGTATATTAGGATTGTGACTGGAGTTATTGACCTCGGTCAAGGAAATAAATTGCATTATATCTGGAAATGAATTTTCTTGAAATATTGGGGGAACCTCGAATTTTGTAACGTTGTTTTTATTACATAGACTAGAAGCAAGGGAAATGGTGCATTTTGCACCTCTGATCAGGGGCATACGAGATGTTAGCTATGGGTGACTTCAACAGTAATTGAACTTCATTTTTTTATTTGACTTTATCTTCACGTAAATTTTAGGAAGATTGCCAAATGCCCGAATTCGGCAGTGAACATTCACTTATTGTCAGATATAATAGAGACTTGTATATGGAGGTGGCACTGGCTGCTATTTTTGAAGGAGTATATTTTTCTTTGATAAAGTGGGAGCTCACTGGAGAAATGGCGTGTGTATGTGGATTTTTGTATATGCATATTTAGGGCGCATACGCGATGAGTAAGTAGGAGCACACAATGTGTAATTGTGTATGGAGAGAAATTTGGTGAATTTTTTGCCCACTTGAGGAAATAAAAAAACTTTATTGATTGATTGACATTACATTAGGGTTAGGAGTTTAGACTGAGTGAGAGGAAAAATTGGCAAAGTTTTCAAAACTTCTCCAATGCACTAGACAGCTCTTCAATAACCACACTCCCGTTGACTCCACTCACTTCCCACTCTTTGCTCTCCAACCCCAGTTCTCTCAAATTTCGGGCAGACCTCGTGCCACCCCTCAACACCCCACCCCAATATCTATCGTCTTTTAACACCACAGCTGACTATGTGTCGCTTAACGTAACTACTTCTAATTATATATAAGTAACAAATTCCTGTCACTACAGAGCTAGCAGAAATTATCGACAGTAGTGTATGCCTGTTCGATATTAACGCTTAAGATCTATGAAAACGATATTTGTCAAGGGAGTAAATGTTTTAAATTATTCTAAAGGCATATGGCCATACATTGAAATCAATGTTCAAGCCATACATTGAAATCAATGTTCAAGCCATACATTGAAATCAATGTTAAAGGTCATGCGCGTAGTATAATGCTACAGGTCATACGCCTAGTTCAATATAAAGGCCTACGTTTAGATCAATGCTAAAGGTCATACTTAGTTCGATGCAAAAGGTCATACTTAGTTCAATGCTAACGGTCATACTTATTTCGGTCAATGCTAAAGGTCATACTTAGTTCGGTCAATGCTAAAGGTCATACTTAGTTCGGTCAATGCTAAAGGTCATACTTAGTTCGGTCAATGCTAAAGGTCATACTTAGTTCGGTCAATGCTAAAGGTCATACTTAGTTCGGTCAATGCTAAAGGTCATACTTAGTTCGGTCAATGCTAAAGGTCATACTTAGTTCGGTCAATGCTAAAGGTCATACTTAGTTCGGTCAATGCTAAAGGTCATACTTAGTTCGATGCAAAAGGTCATACTTAGTTCGATGCAAAAGGTCATACTTAGTTCGATGCAAAAGGTCATACTTAGTTCAACGCATAAGGTCATACTTACAATTAGTTCAATGGTAAAGGCCTACGTTTTGATCAATGGTATAGGCCTACGTTTAGATAAATGCTAAAGGTCATACACTAGGTCAATGTCAAAGGTCATACACCTAGATCAATGCCAAAGGTCATACGTGCTTATTGTTAGATGAATGCTACATTCCTACGTTGAGATCAATGTTAAAGTTCAGCAATGCCAGTTTCCTTGGAAGAGTTGAGTCGAGAGTGTAGGGTGTCAATACTTGTGGGTGGGTCCAGGTCCAAAATATTGTAAGTGAATGAAGCCTCTACTGGCAGACAAGTTGTGTATAAAACCGCGGAGGAATATCCAAGAAAAATGTACGGAGTCAAGTCTTCAAAGGCAATTTCCAGACTCCCCGTAATACAATTCACACTTGAGTGCCAAACCAGTCAATTCAAAGTTGCTACACACACACTTATGAAATAACTGAATATTAGCTTCGGATGACTTCCACAAAATCCAGATACATACATATATATGAAACTCCACCTATGTACATAGTACTTAAGCACACAAATGGAAACTACATCCAGAATACCAAACAATGTGTCAGAAATGAGCAGGTAGACATTTTTTCATTTACTTTTAAAATCCAGCCCAACTATGGCAATCAGAATTTTTCCCCCGCCCATTACACACTTTTGCAAAAAGAAACATTTGGCCCAAGTATAAAATTATGCACTAAAGAAATTGCTCCTTGTAAGGAAACACGCCCTTCTAAAACTTCCTAACTTAAAACTTATGTACGTTAATAGTTTTTCCAATCATATTGAATTTACAAAAATTTTGATTTTGTTATATTATTATATTTTTGTAAGTTTTACTTGATTGAATTAATCCTTAATTTTCGTACTTACAATCATTTAAAATAAAATGTACTCATAATTTGAACATTTTATCGTTTAGGGTAGCGTACGTTTTTCTTAAACTGATGGACAAGTCGCTTCAGCCCTCGTTAGAATAACGTATCCCTTTATAAACGTTTTCCCTGAAGAGAGCCCAAACGTTTTGATCAGAGGGAATATCTTGCTCGCCAGTTTTATTTTTTTCCAACAAGAAGAGTTTAGAAATTGTTTTCTTTTTTGTAGCATATATTTAGCACTATTGTTATAGGAAGACTGCACTGTAAACTTTTGAAAGGGAAAGCGCTGGGATGAGGAAAGTGACATAAATTTGCGTGGACTTGTCCTACAATATTTTGTCTGATAAATCCCTTGACACGAAATGATAAGAAGACATGATATGAGACAGTTATTTTTTGTTTTCTTCCTATTCTTCCTCTCTTTGACCAGAGATTCATGCATAATAAAATATCCTTTTGCTGTTTTCCAATGTCACTCTGTCCCCTCTCTCTCCCTCGTTCATACATGACTTTATTTATGAACTTTTGGGAGCCAGAACCACATCCTCCCTCACAATATGAAACGCACTAAAAGGTAGTATTCTCTACATATATCCTTCCTCAGGTCTTTATGACCATTTCTAAATTCCTTTGGATGGATCAAGGGCTTGGAGTCGTCTACAGTTCCACCTTTTAATAACTCCACCCCTGGAATCCCCAAAACATCCCTTTCCCCACTTCCTACTCCTGTAATTAGAAATGTGAATATTGGGCTAAAAGGGAACAATTGATAATGTTGTGGAGCCTGTGTATGAAATAATATTTTCGAAGGGGCTCACCATAGCCCGGGTTTACTGTAAGCAAGGGAGTTCTTATGAGGGAAGTTTTGTGGAGAATTCCTTCCTCAGAGCGCGTGTGATAGAATGAGACACAAGAAATAAGTACTCTCTTTTTTACTACTCTTGCTCTCACTTTCTCCTTCCTGTACTGTGGACTCCGTCTTGGACGGAGCCCTTCACGAGAAACTTACAAAGTGAGAAAAATATTTGGAGATACTTGTGCTAAGGAGAGCGCTCAGTTCTTTCTGATGAGACGCTTGGGTTACTGGAGCCTGACAGACTTGAGATTTCTTGTACTGAGACCGTAATAAGGGGTGTGGACTTTATTCCAGTACTTCCTTTTCCACAACTATTTTATGCCTCACATTACTTGTCAAGTGTAATTTTATTTCATGTTTCCTGCAAATGATTTATTCCGCTCCTCTGGCAAACACTTTGGCTCCTCATAAAATCCTAAGTAATGATCATCAAGACACTCCGATTCACTCTATCCTTTCATCTCCATCCTATTATTCCTTGTACTTCCAGTCCAGCCTGAGACCAGTACTAAATTTCTCCTTGGAGAAAGTATTGCCTTAGGACAGGCTCCTTCCAAAGTAACCTAGAGGTAGCTTAAGGGGTTTTCCCCGTATGGGAAAATAATAGGCCTCAGAGAGAAAATAAAATTAGTGAGGCCTTAAAATGTTATTTTAAGGTTTCCACTCCAATTCCGCCTCATTACGAGAGAAGGGGTCAATATTGTAAGAGATTAAACAGGCCTCAAAACGTTTTGAAGGATTTTAAATGAAGCGCAAGTTTTAATTAGATTTTGAAAATCTCTAGGCTCAACACATGGTTTGGAATCTTTTATTCGCATTGAGGCTTTAATGTGAGGGTCTAAAAATAAAATCGAGCTTTAAAGTGCCTTTTAAAGGCAATGTATGACGTCAAGCCCTTGGGAATTTGAATGAGGGTTTTTATCCATGTTTACTAACTTGTCTTATGGAGTAGCTTCGTATATTTATATACATTTGAGCAGGATATACATAATTGTGTATTTTTGGAATAGCAATTCAGCAAAATGTAGAGATCCGAAAGCTGAGTGAAAGGCGCGGATACTTCCGTATGCGAAGGGCAAATTACGTATTTACGTGATATAATAGATATTTACATGCATAATAGTGTCCTGTAAGAGTGGCACATGTTGCTGGAATTTTTCCCTGAGATCCGTTTGACACCTGACAATAATGCTCAACATTGGAGCTCTTGAAAAATGAAGTTTCAACTCCCTTCCGGGACTCGTCATACCCTTGTCAAGATCTGACTTTCTCTTTTCTCCTTACTTTCCCCTCGTCCGCTTGTCTGAGGAGACACTTTGCATGCACATGTACTGCATGTACAAAATAATCGTGCACCTATCCCAGGATGTTCTTGCTATGAGCACCTTCTTATAAAATAGTTTTTACAGGAGCAAAAATATTTGGACGTCTTGCCCTCTATCCTCACGCTAATGTCTCTCCTTACTATAGGGATAGCGTCGAAGGACTTTATGCGCCCGATTTTGATTTTCTTGAGGATGTCGTTCTCAGGAGAGTAACTACACTGTGTGGGTGGAAGGCTCCAAATGTGGTATAATTGGCTGTGTCTACAAAAGTCATCTCAAGTCAGCAAAAATTGAGGTGCGCACTTTCAAAAAAATATTTTGGTTTAAAAACATTATCATAGCAAAAGAGCAGCAGGAGGCCAATTTAGAATACATGGGTCTATGGGAAGTTTAGACTTGTTTTCAGATTTTTGTTGATGAAGCAATTTTGTGGGCTGATGGTAATTACCAGGCCGAGTCTCTATACTAATGGTAAAATATTTTTAATTTAAAATACTGTCCAAGGCCTCAGTGGTTTTCATAGTTAAGGGGGCGCGTATTTTGTTGTTGTTTCTATTGAATTCATTTGAACCCTATAAATGTAATAATACTCTTATGCACGAATCATTGGTAGGTTTCAAATATCTACTCTAAGGCTGCCTTTTCAACCCACGAAACACATTTGACACCATCTTTGAAAATATCAAAGGTCTTTGGATACACTTTAAAAAGCCCTCTAAAATCCTGCATGTTGCATCAAGCTTCCGACAAATCCTCAATCTATTTATTAAGCCTTAAATTATCTCACATTCAGAAACCTTCCCTATTGATTACGATACTTAATTACTACGACCTAATTTTTTAAAACCTAGACCTATTTTCAAAAATCTTGAAAAGCTCTTGAAAAACTGATCAATCCTTTACAAATAGATAATTAAGAACATCAACAACTCTTACTTGTCTTGTAAAGCTCTCCTGAGCTGCTCATACCTCCAATCTACCCTCAAAGACTTCCCCGTAACCATGCTTATGAGATTTAACCATACCCTTAACCTCCAATTCTTTAGCCCCCCATACAAACAATTATAAGTAGATCCAAAAGGATTGTCCATGCATTTATGAATTGTAGATTTTCCTGAGGAGCTCGAATAAAAAGCGAAGAAAATGCAATTGAAGGCTGAGTTTCCTTGAAGTTTCTGCTTGGAAAATGTCACGTGTGTGAATACGTGTGCTGGGAATAGGGGGCTCAGAATTAGTAACAAGGATGACGGGATTACAATGGTTGGGTATCCATGGACGGTGACAACTGACAGGGACATGCTTGTGTGGGGTCTTCTGGTGTGGTTACCAGTTAGCAGGCTCTGCTCCATATACAGTCCATCCCCTTTAAAAGGGGCCCCTGGACTGAGCCAAACCTGACTCCAGTAAAGCCCGTCCTCTTGGAACTCAAAAATAATATTGGGGCAAATAGGAATGTGCCGAAATTTTGTGGCCTCTTCCACAAGAATAAACGCCTTTACATAGGATTATTTTAGAGCGGGAGTTAACTGTACATACGTAGTTCGTCCAAGGCGGAGGAGAGGCTGTATACACAGGAATGTATATGGGCTTGTAGCCAAATGAAAGCAACGGAGATCATTTCCTTGCTCGATGTACAGTCAAATATCGTTTTAAATGACCTCCTTGAAATCACCACAGAACCTGGGGATGAACGTCACTAGCTCCTACCGGAGAAAAAAAATCTTTGGGTTAAAGGTTAATGTGTCGTACCATTTTTGCCCCATTGGGGAAAATGTGGGGAACACGCATACAAGGGGACTCTGGTGGAGAGGGCAGACTGTATATGCTCTATCAATTGTGGAAATCTACCTCCAACTGACATACGGAATGCATAAGGACTCCGTATGTTGTTAAAACTTAGGGATGTACGTCAGCTTATGTGTGCTCATATGGTTTGTAGCTATACGTTCACGCCACAGTTAGGAGTACAAATGAGTGTTCGTGCTACGTGAGAGCATTGTGATTTAGACGGGGAAATATATCTGAGTAACATTGCATTGGGAAATAAAATCCAATCTCAAGCCACGCTCTTCTCTACTTTCTCTCTCTCTCTCTCTTTCTCTCTCTCTCTCTCCCTCTCTCTCTCTCTCTCTCTTCGCGTCTTTGGCAATCGTGGACGAGGAACGATTTGCGATTTCTAAGGAAAGGAACAACAGGAGGATTTTTCTCCCATACCTCACATCCTGATTCCTTCTCCCTTTCTCTCACAATGCTCTCGCACAACAATCCCCTGCCTTTTCCTGCCCAAGCATCTCTCCAGTGTCATGTGCATACACCAACATAAATGTATTGTATGCAAAAGTGAATCTAGAATGAGTGCCGGGGGCTAAGAAGCCCAAGTGATCTGGTCTAAATTTATAAAAACTTATGAATCTTAATCGAATTTCAAGTTCAACAAGTACAAATATCCACGAGTTGTAATAACAATATAATATTAATTTTTATTATTGTTATTACTTATTCAACGCAGCCTACTCCACTTCAAGAATTACAACCGATCTTACCTGAAACATTTTGTGTCATCACGTTAAATAATAATTGCTAATTATAAGAAACATGCTTAAAATTCTACCAACAATACAAATACAAGATGTTTACTAAAGAGATGCGTAATATTTTCATGGTTTGTTTTATGATCATCCAGAAATTAAATTTGCGTCTGGACATCCCGCCACATATCTAGTTTGTTTTTTTAATGGGTTTTGTGTTCTTGTTAGTTGTTGTGGTCAGGCCCTGCAAATTCGGTAGTTAATTTTGAAGCCTCAATTTCCCTTGTTGACCAGTTTTTAACCGCTCCATTTTGCTTCTTAACATTTGTTTTGCAAATTCTTTATTTCGAATTTGCTTGTTTCAATTTCACAGAAGACCAATTTAACAAAAGTCTGATGCTGTTATCTTGGATTGGTTTTTGCCCATTTGGCAATTGAAACGTTTTCTTGTTTTCCTTCGTGATTTTAAAGATGCTTTGATTGACCTGTGTGCATAATTTTAGCCCTTGTGAAATAATGCTTGTTACAATACTGGTGGAAGGTTGAGATTGTTTGCTTCTGTAGACGAGCCACATCCAAGACATTTAATTTGAGAATTTTCTTTTCAGACACTTCTCCCTTGTTAGCTCCCTGCTCCTTAACAGTCCTCCGGAGAGATGCTCACTGTTGCTTTAAAAAATGTGGGAGATGCTGGCATTGGGTTGTTAAGCCGGCGAGAGAGATAATACATATGTATGTAACATGTGAGCCTAGACAGTGTCACGATGGGAATTTGTATAAGCCCTCCTTGGATTCTGCAAGAGATGCTAAGTAGTAAAAAGAGAAGGAGAAAAATCTGTGTTTTCAAGTTGGGAATTATTCAGGACTGTATTGTGATGGAGAGATGGAGAGAGAGAGCGAGAGGGAGAGAGAGAGAGAGAGAGAGAGGAAAGGAATTTAGAGAGTGCGGACGAATCAATGATATTATTATAGTCAATTCGAACGTGCGTTCCGCTCCGCCGTCTCCTCTTTTGCTCGAAAGTCCTGAGTCCTGAGAGCAGTCTGGAAGTACATGGTAATAAGTTTATATGTCCATGAACACGGGAGATTTGGTTTGGGATTGTCAAATAGAAGCGGGACTCGGATGCAGAATTTCAATGAGGACGGGAGCCCCTCATCTCCATGGCTCATGCATGTATTTACTCAAAGTGTTTATATGCATTTTCAAATCAACGCAACGGAGGGAAGCAAGCTGGGGATCAACTTTATAATGTCAATTTTATATGAAGTGTACTCTCACTACAAGTCAACCCTACAAAAAAATGTCCAAGACTTTCATAGAGAGATGCTCTAATAGCAATCTTAGAATTGTAATAATTACATCTTGCAATATATAGAAAATATTATACACAAATATTTTAGCCCTTTCAAATAGCATAAGTAGGAGTTTCTCATAATTCATGCGTAATTCCACCAGAAAAACTGCCCATGATTTAGTACCAAAATTCAGGGATTCTTGTATAGTCAGAGTGTACTGTAATTCTACGTGATTATGTATGAATGTGCCTATACGTAGATACATAGAGTATCTACTATAATGCAATTACTGTCTATACTCAGGATTATAGACCTTATGTTATCCATGCAGAGCAGTGCACTCTCGTTATAGGAGTCCCCTTTACAAGAGTAAATACAGTTCATATACAACTCTTTTTAACGCCCACTCTCAGGGCATATATTAATCCGCTATTGAAGTTATCCGCCATATATGTAGCACCTAGTGTCGTTTAGTAGGGCTGGGGACCCACAAAAACTGACCGTTATAAAAATATTTGCACTAGACATGGCCCATAAAAATGCTTGAATGAAGGTATACCCAACGGGTAGTTTCTCCAGAAAATAAAAATAGTTCGAGAGAGTACGCTTAGGGAGAGTTACCCACATAGTAAAAATACTCTGTTCGAAGTAATTATTTCTTGAGCATCATTCCTAAATTTTTGGAAATAAAAATGCGTTTGTTAGAATGAAGTATTCCCTAAAGCCTGATCCTGGATAAGGAGATTTTACTGCATTTAAAAAAAAATGTGGGTAAGTCCCAACAGAGTTGTGTTCCTCCAAAATGCATGACTTGTTCGCAGCAATAAAGTACAGCTTAAATCTGTGCATACGTGAGAGTAAATATGTACGAGTCCATTGACAGGCTATGGGTTTTGTAGGCTTAATTTTTTACTTTCTTCCATCAAATATTCATGTGGACTTTCTCCTCTTAAAATAGCTCCCCCTTATGTGCAGTGATGTATGTATCTACAGGAGGAAAACTATTTCTGTAACCGAGTATCTATAGTGAAATAATGCGTTTCTGTGCTCCGTAGGAACTTCAACATGTACAAGTCACATTTGGAGGGAATTTAAGCGGGGCTGTAATAGCTCTAGTACACTGAGTGACATTCTGCATTTGTACTGTTGCAGATGGTTGAGCGGCTCCAGATTCCTCGGCTAGAAAGTCTCTTGAGGATACATGACTTCACTTCTCGCCACACATGCTTAACATGATCGTCGTTCCTAGGAAAAGTCCAAAGGAAAAAAGAAACGGACTGTATAAACATTCCGGAGGATGTTTATCCCTGGAAGACCAGATTGATTCTCACTATTCCTGGAATGCATAATTATGTGCATGTACACCTCCTTAATTACACCTTTAGATGTTACTTTCCGTTACTTGGAACTTCAAACTTGCGATTAGCTTTTTTAATAATTTATTTTGCAACCTGGGGGTCAATGTCTCTTCCAATTACAGCCGCTTTGACAAATGCTTAGAGCAGGTGACAGTTGAGGATTTATAAAATTTTCAGGTAGTTTGATAATTACGTGAGACAATACTCTACATATAAGAATAAGTAATTATTATCTTTAAGTTAAACTTTCAATCTGCCCTAGTAGTTTTATTGGTGTAACTGGAGGGGGTGATTTTTTCCCGTAGAATTTTATGAATGACTCCATTTCTTCCGGCGAGTGAAAGCAGCTGACGAAACGGAACATATCCCTTAAACAGTAATTTCATTACCTACTTATTGCAGCTTCAATGATTCATTTTCTATTTTAAATTTTATTTTATTTACAAATAATTAATTACATAAGTAATTATACATTCCGACGTAGGTGCTGCGTAAGGTGCTCATTTACAGAATTAATTGTCTGTACAAACAATCTGCTAGACAATTGAATCGACTTTCTCTGAAATTCAGAATGGTTTGGAAGCTCGGGATTTAAATCCATGCAAGCACTTGGGAGCCTCCGTCGAGGATCTTCTGATTCAGACCTAACAATGACATCAGATTAAGTGACTTGCCCAAAGCGGTAATTTAATTCCTGGAACATAGGACAAATGACTTTGATGAATTCGAGAAGCTCCCCGGTCAAATCTGACAAGACCGGACTGAATTCGGAATGTTACAGGAAATCTAACGTCTTACTGTATTTATTGATTCTTTGAGTTTGTTTTGTGTTCAGTTTTTAATTTTTGTAATAATTACTGACCGCTTGGCCTCAACGTGTGTGAGTCTGGGACCATCGCATGTTTTGTGACACCCAGTCCTATAAAAAATGATTTGTATAAATATCCTCCTATGAGAATTATTAGGAGAAAAATAATTTTCCCTTTTGTTCATTGACACATGACATGGTCCCATAAACCGTTCCCGTCACGCTTCCTCATTAAATGAAAGGAGGTCATCGTAAAAAATGAATTGCCCCATTATTTTCTAGAATTTGCATTCATTAATCCGGATCAAGTCAGATTCACAACTTCAAACATTCAACATTCACTGTAAATTCTCACAATAATGGCCGTGACTACCATTATTGACCTGGGTCAAAGAAACAATTCAGGGGAGGGGGGAAGGGAAACAAATTGGCACTATCCTGGGGACAATATTCCCCATTGTTTTTAAATGGACTACGTGGGGAAGAGATAAACAGGTTTTAAAGCATACTACCTTACAGATCAAAATAATCTGCATCTTCGTCTCTTTGAACCTCATCCCAATTGAGATGCACACTGGGTCACCTTAAGTACTAGTGCTCCCAGTTTATTTGCAAGGGGTTAGTTTCTGAGAGTCTATTGCTTTGCATGGAGAGCAGGTTGAAGTTCCTGGGAAGAAGTGCATAAGTGTGCTTTAACGGGATGAAGGAACATGCCACGAGCCTTACGCTCCTCCGTCTTCTGGCAACCATCATTTGGGAAGACTCACAGGAAATCACAGAAGGGAGATGCTTACATGGGGAACTTGTAATAGAGTATCTATATTATACAGATATAGGCGCCCTACACTACACTCTCTCTATGACAGACCTCTCTCGGATTCAAAATCACCCTCTCTCAATAACATTCGTTATCGTTTACTCACTGTCAATTTCCCCCCTTTAAAGTATACATTCCCTCATATTTTCACACTCGAAATTTCCCTGCCCTTAAGGGGGCTCTTGTAGGAAGGCTTTTATATCCCAAGGATACTGTAATTTACAGATACATGAGCAAGAACGAGCACAGGAGCTTCCTCCAGAGAAAACACGACATGGTGAAAGTTCTGTCTCAGGTTACCTCGCTACTTCAATGTAGTATAGCCAGTGAGGAGACAAGACTGTCATACAGGTGACTTTCTCCCCAACGAACCTCTCTATAACAGGGTGGGTTTTGCGGGAAAGGAATAATTTTCATGACCTGTCCTTCGGGTGGGGGAATTTCGGGGGAGTGTGAGAGTTCAGGAGAGAGTGCGAGTAAGATTTTGAGGTTTCAGGAGGAGGCTTCATAAAGCGTGTTTACTGTACGGAGGGAGTTTGTAGGACGAGAAAGACGCTGGGGCTATATGTCTCTGCCATGGAATCCTATTTCCAATGCTATCAAGATCAACTGGCTTTTCTTATACGGAGTCAGTCAATACACAATGGCCCAACTGTCCCATGATCAATTGCTTTTCCTTCCCTTTAGTTTCCTCCGTGACATGTCCCCTCTCGGCAGACAGTATACCTCAGCATGTACATCCACCTATAGCTATTATGCACGCCCTTACATTTGTAATTGTATGCATGCCTGTCATAGTGGGCTACTACACGTGTGTGCATACTTTGAAAAATATGTATGTATGTATCTATACGTATATAGTTTTAAATAGTCTCCTTCTCACAGCAGATATAGAAACAATTCACTCTCGCTATGAGTGACCGTCAATATCTAGTCAGAGTAATGCTAAATCAAGTAAAGGCTAATTTATTCTCCTTTATCCCTATTTTTTAATTTTTCCTATATGAGAAACTTGTGTACAGTCCCAGCTTTTATGTATGGGACTTCGTACTACATCCTCATTGGGTTCTAAAAATCCGCCATAATTTTGTGTACTTTCACCAATTTCCTATTCGCTAGTGTTGATTTCCATGAATTAAATTTTACCCCTTAAGACATAAACTATGCACACAATACTGCAGTGTTTCTGAAAATCTTCGACCTAATTGTTAAATATCAGGAACGAACATGACCATACTCAGGTCATGGGGTCCGTTATAGTGCGAACACTTTCCAACATACGGATCCTCAAAGAGAATATTATGTAGATTAAATGTGATTATAGCAATAATTATGGTAAATGGAAATGCGTTCAACTATGATTCCCACAAGGGTGAAAGTGCTCTTATAGGGGTGCTCAATACAGCAAGAATTTACTTTAGAGCTAAATACCCTTAGAGGATGAAAAATGTGAGGGATTGAGATCAGAAAGGAAGTGTGGAGAAATGCTCTGAAATAATACTGAAAAAATAGTTGTATCACTTTTGCTGGGAATAGGTCTTTATAAGGTGGTCCGCTTGAAAGAGACATTACTGCACGGGCTCGACTAAGGAACAGAATTAAAGTTGAGGTAATTGGGAATATGTCCAAATATTTTTGCTCCTATATGCTGATAAACAGTTCTCTTATAAAAGGCTCTCACGCATGTATGTAGCTGGACAGCGGTTAAGGCTCCAAGCTGAGGCCAACTTACGTACCTGGAGCGGTAATGACTGGAGCTATACGTAGATAGATACATATGTACATATGCGGACAGGAGACATATTTTCCTGTGCAAAGGCTGGGGCTCTATTATGTTGCCTGGAGATTTTCGGGAGGAAGAGGAAAGGAAATGAATCTGAACTGCCATAAATTTCCTTGACTTTTCCTCGGGTGTACAATGCATTCTCATAACGGTGTGGAAAACTTTGACGTCATTCACACTCACACCCTTTATTAAGGACTGCAGCCTCACTTTTACTATCTCCTTCCCTTTCACTTCCTTCAGTAATTATTACAGTATCCTCTCGATATATAATCGCCCATCCCCCGATGTAGGCAATTTTTTCTATAATTATGTGCATACGTAAGTTAGATACAGTAAGCACAACAATTGATCACACCCCTAGAGCCATCAACACCTAATAGTAGATAAAATAATTACTTAATTTAAATCATAGAACATTTAGTAATTTTAGCGTTGTAACTTTAGGGGAGTGGTCAATTTTTTCGCGCAAAATTTCGTACCTGGACCGGATTGCCGCCACTTTCTATTGCGGGTTACAGCAATTGGCGCTAATGATCGTACCTACCGATGGGTAATTTCATTACCTACTATTTTCTTCTACTCTCATTTTTCTATGGTTGAAATTAAAGATTTTATGAATAATTAAGTGTAGATGGTTCGAGGGGTGTGATCAATTGTTGTGCATATTGTGTAATGACAAAATATTATTCGAATTTCAGCCATTTACCATTACCTTAATTTGTCCCGATGTCACTCTTTATACAGTGTACTGTCCCATAAAAGCAATTCCACCTACTGACTGCTTTTCCTACAACGGACACATTATTATGAGAGAATTCCTTTTCATAAGAGCAGATGTCATCTCCGTACGTTAAGGTCATACAGTGGACTCAGTGTACGGGTCCGCTCCAATGAGGTTCGTATTAGCGAGTGTGCACTGAAGAAATAGAAGGATTTTATTGGCAGGTTGAAACACATAAAAAGAATTTGAGGGCAGGATCTCCCTTTGGGGAAATGTGAATATATATTGATGATTTGGGTTCAATTAAAATTGATAAGGGCTTATGGAAAATATGTTTGTCCCAGAGCAAATTGTCAAAGTATTTCTGATCCCCTGGACGACACTATTAGGGTCAAAATATATATGGATCTATGTGGATACACACACCCGCCCCTGTCATATATAAGTATATAAAGAGGGAGCCTGGGCCAAGTGGACACTATGGACTACTGAGACCAGCTAACAAGAAAAATGTCAGCGGTGAAAGATGGATTGCCTGCAAGGGAAGAAAATGGTTTTGTGCGGTTTCCATTATCCTTCCCAATACGTATTTCCGGCTCTGACGTAATTATATAAGTATGTGTTCCTGGAGAAAATCCAGCAAAATATATGTCTTCCAGGAATAATTATTTTATGACATGCAACAGTAGCAGGGGCAAAATGTGCTCACCAAATCCTACCCCACGGATTACTACATTTTTTGTCCTCACTTATTTGGCAAGTGTATTGTAATGAGCTCTTTCCCGACTGCCAGCATACGGACATATTTTTACACACACACTACGTTCCTATGTTAGGATGGAAACTATTGCAAAATTACCACACGGAGCATGGGCTACAACGGAGCCCCTATAATTTAGTATTTAAATAAGTGAGCGGTCCATTTAAGATTTATATCTCATCATGAATACATACGAATCGTTATCAGGAGGAAGGTCTTTGAGAACCCCGTAATATGGAGGATTCATTGAAGTACATAGAAGATTTACCGGCCTTCCCTGTTTTATATTCCAGAGTTTTTTGACATACGAAATCTAATGTAGGCTTTTTTGGATAATTCCCTTAAAATTTCTAGCTCTAAGTCTCATAATACAGTAGTTGAAGAAATGAGATGTATTTTAATTATGTACACATCACGGGGTAATCGTCCGGAAATTCTTGTATTTATTACAGGCTTCCAAAGGGGACCGTTATAGCGGGAATGCACCTTATCTATGACTGTAATGTAACGATCTCTATTGTTAAAATGAATCAATGCCCTAACAACCTTTGCAAACTTAATGTGCTAATTTTGGAAATGGTAGAGTTTCGTTTCGCGATTTGGGCTAGCCCTCGTTACGAAAGAATTTCCTCCAATTATTTATAATAACTGTAGGGAAAGTAAACACATCTGTATTTATATATATTGTGTGTATATGCATACATAATTATACGTAGATATGTATATAAACACTGTAATAATTGCATGATCCTAGAAATCCCAGGGAAATGCCCAATTTGCTCCCAATGTGAGCTCAACAAGCTTCACGTACGCAAACTTTGTAAATTGCTTATTGTCGTTTATGACTGTTTTGTTTTGATGGGCTGCAGTAGCTAGTCCTTGAATTATTCACGGGTATGTCTGACTTTGACGGAGCCATAACTTCTTCCGTATTGTTAATTATTACAAAATCCCTAGCAAGGAAATCAATACAAGTGCATTAACGCTTTTATAAGTGATTCAATGTCTGTGTGTACAAGAAACCTCTGGTTGTCAGGGACCCTTTGTAATTCCACTGTCTGAAAGGGAGCGAAAATATTTCCATGCACTCTAGTGTGGAAATTGTGTTACATGGGAAAAGTAAATACTGTATTTAGCGCAAATTCTAATTAACGGCTAATTATTCTCCTACTATTTATGTCGAGAGTGTAAGAGTAAAATTTGAGTTTTTTTTTGTATGTGAATAAATTGCACTCCGAACGTTATTGCGCTTTTGAAAGGGACAAAGTTTTTGAACTAACATAGTCCTTCATTCTTATACTGCACTATAGAAAATGCAATAACAGTTGTAGTATTGGAATGTTCATATGTGGAGAAAAAACTTCATCAGAGAGCTCCTAGGAAGAGTGTGCTGTATGTACGTATATATATTGGGGCAAACCAGTGTGGTTTTGTAGATGGTTTGAGACTCTACCATCAATTATTTACTATTGACCAGAGACGCAAGTGGATTTGGAAATAAATCCACGCACTAAATTGACTCACCCCTTGCATACCTCACAACTTTGCAACTTTATCCAGAGCCAAATAGAACAACGGAATTTGGTGATTTATTGAGCTCACAAATATTATAGCTACACTATGTGTATATGTATATCTATAAGTACTGTATGTGTATACGGATATGTAGAATGCTTCCCATCCCAACTTAATTTCTCACCGCTGCTGGATCCTACTCCGACAATTCTCACATTGACCTCTAACCGGCCCAAAATCCTTGTAAATACACTTCCTCCAAACCTAATTTAAAGACTTGCAATAATTGCTAGAGGGTTTATAGTAAGCTGTATGGGCAGTATAATCTCGCTAAAAGGGCCACACAAGAACTTATTAGGAGAACGGCCGACATCGTCATTTACGGTCAATTGTGTGATTATTTTAGTTCCTTATTAGTGTTCTTATTAGGAGATCCGTTGTAAAATGACTTGTGGATGCTGATATATATAAATATAAGGAAAGGGTTGACGTAGTTGTAAGCAGTCGTAAATTTCCGGTTCCTATTGGAAGCATGCGATTGTAAAGAGGTCCGTTATATCTTGCCTCCACTCCATATTTTCTTACGAGTCGGAAAAATAACCCCCCGGGAAAATAATTAATATGTTAAATAGGGAATAATTGTCTTCTCATTTTTTTATGGATTTCATTTCTTGAATATCCTTTTATAAGAGGATAGTTTATGACAAGAGGTCATTTTCACCTATGTTTGTATGAGGAAAGAATAATTTAGATTACAGGAGCGTGTCCAAATTTTATTCGTATTGAGAAAATTCTAATTGCCAAGTGTAGGTAATTATGTGAGGGTGTATGTAAAAATATGACTCGTATGAAAATACCAGCCATGACGGAGCCACTGATATTGTAAATTATCATTGTTGTGTGGGCTAACAGTGCGAGGGAATTTATGCTTCAATTTCTTCCATATCGTCGCTGAAGAGGCAAAATGGACTACATGCATTTTCGATTAAAATCAAAATGGTCTTTAATTTTAAACTTTAGTTGTTTTAATTTTCCTCTTGTAAAAAGTATACGAGTAGACAGCAAAATCTGTCAATAACAAACGTTATTACATGTAAGAGAATATTTTACAGGGGCCAAGATTTCAGAGGATATTTTCATCAAATCGTATGAATTTTCCTTCTGTGTAGAAGAGAAATGCATTAAATGTAATTATGTCCGAGCAATATTTGACCCTTCAGGGGTTCCTGTGGAAAAAGTGTGCCCATGGGACTATGTACATACAAGTTTACGATTGAAATTTAAGTGCAATGTGTAAAGTATTTGCAGAAAGGACACTCCGGAAATAATTTACAGAAGATACAGCTGGTGAACGGGTACATGGAAGCCATCTTCCTTGTGGGAATCGGACCAGGTTATGACAGTAGTTCAAACATACGCCACAAGATTCTTCGTCTTTACTCTTGAATAAAGCTTGAAACACCAAGTGTAGCATCACAATTAGGATCGAGTTGAATGAGTTTTATTTTTTTTAAATCCTGCAGTTATATATTTTCTAGTTTATGACCTCAAACATTACTGGCAAGTTATATTGTACATTTAAATTTAATTTAATTCAGAAATGATCATAAAATAATCCACAAATGTGGGGCAAGGGTAAAGTTATGAAAAACATTATTTTTATGAATGCTTATTATCTCCTTTAAGCAATTCACAAACTTTCTGATTCCTAAGACTGCAGTCTTTGTCCTATGACATTGATATTAGACTCAAATGAATCCTCATCAAATTTGCTACAAACAGGGTTTTTCGAAAAGAAAAATTCATGAACGCAAGAGCGTCTATGAGAAAATGGTAAGTTCAGAAATCCATTTTCTCCGCTTTCACTTTTGTTCTTGAAGCTGAAAACCCATCAAATTTCCTACAAGAAGCGCCAAAACATTATTCCAAAAATTATAGTATAAGAATCAAAACATTAAACATTGACACTCTGAAAAAAGGCTGACTTTGCTTGACATTTTCGAACTTTGTAAACATAAATATTGACCTGCATATATAAACCGACATACATATGTCAATGAAACAAAATTTATAAAATTTTGAAAAGAATTTACTACGAATGTGCGGAATTAAATATTGTATGAGTCATGAGTCACTCGCTTATGTTATTTGGAGGCATTGGAGGGGGGGGGCTGCCAGTTGATTATGCTTCTCCTGTTTGCGAATATGTATCTTTAGCTGCAAATAATCCGGGCAGAAACTTTATGAAACATTTTTAAGCGAATTTTTAAAACAAAATGGTAAGATGAATGCGGGTCTGCACAATTGAAATTTGGCACAATTGGCATTTTCAGAATTCTGTCTGCTCAAAATGCCCAGACATTTTCGGCATTTTCATTTTATGGTATATTGGGTATCTATAGCACATTTGGCATTTTGGGCATATTCGCTCCAACTTTGTCGATATGTAGCTTTTTAGCTATCTACTACATTTGGCATACATAAAGTCACAATGAAGTATACTGTCAGTTGAAATAAACGACTTTATGGAAAAATGATAATTATTTTTATTTATTTTGCCGTTTGAATCCGTTTGCACACAACGTATAATTATTTCGACTTTGTGAGCAAACATTCATGTAAAAATGCAACACAAAAATATTAAATAAATAACAACAACACCATTGTTTACGAGTTTGGAAACTTGTCAACATTTAAATGTACTTTTACGCTGTCAATTTTTGAAACCTAGGATTGCAATCTTTTATTCGGGACGATGAAATGAAATTTTCAAAATCGTTACAAAATTTGCTACACAAGCTTCAAATTTTGACGGCCGACAATTAGAACCGCCGAATCTTATCTATGTATTAAAAGTGTAAAATCCCAAATAAATCTAGGGATAATCAAAAGTCAAGTCTTTATCAAAATTCGGAACTTATGCAGGCACTACGCAAATTATTCTTTCCAAACCCCATCGTTTTTATAATATATAGGGTTTAATGTTAAGGGTTTAGGGGTTAATTAACTTACATAGATGCGGTTTCACAAATATTTTAAGGATTGTTTTGAAATCCTTAAAATACAATTTTATAAACCACTGACCAAAAGTTATGAATTAAGCCAACTAAATTAATAATAAAATAATCTAAAACTGAATGGATTTGATTATGACATGAAAAACGTGTACGATGACGAAGCAATAATGATGATAGTGCACATGTGTTTTTGCCAAAATGTCCAATTGCCAAATATACCTGCCGAAAATATTAAAATACCGGACATTTTCAGGGTATTTCCAGGTGGACAGGCATAAAACCCAGAGCATTTTCATTTCTGCAACCCTGGATGTAGGTACACATGTAACTATTTATCTTCACGTCAGTTATTGTGATGTCGAGGAATTTGAGTTCCTACTGCAATACTGTATCTGTATTTATGCTAAAAATAAAATTAGCAAGACTCTTTTACACCCTAAACGATTATTTCTTATAAAACATTAGTAAATTCGTGCAACGGGAAAATCAACCTTCGACCTTAATGAATGAAAAAGTTTTGACGTTTGATAGGAAAATGACAAGATCTCAATTGCAACAAAGTACATACAGAAAATTTTATGTTCAAACTGCATTTGCGCGGATCGATAGGAACATCTGCGTGTAGTCCTGTATGTGTTCACATTACAAATGCATCTTTACAGACGAGCTTAATCCCTACATAAGCACATTGCTTCCACATTCATCTCTCTCCTCACATCTTTCCCGTCAAATTCACTATCTCAAGAAATCTTCCGAAATTTGCGCATGTTTATAAATACAAGAAAAGTTGTATTACAGGAAGTGACTCATGACGTCTAATCATTCAATTTGAACATCCCATGATATTCTTTCGTGTGCAAGGCCATACTTTGTCAATCAGTGGATCAAATTTTCTTTTATAATCTCGATCAAATTTCCTTGTCGTAAAAGGCTAGTGGAGAAGTGAGAAATTGAACCTCGACAAAATGCAGCGAGTGGAAGCGCAAAGTATTTACCAACCTCGTAAGTGCAAAAATCTATTTTCGATTCGCAAATCATTTTTGCTACATAATATTATTATTTTAAATTTAAATTTGCGTTACATATTTTCAGGTTTTGTAAGTTGAAATATTACAAATTTTTATAATAATTTCCCCCGCATTTTGCGAGAAACCAAAACGGATTTCTGAATAAAGTTTAAACCAGTTCCAGGAAAAAATTCTTATAATTTTTTAAGCAAATGTTTCCCAGTTTTTCCAAAAACAAGGTATCAAATATTCATACCAATTTGTTGAACCATTTTTGGCTTAAACGTAATTGCTCTATATCAACGTTTTTTATTGCTTTCTCCAAATTTTCCAGGCAGATGTGTTTCCGTTTTTCTTTTGCTAGACTTAATTTGATTTGCACGGTTTGGATAATTCCTCTATGATATTGACATTTCTTAATACGATTAAATTACTTGCATAAAAATTAATGTTTGTTGGATTTTGTTTTTAATCTTTTAGCCGACGAATTTAACGTTTGGATGCTAGCAATGGTAGGGGTGGGTTCGGCCTTCATTATTTTTGTCATTGCCAGTATCTACCTGATGTGGTAAGCTTGAATTTGAATTTAAATAAAAATTATCTTTACAGGGGTGTAAACAAATACCCTATTATTTGTTTACTGGGTGCAAAAACATTTGTACACAAATATTTACTATTGTTACTACAATGTTCTATTTGCTCCTATTGCGTTGCTTATTTCAAAACTTGACTGTAAATATAAATTATGGTTTGTACCATCGAAATAAAAAATAATTTAAAAAATATAATAATGACAAATAATATTTTACAGCAACAGCCCAACTGGCAATCAGCCCCAACCATTAATGCGCCGCTCGAGTCAACCCACAAAAACCATTCGAAATACAATTCCCACGACGGAAAGGAATCAACTGTAATTTCATTCATTATTTTGGACCAAATCGAGATAAACTACTCATTTGATACTCCCGTGCAAACATTTTTCTAAGTATAATAGCGGCTATATCGTAACTATACCGAATACTATGAGTAACTATAATTATTGTAACTTACTTGTTGAGATAAATAATAGATACCGTTCTAAAGATGTAGGGAATCTGTCATACACAGTTCATCATCTTTAAAATACCACCACTAACAATCAAAACATTGGTTTATAATGGCAAGCTCTTATAACAAGAAATATTAATGTGTTAAAATAGAATATAGCAAAATAACTTTGACCCATAAGCAAAACGTCCTCACGAGGGGGTCTCTTTTGAAGAGAGTGTACTTTAATAGCATGGTAAAGCTACAATATTATTGCACGTAAAAGCTTACCGGAAAGTTTTCTAGATTATTTAAATTTTTACGCCTTTTTTTTAAAACTATACTTTTACAGTAATTACTATGATATGAACACTTGCTACAACAGTTCAAACTCGGTAGTAATTTTGTGCCGTTGAAAAGAAGTGTTGTTATAGGATCATATTTGACATGTTAAAGCACATATATACATAAATACTCTCGGGAGAATCTCATTTACAGACTACAGGAAAAGTGTCATGATTCACGTTAGCGTTATAGTGAGAGTCAACTGTATTGTTAAACCATTAAATAAAGGTATAATACATATGTATGTATTCCATATTTTGCAGGAAATAAAATTGATGAAACTTTATGAAAGTGTATGAAATGTGCAAGGAAAAAATTAAGAGCGAGGTGAAAGTTTCGAAATTATATACTGGTTAAATATTACAATGCAAAATTTAAAAATGGTGTTTTTTGGTAGACATTTTGAAATGCAAATTTATGTAGATAGTACTTTGTTAAATTTAGCCAACGCATTGGTGTTAGCAGTTACGAGCGCTTTTGCTTCTTAACTAATTTACAGTGTTGGCAGATGGTTGATTTTTGGACTTGTTTTGAGACAATTATATTTAAAATTATCAATCCTTGTAACCGCTGCAGCACACAATGGTTGTCAATTACTGTGATTTCCTTTATAAGTGCATCACGAAGAAGATATTAAAAGATAAAAGTTTGATTCTTACAATTCCATGCTTTTCTGAATTACTTTTCTGATTTGTTTTACTCACTTTGACCTCGTTTGAAATTGTAAAAATATGTTGGCGCATTTTTTTCAATACATGCGTTATTCTGAAAAAATTTAAACATAAGTGAACAGATACGGGATGGAAAATGTATTTAAACGACCTGTTGGATTGGACTAAACTGGAACTAACAATTGGATGAACAGGAAAAATTTTCGATTATTTGGATTGGCTTAAGGGATTCAACAGTAATAAATTCAAACATATGGATTTAGTTAGGGGATTGACAATAAAAGACAAAAAATGAAAAGCATGAGCGGATTAAAGGATACAAAACTTGAAATACGAAATGAATTGGTGGAATGACTAAAGGAATTCCAAAAAACTGGATTGAATTTGGTATTGACGAATAATCTGAATAAATCGGGATTGCCGATTTGATGATTTAGAATTTAATGTTTGCATTGGATGAACAGATTGGTCAAGAGAGACCTGACTATATGTATTAGATTGCCAACAATTTGATAATTAGACATGGTTAACGGATTAAACGAAATAAATCCAAATCGTAAAAATAAACTACTAGGTAAACACAGGTGGATTCAACTCTTGGACGGAAGAAGTGTAATCGTTTCAAACAACAAAGGAATAGTTTGATTTGAATGATTTTAATTCCATAAAAAATATAATTATGTTACATACAAAATTATTTTTATTTGAAACATACATATAGAAAAGAAAGCAAACCCAGTAACAGAGAGAGTATGCAAGGCTAATTTTGACTGGTCACACACTTTTCTTTGTCTAGATCATTTTCTCTGCTATACAGTTTCTACCATGAAGAATGTCCAAGTTTCGATTTTTCTGGATTACGAAACATTTTTGCTTATCGGTCTCTTTCAAATATATAGTTGTACTGTACGGGCTTGTCCTAAGTTACTATAGGTACATGAATATTAAGAACCTTTGTTTCCTAGAAGCCATAAGATCATATCATGAGTCGTATTTGGAAACTTTAAGTTTGCAAGTGCATGTGAAACAAGAGACAAGTTCAATACATGCGGTGAGTGTTGAATAATCCAAGATAATAATAATTGGATATATAATTAGTATGTACTAGTTATGTTTTCATACCGATGCATATTAACAGGTATAACAACCCAATCCAAACTAATAAATAAATTGCATTTTGGAATTAGGATTGTACACATTAATAGCTATTGGAATCGTAATTTATGAGAAGTTCCAGAACGTGGCGTTTTTTATACAAATATTCAGACTAATGTTATTATTGCATTGTAATTTATTACTATAATTACTACTACTATATACTGATGATGGTTTGCAGATCATTAAATTTGACACCCCAGTAGAGATCAAAAACGTTCGGAACTGTGTGCTCAACTTCAACGGCAAATGTTCTAGATAACGTCACTGTGCTTATTAACCACAAAAATATCCACCAGAAAAAGTTATTTTATTATACCACAGAAAACCCGCTAGTATTTATAAAAGTGGCGATAAGTACCAGTTGAGTCGTCCTTATCAGTAGTAAACTAAACAATCGTTCACAAATTATATTTTAAGAAAGTAAGCTAAATAATAATAACGAAGTATCTTCCAACACAATCAAACCCTCCTCAATCCGAAGTTAGGTTCATATGAAGTAACATTTGTGCATACGAATTATTGCGAAATTGTCTGTGTTTCTGTGTACGAACACTGAGTTTCGTACAAACGTGGACGGATTAAAATATGGCTGAATTTGTTTTATTTATTGTTTTAAGATTAAATAGAGCAAGGCGAGCAATAGATTGGCATTTTAGTAGTCCGCTTCCGAATACTCCTACAAACATTGTATATGCGTTTAGAAATCCGGAAAGTGAAGACATTATAAGAGTAAGATGGAAGACTCCAATTTATAAGTTTTATAGTTAAGAATCTAGATCTATTGAAAATCGCAAACTAGTCAGCAAATAATTTTATTATTGTGCTTATTCAGCGCAATGTCGTAAAACCATGAAACAATTTCACCAAAATATTGTACAATAAATATTGTAATTCCATAATGTGAATAATTATAATAAAAACATTTTTTTAATAAATGTATTTTATTGTCGATGTTCACAAATTAAATCAAACAATCACTATTTCATGTTTTGCATTGTGGAAAAATAATTTATTTCTCAAATTAATGTTTCCCTGCTCACTCTACATTCGATAAAACATAAAAAACCAAACTGAACCCTATCTTATTCTTTTGCTCACAACTTGTCCATCTCAGCAACCCAAAATTGGCAGATTAGAGCATAATGGGGATGATTCATCATTGCTCCTGGCTGGGCAACGTCTGATAATTTATCAATAGCTTTAATGTGGTGATTTTCAACCGTATCCATGCTCCGCTATTTCTTGACCTGGAGTAATGCTTTCGCAGGCAAATAGATACTTATTCACAATAAGTTTCGTTTATAATTATAACTAGATATATATTTTTAATTTTCGTTACCATTAGTTGGATAGAAGTGGCAAATGATGGTATTGACTGCTACCTTTCTGGGACTGAAGATTCTGGTAGTATTTAGAGAATTAAGGTTACAACACTAGTCACTATCGCTAGCTATTTATCCTCACGCTTTTGAAGTGATTTTGTTGGCCTTTCGTTTGCTTATTAAGATTGTCATAAAGACACGGTCGCTAAAACATAGATTTCTTCAAAACCTTGCACTCTGATTTAGTTTGGTTACCAACCATACGCTCAACCGCACCATTCCAACTATGCTAGCAATTCATAACTAGGCTCTAGTAGAAATTAATTCGTTTTTATGTGTCGAAGGGTTATGCATTAATTATTTTCAAATCATTCCTAGATGTTTACGAAAGCGACTTCATATATCATTCATATATCCCCGAAAAGCTAAATAATAGTGATTGGCTACCATAAGGAATATGTTTAAATTGTTTTCGTTTATTTAGGAACTAGTAAATATTGTACTACTGAGGCAAGGACTTGTGAAATTTTTGCTTCGTGTTTGGAATATGGTTTGCTATTTGTTTTTAAACAAATAGCAAACCATTATAACACCATTTTAACATATTTTAAACTTGATTTAGATATTTTAGGACAAATACACGTGACTTCAGTGAATAAACAAACATTCAATCATTCGAGTTTTGCCTATTACTACGAGTTTATATACTAGTTTTTCACAGAACAACGTGACAAAGAAAGGCAACACGTTCAAATATGTTAGCTCTACGAAATGGCTAACTGGCGTACAGTGAAAACAGGCTACATACAAATTTCTTTTGCGAATTTCAAAAAATAATTGGAGGTAAAAAGGATGAGATGGCTCATAAGCAGATAATACATGTTTCAACACACTGTCCAAGAAATTGAATCCATTGGACTACACTGAAGCTAGGAGAAATATTTCAGATCTTTATAACAATCATCAAACGGTTTAGAATGCCTACAAAAGTTATAGAAGGGATTTTGTCTTTGGTTCTTTCAAAGACTTCTTTGATTTCTGGAAATCATCTTTATCAGATGTAATATTCATACCAATTAAATGATTTGGATAGAAATTGTAAATAGAATACTGAAGCCATAAGGACTACTTCTCTTGAGAATCAGTGTCAATAAATTCTACCCGTCTCGTAGCCTTGAACTTGGTCTAAGTAGGTAAACAAAACTCATACGTATTATACAGTGGCCTCTCTTTATACCATCAGCCCTAGAAAGGAATAATTTGGATAAATAAGACAGGCAATTGCATGTTTTCAAAAGACAATAAATTAATATTGTGGTAAATGGGAACTGATCCCAACATTTCCATCGTATAGGAAGCTGCTCTTACAGGGGGTTCAGTATCAAGTATACATGTACTGCTGCTATTAAATAGTGGCTTGGGAGAAGAAATCTACAATGATATTCTTAGAAGGTGTTTCTTATAGACAAGTACCATGTACATATAATTATACATAACCTACACAGCCTGCTCTTATAAGGTGGTCTATATTTTAAGAAGTGCCTCTTGTAGGCTGTTCGAAGGTGAATGTTGTATCAGGTGCGTGAAATCTTTGCTATTACAGAGGTTCCTTTTTAACAAGTGTTTATCGCTTGCTCTTATATGGGCGTCCATACATATACGCTGCATACTTTCTAAGTGAGAAAAAAATTAGAATTAAACTGCAAGTGGAAAAATATAATTAAATCTCCAAACAAATGCACTTATACTAGGAGGTCCCTCATACCAAGGGTAAACTGTATTAGCTTACATATGCTCATCCCTTGCTCAGGTAACATGGCAGCGACGACTTTTCTCGCTTGCAGAATCCACGGGAGAGCTTTAGCAAAGCTATAGAGCTGGTTAGAGAAAAATCAATACCTGGAATTTCACGCCTGGCATCTGAAAGTATTACCGGGAAATGTAAAGAAACCTGACTACTTGCTTTATAGTAGGCTTTCATCCCATGTATATAATGTACAAGCTTTTCACAGGAAGTCAACATCTCTCTTCCCTGTGAAAATTATCTGTGCCCAGGGAGTGAAATTGACAAAACATAGAGAGAGAAAGCGGAGAAAGCAAGAGAAAGGCACGCCATTATTATTTCCCACTCACATTTTCGCACATTTCATTTCAATTGTCAAGGCCATAATTTGCAAATTTAATTTTCTCTCCGCTCACTTTTTCTCATACAGTAACACTCACTGATAAGCGCACATAATTACATACGAATATACACCTTACATAGAGTTTGAAAATATGAATATTCATTTGTGTAATACTCAGCATGAAGATTGATGGGACTTGTTGATCGGAGCTGGAAGTGAGGGAGTAGGATTTGTACAGTGGGTACTAGGAAATTGGGACCAGATTGGAAGGTTGGGAGTTTGCACTAATTAAAAATTATGAGCTCAAGCTTCGAATTATTTAGCATTTTGATCAACGGTAACAGTTCTGGTATTTTCTTCCCTGGGGATATTATCAGTGGATATGTTTTTAAACTGTCATCAAGGATTGTCACAAAAAGTAAGTGCTTCTGTCACTCTTAATCAATTCTATTGTGTCAACACTTCCTTTTTACAGTGAACCTCATCTCCTAATGAATCCACATAGTATAGTGTCTATCCCTGAAGCTAAGACCACAAATAGAGTGTAATCCTGTTGTAAATAAAGTGCACTCTTCTTGTGGCTAGTGTATTTACAAATATAATCCCTGGGTAAGTCCCTATCTGTGTAATGTACACTTTTTATGAATCCCTTTCGGACAAAGTGCTTTATCTATACGCAGAGCACTCAAAACGTTAATATTATTATGCGACAGGTAAAATGACATTCCTCAAATTAGAAAAATTAACGTTATGGGTAGCAACAACACGACTACATACTTTTTTGGTTCTGTGTAATTATATGATACACTCTTTTGGAAGGGAGAGTGAGATTAATCTGTACGGGGAAAATTTGACTCTTGTAATAACACAAATTTGTACAGTACACTCGAGCTATAAAAGAACTACTTGTGAGTAAATATTTGGACAAATATCCTTCCCCACAAAATTATTCTTCCTCACAATTGCTTACTTTTCAGTTTGACAATTATTAAAAGCGGGAGTGTGTCCAAAGGGTTTTACTGCTATTGAGATGATGGTTTTATTAGGGGATATCTTATATAGAATTTGTACCGGAAATAATTACGTCCAGGCCTCGGTGTATCGTGTGTCATTGTGCATAAGGTTCAGCGGGGTGGGGGGTGCTGTTATACGGAGAATCGTTCTATAGAAAGTCAACTATGTACAATTGGCTTATGGTTATATAATTGAGTACACATTCGATACTGCATGTATTTAATATATCTACAGTATTAAGGGTATCAGGATGACACCTGTGACTTATTCATTTATGCAGATGTGAACATCACTTGCCGTGGTAAAGCTGTTGTATCTTTGGATGGGAATGATTTCTCGGGATCCGCACGTTTAAGATTCAAAGGAATTCAGTACTTGCTCCCGGCGACAACTAAAGAAGAGTTCTTCTTGCTTTCCACTGTCTGTCTAGATGAGTACATGAATATGAATCTTGGGATGGAAGGTAATCATTTATGACTATAGTAAAAAAAATGCTTCATTTAAAAGGTTCACTGTATAGATATAAAGCACAAAACATTCATGTGGGACGTGTTAATTGAACATCAAGGCTCATTTCTGAGAGCTGTCTATATCTACAGTACATGAAAATTGAACGGAAATCCTTGTGATGTTATTAGATGAAGAAGATGAAAGTATCTCCCGTATAAGTCGCCCACTTCTGTTCCAATTTCACTTGAGGCTTCCGAAAGTACTTCCGCCATCCTGCAACCTCCACTATGGCTTCACAGTCTACGACATAATGTTTGAGTGGCAGGCATGGAAGCCCGAAACGGATGAGTGGGAGCACAAAGTCAAGCACATTCCGATTAGCATCGGAGCATCCGTCAACCTCAATGAGATTCCATTTGCGGGGGAACCCGCCGAAGCCACGAGACATGAGAAATTTAGTTTTTTCTGCCTCAGTTTTGGCAGTATTGATGTCAATTTAAGTGTGAATAAAATGGGCTACACTCCAGGCGAACAACTCAATTTCAAAGTTCACACGAACAATGAGACCAAGTTTGACGTCGAGAAAATTACCGTGTCTCTGAAACAGGTAAATTATTACACATATGAACATATTTGTACATATGTGTCGCAGCATTTATAATGAGCAGGATATAATGTTTTTACACTGACACCCATACACTATTTTCACGAAACATCCAGTAGTGATATGTGTATTAATTAGATACTTTTGATGGTTTCACAGGAGCGTATTTTCTATGTTGGAGAGCTTAAGAAAAAATTCAGCAAGTTGTTGGCTGTTTGTGACGGGCCAAGAGTTCCTCAAGGAGAATGTCAGCTGTGGGAGGACTTTATGATTGTACCTGAAATCCAGTGGAAGTTTTTCTGGCCCTGTAGTCTCATTAAAGTTGTATTTTACCTTCAAGTAAGACACTGTAGCATTTATTGAACATTCATTTCCATAAAGTTGGTAAAGAGGCAAAATTAATAACCCCTAAAAGGAACGTCAAACGGTTTTCTGAAAACAATTTAATTTGGAACGAAAAATGGGAATTTTGAAGTCATTAAAATAGTCTTACTTTTGTTTCGGACCCTAAACTTGATCTGGATCAATGAACAAAATTGTAGTGAATCTGCACAAGAATTTTCGACAAACTGAAGGAATCAAAAATTCAATGAGCCATTCTTTTATGAGGGCTATAGTAGAGTAAGCAAATGATATGAGACACCTTGCGTATGTATACTGATCCGAAAAGGTTTATAAGGGACCCTTTAATACGCATCGTCAACTCCTGGATTCCTCACGAATCCCTTATAAGAAGATTTTACTGCAATAGAAATAATACTGTACAGAATTGATATTTACTTTGGGTCTGCAATTTACGCAGGTAAAGCTGACAACATATAAAAATAGTTGCAACACACCGGAGACGATTTTGGAAAATTCGGTGAATATCCTCATTGGAGATGTTCCTGTGGACCCGGAAATATACTACGAGAATTTCTGCACCGCCATGGGAATCCGCGAGCTTGATACAATTTATGAACCGGAAAGACTTTGGTTGGGCATTGACTGCTTGTCGCGCGGGATCATCGCGCACCGAGCGCAACGCCATGTTTTTGGAGCAAATTCAGTGCAAGTCAGCATGGATGATAGCATACCTTCCTACTCTTCTGTTGTTTCCTGCTCTCACATTGGTTCGTCCAGTCGACCTGTCCATGGGCTTGAATCACGTAAGACATTGTTCAATGACCCATCCCTCTCATTGACCTTTTGAGTGGCACTCCGTAAAAGTTTATCAAATTTCTTCCGCATAGTGGAATTGTCTTATAAGAAAAAAAATTGCATTACGGTACATTTTCCCCATATTTCATTTTTGTAACAGAAAAACCCTGAAGATTGTACACAGCTAGAGTGTGAAGTAATTATTCTTGTGGAACAAAATTAGTTAAATATAGGGGGCTGACGCAACAAGTCCCCTAAGTCAAGCAAATTGTGAATGTGTCGAGGGAATAAAATTCGATTCTTTAAACACGGCGTTGTGTCGAATCAATTTCGCCCCTCTATATAAAAATCTTTCTAAAATAAATTGTAGTAAGGCCTATTCACAGGCTCGTATAAAAGCATTTTCTGTGAGAGCAATTTAAACTATATGCAGAAATACCATTATTAGACTAACAGTATACTTTTGCTGCAAGAGAGCCCCGTGCAAATAAAATATGTACATACAAACATTTGTGGACATTCCTCAATTTTTAGAGCATTCCAGTACAAGAAAAAAAATCCTAACTGTTTTGGCGTAGCCTTATAGAAAGTATTTGGTGTATTTCAATATTTCAACGTACGTTGAGCATAAGAGCGTTAACATAATTTTGTGTACTAATTATTTTAGCCCCACCGTCATATCAAGAAGCGATGAGATTTCTGAGGAAGCCATTAGAGTACCGCACCGAGGAGAATGAGGACAATTGTGGACATTCTGAGGACGTAGTGTAATTTTGCGTGAATGTTTGTACCTACATATAGATACATATATCTATGCATGGATGTATTTAAACCGCGTGCTCGTATTGTCAGTCCTGTACGAAAACCCATATCTCAAGTATCGTCTACATATGTACACATACAAACATACTTTCCTACTTTTGCAGTCTGACAAGAATAATTAACGAAAAGAATGAGATTTTTTAAACCATTTAATTGTATACCAAGTTCTAAGTTCATCTGCACAAAAAAAACCGTTGGAGTAATTACCCCCCAACAATTTTTACTAATTCAATCCCACATTATTTACGTATGCATACAATTAGAATGGAGACAGGAGAATTGCCGAATTTAATATAATTACTATAACCTTTGCAGTACATGTTAAATTGTAATACTAGGGTAGTAATAATGAATTGTAAGTACGGTATCATTCTCTTGTAGAAGAATTTTTGCACTATGTAATAGATATTATCCACAAGTGGTAGAAATTGCGATTCTCCTTAACGTTTATTTAATGAATGTTTGGTGTAATAAAACTCAACGGAGACTTTAATTAATTTGATTCCGCAATATGACCTTTACAAAATTTTTACCATGCCTGCATATCATCTGCATTCTGCATTACACTCTTTTTCCGAGTACCCTTAAAATTTTCCTCTATTAAAACCCTATTTTTTAACATTTAATTTTACTTCTTTTGAGAGCTTGGATTTACAAGAGTTAATATATTGTATAGTAATGAGAGAGTGTAGATCAATGGATTCAAGATGTCAGTTTTTAAAAAAATGAAGTGCTAAGTAGGGCAAGTGGAATGATAAATTATAATTATTATAGTTCTAGGTAAAATTAATTATAAGCTAACATACGCTCATTAAAAGCATGTATTTAAAAGCAGTCTCATCCAAAAGGATTTATTTTAGAGATCTGGTCCAGAGCTAAAGACTGTTTTTAAATCTGAAATAACTTTCGTATTGAGTGTACATACATAATTACAGTGTGGGTAGTGATGACTGATCTTTGCAAAACCCTCCGAATACACAAGCAAGGCACATATATGCATAATGTTCTGTTGAAAGGGATTAACATGCTAAAACTGCTCTCCCTTAAAGACTTTTCCATGAGTTTGTTCTTGTCAGTTTGAGCCTGTAACAACATAGAATAAAAAAGCCAAAGGCACCATGAGCAAAAATACTGTCTGAACAGAACCTAAATGGAGAAGGTTCCATTGCAGTGTCATTTTTATACCCATATGAAAATCCATTGTAAATATCAGATGATCCCATAAGCAGAGGGATATTGTAAATTGCACGTGCAGGATTTGGCAGACAGCGTGGCAGCGAGTTGTGAATAAAGTGGTTCGAGCGACACAGTTTTTGCAAGCGATCTTTAAGAAGGATGTTTAAATTGTATTGATGATGCAGAGCAAGGGCTTGTCAAATGGGTCATATGTATTTCTCAGCTAAATGCTCAATATGAACTTTGCACAAATTGAGTATCATCTGGCTCATTGTCCTAACTGTTGTGGAAATGCCATTTGGACAAGCAAGCCAGAGATGAACTTAGACCATTTCCCGAACTCATAGGTGGCCTTGATGACCAATAATATTTTCAATGAGTATAAATTCATCCACTAAACGCCTTTTGAGAGCTGTCAGCTTGCTAAACATTAGGTTCAGTCTGTTTACGTCCTGTCCTGAGTGTTTACATGCTTGAAGTTCTCCTCATAGTATTTTCCTATAAATAAAAATACAAACATCTTTTTCTTCCTTAAATCATTTGAGAAAAAAATAAACATGAGTTTCATAAATATAGAATTAGACAAAGACTCACATACATACGCAGCTGGGGACAAAGTGTATGGGAAAGTTGTCGTTTATAAGAAACGGAGACCCAAAAAAGTGAAATGTAAGTTGACTGTGTGTAAAAGTTAAATGTAAGACTGTCGCTATAAGAGATTCATTCCTCAAGAGGATTGCTTATATTTTCAGCACTGTGATTTTCTATCCTGTTAGTATATAGCTTTCAGAGCCTAAATTTTAACGGGCACTCCTATAGTGAAAGTACTTTATGTAACTGACGTCTCAATACTAACGTTTTATCTCTTGGGGAAAATAAATATCTGATCCAATGACATTCATCACACTTTCATATTTTTTCCTCACAAGAGATTTTTGTTTTGAGGACCTCAATTTGCCAATTTTAGTAGTACTTGAACGAAAGAGTGCACTAGTCTTTCCATTAGCACTTTCAAATGCTGTACACTCTCACCATACAAACGCTTCCAAAATGGAGAAATATTTTAGTGTTATGTTAACATGCGTTTGTTAGGATAAAAATTAACTAGTACAAAGTGAAAATGTGGCGAAATAAATATTGTTATAGAGAAATTTCACTGATAAGGGGGTCTCTTATAGCGAGAGTAATCAGCCAAGGAATCAAAGAGTGGCAAAAGTGTTTGCAAATTATAACGAAATTAAAATGATATATATTTTAGGCATCATGGTTCAATTTGAAGGAGGAGCTGTAGTGTCAATAATTGATCATTTGGAAGAAAGGCCTGTCACATCCATTGAATGCTGTCTAAATACTTCCATCTGTATTTATGGCGAAGGTAATGTAGTTCTAAGAATACATACATAAATACAATTATATACAAGCTACAAAAAAATATTAGCGTTTATCCTTTACCCTCAACACTTGAGTACGTAGCACCAAATCGTGTGTGTTTGGACATGTTTTGGAAAACAAAATGACATTGTACTCTAGCGTAATATGTCCCTTTATTAGAGTACAGTTTGATCTTACTGTCTCTACAGGGCAAATATATTTCGACTTCCGTTTATCAGTAATTATGCTAACTCTTCTTACAAAAGCAAGAGTACAAAAGAACATGCTGTACTTCCTAGTAGTGTTTCTACAACGAAATTGTACAGCATTTGTGATGCTTTAAAAATTTTCAGAAAATGCAGCCCTTAATGTTGTGAGGATTAGGCCAGGACGAAATGAATACACGTTTGAGTATCAGCTTCCCCGTGGCCTACCGTCAACATTCAAAGGGAAACATGGGTCAGTGTCTTACCAAGTGAAAGCTGTCATATGGAAATCCAGCTCTGTGTACGCAACCACTCACGTCCCATTATTTATCAATGGACTGTTTGACCTGAATAATGATCCTGGAGCTCGAAAATGTGTGGAGGTTCGCCGAGAGAACAAGTTGTGGTCAATGTGTATGTGTCACAATGGAAAGGTCAAGTTATATTTCTCGCTACCGAAACAAGGTTATGTTGCTAGCGAAGTCGTGCCTTTCACCGTGGAAATTTCCAATTTCACTTTCAATCACTTACGACTGGTCAAAATATCTCTCATACAGGTAACACGGAATTGTAAGAGCTCTTTCGCTATGAAACTTACTTCTATTTTCTTCATTACCAGATGTCCCATGGAAGTACATTTTCGTATAATTAGGTTTTCTTACTTGTTTATTTCTCACTTTTATTTGATTCCATAGTTCAAAGCAAAGTGATCAAACCAATTTGCTTTCGCAGGCACTCTAGAAGGAACCAAATAAAACCCGTAGTTCTAATATGAAGAAACATTTTCATAATAAACGGAATTGCATGAAATACTTTTGCTCTTTGAAAAAATGCTCTTATAGAATGAAAGCGGATATACGTATTATAAAGGGAGTACTTTGTATTTTGTTTCAAACATTTTTAATTTAGCTTATACTAGAAGTGCTTTAGCTAAAAGAATTTATACAAAAATATGTACCTCACTCTCGTCGTAGGTCTCCAATCCGTCAGCTCTCTTATAATGACGACATATTTGAAAAGACAAAAGTATTTTCCCTATTGCAATTTTTGCATATTAGGGAAATATATTAATTAATTAATATGAGCTAACAATGTACATAGATTTCTCCAGATAAAATACCATCAAAAAAGCATTTTCTTTATTTAAGTAGAACGTAGATAAGTACATTTGCACGCATTTTAAAAATATTCCCAAGATTTTTTCATTGTAAGAGCTAATTACTGTTGAGTCAAACTTTGCTTTTATATTGGGGAAGTTATTTTAATGAGAAAATGCTAAGCATAATTATATGAAACCTGACTTTTATTGCTCACTAAATACACAGATGAAAGACACATTGTATAAGCCGGACGCAATTCAGTGGCATACAGATATTTAGGTAATCAAATGGCCATAATGAAGGGACCAAATGTGTATGTGTAAATATATATAATTATATATAACCTATAGAAAGAAATTTACGGTAGGGAGAATTTATAGCATTGAAATCTCTTGTACAAAAAAATTGTCCTTAGAATTATAGTTGACTTCAGTACAACTGCCGTAATAATTATATAAACACAGGTAAGGCTATAAAAGTAGAACTAATCATTCTCCTGGAAAACAGGTTGCGTTTTACGTAATTGAAGGGAAGCAGCGGAAAAGTCAAGCGAAGATTATTTTAGAGACAAAGGGCCCAGAAATATCTCCAGGAAAAGTTCAAATATGGAAGGGAGAAAGTGAAGAGGACTCGTTTAGAATCCCGGAAAATATTCTACCAACAAAATTATGCACGTGCAGTATTATCCAGATTCATTACCAACTCCAGGTACTAGTTGATGATGAGTGGTGCAGAAATTTTGCAAGGTTAGACTATCCATTAAGTAAAAAAACATCGTTCAATTATGTATTATGGGAAACAGATAACGGTGAAAGAATCAAATCACAAATCGAACAGAGATAAGGCAATTGTGGAAGCCTTCCTTCCTCTGACCATTGGAACTATCCCATTGGAAGATTATTTGATACCTGCAGCCAGACCGTCAGTATCCCCTCCTCCCTCTCCTTATGCTGACTTCGCCTTTGTTGATGATGATATTGAAGAGGAGAAACCCTCGAAGGATGCTCGCACGAGTGTGACTATAGAAAATTGTGAGTTCGAATTTAAACATACTATCCATTCCTATTCCCTGAAAAATTACAATGTTATGAAAGGCTTTCTTTGGTTTGTAGTTCCTCCATCCTATCATGAGATAACCAAGGAATATTTTATTTAACTTTGGAACGGTGTAAAGACGCTATTAATATTTAAAAATTTGTAGAAAGAATCACCAAAATTTAAATATACGCAGGGGTAGTTGGAAGATGTAGAGCTGAGGAAACAATAACGAAATAATCTATATATCTATATATGCATATATGTTCACAGATGTAGATCATGATCATGGATAGAAACAGTATTAATGTTTTATTGACACTCAATACACACAACGATCAAAGTTGGACAGCCAATTTGAATAATAAAACCATCTACATTTGTATGGTAGAAGTAAATTCACGCAAGATAAAAGTAGTGAAGGTAGTTCAAACCATTTCATAAATAAAGATTTTAAAATTGGGTCACCACATTACAATCAAAAATTACCAAAATTTTGACAACTGCTCAACCACTGAGTCACACGAGGATGCTTCTCCGCACCTTTTGGATTCTTTTGCAAGTACGCTACAACTGCTGAATAAGTGACAAAATCCGCAACAGTGGCTTCACCACACAAGAAAGGTTGATTGTTCTGTAGCTGTTGCTCCAAGTCATTTAAATCCTTGAGTCCATCAGCAGCTTTTTCTAGAGCGCCGTCCACTCGAATAATATCATCCCAACTGAGAGTGTCGTAATGAATGGGATAAACTGATGGCAAAAGTCTTGACAAGTAACGAGCTATATTTGCTTCGCCTGTAACTGGAGCCTGAACGCTCGGCTGAACAATTAGTTCAGGTTCTCCATCCTCCACTAAAATTGTTTAATAAAGCCCATTATGAAATGACTATTAATTATCACTTGTGAAGAATTCCTAATTTTAAAATTATTAACAAAAGTGGCAAAGACTAATAAAAATGACAGTAAATCACACGTTACCTAGTCTCCAAATAACAGAAATTTTTATGGTCTTGCTAGCTCTAGAATCAGCATCCAGCGGCTTATTAAATAAATTTGAGTTCGCAGCTAATTTATTCTGACACGAAGAGTGCCGAAATGACTGAAGTGACACCGCAGCCGAGCCATAAGTATCCCTCAGTAATTTCGTCAAGAATACAACCGAATAAGGAGGATTTGCAGGATCAGCGTTTACAACTACCTCCTGCGAAAACAAAAAAAGAAATGCATTAATAATTTATCCAAAACAACAACTTCCGATTTCCAGAGATCGGAAGTGTTTTCAAATATTGTATTTGAAAATACGTATTTTGAGGTACCTCAAGTTTTTTGGTATTTGTATTTTAAAAAAGCTATATACTTATTTGTTATTTGTATTTTAAAAAAGCTATATACTTATTTGTTATTTGTATTTTGAAAAAGCTATATAATCATTTGGTATTTGTATTTTAAAAACGCTATATACTCATTTGGTATTTGTATTTTGAAAAAGCTATATACTTATTTGGTATATTTGTATTTTAAAAGACACGCATGTGTTGCACATTATTTTGTATTTTCGAATGAAACAAATACGACGTATTTTCAAGTATTCATTTGATGGCTTCATGTACAAGAGTTGTCTCTTCAAATACTTTCAAAATGCACTTCAAATATTTTCAGAATACCAATTTTGAACCTGATAATTACGCCAAAATGGTATTTTATTTCGTATTTGGTATTTTTCATAGCCGTGGTTCTGCATTGTTTTTTTGCATTTGCAATTTGTAATTGGAATATAAAGTATTTTCCCTATACTCTACCGATTTAAAAACTTAGCTACTATTCTCGCCTTACACCAGACTCAACACTGAGTCTAATATCTAAGATCTTACCACAGAGCTAGCAACTTCATTCCTCGCCGAACTTCCTCCAGAGGACGCAGTGACGGCAGTTGCTCCAAGGTTATTCAGTACGTCTCTTAAATGAAGCAATTTATCAATGACAATCTTCTGGCGTGCCTCCAGTTTGCCAATTATCTCATCCCGCGCCGCATCATCAAAAGAGTTATTTAAATTTTCGTTGGCCATTCTCGACCCTCCAACTTTATCCCGTTCGTTTTTAATAACAGGAGATTTATTTCTCGGTGGAGATTTCGAGCCAGAACTTGAAATTAAACATAATAAGCACAATACATTTCATCAGGTTAAGTAAATTGCTTATTGCAAGAAATAAAATCATAACCAAATATTAATGATAACAACCACAAATATTTTATAAAAACTGTCTCTGGAAATACATTGGACGGTTATAGAGTTTCAATACATCAGACACCAGAGCATAATTATTGAAGCATATCATCAAACAATATCCCACAGACCTGTCTTTTTACCTTTTCCTTTTACCGACCGATTTATCGTCTTTTTTATTGCGCGGTGAGATAGGTTTCGGTGAGTCCTTCACAAAATTCCTATTTGACTCACTCAAAGCTCCGCTCCTAAGACATAACAACAATTTAACAAATATTTAACAATAAAATTACAAATATTTAAACGACAAATATTTAACAGCGCCGAGACAATGACCAAATAATTTCACGTACGAACAAGCACAACTCAAAATCAAAACAAATTAGTTGATATACAATAGTCATACAAAGAATGATGTAATTCCAAACAAAAATGATCAAATAGACTGTTAACCTTCTTGGTATTTCTGAGTTTCCATTCACGCTTGAATTAATTCCAGCTGTCTGACCATTCACAGGTCTCACACTGTACATGCTTTTAGGCAGTTCCATCTGAGCTGGGATATCGTAGGAACGATTAATTTGGTACATGCTGCTAATTTTTATATTAACTATATATTATCACAGCTAAGTATACTTCCACGAGTCAACTCTAATTCAAACCTCAGAGAGCTTACATATGAGAATCAGAGTCGAGTAGTCGAGCTTTTGAGGACGGCTGGACGTTTACGAAAGCCGCTTTGGCAGATGAATATGTCCACACTACAGAGAGGACACACTTTAACTAAATAGCAGGTTCACAGAAAGGTAAAAACAAGTATTTATTAGTTTAAGTTCAGAATTCAAACGACAGTTCAAAAAAGCACTTGTTCAACAAAAGCCACAAAATATGATGCCACAAAAAACAAATATGCCATACTTGTTAAAAATGCAAGTTTGAAATAGCGGATTTAATGACCCGGGGTGACTGTGTGACACCTTTTAATTAATTTTAACGGCACGCCAAGTTCAATTAAATTTTTTGTGCAGACTTTATGTCATTTACACAAAGTGGAACTATTTACTGTACAGATGCACGAGTACGTATGTACATATGTGCCGTAGATGCACATTTCAACGAACAAATGAACTTGAAACTTCGGAATTTCGAATTTAGATCTCCAATTTAATTAATCGCTGCACGCACATATGCACTAGTCTAGTCAAGTCTCATCTTTGTTGGTCGTGCTATTTTGACTAGTCTAGTCTAGTCAATTCACAATGGCTTCTACGAACTCCTAGTCAAGTCAAGTCAAAGTCACTTTTTAAGTCAAAAATCCTAGTCAAGTCATTCTAGTCTCCTAGTCACTTGAATTTTATTAGAGCCACTGTAGGTGCTTTCTTATTATTGGTTTTATTATTTATTTATTAGCTGGATCGATTCATAACCAAACGTTGAAAACAATATCAAAGTAGTCCTTATTTTAACTGTTTTAACTGCACAAGTATGTACGAAGGAAATGTTCCCTTTAATTATTGTAGGAGGTAAATAAGTATCTAGCATGAATAAAGAATTGAAACAAATTGTGAAATATTTTGATAATCAATGCACTAGAACGGTTAAAACCCAGGAAACTAACGGATAGTACCATTTCACAAGTCCAGTTTTGAAGCGTCTGGTTAGTGCTTTCTAAATTAAGAAATTCTGTGTACAATATTTGCTCCATCTGGGGTGGCTTCACAGAAGCTCTGTGAGCACGAGCAATGGCCGACCGCTCAGAGAATAGTCCAAAATTAGTTGCCTTGTTGTGATCTTCTCGAGATGTGATTTCATTTAGTTGTTCGTTGTTTTGTCGTTTGCTCAACTTTTTTTGGGGACGGGTTTTTTGGCGATGCTTGAAATTACTTTTCAGGATTTTTATGGTTCCTATTCTTTAAACGTTTTTCACTACCTCAAATTTATTTTTGTATGCAGTTGTTACTGCATTTACTTCGGCCTCAATCATTTGGGATATTTATATAAATCTGTATGTCTGGTGTGATTTCACAGATTTTCGACTGTACTTTGGGCCATTCATGATTTAATATTTTAATATACATGAGGGTTATTATTAAATTTCTTGAGACATACATGCCGTATATAGTACTGTTGCTGCCTATATTGTGTGCAATGAATTGACGGCTTGAATAATTCAATTACGCACTGCATTTTTCCACACTGAATTTATTAATCGTTAAAGGATGCAGTTACAAGTCCTGATACAGAAATTACTTGTAGTTTGGAGCCTTCGTTATTATTTGTAGTTCCCCCATTCCCTCCTAAAACTGCTTCATTGAATGATTGAGGCATCATTTGAAGAAATTCACAAATTGACTAGACTAGTTCCTGCACATTGTTCTCCTATACTGTAGTCAAGTTAAGTCAATCATTATAATTTCTAATGCAATCTAGCCTAGTCAAGTCAATTCTTCAGGGTATACGATGCTTGCTAGTCAAGTCAAACTAGTCAAATTTACGAAAATCCTAGTCTAGTCAAGTCTGCCATTTCCTAGTCAAGTCTGACTAGACTAGTGCAGCAGTGATTTAATTATTACACAAGTGTAAAAATTCTTTGAATGTCCGTAGGTTAGCATGAAGAGTCGACGCAATATTTAGTCTATTTCTTGTAGTAAAAGGTTCATAGAAGAAGAATCATCGGTGATCAGCAATCAGAAATACGTGCTAAGGCAGTATTAAGGGGCAAACTGCCACTGTGGAACTAACTATAGGAAACTAACAACTAAAAACAGTATAAAAAAGCTATTAGCTATACGTTCTAATAAAAATACTCTAAAATGTTTATGTATATATGTACATGCATGCCACACAGTGCACCATCAAAAGTGGTATGCACTAGTATAAGGCCCTTGGGATGCTGTATAAGAAAGTATGAAAATATATTCTCAAGTGTCATTACATGCTAATGAGAAACTCAAAAAAGTCATTTTTGGCAATTTTTTGTAAAGCAAGTGCCGCACAACTCAGCACGCTTTTTTTAACCGAATCCAAAGTGAGTTCCACTGACAAATCAACTCTCCAATGCGTTTTCGAAAAACATTGTTGCGGGTAGAAAGGAGTATCCTCTTGTCTTTGAAATAAATTAATGAATGACATTAATGTTGTGACGCAATTTAAGCAAACCCATATTTTTGCATTTTTAAATATGAAACATCTAAATACAATTTGGCGGGGAAAATCAAGTTCTTATCGGTGAACAAAACCGCACAACTACACTTCGAATTAAATGATGCCGACTAGACGCAAAAAAACAGTTTATGCCAAATGTGGAACTCTTACAACTCCGAAAAAAAAAGACTTTTTCTCCTGTATGATTGGACTGTGTTCAAATATGTTGTTTTCAAAATACGTCACATCGTTGATGAAAAAATGACAGGATCATTAAATCATACTTTTCTCGTACTTCACTAAACTTGCGTCCTGTTTGTAAGGTATAGGTCCCAGAAAAGCCCATAGAATTCCCTACAAAGAAGTGCCAAAACATGTTTTCTAAAAAATTCTACGCTGAAATAAGCAGCTGCTTACCTCAAATTCCGTGGAATATTTCGATCGATGTTCACGTCCGTGATCCCTGTGACCTCAAACATTGGTCCAGGTCAATGAAACTTAAAGAAAATTTGTAAAAGAATTTTCCTACAAACTGGGGAATTAAATATTTTATGAGTTATTCCCTTATGTGCACTACGAAAGGGAGAAAAAGCATACGAAACATTAATATATGAGTGGGGCTACATACCCTTTTTTCTTGCTGTTTTACATCCCGGATGTTAGTTTTGTGAGATATCCTTAGCTTTATGTGATTCTTTAGCTTACAAAATTAAGCTTTCAAAAACACCCTTTCTCCAAAAAACATCAGACTTTGCTCCATTCATTCTACTATCGTTAGTTGTTGGGCTAGCGGGATGAAACTTTCGGAAAATCTGACAGAAAGTTTGCTAGAAAATGAAGTTTTGAATATATTTTTTTACGTTGACATTTTGTATCGGCTAGGGCAAGGAGAACGTTTTGTCATTCTGAACATTGGTGGCTTTTGCTAGAATTATTTCAAATCATACATAGGTTGAAGAAACGATATTTCCACGTATCTAAATTATTGTAAGAGTAGTAAGTAAAAGTGTGGCTCTTGAAAGCAAAATTGTCATTAGCAACCATACTTGCACTTCCCATTCGAAAAGATGTGTAACGCTAAGATGCTCTTTAAATGCCGAATACTGATTCGGATGTAGAAATTCTATTATTTTTTCAGTCGTTTTAACTCAACTAATAGTTTATTCCCCACGAGTTTAGCAAATATAAATGTACATTAGTTACTGTATATAGGTAATTATATATAAAGATACCTAAAAACGTAAAGACATTGATGAAATGGAAACATGAATGAAACAGAGATAGTAAAGAATAACAGCGATAATTTGACCATAATAATTATTACTGATCGAAATATTTAATATGTACTTACAATTATTCGGAGGAAGTATAAATGACAATAGTTACTCGCTAGATAGTAATAATGCATGAAATAAGTAGCGCATATATTGTCGAGTCGGTGTATAGTGTTATAATAATTTATATTCTAAAAATGGCTAGCTTCTATTAGTAATGTAAAATATTTATAATGAAGATTAATTGATGTTCTAGACTGCATCAAATGCAACAACAATTTCCCTCCTTTTAAAAATGTTTTCTATAACTTATACCTACACACAACAGACGCATAAATTCACACGATTATTAAAAATGTACTACTTTTTAGGTGTACAAAAATCAAAGGATAGTAGATTTCATGAATAGTTAATATCCACAAGAAGAGTAGGCGGGTGGTGGGATTATTTTAATAAATCCAGTATTCCCACATCATCCGGAAACTGCGGAGGTTGCCCTTGTTGTCCCGGCATTCGCTGACCTTGGACTCCCATCATTCGGTTAAATGGAGGACCACCAGGCTGCTGCAGTAGGTTCTTCAGACCAGGATTGTTTCCTTGGGCACCCGGCGGTCGCATCATTCTCTGAACTCCTCCCATTCTTGGTTGATTCATTTGAGCTTGAGCATTCATTCCCGGTTGGGGACTTTGGCTATGACCAGGCTGCTGCAATTGTTGGAACTGGAGTTCTTTTGCTTGGGCAGCTTCCAAAGCTTGCTGTAATTCCTGAATTCTCATGACGTTTCGACGACGCTCAGATTCAATCTCATTGATGTTTTGACCTTGCTGAACTTGTTGGGCTTGCTGCTGTGCTTGTTGCTGATGTTGTTGAAGAGCTTGTTGAAGGCTAGCCTGTTGCTGCTGGAGGGTTTGTTGCTGTAGACTCTGTTGTAATGTCTGTTGTAGAGTACTCTGTTGCATACCACCAGAAGGAAGATTTCCTGGCATGGCTGGAGGATGGGAGCCAGGTTGCATCCCGGAGGACATGTTCGACATGTTTTGTTGCATCTGGCTCTGGAGGTTAGAGTGTTGCATACCTGGTCCAATGTTTCCTTGTGTCATTCCACTTTGCGGCATACTTCCGGGCTGCATTCCAGGGATATTTCCTTGTTGCATTCCGGGTGGAAGATTTTGTTGCATGGACGAAGGAATGCTGCCTTGCATGGATTGCATGCTTCCACCTTGCATGGACTGTTGCATGGACTGCATACTTCCTTGCTGCATTCCAGGCATGTTACCTTGTTGCATGGATGGAGGCAAATTTCCTTGCTGCATGGAAGGTGGTATAGTGCCTTGACCCATAGAGCCAGGCATATTCCCTTGTTGCATCGAGGGAGGCATATTCCCTTGCTGAAGATTCGGTGGCATATTTCCCTGTTGTTGTTGTATACTGGAGGGCAAATTGCCTTGTTGCATATTAGGTGGAATATTCCCTTGTTGCATATTTGGTGGCATGTTGCTCTGCTGCAACTGATTTTGAATACCTGGGGGTAAATTTCCTGGACCCATATTTGGTTGCATGGATCCTTGAGGCAACATGCTCCCAGGACCTCCTCCCATTGGACCGGAATGTCCGGGTTGTCCTAATGGAAATGAAGGACCTTGTCCATGTCGCATAATGGCTTGATTCGTTTTCTGTTGCTGGATCACTTTCCGGATTCGATCCACGAACCCAGCTTGGTCATTAGGAATGAAACCCAAATACGCGTGTCTCTCCTTGCTGTACAACAGTATCAATACTTTGATAGAGCAATTGGATTGAATATTAGTTCCCGTGAAATGCACACATCCAGCCTAAAGGACCCAGACATAACTTTAGAACAACGCAAATTACTAGTATGAACGATATTACAATTTGTACTTTTCAGTTTTTATGCTAACTAACTCAGGAAATTGAAAATAATTTTAGAAAACTTACAAATCCAGAATCCATAACGCGTGTTAAACTACCCAGAGCATCACACTGCTGAAGCATGAACAAAACAGTTTTCACATCCCGGAAGTATCCGCCACCTAAACTTCCAACAATCGCTTTAGGTATTAACTGCATTATGAGTTTTGGTGGCCAACCATCCCCTCGTACTTCCGGTTCGCCGTTAGCAACGTTAGCTGATACTTGACAAGGAACTTGCCTAGGTATTTTCTGCCCATCAGGAGGTCCAGCTGCAAATTTTCAAAACGTAAATACTAATTCAACATAGAAAATATTACAGTAAATATTTACAAGGGTAATGAATAATACCATTTAAAATTATTCACCTTTCTGTTTTTCATGCCACTCCAGCAAACCAGACCAAATTATTTGACGTTCTTTCGTTGACGCTGCAGAAGGTAAGCCAGTCGTTCCAGGTGTCATGCCTGGCTGCTGCTGCTGCAATGGAGGCTGCTGAGGCTGCGGGGGGTTGCCAGCAATGGAAGGTTGCTGTAACTGCAACAACAATGGAGAGCGTTGCTGCTGAGACTGCATGCCTGGATGCATCGGCTGATTCCCAGATGGCGGCTGTTGTTGTTGTTGTTGTTGCTGCTGCTGCTGTTGTTGTTGCTGCTGCTGTTGTTGTTGTTGTTGTTGTTGTTGTTGCTGTTGTTGCTGCTGTTGTAGTTGCTGTTGTTGTTGTTGCAACTATATACGAAAAAGTTAAAAAAATGTTTTAAAGTTAGAAATGGAAGGAGATTATATTAAATGAAATAGAAACTGTTTTTTTGATAAGTAAAGTTTTACTAGTAAAAGTTTCTGTTGTTGCTGGTTCAGCAACGGTTGCATTCCCCACCGCTGAGTATTGCTCATAATAGGGTTAGGATTTGCTTGTCCAGGTTGATTTAAGAGTTGATTCAACTGATTTGATTGTTGAGGTGCTTGTTGGTTCATCTGACCTTGCTGTGAATGCAATTGCTGGTTCATTTGCTGCTGTCCTAATTGGGAATTCATCTGCTGTGGCGTAGCCGAGGATGCTGAATTCAGCAATGCTCCTATTGGCGTGGTGCCCATTCCATGTGACTGTTGTTGCTGACTTAATGTCTGCTGCATTTGAGAAAGCTGGCTACCAGCTTGGCTCACTGTTGGGGATTGTTGACTCATAGGATTGAGTGGATTCCCGACAGAAGTATTTACAGATGGATTCTGCTGCTGATTCAGAGACATGGAAGACGTAGGAGGATTGATTTGAGGTCCTGTGCTCATTGGCGAACCCATTTGTTGTCCACCTTGAGTTGTGTTTGCCGGATTCAGCTGTTGAGACATTGCTTGACTTATCATGGAGGCTTGACTCATAGGAGGTCCTTGCTGCATAACGCTGTGCTGTTGCTGCTGCTGATGTTGCTGCTGTTGTTGAGCCTGCTGTTGTTGCTGCTGCTGTTGAGCCTGCTGTTGTTGTTGCGCCTGCTGTTGTTGTTGCGCCTGCTGTTGTTGTTGCTGAGCCTGCTGTTGCTGTTGAGCCTGTTGCTGTTGTTGAGCCTGCTGTTGTTGTTGTGCCTGCTGTTGTTGTTGCTGCTGCTGCTGTTGTTGCTGCTGTTGTTGTTGTGCCTGCTGTTGCTGTTGTGCCTGCTGTTGCTGTTGTGCCTGCTGTTGTTGTTGTGCCTGCTGCTGTTGTTGTGCCTGCTGTTGTTGTTGTATGAGAGATTGCTGAGTGGACGTCTGTGGATTTTGTTGTCCCATGGACCCCATCTGACTGCCCATGGATACAGGTAACTGCCCTGGCATCGGTCCACGTTGAACCTGCATGAAACCTGGTCGCTGAGAACGGAAATCAGGAACTGAAGCTTTAAATGGCGGTGGAGCATTCCCTATATGTGGAGCTGACTGCATGACCGGAGCAACTGATGTTGATGTAGTAATCGGAGCAGACACAGGCGGTGGTTGAGGCAAAGTCGGCGTTGGCGGTACCACGGAAACAGCTGGCTGGGGAGTCGATGGGCCAGCTTCCATCTTAATAGGCACAGTCGCTGGTGCTGGCGGACTAACGGGTCTTTCCTGCAAAGCGAACCCGTTCAACAAAACCAAATGTCTTGGATCTCGTGCATAGCCTTTCTGTATCGAAGTGTCTCCTCCAGATTTGTCAAACAAACTGATAAGGGCTAAAAATGAATGTTTAAAAACGGTTACATTTAACATTTAATTATTAATTGCTGAATTCATTTAGATGAAATTCAAAATATAAATATTACTACCTGGTATTTTCCTAGGTGACATGATGCTGAGGTGAACCCCTTTTTCAGCCATATATGAAGCAATCTGTTCAGCACTGAGGCCAAAGAAAATTCTGAAACAAAAAGTAACTTAAAGTAAAGGGCTCGCTCACCGAATATTTACGTTTTTTTAGTATTTTAGGTTATTAGTTTGTATTAAATATTATGTCGAACTAATAACCTTAAATACTAGGTTTTTATTTTTAATACCCGTCAGGTCCTTCGTTCTCCACAATAGTCATTCCCACGGGTTTGCAATTGCATATGAGAATAACATGTTTTGATGCTAAAAGTATTAAAAGACATCAAAAGTTCAAGTTTTCCAACGCTAATTAATTCGAATCAAATATGCTTACATTATGGCAATTTTTTTCCTATATGTGGAATACTACTTACTAATACCTTTTTTTACGATTTACATATACCAAACTTCGATATCTATTTATGTTCAATTATAAGCTAACCTTCATTCGGACTATTGCGGAATTCGCCCAAATCTTGAAGACAATTCATTGCTGTAGCTAAACCTTCAGCAACATGTGATGCAGCTTCACCGTGACCACCGGTGAACCTAGACAAATCAACATATTCCATTTATTACAAACCTAAATTGACTGCCGAAAACAAAATTAAATCATTGTAGCTGTTTATTAACTCACTGAATTTTGTCCAAATTGTCTACTAATTTTTTCGGAGTAGTTAATGGTCCATGGGCATCCGTCAAGTTAGCCGGCAAAATATCTCCACTATGGAATACCACCAGACCGTACAAAACATAGTTGCTCTAGAAAAATTTAATTAATTAAAACTATTTTGGAGGTCAATTTCAAACAATGGTCGCTTCCTCATTTATACTATTACAATACTGAAGGCTAAAATGTATTTTTATTTACATCCGAGCCACAATCCTTGTTGGCTTCAACTGGTCCCCCATTGAAATGCCTGAAATCAAATACATCAGTATGCAATCAATTTAATTTATCATTAAAAATAAAATAGCTACACAAACAACCCACAAATATAAATGAGCAAAGTCACACAAAATTAGCGAAAAAACTCACTCCAGTGTCGGGATAATGTACGTTTGTTTCAATTCATTGAGATAAGCTCCATTCAGGGAAGTTCCTTCAACCACGAAGATCACATCCGCCGGAGCTATTCCCGTTGTAATAGTCATGATGACCCCAAAAGGCTAGATTTAATTACACACAGAGAATACACTCGTACAAGTTCACAATGAGCATGCAGCCAACAATTCCAAATTTCTTGTCAAACCCACGTTGGCCCTCCGCTCAACTCAATACAAGAAAACTATAACCCAGGCAAAATGCCTACGATACTATGATTAATATGAGTAATCCATCATTTCTTGATTATTCCAACCCCAATTCTTTCAGTTTTAAATTTCATTCAAAATGTATAATACAATAAAACTGAACAGTTCTTGGGTGAGCGTTAGATATCCCCTTCTAATAGGGTTCTTAAAATAATTATTGGAGCTGGGACGCATTCGCTGTCTTTCTTCGTTAATTTAATTATTATTACTTATCGTAAGTACATAAACGTAAAACGTTTGGGGTTGAATCGCTCTCACTAAAGTGGTGGCCGTGGGATGGAATGAGAACACTAAACGCTCGCTACAACGTCAACAACATCACCACATCCTGCAATAAAAATGCAGATAATATCAGCATGATATTTACATCCAATCAAGTTCTATTCACAAACACTCAGAATTATGATGTCAACAATTTTATCAAATTCACGTATACACTATTAGCTAACTCAATCTTTCCCCTGCAATCTCACATCGTCAAAATTGACTAAAAGCCCTGTTTCCTTTTCGTAATAATTAAATATTAAAGATTCCAAATTTGAAGTGACAATTTATTAATAATTTTTACAGCAATGATTCAAAATTTAGGAACAAATCTAGTTCCAGAACAATTAATTCAAATTGATTCAATTTACTTTAAATCTCACCTCAATGGTTGATAATAGTCCCTTCGTGTCTTTGGTCACTGGGTCTGTGGGTTTTAACAGTTTTTTTAGTAAATTACTTACATAATTAATTTCCGTGTAATGTGTTTGTCACAAAGTAAATAAATTTGAACTCCCGTGATTTCTAACTGTAAAGACAGGTGACAGTTTAAAAATCGTGGCGGGATATCACACAAGCCTGCTTCGCCGTTGTGTGCCGTGCCCCCACACGTCCTGTACATATGATGCATATATCGCAACGCATATGTGCATGGCGTTCTATATGGCGTGTGTCTTGTGCAGTGAATTTGAATTCGCATGTAGCGCACACGTTGTTATTTTCATTGTAAACTTTAATTTGAATAATTAATATAATTATGTATAAGAAATATTTAATAATTTACTCAACTTTGTAACTATTTCACCCATTCTTCAAAGTTTTTTCCACAGGTCATGTCAAGTGGTCTGAAAGTCTGTTTTTGGTGTGGACGTGATGATTATAGACAATCTCACTGTTGTTGTTTAATTACAGAAAGTAAATGAATTAAACCGAAAAGGGAGTGAAATACAAGTGTTGTTGTTACCATACAAAAACTTGGAAGTCAAGTAGGATGACATACTGGTTCTTATTTGGAGTTTTGGATTTGTCTTGAGGTTTGTAACGATGTAGGTGGATTTATTACTGTTAGAATACATATTTGCAGAAATAGTGTTGTATTGGTAATGCAATGCACATTGTAATTTGTAGTGATACTGGACGGATATAGTGAAATGCATGTAAGGGAGCGTACACAAATTACGTCACCCACAGGGTGGGTAGGTAGTTGCAGTAATTGGTGACCATTCATGACATAGCAGTGGGGTTCACATCTGCAGAGATGACGCCACCAAAATTTTCCGCCGTTTTTTAACGTTCTTTACATTTTTCGCTTTATTACGATGACGCGAACATAAAAGGATAAATTCATTCCTGAATTCAAAGCGCAGAACCAAACGTTTCTATTACAATTTTGATTTTGGCGCGACAGCAAGATTGTGTACGTAGTGACATCATCTGTGTACAGGGTGGGTGGATTCAGCAATAAATGACAAATGGTGATGATGGGGTGACAGGGTCTGAAAAATCGACTTTTTTGGGTGACGTAATTTGTGTATGCTCCCTAACATGAATTTTATTAATTTGACAGATTGATACCGCCAGCTAAGAAAAATGGCATTCCCGGGATTACTTCGTTGGACGGTTCATAAAAGTAGCCGGATTTGTTGTAGGAGTTCCTTTCCTTTGAATGGGTTGCTGCTGTCGCAACAGCGGTCTTTCAGTCTTGGGGGATCGAGTGGGATTAGATTGTTAGGAAGTTCGTCAAGTCGAGGTCGGTCAGGGTGGAGGCTTGTATTGTTAAGAAATTCTTCGGAGAAACTAGTCAATGCACGGGTGTACTCAAGCACAACTGGGGATGGCAAGAAGGCTTCTGCCTCTGCTGAAGATAATAATGACCCGGGTAATTTGGACACGGATGAGGCTTGCACTTTATATTTGTCCGATGAAGACCTCGACACACTAACGGAGGGAAATCCGGAAATGATTCAGAAAGTGCGACATATTCAGCTGGAGCATGAGATTTTTCTGTAATAAGGTTTTTATGTATTTTTTAATTGAAGTTATATAATGTGCACTGGCTATGTTATTCGAGAGGGCTTTTATTGTAGTGATTGGGGATGTATTTACTTTAGCGTCCCCTCACCACGAGTCATGGATTTTACACAGCGGCACTACAGTATTCGAGGAGTGGGTTAAGAATCTGAAAGAATTTTGAGGAATCCCGGCAAACTCTGGAGATATGAGAATGAGAGGTCAAAAACCATGTGGAAGTTAAATTGACTCGCGAATCAACGATTTTCATTAAAATTGTTAGCGCAGCAGTTTTTGAGGAGTGGATGTTTTGAGAATATTTTGGGAGCGTTAGTTGTTTCGGACATACAAATGAGAGGTGAAGTCCATTATCTAATCCGCACAATGTAAGCGAGATTATAAAATATTCTGGATAATAAATTTACCTAAATACCTAAAATAAACTTAACAACGTAAACTTAACCTAACCTAACGTTAATCGAGGCTACCCTAAGCATAAATTTAACCAAAACCGAACCTAACCTTAGCCAAGCCTACCCCTGGCACATGCATGGAGTATAGGGCACATTCGTTTTTGTATGTTGTTTCGCTAGAAGCACACATATTGACACGAATTCTGCGGAGTACAATTTCGCATAATTGCATCAGAAGTTTGGCAAAACTGTTTGAATTAAAAACTAAATATCAAACTGGTGTGATCAGTTAATAGATATTTTCGAGTTGTAGTATAAGAAGTATCGGGTTTTAACTTGACGTCTCGTGTGATGAACGTTCCAAGATGTTCTACTAAAAAGGGGAAAGTCTTGAAGTAGTGTGGTCAGTAAAAAGCGCAAATGGAAATCTCTAGAAGTGATGTGCACTGACTCCGGCTGAGGTGTAGGTGTCCTCACAGATCTGAAGTTCTTAATGTTATACTGTTGTGGTGAACGTGACCTTTGACCTGTCATAACTCGGGAACTAAAGGTTTTCAGGCAAAAATTTTTTCAGAATCTACTCCTCAAACAGTGCCTCTGTACCAGCTTTTATTAAAATCCTTGAGGGGCTGGTGATGTAAAGTTAAGGATTGGTTCATTTTTTTGGATTGTTTGGATTTAATGTGGGCGTTTCTTAATGCGACTTCTAGGCAAGAAGGGGTAAGAGTTCCTTCGAAGTCAATTTCGTTGGATAAGTGGGAAGAACTTTTAAGTAAGCCCAATGCTCACCAGCGGAAAAAATACTACGTTTTTCTGTTCAAACTCGAGCACATCAAGCAAAATGAAGAGATGAAGAAAAAAATCAGGAGAGAACAGCGGGAGGAATTTCTAAATAAATTGCCCAAGCTCCCAGTGCTGGGAGAGGATGAGGATGGGATGATCTATGGACTTAATCGAAATACGTTGTTCTTACGACTCAGGGAAAGTACGGAGTACAGCTTTTACGAGAATCGCCTCATCCAAGCAATGAAATTCGGACCAGCGATTGTGATTGACTGTGGTTATGACCATTGTATGACCTCAAAGGAGAATAAGTATTGCTCGAATCAAATAGAACTTGCATTTGCTTGGAATCGATTGCACCCGACACCTTTTGACTTGCATTTGTGCAACCTCCAACAAGGCACCTTTTTGGAGAAGTATTTGTCTAAAAAGATGCCAACACTGTATAATCCTGCTTTTCCTTTAAATGTGACCAAAGAAAGTTACTTGGATTTGTTTCCAAAAGAGCGTCTGGTCTACTTGACCCCACACACTAAGGAAAATTTGGTTGAGTTTGATGACGATGAAGTTTATATCATAGGAGGAATTGTGGATTTGGGCGATTCAAGACCATTTTCTATGGCCAAGGCCAAAAAGGAAGGCATACGTATGAAAAAGTATGTTAGAAATATCTATGTATTTGATTGCTAAAGTAATATCTGAACTTAGTGTAAAATGTTGTAGTTTGAAATCCTGGGTATAATGGAAACGTTTATTTATAGGTTTCCAATAGAGCAGTATCTTCGATGGGGCCATGGGGGGAAAAGTCTTACCTTGGATCAAGTGGTGAAGATCTTGTTGGATGCGAATTATCACAAGAGTTGGAATATGGCTTTTAAACATGTACCAACACGGAAGTTATTCAATAACTACAACGATGATGAGGCAACCCATGATGATGAGGCAACCCATGATGATGAGGCAATCCGTAATAATAATCCAGCTCCTCAAAAACGTTTCCGTCCAACCTTCTTAACTAGAACTGGTCCCAAAACAATTTATTATGACGATGACGGGCGAGATCTCCGGAATTATCATAATGTCAGTAGAGTTAATGTCATCGACACTCAACGCTCTACTGATCGCGAAGGCCAAAGGCCGGAGAGACGCCACTACAATCAAAATTCAGTTTCTAATAATCTTTCCAGACATAACTATTCGGACTTTGAGGAAGACAATGTTCGTCGTAAAAGCAGTTATGACAGAAAATTTCAAACTTCTGGATATACCGAAACTTACGGATCACAACAGAGTAATAACCGGAAATTTGATGTTCAAGGTCTTTTAAAACCTAAAGCAAGCTCCAATCCTAGGAAGGTTGTCAAAGCAAACTTAGATAAACTTTCGAAAGATACCAGTTAATGGATTACTTACAGATCTTTAACTAGTGAAGTTTAATTGATTTATTATGTACATGAATGCTGAAGTGTTTTGTAATAAGTAATATTATATTAAGCTCTCGAAAGCGGCACTTGCTGCTATTATAAAATTGCATATTCTTAGTCTGCTAATGTCATGCAACCAACTCCCACTACTACATAATAAAATTCTGGTATGTGCCTGTGCGTACGCTTGCACATGCTGATGATTTTCCAGTTTTTCAGAGCTCCCATTTAAGTTGCATGCTGTGCTTCATGTACACGTATACATACATGTTTAGTTATCTATGAGCACATTACTTCTAAACAGTCAGCTTATAGCAATTGTGCGAAAGTAATTCTAGAGCAGCTCATCTGCAACATTCGTCAAGCCCTTTTAAATAAAATAAATCCATTGCTTGTCGAATAATTTACCTCTTCGTGAGATTGGCAATTTGGCTATTACTATACTGAGGGGAGATTACGTAGTGATGACGTGGAGAAAATTGTGTGCTCAAAAAGTCCATCATTATACCTCACTCAAGTGATAAAATCCACAATAAGTCTATGCAAATTGAAAAACTGTTTTTCCCTGGTAACATGTGAAACATGTGTTATGGATAGGTACTCAGGTTTTATGAATTGTCTAAAACCTGAAAAATATGTTCTTTCGGAAACCCGGAATGATGTGCATGAGCTGCAAAGTATTGGCTTCGGATCATAAAGTTACATTACTCCGCTGACGCTGACCATGACTCATATGTCTCAAGTTGCAAATGATTTCTCTTCATTTTTCCCTTCTGGAATGTTTCATACAAATCTAAACAAATCCCAAGCTTATGACACGTACCCATCATGCCCTGACAAGATAAATACACATAACTTAAAATATTTTTCTTTCTTTGCCCTCTACAGCCCCATCCAATATTCGTATGACCGTGCAGTCTTAGTCTCAGTGCCATAAATACCGGAAAGAGATCCTCAGTCCGGTCATAAAACCCATTCAAGCAGCTCTACACCCTATGCAGCTTACACAGGAAAATCACTGTGAAGAAACAGGTTCTTTCCCGGGCGGTTCCTGCTAGAGCTCCGCTCGAGTCAAGTAACTATACATTTAAACTTCTTGTCCTGTTTTTGATTATCAAAACAAAGTTTATCGTGATTTTGGGGCAATGGGAGTTCATGAGACAATTTTAATTTGTCCAATTTGGCTGCATTATACTCTAATTCAATTAATTCGTTTAACGATTATCTTACTAAATCCAACTTAGCCCACAAAAGCAGAATTTTCCGTAAACTTGAATAATCAAGTTTAGTTGACTAATGTGATTTTAATTCCAGGTATAATTTGAGAAAACCTTTTACTGAATTGAGTATTTTATTTAAAAATTCTATTGAGTATTAATCAACTGTCTGAGTCTCAAACAGCAACCAAAACTTGTCTTGAAACTTTAAGTGTAATTTCAGATTGACCCATACAAACCAAGCAGGCGATCTTGTCAAGCTGAACTTGACCCGAACTTTATATTCAATTACTCATTATGAACGTTCAAGCTTCAGCTTGTGCTTAACAGGACGTTCCTGACATTTCAAGTCCCCAGATTCTTGACATCACCTTGGAATTTTAAGTCCCCATCCGGATTAGAAGTGTTTTTTTTACTCGTCCTTGAAATTTTAAGCCCATATGATAAGTACACTTTTGTTTGACCCAAAGTAGATAAATATGATCTCCATTCAAATATGGCCTGGCTTGAATGTTTCATGGAAGTATAGCTTGAACTTGAACGCATCTCTACTCCCGCCCGGTTCACTTGCCCAACTTCATACAGTTACCCGAGACCGGTCGTTGTTTTGAGAAAAATCGATTTTTCATCCCGAGTCTACGTAGCAGGTCCTCCTGTTGAGTATGTTCCTCCTCAACCACAGTAATATCAGTACACTATAAGAAATAGAGAATAGTAGTAGTAGTGACTTTTATCTGTAAGGATGTTGGAGGAGGAAAGCAAAGGCAGATGAAAGATATTTTCTTAAGCGCCATGAAAATCCAGGTGGTCAGAGCATCAACAGAGACCTATTCTTGTCGCAGTTGAATTCTCCTCCACCTCCTCGTTAGCATTATCCTGATTCATTGGCAAAAGTGTCTGCCACATGTACTCAAGGTTTGCCCCAATGCAACTATTAGTTCCACACATGTACAGCGTCAAGCAGTTAAAAATAAGAGGCAGGAAGTTATTATTACTAGGAGCTCAACAACACTACAGTGATTTTCAAACAGCTAGTAATTTATCTCGAAAACTAGGGTTCTTGTGTATGCGTCTCTTGTCGTCATAGGCAAGTGAGTAATAAGTTAGTCAGCAAAACAAGACACTCCAGAATCTAATCGTTTCCAATCCTCCACGACATATCATTATCTGTATAATATATGCGTCCGTAACGCAATCAACTCTCTACAGAATATATTATATTTGCATTATCCGTCATCCCAGTACTACTGTGGCTTCATACCTGTTCAACTCCCCAGACACTTTTCTCCCATTCCTTATCATGGGCCTGACCCAGTTTGACATTATTTTGGACAATCCACATAGATCCTATTTTGCGGGGCAGACAGTCTCCGGCAAAGTCGTCATTTCTTTGGACAGACCCAAAAGAGTTCAAGGTACAAAAATAATATTCATTAGCTTGAGTGTCTACATTTAAATATTTATTTTCATGCTATTTATACCTAACCACTGCCCTGGTATTAGCATGATAAACATTTATCTCACCCGTGAAAATATTTCCGGGAAAAAATGGAGTAAATACTTAGTCATTGGCAAAGTAGACAACGACGTTCTTGTTATGCAATATAATAAAAATTACCCTGAAAATATTTTTATACATTACATTTTTTATTTGAATTTTTTTCAGGTATAAAGCTGAAACTTATAGGGAAAGCCAAGACTCACTGGAAGGAGAGCAGCGGAAGAAGTACCACTACGGTCAGTGATGAAGAAAATTACATTGACGAAAAAGTTTATCTCTTTGGTTATGGTGGGTATTTTATAGATATTTAATATAGTATGGGGTAATTAAATATAGTGTACACTCTGCATAAGAGTACCCTCAAAAGATAAATAATTTAACCTTTAGATAGGGCAGTGATACTCTCGTAAACGAGTATTCTCGTTGAAGTGATAATTATTAGAGAAAGTAGTATCAAAACTGGGAAAGTGTTCCAATATTATTGTCCCAATATACATATAAAATGCTCCAAGGGTTCTCTTAGCGAGAGTACACTTTGCTACGTGAATATAAAAATGAGTTTGTTAAGATATTGTAAAACAGGCTGAATTATTCAGTATCGCCTGAATTTATTGTGCTTTAATTAATTTGCACGTTGATGCTAGGAGCCAGTTTGAGTCGTATAATTTAATCGAGATGAACGCCTTTTGGTTTTTTTGATAACAAACTGGAGTTGTTTTTAAAGACAACTGTTATACAAATAATTACTCAACGGATTCTTGTTTGGGTAATGCTATTAATTCAGAAATATTTTCGGATACATTTTATTATTATTGCCAAGTACCTATTATTATAAGCATGTATGGATTTCAAACGTTTTTATTAATGAAGCTACGTGTATAAATATTCAAGTAGGTTTTAATAGAATATGGGTATGGAAATAGCAGTCTTTTCAGTGAATGTTGAGTTAAAGTGCCATTTTTACATGTTGTTGTTGAGTGTCTACAATACAGATTTTTTTTGTCTATTCTGACTATTTATTTAGTTTTAAGCGCAAAGAACAATATAGAGAATATGAAATTACTGGCATTGACTCAAATGGTGTAGAAACTACAATAAGTAAGTAAGTGTTACGAAAGCATATGTTTCTGTACTGCCATGACTTGTTGAAACAGAAGCCGATGGGTCAGAGTCAACATTGCCGGGAGGAAATCATAACTACACATTTTATTTCCAACTTCCGGAGCAAATTCCGTCCTCCTTTGAAAGCCGATATGGAACCGTCAAGTACTACTTAGCTGCTGTAATGAGCCGTTCTTTGAAGTCGAATTTCACGGTCAAAACCCTATTTACAGTTAACGGAATATTTGATCTGAATGAAGAATGGGGTGCTAGGCATGCGGGGGAATTGAGCGAGCAAAAGCAAGTGTGTTGTTTGTGTTGCCGAAGGTAAAAAAATGTCATCTTCCACAATTTGCACAATGGATAAGTGTGATCGAGTTCATGCCATATAAATTACTTGCATGACAACTGGAATAACAATTAGCATTCATGAGTGTTACACACATTTGTGGTGCCAGGAGGTTGCCAGTTGGGATGTTGTTTTCTTTAAGATATATCGTTTTTCCCGTATAATTGCAGTGGTCCTATATCTTTGAGCCTTCGTATTCCTCGGACGGGCTTTGTTCCGGGTGAGACTGTTCCCTTCTCTGCAGAAATAGTCAACTCTAGCAGGAGAAAAATTCATAGTACAACATTGGCTCTCATCCAGGTAGGATATGGTAGGAGGCAATGGAAAGATCAGTACAATAAGTTGCGCTGTTCTTTAATATTAATGGAAGTTCGTCAAATATTGAGAACTTTTTGTAGAAAGTATTTGTTGTATTATAAGAAAATTAAAATATGGTTAATGTTTTTCCAGAATTTAACTTTCCGTGCTGGAACCCACACAAAAAAGAAGTCTGTGACCATACATGTGATTCAAGGTCCCGAACTTCTCGCAGGCAATGAAGAAGTTTGGACTAGTAATGACAGACCTTCTGTACCGGTTGGTGCTAATGAAACGTGGCGTCTACCTACTCAAATTATTCGAATCCCCTCTGTCCCTCCAACAAGACTGGGTGGCTGTGGTATAATTGAAACTCACTATTTAATTAAGGTACAGGAAATGTGTGAGCTGATGAATGCCGGCCTAATTCTATTTGAACATGGGGTAGATCTGTTTTTAGAAGCTGAATGAAATCTGATTGAAATGACATGGAATGACAACTTCTGAATAGATAAAGCTGGAAATTGAAGATGCGACGTCGTTAAGAGGCTACATCCCCATTTTGATTGGTACTATTCCGTTACGGAATGCCCTGAATCTAGATACGGGAGTCCCTGTATCATCCGGGAACGAATTGCTACCACCGGAGCCCCAAACAGAACGACGTCCGTCAGTGTCTTCATCAATTCCAGGATATCCTGATTTACGTGAGTTGGCGTGTTGAATATCCATATGTCATGATTATTATGACTTGAACAATGACAGTAATGATAATATTCATGCTAAAATTCCAGCTCCACCCACCTACGAAGAGGCCGTACAATCTAAGCAAATATCAGATGACAACATTAACATTGGTGATGAATCTGATGCAGAAAATGGGAGGCCGCCCGAGTACAATGCTGTGGCTTTTGGAGACCCAGATAGATTCGTGCCCAAATATGTAACTTACAATAGTCATTTAATACAAACTACCTCAGCCTAGTTGAGACCAGTCGTATTTAGCTACATAGATTTTGTTATTTAATGGCCACAGAATTTTGCCCATGTTAACCCTTCAGTATTAATTGCTAAAGTCAATCGATGAGCATCTCTCTACATGGTATACAAATTGTCGAAAAGTATTTTTTACCGCTTTGTACTTTAAAATAGATCAGTGGCAATGATAAACGCATTATCTTTATAATATTAGATTTTATTCTATGTTTCTATTTTAGCTTTGATACTCTGTTGTTGCCATAATAAAAATACTTGAATCGCAACCCTATATCGTTGTTATGGGCATATATTAAATTTTCCACATATGTTTGCATTTATCATTTTAGTACAAAAATAATTTCCTGCATTCCTGTATATTACAAAGTATAACTACATATCAAGACATAAACACATCAGATCTTAAAAATTCTGAGCATGCAGTCCAAACTATGATTATTCTTATTCATATGAAAATAGAATACCATTGGATATAACTAAACATTTTAACGAATTAATTGTGAAACCCTGTGTGTACATTTTAGTAATTCACTTACTTTTAAAAACCCTGCATATTTTTCAGCGATAATTCTATCATTTTTAAAAACCCTGCACGCATTTTAACAATCGAATAATTTTTAAAAACCCTGTTCGTATATTTATTACTAATTCGGAATAGAAAACACCATATTGACACTATTTTCCAAGAGTGAACACCCTGCTTTTTGCTTGAAGTCGTCCCTCTTCGTTGTTTCATTTGTTATCAGAGCTTCAATATGGAATTTTGTTGTCCACGTAAATATTTTAATGATATATTGTTGTTGTATTGTAACCAGTTTGCATCGTCGCTGTTGCATGGCACCGCACAACGATAAAAATTAACATTTTAAATTTTGCTCTATACTTCTATTGTTTGTTAATCCTAGAATGAAATTTCAACAACATCAACAACAAGCCCTGACGATTCAATTGCAGTAAAGTTTACACATATAGAGTCAATGACTGATTCCCTCAATTAGTCTAAGCTAGTGTAATTATCTTTAATAGCCTTCCGCCTGAACAAATAAATGACGACTCCCCCAGTGGCAACAAGAAGGCTGATCAAAACAACGGCCGTGATGAGCATTCGAAGTCCATCCGCTAAACAATATGATCCTAGAGAATTTAAAATCTTTGTGTAAGAACATGTAGAAATACTAGGAAAACTAGGAACTCATCATTCCATATTTTCTTAATTTTTGAAATTCAAGTGTTAAATATTTTACTTGGTCCGAAATCCATCCCATCATTTTCAAGTGCACTGCTATGAAAAACCTCAATTTGTGTGTGAGCAAGTTGTAGCGTTCCTTCGCCCACTGGGACATCTTGCATTGTTGAGCAGAAATAGGACATTGTTAGAGCTGTTGAAAGAAGTTCCATATTTGCTGCTTCCAGTGTGTACATTTTGTCTGAAAAATATAAGAAATGGAGTCACCAATAAATATAATTCCAGCATTCGTTTTTATTTAAATTGTGTATTAGTATTTAAAACTAAATGCTAATAAAATTCTATCCTGACAACAAACAAGCACAACTATAATTACTTGGTTCTGTCGTGCCCCGGAATTCCACAGGATTAGAATGAAGAACAGCCTTGACTTGCTGCAAACAGAAGAACCCCGAAACACCATCCGCACGTCCGTTTGTTGCATTTCTGGAGAAAGTAAATGTTACCACATTTTTCAAAGCAAGAGTTTCATTCTCGTAGCTGTCTGGTGCGGCGGGGACGGGCCAAGTTAAAGTAATTGACTGGATTTTGGAACTATTGGTACCACATGTCCCTGTAATCGTCGCATTTGGGGATATGGAGACAGTGGCGGAGCTAGCCTGGTTAAAAATTCAATATAAGCCATCATTTAAATGTAATAAGATACTGATGAAATAGACACAGAAACAGTGTACTCTAGCTTTAAGAGAGCCGCTGATAACTACATATTTGCATACATATGTATGGCCAAAAACTCATTTATGTCCATCAACTTAATTTTTCTCCATTTACCGTCACAATTTCTTATGATTAGTACAGTGTGCTTTCGCTCCAGGGACCCCTAATATATGAGAGTATTTTTTTTGTCAAAAATATTTTGACTCCTTCCCATTAAAATGAAAAACCTTTAGTAGTGCTTTATCAAGAGAGCGTGCTATGGAAACAAAAATGTGTAGTAACAACATACTTGGCCTGATTCCCTTTGGTAAGGAAGGACAAAGTCGTAGGTCCCAGCCATCAAGATGCAGGACTTGTTTGAGGCCGTGTCCCGTAAGTTCCATAATACCTGCCGGGGACAGTTATCCACCCATTGGCTTAGAACTAAGGAAAACAATTATGTATTAAAAACATGTACATTTTGTTAATTAATGTCTCCTTACAATTCAACCTTGCAACTCACAAGTACACTGATCTCGCTGCAAGGGAGATGTAAAAGTATATTTTTGTAGATTCCCGTTTATCACAAATGCTATTTTTCCTCCCTAGCAGAGATTACACGATGAGACAACTTTCCCTCTTTTTAAAACGTGTAGTCTTATAAAGAGAGGGCATTGTACATACTGTTACACAATTTTTCCATAACCATTTACAAAATAGTTTTAACCCAAATTTTTAACAGTACTTCTCAGACTAACCTTGTTGCAATGGAAGACCTACGAATAGGCAACTTAATGTGAACAGAACATTCATGTTTACGAGTGATGAAAGATTATTTTTATAAATTTTACTTCTATTTCCGATTGCAAAGGCACACAGAGACAATTTTAGTTCACCACACCTTCTCGTTCAGCTCTTTTCTGCAGACCCAAACGTCTCGTCTTAAATTTTTTGTTGGGTCCCAAAAGCTGCTTTGCAAGTGCCATCAAGGCTTCACATGGCTTAATAATATATGTATCTTTGTGTATACATTTTGAGTTAGCGTGTTGTATAAGATTTTAACCTGATCCAAGAGGTTTTTGTTTTTTTACCTGTGTTGTTCCATAATATTCCATTGCATACCTGTGTCTTATAAAGTAAGCTGTGGAAGTTTACTACAGTCAATAGTTTGCTATGCTGGTAGTTGATAGATGCAAAGCTGCTTTACATTCCAGGGGCTAGGCATAATCCATTGCGTAAAGGTATCACGTTTCCCCTGCCGAAACTCCTGCCTTTTACATAATCACATACATACATGCCTCTACGTCGATCCCTTATTAGCATCTATAACTTAATTACATATACTAAAAATATTCTTCCAATTCCAATGACAGTGTCACGAGTCATTGTGCTCCGTTCAGTGCATATTCAAGGCTGGAAAATTTTAAGAAGACTTATAAATGTACCAGTATAACCAAGATCTGACCAAATATGACCTAAGCTGCTTCGACTACCCCGAGTCTCGTACAGGTGTGTATGTTTTATTCTGTATTGGTTTATACATACATATTCATAACGGGGAGTATAATGTATACGAAGTTAGCTAATTGTAAGTACAGTCAAACCTCTTTATAGTCACATCGCAGTGGACCGCATATAAAAGTTGACTATAGAGAACGTCGACTACTGAGTAGTCAATTAGCTAACATTCCAGTATACGTGAGAATCGCTGGGGCCAAATTCCTTTATGCCTATAGAGAGAAGTTTCTTATAGCGGTAGTGACTATAAAGAGGTTTGACTGTAGATATATTTGTATATTTTGTACTGCCTAGTCTATTTTTCCAAATGCGCACACGAGCTCAATAGAATGCTCAATTTAATGTATCAAATTTTTTGGCTATTTAAACACCCTGCTAGCATTCATAATTTTAGCTTGTAAGGTCCTCATAGGAAAATTGATCTGGGTTTCCATTTTCTATCTACCTATTAACCACCAAAGAAGTTTCACAATGCTTTAACTCCGGCATGCGGCGGGGTGTACTTAAAGGTTGCCATTTTAAAATATCAAGGTATTTTGGGTCCAATGAAAATATTTCGGAACGAACACTTACCATTATAATACAAAAAGAACTTCCTGCATTCTTGCGTAATATAAATTAAAACTTGATTAATGTCAAAATGCTGACAAGTAATCCAAGCTATAACTAATTTTGCCTAATAGCAATATAATTTGGTTTATCGGGAGAAGAATCGATCTAACTGCCGTAGTAATGAACACTGAACATTCTTGACGGCAAATCAAGTTTTCATTTAGTTAGTCAGTTTTTTTTCAGAATTTTTGAAGGCAGTTTTCCAGTGAGTTATCAGATAGGTCCCACGTTGAGAATTTTATGTATGACTGGTAAAGATATGAAGTTAGTGCATCGCATGGGTTCAGGTCGCACCCGGGTATTTGGGTTCAGGTCCAGGTTCAGGTTCAGTATGGGTGCATGTATTTTGGACCCAATAATTTTGGGTCCTTTCTGGGTACAATATTTTTTACCCGTGAAATTGGGTACAGGTTCAGGTTCAGGACCAGGTACAGAGAAAAACCCGTTTTGAATTTACCTGTCGGGACCAGGTGTAACACAAGAAAGACCTGAACCTGATCACAAAAGACCTGAAATGTTTGGGTTCATTAATTGAAAGTTAAAGGCCGGAGAATTTCAAGCTTCCAAGATGATTTCCATCGCAAAAGCTATGGCAGGGTGTCCCAGGAACCAGAAAATTTGCATTCTTATTCATTTTAAATATATTTTGTAATATTTGTACTTTTAATACAAGATAGAATTTTAAAAAAGTTCGGATTCTCAAGTACCCAAACATGTTCAGGTCCGGTTCAAAAATACCCGGGTTCAGGTCGTCTTTTGGGTACTTTTTCGGGTTCAGGTACTAATCAGGTGCGGGTACTACAAAAATGCAATTGGGTCAGGTTCAGGATCAAAATATTTTAACCTGTTAAATGGGTACATTTTCAGGTACAGGTTCACACTTTTGAGGTACCCAAAGTTTGGGTCCAGGTTCAGGTTCAGGTTCGACTGTTTGAACCCATGCGATGCACTAATATGAAGCAAGTTGGAGGAAATCAATCTCAGAAAAGTTTAATTAAGGCTGCATACTTTTGGACTATCGAGGTTATATTTCAAGATGAAAATGTAGCTGAAATACATATTGCGCCCTTCGTAAACACACGCTAAATGTTCATAAACTATCCACTGGTTGGCCGTTGTGACGAATGAGGATATAGCATGACAGCTTAGTGCTATATAATAAAAACTACATCCTTGTTGACATGATATCTACATACATTGATTCCCTAATAACAAAGCGAATTTTAAGTTGCTTTTTGGGTGAAATAACCGGGCACCAGATTATAATCTTGAAGGACCCAGCAGTTATTATTCTGATAGGTATTTGTCCATTTTTTGCAACATATTTATGTTCATAGGAACTTTTTCCCCGTTTGTGCCGCAGTTTATGACTTGGGTTTTCCATGGTTGTCTGTGACATTTCACCATGCTGATGCTAAAGATCGTGTACAAAATATTTAATATGGAGTAATTATTATTACAAGTTACAGTTCAACTACAAATTCATTCATATGTGATAATAATTCATGTGGGATAAAATAAGATTAAATAAAATAAAATGTCTCTGTACAAATATAACGTCAATACATAAATATTGTATGCATACATATGTGTAAAAAGCAGTTCCGGGTGGGTTAATATTTAGTCTTTGTATGAACATTTGACTTCCATAAGTTATGTATTCTGATTGTCCATTTGAATCTAAATTGTTCTCCTTAGTTCGGAACTACTACAAAGAATGCTCCTCGAATTCGTACTCTTAGTGCACTATTGTCTGCCACAGCAATACTTGCTTTAGAGCTGAACAACTTCCAAATCTGAATTTGCCAAGGCAAAGTGTTTCATTTGTAACCTGACTGTCAAAACACAAATAAAGCTGATGATAATATTGATGGGATGCATTCCTGGATTTGGAATTCGATACTTTTTAACTAAAATGTTGGTGTATGGGGAAACAATCGGATTATTATTGCCGGAAAGCCATACTCTGTCCAAAACTGTGTTTTCGTCTACAGCTATATTCCAAATGAGGTACCAGAGAACATGGGTAGAAAGTAGATAATCCAAGCAAAATGATCTATGAATTTATATCTAATTGTAAGTTCTCCGAGCACTTCTCGATAAAACTTTCATGCTTGCTACAAACATGTTCTACAATCATTTGCTCAATTTCTTTTGACGCATCGGGATTGTGAATCTCCTTCACAATATCATCACACTCGACGACCATAACGAAGGATTTTCTAGAGGTTAGTAGATTTGCAACCACCATCTGCAAAAACAAATTTTAGCTTAGCAACCAAATTAAGCTATTAATAAACTCACGAAGTGAAAGTCAATGCAGTGAGTACCCCAATCCGAATTTCGACCGCAAAAAACGACAGAACAAAACCAAAGTTACACACTCACATGATGTTTGTATTTTTCTAAGGCTGCTTTTGCCTTAGGTAAAAGCAAATCCCTGTCCGTCTCCAATTTAAATGAGATTATGAAAGCATTCGGTGCCCATTTGCTGGCCAACGGTCGAAGCATTTTCGGCACCAACGAGAAAACCATGCCCGCCGGTTGTTTATCCGACTGCATTTTGTGTTCTGGCTGATTGCATAAAGTTCAAAAAACTCAAAAAAAAATATGACGCCAGGGAAATCGAACTGAAAACATCATATGTAAACCCAAGGAAGAAAAAAAATGCCCAGGTCTACAAATACTTACCATTTCCTTTTTGGGAATATAAAAGTCCGAGACGGCAGCAGCCAAGTATAATAGAGCTCTCGAAGACAAAGAATTTAGTTCCTTTGAGATCCCCTTTAAGAGCCATAAGTAGTCTCCGAGAGTTACGTACGTTATTTCCAAACAGGTCTTTGAGAATGACTGATACTGTACCAGTAGTTGGTGTAACCTAGACATCTCAGAACATTTGACTGGAACACAGAAAAATATGATTACGTCATCAAAATAACTGAATGAATGAATTACTTATCACAGCCTAGACTACATGAAACCATAGGTTAATTGTAAATGCGCCAGCAAGTACAACTACAGATAATACTCGTCTAGGGTCTAGGACCCATGCGCTCCGAATCAATGCAGCGTTTATAATAATAATTACAGCAAGTGCTTCAGCACACTACGGTTATATCTCCAAAACAGACGGGAATACAGATTTCTGAGAGCAATTGTTAGTTAGTTAATACGCTTTCAATATTAAGATTTTAGACACGAGGAAATACGACAATCGAACATAAAATGGTATATGCCACCGGGCCCCCATTAATAAGAATACGTAATTATTATTCTCTACAGTATGCCCCGTCAAGCGCAAAAAGAGGTACATACTCTCGGAGTTTGGAAATATAGTTGCAGTAAAATTTCGTTTCAAGAGATTCGCCGGGGACTGTCGATTTTTGACCCTGGAATATTCCAATTAGTTTCTTATTGTGTAACTGAATGGTTGGACCGAGTAAATCTCTTTTTTAGACATCCTTTATTTTATCCTTTATTATTACACGCACCCTAATTCACGTTCTCCAGAACTATGAGCTCAGGGAAAAACTATGAAAAGCATACATACTAAACACCAAGTACTGTATAAAGTGGACAATTTAAGAACGGAGGCTGTAAACTCACCTTTGACTTTGCAAGGACCATCCACTTCGATAACATCCAAAGCATTGGGTACGTGTCGCAGGAAAGGCTGCAAACTTTTTTGTCTGTGGGCAATAATGATCCAAATCTCAAACCAAAGTACATTTGGGATATTTCTATACAAATTTATATATGGAACTAAACGCTACTAATGTAAGTACAACAGATCTATGTATGGATGCATACCTGTATAAAAAAATTATCTTATAATTGTGCTCAAAAAAGAATTCAGCGGAAGTGGAGCCGCGGGTACCGCTGCTAAAATTATCTACGAATCGGACCGTAAATTGTTCCAATGGAACAGTCGTCCCACCCGATGTCACCAACACCACTCGACTGGACGTTTCATGTGCTTCAGCTATCAATGCTCGAACTTTCTTCAACGACTCCTCATAATTGTCCGGTGCATGAACTTCGCTGAAGAAATCTTCCCAATGGCTATCTGCTTGGTCTTCACTGGTTTCCGTAGACATTTTTCTGCATAAATAATCGCTTTTATTAAAACAAAAAAATTCCTTCCACTCTCGTTATATCACCACAATTACACAATTAATTATGCTCTACAAGAGGAAAAGGCTAATGTGAACTTTCACTACTACTATTCACCGTTTTGAATGAAAGCTGGCACAGAGACATTACTTGAAGAGTGGGTGTCAAATATGAAGAGATTATATTTTTTTAATAGAAGGGTCAGACAAAATATTATTTCAGATTCTTCATCCTTTTGAAGTATAGTACCTCTCAACCAATACACATTCAATACATACCTTCCAGTTTACGAATTTTTACCCAAATCAGTGCTTGGCAAGTAAACTACTCCTTGTATACAATAAAAACTGGGCTAAGTGCAGTATAATATTTTTTTTTGTAATTTATAAAATCCATGGTTAAATTACATAACTAAGTGAGTAAATATGTGTCAGCCTGAAGTCTAATGATCCGTAGAAGGGTATGTTAGTGCCGGTTTTAGTAATAGTTGACATGAACCCGTTTTTGGTTTTTAAGAACGGAACTTGAAGCTAAAATCACTTACCTTAGTACAGGAATAAATTATCGTCCTGAGTCTTCCTCCCAATTGTTTGTCAAAATCAAAATGATTTGGAAAAAAGAATTAAATCACTGTGTCAGAACCTAATGAGCTGAGGACAAATTGACAAGGAAGCTGATTTGGTAAAGTTTACGTTTACAAACACATCGCACACGAGTAAATGAAGTGCACTCGTCTTGCATGAAAAATGCGCCGTCCACTTCCGACAAAAGTTCACCGGAAATAGTCACACACAACAAGTTCTGTCCACAGGACGTCATCACTGTGGGAAATATGGGATTACTGCCAAGTGTTAAGTACTTATTTACACGAGCCAGGTTTTTATCTGTAACAATAATAAAATAGCAATATAAGTATGTATGTGGGAAAAACCAGCTTTATTATTTCTCAAGATCTGAGCCAAGTATTCCATTTTAATATTCCTTCTACATGCGATTATTAAGTTGTCGGTGAAGAGGTAAATTGGACTAGAATGAATTTTGATTGCGTAATTTCGCTTAAAATCTCAAAATGAAGCAGACATAGTACAAGTGCCTTTAACAATTAGGACAAAATGAGCTAAAGTAGTTTATTAAAAATTTAATAAAGAGTCCATATTACAGATATATGTTGTGCTACTATTAATTTCTGAAATATTTGATAACATTGATGGGATTATCGAACAAATACATTGACGGTATAGGATACGTGGTGCACTTTGCTTTAAATTTTAAATGTGGATATACAAAAAATTTCAACCAAATTCGGTGCATTTTGTTAGTAATATTAAACGCATTTAGGGGGAATTCGATTTTTGTGAAATTATATATAATTATGTGCAGATTATTTTGCACATGTAGTTCAGGAAACATGTAACTCATTTTGCCTCTTCACTAGACGGAAAATGCAAAGGAGGGAACCAGGATTAGCTCAATCTCCCAGGGAAAAACTTAAACTTTTATAGAGAATTGAATGGTGAAATTAATGAAGGAAAGTCGGAGGTCGGAGGGCTAATATCTACTCCTAACGTACCAAAAGTACTCAAAATACATAATCAGACAATAGGTGCAAATAAAATGAGATCATTATGCAAAATTTTATAGGAGGAATGATAAACCTCTTATTCAAAAACAATTGAGAATTATTATTAAAGGGTATTATTTTTAAGTCGAGGAAACAAAGGATAGTTGCATTCATAATTTAATTATAGAAGTGAAAAAACTGAGAGTTAAATCCGTCAGCGAAAGTAAAAACTCGAATTTGGACTTGGGTTATTTTACATCAAAAAGACTATCTCATATTGGGATTATTACACAAGTCTATTCGTTCCGTAGTTGTTTCAGGCTACAGGTAATTTTACTTTGTTGGATCATAAATATTAGCAAGTATTTTTCTCACAAGCATCAACAGGAAAAATTCTCAGCATCAATCACTATATGTACATATAAAGAAGTAATAACAAAGGTGGGCGCCTCGGCTACATTCAGGGCCTACAAGTAGGTAAAATGTAGGCTGCCCTTAGAAATTTATGAAATCTGGGGGCATTATAGGGTAGGATCAGTAGTACTACAAATTATGTCGGCGAAAGTAGGGCAGGATGTACAAAATGACAACTGAATGTGTAGGCATGTAGGGAGGCTGTACATTTTGGTTGCTGTTTAAACCGCTTATTTGTAAGCAGATCAGTCCGACGAGCTTACACGGCTGCAAATTTTGCATTGCCACTAATTATCCCACCACCCAAAAAGAAATCATATTTATTACAGGAACACGTTCCAGTTTTCAGCTAGCTGACTATTGAACTTTTTATAACATATGTACATGTTCAGCCACAACGAATGTTTTTAACGAAAGAGTGACATTGGATGGTAGCCTTCATTTGGCATTTCAATACGGGATGAAGTAGCAGAGTGAAATAAACTGTTGCACTTTCCAATACATTAGTTTGTTATAAAAGCAATTTTCAATAAATATTCAGGTTATAGACAGGTTTAGGTATAAAACTGTCCGCTTATCGGTTGTACTTCTGCAAACAAAACTAGTTATACATACAAATACTGTCGTTATTTAGCTTTTTTGCTCAAGAATACTTCGAAATAAGCCAAAGACTTCGCATATATTTGTGTGTTTGTACTTGGCTGGTTTACAAAAAATCAATATGTGCGAGAACCTTTGAATTTTCAATTCACCGGCAGTTACATTTACATAGTCAGACCAGTGCCCATACAAACAGGTAAATTTATAACCCTATTTGTTCACACGAATGTCCATTTCTAACACTCGAACTTCAGATACAATAATAGCTACATTATTTCAAAATTTAGCATTCGATTAAAAATAAACACTTGTATTGTGTCGGTTGCAATTTCGGTAACATACATACATAAATAGCTAGTCAGTTGCAGACATTTATGTTCATCCTGTTTGTAGTGCACATATAGGCTTTACAGAGGTTAGGGTTTTATTTGTCAGAGCATGCAGGCGAGACGATATTTTTATACATCTGCATATATAGGCTTGTAAGCAGGGAGCCTCCATCATAAAACCTTTACATTATTTGAGGCTTGATACAAATCACTGTTTGTGAGATGTTTATAGGCTCAACGATTAAATTGAATTGCAGGCTGGATATAGGAAAGGTGAAATAATTTGGCCACCTTTGAGTAATAATAATAAGTGGGGGCACGAGCTACATGCACTTTGAGGCCGTACAAATATTATGTTATCATTCAGGTGGGTCTTCAAATATAGAATATGTAACTATTGTAACTACATATATTCATAGATCTGAAATCTACACGATAACGTTTACACATATTCTCGTAATATACGTATAAAACTCCTTGCCTACGAGTGTTTTTACGGGCTGCCTCAAACCATTAATTCTCCGCCAAAAATATTGGATTCTCATCTGATTGAGTTTCTTGAAAACTGTGCTTGCAAGTGAGCACAACAATAGATCAAGTTCTTAAAAATCTGGAAGAAAATGTGCTACCGAATGGGAGATGGAGTAATTTTTTCGTTGCCCCTTCTATAGACTAGAGGGGTAGACAAATTTTTTTACAAAAAAGTCATGAATGTGAAGGGCAGTCAGTTTTTTTGTTGGATTTTGTAGTACAAATTATTATTTGTTCCTTCAAATATTTTTCAAAGAATATGAGGGTAATTTGTAGGGAAAGTTCTGAAATTCCCTAGATATTTCTGATAGGTCTCCACATCTGAAAAACTATCGAGGAAGGAAGAATACTGTCGAGAGTTCGTATCATTTTTCGTCTTAGTTCCGGTCGTTGGAAAACTCATCCAAAATACTGGGATTATTGTAAACTTGTTTGGCGTAAATCATTTAACTCTAAAATAAAGTCAAATTCAAATTTTGTGACCGAATTATATGGAAGTGTAATGCAGGGTTATTATTGCTTTTAAGATGTTACGTCCTGAAGCAATATTTTTTGCATTATTTAAACGTTACGTTTTGGGAACCTGCGTTCACATGAAGGGAAATCAGATTTATCAAGTGTTGAAAATTTAAACCCCATAGACGTTTCACACGCTGCAATCATAACGTTAGCAGTTGGTGGTCAGCTAACCAAAAGGTAACTAGGTTAACTAACAATAAGGTGGTACGTGCTTCTAAAATCTGCTGAGTTTTGATATATTTACACGGCCCCTTTGTCAATCAACGACGGGTAGGCTGTATCCCGTCTTCTGTCTACACAGCGAATCTGGAACCAGTCAGAAGGCAGGTACAAAATACAAATCTCAACGTTAAAGTCCACGAAAATATTCCAGTATGTACTTTACATGCACAGACTATATACACTAATGTTAATCCAGTGCATTTCTGATTATGAGTTACTAAAACAGTTGTTAATTATTTGTCCGGTCTATCTTCGTCTGGAGAAGTTACATACCTAAAATCAGAGGTGTTGGCTTTCGTTGCAGACGCAATAATATTATATACAATAATACAATACTATTGCAGCGTAGATTAACATTCAATTACCGCTGCCGTTATATCAGATATGTGTGTATTGAGTATTTACCAAAGGTGTCCAAAGGACAGCCTACCCTTCCTTTATTTAAAATCTGGACCGAGCTTACATACATATAGATATGCCTACATTTAAATGGCTGAATAGATCAGCCTATCCTACATCCTTCCTACATGGGGAACACCAAGCCTACATTAATTGACAAATTACCTCAACGTATTCCACACTATTCCTACATCTTATATGCTTTCCGTTACATACATGCTACTTAAGCGCATTTTATGGTTCTCTAATTAAAAACCCTGCTCCAAAAATCAATGGGATTGGAATAAAACAGTTTCAGTTTAGTCACGTTGGCCAAAGTTCCTAAGGACAGAACAAATTGTCGATCTCACATTGGTTTGCGCCGGATACCATACCCAAGTTTTAGAACTTAGGTCTAAAGGAATGTTACACTATAGATCTCACAAATTAAATACCACAAGAAACGTTTTTCAAAATCAGCAAAACAAGTCAATTATGACAACCGAAATGTTCGTTAACTGTCAACATATCTCGTAGTGAATCCTCTTTGAAATTTAAATTGCGTTCAAAAGGAAATATTCAATCAAGTTGTCGATACACACTATCCACTTTACCGAATATTAAAACTTTAAATTTCTTTGAGGTTCCAGCGCATATCAAGGCTAAATGGCACGAACTTTTAACTCTTGATATGTATACCATAAAACATACAATCTGGAAGTATAAGGCGCAGATTATTCTTTCAATTTTACATAACCTGTTCCATATACCATTAAATGATAATTACATGCTTCGGTAGCCTACATAAGTGCCTGTAATTCTATGACGGCTGATTGTGAGTCTACCTATTTTGCAGACTAGGATTTAAGTGTATTCTTCCACCCTACTTTGTCTACAAGCCTCTTCAGTGAAATCCTTGTATCCTAGAAATAACCTACAAATAGGCCTACATGCAGGATAGGCGGACACCTCTGATATTTACAAATATTTTGTAATACTCCTTAAGTAGCTGTTTAGAACTTGTTATTATTATTTATTTACTGATCAAGCCCATGGCTCTTAATCAGATGATTTGTCAATAACAACCTTCAAAACAAAAGTACATATGTAAATACAGGTTTATAGTATTTAGCCTTCCCCCTTAATTTACGAATATATAATACGTTAAGTGTAATCCAATTGTACCTACGTAATTCAGAATTACTCAAGACGGGTGACACAAGGCACGCCCTTACCAATCAAGTTTAAGAAATACCTGCGGTCACCGACAGGAGTAAAGATTGGGTAGGGGTTGTCATAGTTACGTAGACTGGAAGCTGATTGTGACGCTGGCAGGACGAGTATGATTATGTCGGCTTGACTGGACAAGGCTATTGGTGGACTTTTTGGAAGAGCTGAGACTAAATGATGAAATAGGATGTTGCTGGGACGATTGAGATTGTTCATGTGGAGGGGTTATTATACTAAAAAATTCCCGGTGTGGATGATTGTCGAGATTTTTGAATTATGTTGAATGGTTAGGAAATAAGGACGGAGGCATAAATCAACAGATATGTGCTTGGCGTGTGGTTATGTTGAGTGATATTGATGTATGGAACTGTAATCTCATTTCTGCATTATTGTTAAATTCTGTTGGAAAGTGTGAATGGTGTATGTTGGGGCTGGAGCTGTAAGGTGTGGCCCGCAGGTCATTTCCCAACCCAACCAGAGAATTACCCACAAATAGGTAACCCGAACCCGCCCGACAAGAAAATCAATTAATAAAACATCGGCCCGCTCCGTCCCGACAATATGTTTTTTAGGCCCGCAGCAGATTGCAGCCAGCTGGGTTTCAGTTGGTCCGGCCCAAACCAACTTGCGACCCCCCGCGGGGGCTCGCAAATGTTTCATAGGATTTTAATTTATGTGAAATTGTTACTGAGCGTTCATCTGAAAGATCGAACAACATCGAGTTTTATTATTTGTAGTACAAGTTGTAACAATCGAGGAGTCACAGAGGGAAAGTTGAGCAGATCAAAGTTCATCTTCATAAAGTAAGACTTAAGACACCAATTGTAAGTTATTTTATTAATACGGTAATAATTTAATTTAATTAATACACGCTTTTAAGTCCAGAGCAGAAACTTCAAAACGTTGCGACAAGTCACAGCCACACCTTGTGTAGCAATAAAACCGATGAAACTAGAACAGGAAAAATTACTTACAAATGCACAAACATGTGAGCAAGTACAAATGGACGCAAGTCATATATCTAATTCTAATGGAAAAATAAAAAAAAACATTAATTGAAATCTAAATGTTTTGCGGGCTGCTTTCGGGCACAGCGCATATTTAGATCCAGCCCGACCCGATTTTTCACCCGCGGGCCACGCCTTTAGAGCTATACTTTTTGTTATGTTGGAAATAAATATGATGGGTGTTTGGATTTAATATCAGGTCTAAAGACATCAACATTTAACACCTCAATTCCTAGTGGCGTTTGAACCCTAACAACAGGTCACTTAAATGATTGGCGAGGAGATGAAAAGGGAATGATGAGATTGAATCATTGAAGGTGTGTTTAGACTTGACAGTCTAGCAGTTTTCTAGACTACTCGGTTCACACCACTGCTGGGCATATTGACCTTCTACCTCTACAGTACTCTATATTTTAACGAAGTAGAAGCTCTTCCTCTGCTCTTGTGGTTCAACGGTTTCGGGGTTACCCGGGTTTTTACAGGCAGTGATAGGATAACTTAAGAATCCTTACTAGATTTTATTGAAACTTTCTACACGAAGTCTCCAGGCATAAAACCTTTCGGGATTTTGTAGATGAGGCGAATTGGTTGATTGCCACTTTTAATTACTTAACGTAGAAGATTAGTTAAGGCAGATTCTAAGAATCGTAAAAAAAAAGATATTACATGCCATCATACACATTCTTGTTACTTACACCACCGGATTCCCCTCTCTTATGTTCACCCTCACTGCGACTATTTCCTAGACACATCATTTGTACAGCTTTGTTTTATTCTATTTTTATTTTATTGAATCAATTGTACAACCATATATTTCCCCCGAGTATAAAAACGTTACAATGTCCAGGTACAACCAGTTAGTTGTAGCCATGGGTCCAATTTTTAGGTACATGCACATTTCAGATACAAGTACGAAAAATTAGGACCTATTTATGTTACAAGTATGGGTAAATTTACCAAAGTTCAAACTACACATGTGGAGGGAGGGTTCAGGACAGGTCCAGTTACGGTATTTGTGTACCCTTGAGGAGCACTAGTCGTAACTCAAGCCGTCTTGGGTCCGTCTACAGTCTCGCGGTTCTTCAATATGTATGTTCAGAAGATCTGAAATCCAGTTATCGAATTACTACTCAAAAAATAATCCACACATACAACAAATGTTCAATTCACTAAACTGTATGTGCCAATGTATTATACGATAATACATGGGTACACTTATGATCTGTTATCTGAATTCACATTAAATGTATTATCGGGACATGAAAAACAATTTCATGCAAACATAGATATATGTAAGTACATATAATTATACGTATACACAAATGTGCTATTTGCAGACGCATTAAAACTGCCTGCTTCTGCTTGTATATTTTTCTTTTAGAATCATATTCATCCAAAGACATTAAGTTTAGTTTTTTTTTTAATATTCAGTGCTTATAGCTACTACAGACTGCAATATATACACACTGCACAACGTAATCCAGGGAAGATTCCACACCCATTAGTCTACATCAATTTAGCAGAACACATTAAAGAGTATAACGCGTAACTGTGAGCCTTGTTCCTATGAGTACTACATATTTGAACATATTTTGTTCAAATTCAGTTCTTTTGTAGAGAGTATCTCACAATATCTGCCTCCCTGTGTAACTCAAAGAAGGGGCAATATTAACAAATAATATTGATCCCTCATTTCGTTATAATTTTTTCCCAGATTTTTCAAACTTTGTTCCTTCCTCGTCGCTCCAAAACTCTCGAAATAGCGTTTACAGGAAGTCCCAAGATTTGCTTGGAGAAAGCTGAAATTTTTAAAGTTTTTGAAATGTTTCTGAAGTTTAAAAATTGTTTTCAAAATTCGTTTAGACACTTGATTCTAGTCAATTTGACCGGCTTTCGACTGATGTATACAACAGGTTTCTACGTTAAGAATTGTGGCCGTGACCCGTAGAAACAGAGCTGGGCTCCTGAAATTCATATTTAAGAGCAAAGATGTGAAAGAGAAGAGTTTCTGATCTTGCTATTTTTCATGATTGACAATTGATTTTTTTTATCATTGTCCCTTTTGTGAGACATGGGGAGGGGGAAGAGAAAAATGTTTTGCGGTACACTGCACAAGTTACAGTTCCTTTCAATATCCAGATTCTACTACATCATCGTGTTTACTCGTCGTTATTTGTTTTTATGCAGCGTCCGTTAATGTTAATCAGGTGGAGAATGGAGAATACTAAAAGTACGAGGATGTGAAGAATAAAGCTTCAATTTAGAGATGCACTAGGAGGCAAGCGTGGGCTGATGACTTCTTTCTTCGTCACCTAGCCCTGGTCTGGCACTGCATTTTTGTATTATTTCATTTTCATTCGTGAATGGAGCAATTTCGTTAATTCACAAAATGCTAGCCATCCGGTTACTATTTGTCCAATCAGCACTTTGTAACCCCTTGCACTTTTCTAATTGTAAGTTTGCTCACTGCATTGCAACGCAAGGATATTTTTATTTAGCTTAAGTGTGTGTATTTCTGACTCATTCATCCGTTCTTCTGACTGTAAATGAGTACACGTATACTAGAAAAAATGGAGGTTCAGATGTCAGAGTATTTAACAGATCATCAAATTAAATTTGCTTAATGGGAATACCATTTAAATTGCACCACCACATCAGCGGCACCTAAAAGTTGCATGCTAGTCCAAAATTACTTTCAATCTTCGTAAAAAGCCTCATTAAGAATATCGTATGCAGAGATAGACAAAATGGGTTTAATAAGGATACATTTAAATCTAACGCAATTTAAATGAAATTTCAAATCAGTAATCAATTGATCTATTTTTGAAAAATGGGATGTTCGAGATTAAGTAGTTGTAATTCTTATGACACCAGGTTTCCCCAACTATATTCTCAACTTTGCAAACTGTGTCTGTGACGAATTTATTTACCTTTTTTTCTCTGGATCTCTCTTTTTTGGTCTTGTCCATAACAAAAGATAATAAAAACCGTTGGGATGCGAATGCAATAATCTTTTGTTCACCCTGTATTACCTTGTGTGTGTCATATGTATATAAAAGCTTAAAAGAATGAACCATTCAAATAACCTGGATCCACAGGAAACTATTTCTATTATTGTAACTGTTCTCTACCAGTGATAAAAATTCCCAAATCTCTGGTCAGTCAAGTACAGTACACTACTTCAATCCTCAATGAAAGCAACTCTACAAGGAAAAAAAGCACGGACAAAATTCCCATTACAATCAATGGGACTACACATATCCCCCCTCAATAATAATAATTACATAAAATGATTGTAGAAAGGAATCCCTTATAACTTATAACAGTAGCATATGTATGTATATTGCATACAAAGATTCATCAGGAAATTTGTATATTTCCAACAATTCACAAATCATTGACTCGTTCCAGTGCTTGAGGAAGGTCGTAAATATAAGAACAAGCCACTGCCAATCCAGTACGAGACAATTACTCCTCTGCCCATAATCCTGGAAAAACTCAAGCGCCTATACAGATAATTATACTATGGGACATTTTGCAAATAAGCTACAGGGAGTAATTACTTACACGGGATAATATAAGTGCTTCTATAATATTCCATAAAAAATAAGCATCACATGTAGACAACACAATGCTATCCTTAAAAATAGTGTAATGACTCTCCTCCTCACCATCTACATATTTGGGGAGTCTTATTACAGAGATAATAGTATCTGGCAAGGTCTGAAAGGAGAAAAAAAAGTCTGAATTGGAAATGTAGGTCCTTGCATGATGAACACTCACAGAATGACTAAAAAGCACTACGAAAGCCTAGCCACAGTACACTCCACGTGTGACACACACCCTAAAAGCATAAAAAATCCTCCTTTTATTCACATTGCTACATTCTCATTCACATTAAATAACTTGTACTTCGAAATAGAAATGTGTTCAGGGGTTTTTGCCCGTAAAGGCAAAATGATCTCATAAGGGATCCCTTACAATGAGTCTACACTGTATGCTGTTCCAATTTAAAACATTACCTCATGTATGATTCCCCTGACTCTGACTCTCGAGACATTTCGTATGTCTCAACTGGCTCAATGTCATCTGTATACTGTATACACTGCACACATGGGATTTGGCACTTTGGACCAGAAGAGTAACATAAAGGGGATAGAATGTAGCTGTAGAGAAACCATGTACTGAGAGTATCACAATAACCTGCTAATATCTTAGAATTTGACTCATCATGCCTATACTGTCATAATGACAAATATTATTATTGAAGTAGGGATTTGATAGAAATTTTTGAACCGAAGGAGAGATTTTTTTTATAATGGTGATCTTTCCCCTCACAATCAGAGCATACTGTATATAGTCTCTAGAGAGTAGTTGTTACACCGCACAGTGTTTATCTGTCCGTGCACATGTCTGCAGTGGAGCCAAAAGTCTGCTGAGGTTGATCCGTCCTCCCGTCAGTTCTTAGCATCCGCTCTGGAAGGAAGGGTGAAGCCCTTAGGACTCCTCACTGTCCCATGTATTACACTTTCACGTCCTTCAATTCTGACTTGAACACCTGTCTGTGCTCCTGACTTTACGCCCATATTTTCTAATATTTGGAAGTAAAGTTCAATCGTGCCTTATTTATTCGACTGCAGTAAAAATACACATTTTTGCCAAAAAATAGCATTTATATTCGGAGGGTGTGAATACGGGAATTTATTTTTGGACCGCAGCCTCACAGGATCTAAAGCCGCATCTGGCTCCAGTGCTGTTCTTTATAGTCTCTGCATAAATTAAATGCACAATTACAATGGGTCTGGATCAGTTCACTATCGAATTTGATAACCCTACTAAATCTTATTTCCCTGGACAGAATGTGACTGGGAAAGTTGTTGTTGTTTGTAGTTCCAGTAAAAACGTTCAAGGTAAGGGCCATTGGAATACTTAATGGGGATGATGTTTTAAAGGACGTGGTATGAGAGGTTACATATGCATATACATATGTACTCAAAAGTGTAAATCAATACATTGATATGGATTTAATTTTCGTAAATAGCAAGTGTTGATAGCACTTGTTTCTGTCTATGAACACTAAAATGTTTTTGTAGGGCACCCTCGAATGTCGAAGTAGCAATATTGACACTTTGAGGGTGTGCATTTGAAAGGGAATACAAAGTGATTAGATTTGAGTGTGTCAATTTTTTTGGTGGAAATAATTGGAGGTTTTGGTGTCCGTATGCATTGGGAAGTTTGGTTAGAAATTGAATTCGTATGTTTGTAAGAATAATGTGTATGTTTGCTGATTTTTTTTTCAGGGTTGAGAATTAAGTTTGAGGGTAAAGCCTCTGTCCATTGGACCGAGGAAGAGAAGGAGACTGTGGGCAGCGGGAATGACCGTGAGGAAAGAACTACTACGAGAGTTTATGAGGACAGTGATACATTCTTTGATTACAAGTTCTTTGCTGCGGGAGATGGTAATAGTCATTAAAGGCTAATATGATTAATCTGATGGAGCAGTTCATGGTTTGCGCTGACTCATACTCACAATCAGTTGTTATCCCTGTCATGTTATATGAGATGAGATATTGCTCAAATGATATTTATGAACACACTTAGATGTTATTGTAGGGTCCGATGTAGTGGAATATTTGATTTTACAGACAGAAATGATGTGACGATTCCTGCCGGACGAAATGAGTACCCGTTCCAGTTTGCCTTGCCACAGGGACTACCCTCGTCATTCATTGGTGCTTACGGTAAAGTGTCTTACGAAGTCAATGCGGTGATGAAGAGATCGTGGAAGTTTGACCATGAGGTCAAAAATCAGTTCACGGTGAATGCCCTGGCGGATTTAAACAATGATGCGGGGGCTGCTCAGCCCGGTGAGCTTAAGAAGACTAAAAATCTTTGCTGTTTATGCTGTGCCAGGTATATACGATCATTATGGCACATATGTACATATATTATAGACTACTGTGTCATTTTTGTACTGTTGGTATTTGATTTTATCAGTTACTAATATTTGTTACAATGTGGGAACTAATTTTTGGATTGTGGTTTGATTTTCAGTGGCCCGATCGGTTATGTCTTTAAGATTTCCAGAAAGGGATATGTGCCAGGGGAATTCGTTCAAATTGAGTGCGAATTGCAAAACAACAGTAGTCGCAATGTTACGGGAGTTACTCTAGCCTTTGTTCAGGTAAGGACTGATAGCTTCATCTGTTATCATTCATCTGTTATCTGTTGTTTTTTCCCCCAAATTTAATGTTTTTGAGTTTTTGAGGAAACTATTGCAATTTTGTATTTCAGACGTCTACTTACTATGCCAAAGGGAAATCCAAGGTTGCTACCAAAAATCTTTCGGAAGTTAAGCGTCCCGGTGTTGAACCTGGGGATACGGACATTTGGAGAGGAGATATTTTGCAAATCCCATCTGTTCCTCCAACTAAACTCGGAAACTGTCATTTAATTGACGTCCAGTACCAACTTAACGTAAGAATTTCTGTGAACTACGAAAAAGTTTCAATAACATACTCCGAAAATACAGCTAAGCTATGAAGGAACTAAACTATTTTTGATGTCAGCTTGAGATGGCCATTTCTGGTCCAGCGTTGAATTTGAAGGGCTCTCTGCCCATAATTGTTGGCACAATCCCATTCAGAAATAATTTCCTCGAGCTGATGCCCCAAAACAATGGTACTTTTGCACCATCAGCGCCCCCTGTGGCAGCATACCCTGACATGCGTAAGCTAATTTTTTAAATTTTAATCCTCCCAAGATGTTCCTTTCTAAGTTTTTTTATTACAAGTAATTATACAGTTAATCGTTTAACTTCAATTTTCTCATGGAAGAAATAATCCTATAATGATCGATATATTTCCCTCTTCTTCAGCACCACCAAACTACAAAGACGCCATGTACTTTGGACCGGACAAGCCTCAGCAGACCATAGTGGATGATATTACTAATAAAGTCATTGATCAAATTGTGCCCAAAGGGGAAGAGTACATCCCGAAATATGTGACTTACGGTTGGAATTTGCCCCCACCATCAGGGCAGTAAAAGCCTGGTCAATTACTTATTCTCCATGCCGCAAGAAGGACTCTTACATAATATGCTGCTATTTAAAATGTACTTACGCTTAAAACCGAGCTAATAGCCGAACTGACGTGTTTCTATCTTATATTGCGTCATGCCACTACATACTTTGATTTTGTAATATGTGCAGCATCTCAACAACTCAAGCACAAATCTGATGATTAATTTTTAATGATTTTTCCAGTAATTACTCAAGCATTATCTGTAATATTTTATTATGGTTACGCTGTTACCTTTATCATCTATATATTTGACACTGACAATGAGTATTATATTACAAATTACAATGCAGCTATATACCAATGAATTCCTATATTACAATAATAATTCAAGTTCAATCTATTATATCTGTATGTTCAGAACCTATGCACAGTACACTCTATGTGTAACGAACACCCCTAAAATCAGCAAAATCAGCCGTTTTACTCATACAGGTGCATTCTTACATGCATGGTTTACCCTTCGAAATGGCAACGTGTTCAGTGGTTTTTGCCGGAAAAGGAAGAATGCTCCTATAAGGGGTCTCGTACAACAAGAGTTTACTGTAAGCTGTTGCAATTTAAAACATTATCTCATGTATGCTTATGCTGGCTCTCGAGACACTTCTTATGTCTAAAGTGGCTCAATATAAACTGAATGCACTGCGCACCTGGGATTTTGGAACGGAGCAATATCAATAGAGTGAATAAAACTTGTGTAGAAATACCTGACACTGTGGTTATCACAATAACCATTAAATGCCATCAAATTTGACTGATCATGTCATACCGCTATGATGACAAATACAATTTTTGGGTAACCTCTCTGTGAGGAAGGGTGAAACCCTTAAGACTAGAACTGCTCCTGTTCTATTTTATACACTGCTGTCGGCGCACAATCATTTATTTCACTTGTGACTTAAAACACTGTCTGTATTTTCCTAACTTCACGCAAAAATTTTAGAATATTTGAAACCACAGTTCACAAGTGCGTTCTTTATTCGAATGCAGTATAAATATACATTATTGCCAACAAACAGTACTTATATTCGGGGAGTGTGAATACGCGAATTTATTTTTGGGCCCCAGCCTTGTATTATCTAGAACCGTATCTGGCTCCAGTTTAGTTATTTATAGAGTGTCTGTATAAATTAAATGCACAATTACAATGGGCTTGGATCAGTTCACCATCGAATTTGATAATCCCACTAAATCTTATTTCCCTGGACAGAATGTCACTGGGAAAGTTGTTGTTGTTTGCAACTCCAACAAAAAAATTCAAGGTAAGAGAGATTATGATATTTTAGGACCCGAGCCATGAGCACATAAGACAGTCCCAAGATTATGGAGTCACTTTGTTCTCCGAAATATTACTGCTGGGGCTTCGTTTTGAATAATTATACTCTGGAAGAGTAATAATTATAAAGTGCCTTAAAACGTGTGTAAATTGGTTCATTTCCTGGACATCTTTGTTACTCCCAAATACCCCAACCCTTGGAATCTATTAAAACACATTTCCACAGAGATATATTCTGGTTGCTAGGCTTCCCAGATTTTCGAATCGCCAAATCAGGACTAAAAATTCAGGTGGATAAGTTTCGAAGTAAAATAAATTATTATATATTTTTTTATAACACGGTATAATATATTCATGAGATGTTTTGCTTCACTTGTAATCAAAAGTTGTATAGGATTTAGCAGCTTTCCTTAATTTGTGGTGTGCCATGCAACCTTTGTAGATTTGAGAGCATTTTGGACATGATTATTAATAATAAACACAAGCTCAGCTTGTACGCTACGTATTATCAGTTTTTTGCAGTTTACAAATTTGCAGCAATGAAGAAAAATTTGTTCTAGTCTATCAGCCTTGTCACATTTAAGGCTGAATAATTATTCGGTTCGTCCCATGACGCGCCAATGCCAAATCTGTGTTTTGTCATGCCTTTGATTCTTGAATGTCTAAAACATAGATAAATTCTCTTGATTCATGATGATTTAGCATTTATTTACTTTGGGACGAAGCGAGTTTTTCAAATCCGTCATCCCACCGATAACCCAAATCCACCTCAAATATTCCATTAAAAATGCTTGTCTTCTTTGCTGCTACATTAAATTAATTTGATTGCTTTCCCACTGCATATTTTAAAGACAACTTTTGTTAGACGTGGTGAATATTTAAATTAAATATTTTACTTTTCTCAAAAACTACACCTGCTAAATAACATCTTATAAACACATGCAGGGATGAAAAATCACAAAGTATAAATAACTGCAAATTTACACTAGAATAAAATTGGTCTAGTATACAATTTCACTTCGACCATTATGAACTGAAAACGTTCAAAGTATTACATTTCAAATGAAGAGCAGCATTTAGCTTCGCAAGTATACTATCTATCAGGTTTAACAAAATGGCGTATAAGTGCTGATTATATTTAAACTCGCGTTGCCGTAAATAACAGCAAATAGTGAAATTTTTGCCAGCTTTTTGAATTTAAGATTATATTCGTGCTCATAAGGTCAACAGGTTAGCCTGTGCCAAATGAGGACAGTTAGATCAACTCAGAACTTGTGGGGACCCTAGTGGTCGCGCGTAAATTAAAAATCAACCAATACTGGTTTCTGTAGCCCTGGTAATTGGCAAATGAGTTGTGTTGAAAGTTAGTACAGCAGTTCCTTCCCAGGTTTCTAGATGGCCCCGAATCGACCCCGAGGTTGAAAGTCCGGACCGTGCAGGGATATAACATGAAACCGAATGATCGATAATCTCGTGTCACTCTCTTATTTTAAATTATCAGTGGTTACAGGAGTACGTCCTAATTTTTTTCAGAAAGAAACCCGAAAAAAACTCGTCGTATTTGGCGGTATCTTTGATTAACCTAACAGAATTTTTTTCAGAACTAGCGCAAAATACCCGGGATTTTTCTGTGACAAAACATGACAGAGACACAATACGTGCCTAGGGGTATGAAACGTCCCAAAGAAATTCCAAATTATATTTCCTTTGGATATTTTGATTTGGTTTTTATTGAGCTTTTTTTGGAATTTTCGAAAATTTTGAAAAAAACGAATTTTTTTAAACATTGGGAAAGGAAAGGGAAGAATTGGCCCCGGGGACATGCGCTGAGGTCACGAAAGTGGCCCTATAATGTTGGGATCTCATATAGACTCATTATAGCCTCATACCATAAATTCAAGTGTAAATCAATACGTTGCTATGAATTTAGCTTTTATAAACAGTGAAAGCTGATACCAGTTGTTTCTGTTTACGAACAGTACACCGTTTTTGTAGAGCACCCCTCGAAGTGGTAATTGGTGGTTATGTAAAAGGACCTTGGAGGGTTTGCCTAGCAATTGGATTTATATGTTTATAATAATAATGTCATGTATATATGTAAGTAATTTATGTTTGTTTGCTTTATTCAGGGCTGAGAATTAAATTCCAAGGCAAAGCCTCCGTCTATTGGACCGAGCAAGAGAAGGAGACTGTGGGTAGCGGGAATAACCGTGAGGAAAGAACTATTACGAGAGTTTATGAGAACAACGATACATTCTTTGATTACAAGTTCTTTGCTGCGGGAGATGGTAATAGTCATTAAAGGCTAATATGATTAATCTGATGGAGCAGTACATGGTTTGGGCTGACTCATACTCACAATCAGTTGTTACTACTGTTGTTATATGAGATGAGATATTGCTCAAATGATATTTATGAACACAGTTAGGTGTTATTGTAGGGTCCGATGTAGTGGAATATTTGATTTTACAGACAGAAATGATGTGACGATTCCTGCCGGACGAAATGAGTACCCGTTCCAATTTGCCTTGCCACAGGGACTACCCTCGTCATTCATTGGTGCTTACGGTAAAGTGTCTTACGAAGTCAATGCGGTGATGAAGAGATCGTGGAAGTTTGACCATGAGGTCAAGAATCAGTTCACGGTGAATGCCCTGGCGGATTTAAACAATGATGCGGGGGCTGCTCAGCCCGGTGAGCTTAAGAAGACTAAAAATCTGTGCTGTTTATGCTGTGCCAGGTATGTACGATCATTATGGCACATATGTACGTATATCATAGACTACTGTGTCATTTTTGTACTGTTGGTATTTGATTTTATCAGTTACTAATATTTGTTACAATGTGGGAACTAATTTTTGGATTGTGGTTTGATTTTTAGTGGCCCGATCGGTTATGTCTTTAAGATTTCCAGAAAGGGATATGTGCCAGGGGAATTCGTTCAAATTGAGTGCGAATTGCAAAATAACAGTAGTCGCAATGTTACGGGAGTTACTCTAGCATTTGTTCAGGTAAAGCACTGATATCTTCATCTGTTATCATTGTTAATTTTTTCAAAATTTGATCCTTTGAGGAAACTATTGCATTTTTTAAATTTTGTGTACAGACGTCTACTTACTATGCCAAAGGGAAATCCAGGGTTGCTACTAAAAATCTTTCGGAAGTTAAGCGTCCCGGTGTTGAACCTGGGGATACGGACATTTGGAGAGGAAATGTTTTGCAAATCCCATCTGTTCCTCCAACTAAACTCGGAAACTGTCATTTAATTGACGTTCAGTACCAGCTAAACGTAAGAATTTCTATGAACTACGCAAAACATTCCCTGAAAATACAGTTAATCTATGATGCAACCTAACCTATGAAGGTGCTGTACTGTTTTTCATTTCAGCTTGAGATGTCCATTTCTGGTCCAGCGTTGAATTTGAGGGGCTCTCTACCCATAATTGTTGGCACAATCCCATTCAGAAATAATTTCCTTGAGCTGATGCCCCAAAACAATGGTTCTTGTGCACCATCAGCGCCCCCTATGTCAGCATACCCAGATATGCGTAAGCTCATTTTTGTTGCTGTGATCCTCCCAAAAATTTGCTTTTTAATTTGAGAAAAACTAGTAATTAAAACTATATTTAATCGTTTAACTCGAACGTTTCAATGCAGGAAATTATGATGATAATTACTAATGATCCTCTTCTTCAGCCCCACCAAGTTACCAAGAAGCCATGTACTTTGGACCGGACAAGCCTCAGCAGACTGTAGTGGATGGCATTTCTAACAAAGTCGTTGATCAAGTTGCGCCCAAAGGAGAGGATTACAACCCGAAATATGTGACTTACGGTTGGAATTATCCTCCAGTATCATCAGGACAGTGAAATCCTGCTCAATGCTTCTCCATGTCGGAACAAGGAATCTTACATAATACGCTGCTATTTTAAATGTTTAAATTAAAAAATCTGGGTTACGTAACATAAAATTGCGTCTAGAGAATCTTGTAGGCGCAAATGTTCAGTTTCGGCCCCCTTGTCATAATATGTACCTGAACCCTGCGTTGGATTGCATAGAATTTGTTTCCCAGTGTTCAGCATTGTACCATTTAAAGAGATTTTCCAGCCCAACAACATGACTTGTTTGAGCAATTTACAAGTTTGCTTGTTCTCCAATCGCTGTCTTCACAGCCCAATTAAAATATTCATGATTGCTTACCAGTCGAGTAAGAATCTATCGGATTCAAAGCAAACACTGAATGTAGACATCCTTCGTTAATAAATGTTATACCACTAAGAGAGAAATAAATTAATTAAATTCGCAAGCTTCTACTTCCAATCAACTTTTCTCATAAAGAAACCCTAGAAGGCATACAATTTTGTATAATTATACAATGAGTGACGTTACAAAGATGCATGTCTTAACATGAGAACGTTTCTCCCATAATTCGAAAAACCCATGTCATTAGTGTCTCATCGAGGTTAAACAAATGAATACATATCAAATGATTAAATATTGTACAAGGTACATTTTCCCACTGTGTAACGTGAGGTTTGCAATATCTGGAGAAATGTGACGTTATAGGGTTATAATTTTGACTGTAAAGCCTCTTGTGATGATATCACAGAATTGTTTTTTGTGCAAAGCCCGAAATGGTCAGCTTTATTGAGAGAGACAACTTTACAAGTTCCTCTAAACGAGTTGGGCCTGTGAACTAAAGAAAATTGTTTCTACATGTTCAAGCCCAAAAATACATACTACAAATACTGGCTAATAGAATGGCATGTATTATTGGCATTGGATCGTCGAATCGTCGAGGCCCTGTTATTTATGTAAATCGATGACTAAATTTTAAAAAATTTCATCTGTATTTCGTCACCTGTACTTTTTGATTATGGCCTGCTATGAAAATGTTACTTTTTAAGATTTAACCAAGGTAATACAAAAAAAGGTCTTGAGGGCCAAGTACAGATGGAGAGCTTTGGGGCCTTTATATTACTGGATAGTCACTAATATACGACGAGGAAATTGCAACAAATGGTTCTGAAAAAAGGAAAACCTGTTCACCTCTAAGGGTAAGATCCGATTTCCGAAGTCATACAACTAAGAATTATCGAGTGGTGAAGTTGTCTCACTTTGCCCCTGCAAGTTGTCCGGACAGTCTCCAACGGTGGAACACTGCTACATCCTCAAATTTGTATTCTTCGTGCACTACCGTCTGCAGGAGCAAAACTTCCATTTATTAGAGCTAAAAGAGCTCACATATACTTATTATTAGCCCAGGTATAAAAGTAAGTAAAGTGTGTCATTCCTAATAGTTGTTAACCTGTCACTGTCACGGACATCAAAAAAGTAACTGGGAAAGGCTGAAGCTCCCCCGTTCGTTATTTTTATGAAATTTTGTGAACATTTTCAAACGACTTGCCTTCTGCCATCAAGAATCTTTCCGTCTTGCAGATTTGCGTCTGAGTCTCCGTCGTCCCTGTAATAATATTGTGTGTTCGTATCTCTGACAATTCTCAACATCACAGGGGACCTAGTTTGGCCGAATCGGTTGTAAACTAGATCAGAAGTGGAGTCTTCCCCTCAATACTTATTATATCTTGATTGGTTCGGAATAACTTGACGATTCATTGAATATGTGGATTGAGCTGTCATAATTTGTCATCATGAGAAGCACCCAGAATTTTGCATCTTTGCATTTGAAACGGGAGCTGGATGTAAGTAACAAATTGTACTAGCTTTATTGACATTAATATGAGATATTTTTGATTATGTAAGGCTAATGCGTATGTGATGGAATGTTCTAGTAAAAGCTATAGACAGGGATAGATAACAGACCCATTAAAAGTTAATGATAGTATGGTTGAATGCTTTATTTTTAAATTATTATTATTGACGGAATGTTACTATTGATTTCCAGGAACGCTACCGTTATGCTATTCAGAATGAGTTTATGGTGACAGGAGAGAATATCCGAAAGCTGGACCTCTATGGGGAATTAGAGGGTCACTCCGGATGTGTCAATTGCTTAGAGTGGAACGAGAGTGGAAGGCAAGTTTTCGAAATGTTTGTCATGTTCATTGGAAGTTGTTGTAAAGAGGGCTGAAAACAAAAAGTAATTTTGGGAAATAAATTTGTCACAGCATTGTAGCATCGGGCTCGGACGATGTTCATATTAATTTATGGGACCCCCTTCGGAAGAAATTACTTGTCAGCATTCCCAGTGGACATCATGGGAACATATTTTCTGTCAAGGTGATTGATCCTCATTTGTCAATAGTTTCATATAAAGGTTTCAATAGGTTTCGGTAGGTTTCAGTAGCTTTACTGGAGCTATTTTAGTAAGTAGAGGATTACATATTTTTACATCTTACTGCTGTATTTATATATTTTGTGTGAACTTGTAGGCTGTTGGTGAATATTGCAGTATTAGTTCTGCGGTATTAAGTAATAATGATGGTTGGGAAAACGGATGTTTGCATTTATGGGTTCCATTTAATTTTTTTTGTAGTTTGTACCTAATTCGAGGGATCGGCAAATTATTTCGGGTGCAGCAGATCATGCAATCCGAGTGCACGACGTTGATGTGAAGGAGATTCTGAGCATGTGCTCGTGTCACCAAGGGCGGGTGAAGCGTATTGTAACTGATCCTAATGTGCCTCATTTATTCTGGAGTGCGGGAGAAGACGGTGTGATAATCCAGCACGACTTGAGAACCTCACATTACTGTACCACAAGTTCAAAGAAATTGAAAAATATTCTCATTAATCTAAAGAGTTACACTGGATCCAAGGCGGAAGCAAAATGCTTAGCTGTCAATCCTGTACAACCTGAATACATGGCTGTTGGTGCTAATGACGCTTTTGTTAGAATTTATGACCGTCGCATGATCAAGTTGTTTGATGAATCCAATCCTCAAAGTATCCCGTCGGATGCTGTGCAATATTTTGTTCCCGGTCATTTACCTGCAAAAATGCTGGAGTACAAACGCAACTTCAGGTCAATTGCTTCAACTTACGTGGCCTTTAGTCCTGATGGAAGGGAACTTCTGGTCAATTTAGGAGGTGAACAGATCTACCTCTTCCCGGTCTTGTCCAGTGTTCAGAAACTACCGATGAGCTTTACTGTTCCGAAGACAAACAAACCTGCGGGTATTTGTACAATTCAGCCAATATTGGTTTGGAAACTCATCCTGAGGCATGTATGGTTTAGTTAATGTTAGAATTTTATAACAGAGGAGTCGGTCGAAAATGGTGGTAAGCCCAGCAACGGATATGTAAACGGTTGCCACAGTATTGGTCAGCTGCCATTTATGTGTAAAGATTTCAGAAGTGCATCGGTTCGTACACTGCCACCACATGTAGAAGCCATAAAGCTGTTGGTAAGATTGCTTTTTGCGTAAGGAAATTAAGTTTATCGAGTTAATCTGTAAGTATTTTGTTTATGTGTATTTATGTTTTTTAAATATCACACAGGCCAATGAAGCATTTGAAGCGAAAAAGTACTCTAGAGCAATACATTTGTACAATGATGCCTTACTGAAATGTCCGAACTCACCCGTCCTTTTAGGAAACAGAGCTGCTGCTTTGCTCAAGCGTCAATGGTAAGTAGCAAATGAGGATTCATATTTTACTAATATTAGTCTTCAGATTTGTTTAAATTCTGTTCAGTGGTTTAAACGTAATAAACTTTTAATAATGATAATGATAAGGCTGATAAAATATTTTCCCAGGGATGGTGATGTGTACTCTGCTCTTTATGACTGTCACACCGCACTGAATCTGGATCAAGGTCACTTTAAAGCCCATATAAGGTTTGTTAACATTGACGCATCTCGAAGTACTTACTTAGGTACTTTTTAAATTAAGTTTTGCTAAAATTTAATTGTTGGAATTTATTAGACTCTGCCGGTGCTTACATGACTTAGGTCGGTACTGTGAGGCGAATTCATGCCTACGAAACTTCCAGGACAGATTTCCGTCTCATGCACAGTCACAAATATGTCGGAAATTAGAGGCTGATATTACTCGGAACTTGAAGGCCTCGGAAAATACTAAAGTTTCGAGTTCGTCGTCCTCATCATCGGATTCGTGTTCCCCGGCAGCTTCAACTCCTTCCCCATCGGCTTCTGGACCAGCAGGAGCCGCTCGGTCTAACTCCACTGAGAACTACTCAAACCTCCGTAATTATTTTCTTCGTTTTTCTCGTGTCTCTACTGATTCGAGTAATTCCTCAGTACTATCTAATGAAAATGATCATGCAGAAGAGGAAGATGATGAGGTTATGTCTGAGAATTCGAGTGAAACAGTAGCATCCAATAACGATGCTGTAAATGAGAACGCCTCTGGGGAGCCCGAGAAGAAGAAAAAGACAATTCTGTTTCCACAAGATGAATTAAATTTCAAAACCAGAGCGATTGACTTTTCTGGGAGATTCTGTGGACATTGTAACACAACAACGGACATCAAAGAAGCAAATTTTTTTGGAAATTACATTGTGGCCGGTTCAGATGATGGAAAATTCTTTATATGGGACAAAAATACCTCTAATATTGTGAGGATTTTAGTAGGAGATGAATCCATTGTCAACTGTTTACAACCACACCCTTCCACATGTTTGTTGGCTACAAGTGGTATTGAAAGCGTTGTTAGAATTTGGTCTCCCCTTCCGGATCAGGTACAGTATTGTTTGCTGTTGGATTTTTGTTGTTTAAGATGTAGTGAGGTGATGTGGAAATCGAGCTGTTTTTCTTTTCTAGGATGGGAAAAACAGTGAACGAGTAGTGGAAGACATAGAAGATGCTGCCTCAACCAATCAAAAGAGGATGGCTTCTAATCCAGCAGGCAACTTTTTAAACTTATTCTTTAATATGGGTTATCGCCTTAATGCTGAACAAGAGCAAGTGGAAGACGCTCAAGACGCCGCCGTACAATGTAACTCGACCTAACCTCGCTGAAACTATGTAATTTGCTTGGATTGCTCGGTCCTGTAAAATATGTAATATAATGAAAACAGTGAAACACAATAATTTAATATTGTAAAATACAATTCCGGCATTCTTGTGTTGTAATAGTTCTCTAGCCATACCCTTTGAATGCATATTAGCACATTATTGTCAGAATTGTTGTAGTTTTACAAAGACCCAAACCAGTCAGACATGATAAGACGCAAGGCCATTGATTATGTAGTGTTTTGATCAATCACTATCTTAAGAGAAAATAGAAATATGCATCAGTATATAAGGCTACATAATAAGTAAAATGACTTTGATCTTTGAAATGCGTTGTTGTCTAACCTACAGTGATATGTATGTTTTTGTTGTTTTGAGAGTTTTAAATGCTGCCTTGTTTGTAACTTGAAGACAATATTTTCTTTTACTTTGTAATGCCTTTCTTACTTGAATCATTTCTGCTAAAATTACATCTTTTCAGCCTGCTACACCTTAGTTTACCTATTCATCGTTATACCCTATAAAAAATAACTGTGCGTGAATTGTTAAGAGGAAGCAGTTGATTTTTTATTAGAGATGTGCTGTAGTTTTGAAATTGTATGTTTGAATTGAACATGTCAAGTCAATCGTTGCTTCAAAACAAACTATTTACATGGATAAGATTTAGAATCACATGTACTTCATAGTTACGATACTTAAATTTAGAGCCATATATATAACCATTGCGTTTTATTTACATTATTTATGTGCTGCTGGTGAGTTATGAATTTATATAATGGTTTATCTGTACTTGCGTGTGTACTGGAAACTGATTGTTTTTCTTACCTGAATGTTTGTGTTGGATCATTCGCAAATATTAAAGTTCTTTAAAAAGTCGATACTATGTACATTAATTTTGTAATAATTAAGCAACAGGTAATCCTAAACTTTTTCGGGAGCTTCTTAGCGTCTTCCCGTTGAGTCGTTCAGCACATTTCCCTGGCGGTTGAACCCTCTTAGACTCGGAACAATTTATTATTTTATTATATGTCGCCGTGGTGACGATGTAGCGACATTAAACTCCTTGTAGTGTGTTGTATCCGTTATTATTCCGGGTTTGGTTCTCTTGTCATGTACCTCAGTACTTTCAGTCAAATTTAAATATTCTCATTGTTGTACGCTTTCATTTATTTCAGGGTCCCGAATTTTAATTTTCCTGGACTGAACACTGAAGTTCACATCACTGTTCATCTACTCAGGAGTTACCTACTTTTTGCCAGCTCTCACCTTTCAAGTCCGGAAATTGTCATAAACCTCAACATCTATTGAAGAAAGCCATGTCTGTAGAAAGACTAGGCGGAAGCTTAGAGAGCTCCTTGTTGGTGAAATATGAAGAGCCCATTGTAGTGGCGACTATTGCAATCCCGAAGAAACATCAGCAGGTATGGGCCCCTTGGCAGAACAGTTGGATTTGTGGGACATTGCAAAGAATAATTATTGCTATATAAATAATTATGTCTATTAAAAGTTGGAGTGGGAAGAAACAGGAACAAATGCTGACCGGGAAGCAATATGTGAAGATACTTTTGCACATACTGATGAGACTGAGGAAATCCTCAACGCCACTGTGAGCCCTAAAATCTGGGAAGCAGACGGAAAAATTTGGAGGCAGACGGTGCTGTTCCGTGTTTAACATAATTTTGAGAATGAACTAGAATAGCATTTTAAATTGTATTTCATTGCCATGGTCACCATTAGCAATTAACATTACTCTAATTTTTTAAAGATTTCTAGAATATACATAGGTGCCATTCTTACAGTTAAGATCCTTTATTTGAGAATCCTACAATTTACTGGTCAAGTTGTCCACTATCCCCCCTCCCAATTTTATTATTAATAAATATTTTTAGAAGCGTAAAAGCAAATTGATCAACAAGAATATGTTTACAATCGTACGTGACGACTAAATTCATTTCATAGATTTCTCGAGCTCGTGGCACGCGCTTGGACGCTGTGAATTTGCAGCATAATTTAGATGAAGTTTTGAAAGACCGTCAAGCTCTTAACCATGGCCTGTGTCCAGTTAGACGACAGCTTTACTCTCATTGTTTTGGTAAATTATGACGATCTTTTCTCTTATATCCATACAGGAGTATTCCTGAAAAAAAATAACATTCGACTATTCAATATTCAAACATAAAAAAAACCAGTGCATTGTCTCTACGGAGATTCCGTCACAAGAGCATTTTCTCTGGAGTATTAGCAAAAACGTCTTGAAGCATTCCAATTTGCCTGTAAGAGTCAAAATTTGCTACTTTAAGGGGAACGAGAATTGGCTGTACGTACACAGTAATCACGGCAAAAATAAAAATCTACCCAAAAGGAAACGTAATTCAATAAAAAGTGAAAATGCTCTAAGGCCGTTTCTTATTGCGTTCATACAATTTATGAGCGTTACGCCCGAGGGCTCAGCCAGAGCCTTGAAATCCAAATATTTAAGCGGTATTATTTCATCATAAAACCTTTTTAGTGGAAATAATACAATTTTCAGACGAAATAATCCGTCAAGTGACAATCGACAATCCGGACCGAGGATTGCTTTTACTCAGACTGCGAGACGAAATCCAGATGACGCTAGGAGCTTACCATACTCTGTATGAGAGTGCAGTGGCTCATGGACGCCATAGTGCTGACACGGGTTATTATGAGAGAATGGAACTCATGAGCCAGATTGATCAGTTAGAAAGTAACACAGAGATAACTCGTCAACGTGTTAGGGAATTGAGACTAGAGGTGGATCATACCCGTCGAAGGTTGCGGGAGAAAAGGGAAATGGATGGGAAACGCTTTGCGGAGGAAGTTCAATTTATTAAAAGAGCGAACCAGCAGCTCAAAGTAAGTTTTCTCCCGACAAGAAATTTCACCCAATTCATAGAGGTTTCAGTGTTTCCTTTTTAAAGACATTTTTGTATAATGATCCATTGCATAATTTGCGATTACAGCAAGAAACCGAATCTTTGATCGATTATGCGAAGAGACCTTCACTGATAATGCAGTAGGAGAGAAGACATAAAAGTATTAAATGAAACTGTCACCTTACGAGGAGAATTACTGAGATGTATGAAATGCTGGTCTTGCGAAATGTGCATAAAGTGATATTTATTGAACTGATTCAAAATAAAGTATTAAAGCTTTTGGTATAAAAACGTGCATATGTATGCTTTACTCAATACGTTTTGTTTTTCTTACTGAGTTAATTTTAGTTTTAGTTGTGACTGCGATCTATAGCTTACAATTACTAGAGAGAGCACTTGAAATGGCTGTCACATTATTTGTTAGCTTCAATAATAAACAACTATGAGCTCATTCCCTCAAAGCACGCTTAAAATGACGTTTGCATATACATACATATGTATGTATATCCCTACCTTCATAGATACATTTTCATGTTCTTGTCAAACAAGTGAGGCATTTTTTCGATTTTGAATCTCACAATCCGTGTAATAAAGTTCCATACTCTTACCAATTCTAATGAATGCGGTGAATGGGATTTTGCAGAAATGCGTACTAAAATGTCTCAAATGATAGGGAAGTGAAATTTTTATTACCAAGACTCAGGATTGAACTCCATTTCCTTAATAAAATTGTATTTCTCTCACGGTCTTATATGATTACATTGGGTAAAATTTATTTTCAAAAACGTTTATGGGTCGCAAGGGTTTTTAAATTATGTGAGGACGGATTTTTGTTGACTCCGCAGGTGACTTCGATTGCTACTGAAGATTTTCTAAAGCCACTAATCTACATCAGAATTTTATTTAAAACCGTTCTTCACAAAACCGTAAACGTTAAAATTCTTCTTTGTTTGCTATTCTTTCTTAATTGATGAGGCAATGCATAATTTTATCATACCTTTCCTGAGAGCACCATCAGATCCAATTTATGCACTCTGTTAGACGAGTTAGTTTTGACATGAGTACTATTATTGGACAACTAAGAGTGGAGTCCTTACATTGATTGTAAGTATGTACATATAGAACACAGCACATTGTGTCAAATGGGAATGCGTCCAAATATTTTTGTTTCTACGGAGAAAATACTCTGATAAGGAAGTCTCTTTTATCACTGGCGGACACTTTACATGACACTTTAATACAGCAGTAGTTTTTCTATGAGCTACTTATTTCTCCACTTTTAAATAACATATTATACACACATGCTGTGTATACTTGAGTTTAGGATAACATGAACATTAACATGAACATGAAATTGAAAGGAAATATAAGTACACTACTTCATTTCTTTTTTTGAATCAAAATAGTCATATGATGCGAAACGTTTTGTGACCCATCAAGTTTATACAATTAATCCCTCCTATGACAGCCGAAATTACTTTAGCCGTTTACACCATGAGGTGTAGCTTTGATGGATCGGTGAGATAAAAACAAACTGGAATGATGGATTTACATTTACACATATGTATGTAATAATAATTAGTCATTTACTTTATTTAGATGTGCTTTTGTAGCAATGCATTTTACGCCGAAAGCTCGATATTATAAATAGTATAAGTGAATTACTTCCAACAAAATTGTATTTCCCTGCAATATAATTTGTATGAGAAATACATTCATAATTATGATTACTTTAGACAGCTACGACCTGCTCAAAAGACTTACAAGTTACTTGTTAAATTTACATATGTACAAATGAATGTACACTGGAACGGACCCAGTATTAATATTGTAGCGTGCAGTACCCAGAATAATTATAAAGCAGCTTTACGATTTGATTTATTGGATGTGTTCTGCAGCAAGGGCAATGAATGCACTTAAGCTTATTCAGTTTTACACCATTAATTCTAAATATTAAATATTATGAAGCATTAACGGCAAACACGTTATAATGTAGATAAGAAACGACTGTATCGAGTGAAATAAAAATTGTTACATCTATGATATTACATTTCGTACAGTTACACTAAAACAAATCCGTAAAACTAACTTCGCCATGTGATAATTTATTTAGGCGGAACGCACTATTTTTAGTGTGGCAATAAAGTTTAATTATCAAATCATAATATGTTGTATACGTACATGCAACTGATATGCTAAACGTATGTAGATATGTTAAATGCAGTTTTAGATACTGTCGGCTATTTGTCAATGATAGGATTATTAGGATATAAATGTGTTTGTACAATTCACTTCGCAGTATATTATGAGCACTATAATAGTATTGTAAATTTTAGCATTACAGTACATCCTGCGATTTCGAATGCGAATAGGCTCGTACATGCAGTATTGCTGGATTTCCAGGAAAGAGGTTTGGAAAGTTCAGAGCCGTTCACAGGCTTTGTACCTCAAGGTTCAAAGGCTCTTACGATGGAATGATCATTTGTCGGAAAACATCCCACGGGAATAACTGACGTGGGGCTCAACCGGTTTTACCAATAAATAAATAGTTCTTAAAAGGGAGCTCCTATAATCACTAACAGCGTATTGATGGTACTAGTGATTACGGATTGGCTCTAAAAACTAGATATTTTGAAAAAACTTGAATACAGATACTCCACAAATGACTTTGACTGTATTTCCGTACCAATTCATTACGAATCAACAAAGTTTAAGAGAATATGATTGTTGCAGAGACCCTTTCTATACAGGATGGTTCAAAAAGATGGTGGGTGAGGTTGTAAGTAAAGTAAGGGGGAAGTAAGGTAGTAACTCCTAAAATATTTGAGTCCCCCCAAGTGTATAACAAATTTTTTTTTTAAATTGTGTAATTGACCTAGTACAATATATGGGGTCACAAATAAGATTAACTCAAAGTCTGATTTCGGGTTTATTTCCTGCCAAAATTTGTTTCAAAATTCATTTTAAAACTCATCTGATGCAAGTTGCATTGGCTTTTCAAAAAACTATTAGGTCGTCCCACGTTCAGAATACTGCCAAAAATATGAAGCAAGTTTAAAGTAATTCGGCCTCAGAAGCGAAAAAGGATAAGATGAATCAAGGAGAGCAATTCGTTGTTATGAATAAAGTGACGATTGTTAAAATATTTCAAATCACTTGCTTGTAGAGCATTTCAAATGGATTTAATAATATATTCAATATTTCAATCCCATCTTAAAATGTCAGCCCAAATCCTAATTTGCTTCTGCAGGAGCCAAATAGATGTAGCAAGAAATTTTCTTGTTTAAAAAACTTGAATAACGTACGGACGGGACCTTGTAAGCAGCCCTTTGGAAAGCCCATGAAATTGTCTACAAACGTGCGCCAAAACATATTCAAAAAATGTTTTGAGCTGGATCAATAATTTTCCAAATTTGAAATCATTAAAACATTCCGACTTTGCTCCTTGACCGGTGACCTTAAATATTGGCCTACAATGAGACAGATTTTGTAAAATCTGGAAAGCTTGCTACAAACTGGAGAAATCAAAACTATTTTAGAAGTCACACCCTAATGTGGACTAGGGCACATCTCGTTTTGAGCCATCCTGTAAAAAAACAATTTATCGACAGGCAAAAGTAATGACACATGTCAGGTTACCATAATAGAAATTTTTCTCTATAAATAAGAGATATTATTGCAGTATTGGAGTCATATTTTACGGTGGTAAAATATAAACAGAGGGCAGAGGGTGTCATTATAAAAGTGTGCACTTTAATAATGAATCATTGTAGAATCTATCTTGGTTTCTAACAGAATTTTTAATTTTAATATTTCTCTGCAGTATCCAAACCAGTTTCACACTACTATAATGTCATTGCATATCATAAAATCCTGTGTATATCCATGTAAGTAAGTACACCTTCGAATTGTTCGATGGAATATCCTTGTGGTTACTTGCTATACCTAGTCGAAGCTACATCTATGTTATGGATGTATTTAGCATTACATTCGGAGGAATATACACAGACGGAAACTGACATAATAGTGCTTCAGGTTAGGTGATGAAGGGCATTTAACGCAGAGTAAAGGTAAAATCCCACTCACAACAGGAGCTTCGTGTGCATAAATTATTACAATTCCAATTACAAATGAGTTAGGAATCCACCCTATTAAGTGTAAGGCCCAGATTAAACTGGATAATGGATGTTACTGCTGTTGGTTTTGAAAATTCTATTATGTATGGAAGTGAATCCTTTAGAATAGCTGCATACTCAATATCGGAGTATCTGGATCAAGAATAACAATTTGTCATATATAATCCACGTGTCACCCTAAATTAGTATTTATAAGTACAATGCAATCCTGAGTAAACGGCGGATTTAACAACAATCCTCTGAAGTACTGACGTTGTCACTAATTCATCATTGATAACCGTCAAACCGACAGGATGACATGCTATTTACTTGAAAAACCTCTTCAGCTCCTACTTCTATCAGTGTATATATAAAGGAGTTCTCATTCGTTCGCTCTTAAGTAGATAGTATAGTGAATCTATACTCTCCAATCCATTCACTTTCAGTTCGTACATTTCAAAAGCCAAAATGATTCGCAAGATATTATTTTTAGCTTTGGTCTCCGTTGCCTTCCGAGGATCTTCCGTCCAGTCTAAGCAACGTAAGGATACAAAATAATGTGAAATTTAAGCCTTCATCCCCAACGTTGTAAAAAAATTATGTTGAGAAGCAGATTATTCCTGGTCTTTTGACAACTATTGTTTTCTACGAGATTTTGCAGTCTAAAATTATTATCTTCTTCGGTATTATAATTATTATTTTATAAACAATATAATTAATCAATAATTTTTTTTTAAATTGACAGATGTCCTTGCATCAACCGGTCCAAGGGATGATCCAATTTCAACCACGGAACCGAATTTACCCGGAGGCAGAATTGCTGTTGACGCGCCCCCTGGCCCATTCTTCCAAGGACTACAACCCCCATTCCCAACTGATGCTTGTAAGAAATATGGAAATTTATAACCTAGAATAACTTAAAACTATAAAATATAAATTAATTGAGCATTTTCATGCATTATTGAATGACATAGATACTAGTCGCTAGCAACAAATCCAGCTTTAAATTTAAAATATTTGATGCCAATGTTTATGGTGCGTTTTATTATTTAATCAGGGTGGTCCGGTTTCACCGTTGGAAACCAGGATGCGTAAGTTTAGATCCTATTTTTTACATTTAACGTTAGTTTGTATGAACCTTTGTATGAGTTTAGCCTCCTCAAATATTGTCACCTTTGCAGTGTATTTGGCTTCCCCTTTTTTCGCTATATTTTTTTACTGTCATTTAGTTCGCACTTGCTTACAATATTTCCCGTAATACCCTCACGTACTACTCGGAAAGAACTTTATGAGCTGTGTTCTGTCATGTTGACTGTGAGTATAAGTATGAAATGCTGAATTTATGTATTTTTACAAATATTAGTACCGTAGCTGGTCCATTCCCCTTCCAGTCCAAGACCACCAATCTTGGTCTTGACTTCGGAATTTCTGATCACCGAGCATTTGATGGCACATCCATCCATGTCAACACTCAATTGGACTGGAGAGCTGGATATTTTGGAATCCCTAACAATCAGAATGCTCGCAAAGCCCTGTCATGGGATACTCAAACTGTTTGCTTACAGTACTTCAATGGTGGGACTACTATGGAGTCTTGCTTGGTTCCAGGGTCACCGTACATGACTCTTAAGTACAGGGATGCTGCAGTGGTCCTAACTTCTTTGAATAATGACATCACTAACTTCCAATGGGTTACTCCTGGTACGTTTGAAAATGTCACTATTTTGTCAGGCTTCCTATGTTACAAATATAGGAATTCTGGAAGTAACTTAATATTGTATACTTGTAAATTCTAAAGGCAAGAAGGCGAAGGTAACCCACCCCGGCGGAACCTACCTTCTGTACGTTGTTGAAGGTGACTTGTCTGCCTTGGTAGCCAACGGTGACACCCTCACCTCCCCAGCTGGTTTCACTGGAACCATCCGACTGGCCAAGTTGAAGGAAGCTAGTCAAGAAGCTGTTTTGGACCGACATGCCAACACTTACCCAACTGGACTGACCATGTCCTACTCCGTTGCCGGTGATGTGAGCACCCAAACTTGGACTTGGAGCACCGTTGGAAATGCCGCTGATCTGTTAATCTTGAGTTGGCCTCATCACAGGTAAATTTCAAATTCTGGATCGTCACTGTACCGCTGGTTCAGAGGCCAATTTATTCCAAAAGTTGCGTTCGGAGGAATGGTAATTTAAATAAAATATTGTTACTTACAGACAAGTCTTGCAAGGAGCTAACTTCGTTGATATCCAATACCTAACCCTCAAGGGTCAGATGCGAGGTGTTGCTGGAAACACTTGGGTTCAGAGACACAACCTCCCAACCATTTCCTGGTTTGCTCAAAACGCTCCCCATCCATCATGCATTCCTGAATTGACCAAAACTGTCGAAGCTGAAGTTAAAGCCCTCCATGTTGAGATTCCCGGAGATTTCTACTTCTGGGGAGGTTCCTTTGGTAGAGCTGCCCAAATCGCTACAATTGCTGAACACATTGGAAGAATCGATCTGGCTAATCAAGTTGTTGCCATTTTGAAACAAAGTGTAGGATACTGGTTTGACCCTGCTCATGTCCCAGCGGCTGCTTTTGAAACTGCATGGGGTGGGTTTATCAACAGAGAAGGCTGGAACAACACTTGGGTTGATTTTGGAAACGTAAGATCTAAAATAGATTCTTAAGATGTCCGTCTTCCCAATTGAAAGATTGGGACGGGGGGGGGGGGCGGGAAGAAAAGACTATCTATTTCAGGGATTGTTTGGTTTTATTCACTTGTTGATGTGTGTGTATAACTTTGTTTTCAGGCTTACTATAATGACCATCACTTCCATTATGGTTACTTATTGCACGGTGCTGCTGTCATAGGAAAATACGATCCAGGCTGGTTGAACGAACATCTCGATTTTTTCAATCAGTAAGTCCGTTTCGGAAATTATTTCCAGAAAAGGTTACATTAATTAAAATGACTGATTTGTAATTACCTCAAATTTTTGTGTAGCCTTGCTCGTGATGTCGGAAACCCATCTCCAAACGATCCCCACTACGCTGTTACCCGTCACTTTGACTTCTTTGCGGGTCACTCCTGGGCCAGTGGTATCGCCAACGGTGCCGGACCTAGAGATCAGGAGAGTAGCGGTGAAGCTATTAACGGATATTACGGTCTCCTTCTCTTCGCACATGCTACCAATAATCAACCCTTGATTGAATGGTCTCGGATTTTGGTCGCTATGGAAATTGCTGGTGCTCAGGCTTACTGGCATTTGTACCCTAATGCAGGGGAGAATGACACTCCTTACCCTGAGAAGGCTTTCAGGGATCTGGTCACCGTCGGAAATGTCATGGACACTCAAACCGGTGCTTGGCTTTTCTGGGGAGCTGAGAGGATTCAAATCGCTGCTATTCAAATCTTACCTTTGACTCCCATCGGACAATATACTTTCGATGCACCATGGATGGAACAAGTCTTAAACTACTGTATGGACGAACTTAACAATCCTGCTCAAGGAGATGCCTTCAAATCTGGTAAGTTTTTGCTTGACATAAGACTCTGTAAGCCCAGTTTAGCCCAGTTTACACATAGTGCGTATTCCATGATGACCTTCCGATCTCCGAAGCAGCCATCTCGAGAAAGATTTAATGATTTAATGAAATTATTTTCCAGTGATCTATGCTGCCTATGCTAAAGTGAATCCTCAAAGAGCCTACGACTACTCCGCTAACCTCTTTGACTGGGGAACTGGAAACTCCGCATCAAACCAATTGTACTTCGTCGCTACTCAGCCCTCGGGAGCTGATATCTGCAGTGCTGCAAGTGCCAGTCCAGAAGGTATCTTCACAATCCAAGACACTGCCTCTGGAAAGTTCGTTTCGACAGACGCTAATGGTAAACTCTCGGCCAACACTGGTGCTGATGTCCTCGCAACTAAATTCCGTTTGGAATTCGTTCCTGGTGGTGGTACTATTCAGTCCCTCGCGAACAACAAATTTGTGTCTGCTTCTCCTGATGGCACCCAACCCTTGGCCGCCAACAGAGACACAGCAGGATCCTACGAAATTTTCCGTTGGGCAAGTCAGCCAGATGGTACTCACGAGCTAACCGCTATGGTAAATCGTAAACTTGTGGGAACCGGTGGTGGTGGAGATCTCGAAAATAATGGAGCAGCTTCTAAGTTCAGGCTTGTTCCTTCGGACAATAGCAACCCACCCACTATCCCAGCTGCAGGAGTTTTGCGCAGCGTACAAAATAACAATTTCGTGGTCTCAACCGCTGCTAACCCCGTTTTGACCGTCAACGGTAACAACGGAGATGCAACTCGCTTTGCTTTCGAAAGAGTTCCAGGCAGCCCTGATAGTGCACCAAACTACTACGTCAAGAACACAGTTACCAACAAGTACGTGACTGGTAATCAAGCCGGAACTGAGCGATTGTCCGCTTTGCGAGATGTCCCTCAAGCCTGGGAATCATTCCAAATCGTCCCCTACAAAGATGCCTACATTTTAGTTCATGTGGCCAGCGGTTTAGCTGCTGCTCTTCAGGGTGACAACACCATCATTGACAACGACTCTGCCATTAACACCAATGCTGCCTTATGGAACATTCAATAGACTTTTTTATATAGATAGCTCTAAAAAATTATGAGATTTTTCTGAATAAAATCTTTCCCCGCTGTTGTATGTGCGTATTTCCGTAACAAAACAAATTGCATGAAATTAACATTCATTTATTACCGGAAGCAACAGAAGAATTCTATGTTAAACAAAATATGTTTTATTATATGCATTGTTATATCAATTCACTCATGTAGAGTAGGTTTAAAAACCCCCGTTTAGGTCATTTTTCTTGCTTATAAAAGTAATCTGGAATGCCCAGAGGGTCCAGTTAGTTAAATGGGTAAAAATGATGCCGGCTCAAAATTAGCAAACGCTAATTATTGTAAGCTAGGGAAATTAGTTAAAAAAAAAACTAATTCTAATGGTTCAAAACCTTTGCTTAATCTTTGGTAATCTTTGCATGTTTGTCTGTGACTCGGGAAGGAATACGCTGCATACTGAGCCATTGACCGTCACACACGTCAAAAAATGACATTTCGTGTAATGGACGCCCTCCAAGCATCCCTGGTCCACGGCATTTTGGCTGATACTCCCAGACAATCGGTGAGTGGTCTCGGATCCAACTGTTATAAAAATATGAAGGAATCGAAATGAAACAGAATATGAAGTGATATCCTCAAATGTTAGACACAACGAAATAAGTACTTCTGAGGATGCCCCTTCAATATAAAGTGTGGCACTGGCGTTATAAGAAACTTCCTTACAACTATTTCTCTTTAAGATAAAAAACAAAGCAAGTTTGTATGCTTACTTGGCAAGATACAAAATCTTGCAGTCGCAATGCCAAGCATTCTTCCCTAATTTAATGGACTGTAAGTTCTGGAAGGCTTCAAAAGTGTTTTCTTCCACTGCTCGTAAATCGTTACTGTCCAGTTCCCTAAATTAAAGAAGACGTCTGTTCACATTTGGACATTTATTTTGTGATGTAATGATAGTTCTTACATATGTATATATACCTAATGGGAGTTTAAACTTACAAGCGAATGAGCAATGGAACAGGGTCAAAAGTTCCATAGTCAAGCTGATGAATAATGTTATTTCCTAGAAGGAGCCATGTTAAGTTATTTAGTCCCTGGAAAGCTCTTAGCTCCAAAGTATCAATATTATTCCCATACAATGACAGTCTATCAAGATTAGCTAAGTCTAAGAAAGTGTCATTCTTGATTATTTCTATGAAGTTACGACTGATGTGAAGCTCATGTAGAGTTGTCAAGCCTTTGAATGTGTCCCTGTCAATCTGAAAAGCAAGAGTGAGTTCGTATTTAGTATAATTATATGTAGTTACAATTAAAGAATAATAATTATTGCTTTAATTATATGAATTTCTGAAATTCATAAGCAAGTGAAATCTGAGTAGGAGAATAATACAAATGTTGAACATGTGTGATCGTAGAAATGAATGAGTACTACCTGCGAGATTGAATTACTTGAGAAATCCATTGTAGCAATGTTCTGAAAGTCGTGGAAAATCCCTATTGGGATTTCTTCCAATTGATTGAGCTGGAGGTTAAGAACTAGCAAGTTGTGAAGACCCGTGAAGATTCCTTGTGGTAAAATCTTGATTTGATTCTCAGCAAGTTTAAGTCTCTTCAGTTTTATCATGGAACGGAAGCTCTCACAGGATGATATTTTATTTCCCGTAAGATCCAGCTCCTCTAAATTTGTCAGGCCTTGGAAATCCTTCCAAAGAGTTAAACCATTCCTTGAGAGCTGTAGCATGGTCAAAGATGTCAATCCCTCCCATATGTTTGGGGGGAACTCAGTAATTTTGTTTTCGGATAGGTCTCTATATTGAGTTTATCATCATGTGTTATATGTAAGTATACTGTATAGTTAAATTTATTTTAATAAAAATTGTACTCTGGCAATTGTAGGACCCATCATAAGAGCATTTTCTCAATTGCAATATTTGAACTCATTTCCGTCCACGGGATTGCCCTTGTGTTAAATTTTCGGAATAGTGGAGCACACGAAATAGTCTAGTTTTGCTCATTTTAGGGATGCTCTTATGAGAAGAGTACATTTGATATGCCTTGTAAGTTTGAGCACTTACAAAGTTTCCAGATTCTTTAAGTCCCGAAAAACTTTGGGATTTAGTACGTCAAGGATATTCCTTTGAAGCAACCTTCAATAAAAATACAAATTTGTGGATAGCTACAATCTACAATCAATAATTATTTTCCTTCCGCGATTACATCTGTAATTATATAGATATTTATATACATCGTTATTGAAATAAAAATCAATAATTGAGGGTTAAGGTAATAATAAAATTATAATTTGGGTTGAGACCACATTGAGCCCTTGGGCTTAGCAGCATGGTCCACAAAGTGTAGTAACAAACAAAGTTTATCAACTTGTTTGAAATAAGAAATAAGCCCTTTTAGCCCAAGAAGTTTGAATCTTATGAATACATAGAGTAATGGAACATCTTACAAATATTTTAAACTCTCCAAGTTGGCAAACAAAGTTTCCGGGAGGTAATCAAGCTTGTTATCCGAAAGATCTCTAGGAAAAAAGCAGATAAATGTATCTATAGTAAAAGTATCATTGTTTCGTAAATTAAGGTCACTTGCGATTTTTAAAACAGTTCCTCTGTAAGATCACCCTCAAAGCAGCAAAATTCGACTCTTGTAGTACAGCGTTAAGATCATATGTATAGAGTCACAGTTGATGGAAACAACACTATACATTAAATGAGTCTCCAAAAATTTTGCCCCATTAGAGAAAATATCCACAAGCAATCGTGATTGCATGAACTCTCTATGTACATAGAGCACTCTTGCTACGAGAGACTCCTTCACACGGGGAGTTTACTTTTCCAAGAAACGTTTTTAGGATACAATGTAATTTACCACATTGCCATGTGCTTCGTTTAAATAGTTATTATTTTTATACAGCAGACAAATTCGAAACTTTTTCCACTGCTGCAAAAATTAGAGTACGCTATTGTATAATGCATACAATTCTTGCATTCAAATAGCCTCTGTCTGTAGACATTTACTATAAGAGACCCAGTAAATAGTAAAACCATTCTTTCCTTAGGATTAAAAATATTTGATCTCATTTCCACCCAATCGAATCTTGAATATACTCGTTACAGGAGCAAAATCAATTACACACGTCTAATTGCTTTCCTTTAAGAGTGCTCTCATAGAGGAAGTGCACTGTATTGAACAATTTATTAAAAGTAGGGAATTTACAGATGAGAGAGTCGAATCAAGCCCTTGAGTGCGTGTTTGTGCAGGGATGTAATGTAGTTAGCTCCAATATCCCTACAAGGAATAGGCAAAATAGAAATGGAATAATAAAGCAAAAAATACAAATTCCAATTAAAGTCATGTACAAGAACAAAACGGTTGCTTCAAATATGTATCTACATCTCATATTTGTTCTACAACATTCTTTTGTGTTCCTATAAATTGTTACCACACTGTGAATAATTCTAGTATAGCACCCTAACACCCATATGTTTGTATACGGGCATGAATTTACTTAATCCACATATGGACATACATAAACACCTGCACGTAAATGCAAATCAATATGAGGAAGGTTCGACAAGTTAAAATAATATTGGTAATTTAAAGCACAAAAAGGAATTGGAATATAAAAGTATGCAAATTATTATTTTACAAGTTGGTGGTGTCCATCGGTAAGGTTTGCTGAGGTGGCAAAACCTGGAGGGACAGTCGCCAACAGTTGACGGTTAAACTCGTCGGAGCGCATTTGCAAGGCCCTTCCTCACATTCCGGCCATCGCAAATTTTCCGAGGTGATTCTCCACACTAAACGAAATAATTATGGCTATTATTATATCGTCGCTGAAGAGGCAAAATGGACTAAGTGCAATTTCGACTAGAAGCAAAATGGTCTACATGCCTTTTTCCTTAAAGGCAAAACGGAATAGTTGCAAGCTTTCCTGAAAGCAAAATGAACTACATGCAGTTTTCACTAAAAGCAAAATGGTCTACATGCGTGTATACTTAATGGCAATTCTGCTTTAAAGCGAAATTGTATGTAGACCATTTTGCTTTTAGACGAAATTGCACTTAGTCCATTTTGCTTTTAAAACTTGATGCATCTATTCCATTTTGCATTTAGTAAAACTGCATGTAGACCATTTTGATTTTAATCGAAAATGCACTTATTCCATTTTGCCTCTTCAGCGACGATATTCTATTGATTCCAGGGCTCAAGCATACTATTAAGTTAGTATTGAGACAGAATTGTATGCATGGGTAAGGAAGCAGTTTAATCAATAAACCGACTCTCTAACAAAAATGTCAGTTTGTGCGAAAGCATTCAAAAGTGTCAGAGAATCTTTAAATTTATACCGAGTGCTGATATATTCTAATAATAATAATACATATATATTATACCCATTTTAAGCTGTTATTGTCTGTTTATGTATGTCTAAGTATTTAATGCAATTTTATGGCAAACCTGGCTGCTCCAGCGAAAGCACTCTCCTCTGTAATTCCGTCCCTCGGGCCTCCAACATGGCTATCACATCACATGCTGAAATGGGGCAAGTTGAGTTGGAATTATTATTAGATGATATAGTTTCCACAGCCTGGCAGTAAAAATCAATTTGAGATAAAAATAGGGAAACAATTAAAAGATGACGACGTTTCTCCATAATTATTACTATTGCTACACAAACTAATAATTGCCAGATCAATGGTACATACACAAGCCTCACTTTATCAACCCCAAAGCCCCTAACGTTGAGACTGGCTTCTGACGTCGACTTGATGCATAAATTTCCCTCTATTCCATCCCCATGCCGAAGGAAGATGCTCAAGTACGAGTGTTAATTAAATTAATGCCAGTTAATTGAATTATGGAGGACATTGCCCAATAGGACCAATTAAGGAACAATCAAGCAGAATTTATTAGGTGACACTTCTTTTATAAATGTGAGCTACAACCAATTTTTTTTAACAGCCAGGAACTTACAAAATATTGAGGACATTTCTTCATCAATGGGCATTCATTTTTGACTATGAGTTACTATAATGGTACAGTTCGTCAGTACTCGTTTATAGAATGGTCTGTCCCATATGTACACCAATTACAAATTTTCTGCGTCGTAGTTTAGTCCAAAAATGTATTAATTTTAGTAACTCCTTCAACTACAAACTGTATAATATCTTCAAATTAAATTTGAATGGGAAATTTGTTAGAAAATTATTTAGCTCAATATCACATCAGTTTTGAGTTAATGCTAGTTGGAACTGTATTAATTCATATTTAAAAAGTATTAGGTTTAAGTTCACATTGGCAAACACAGTCATATTGAGAGGAATTTGAGTACTGATTTATCACAAGTAGTTGAGTGAAAGTACATTTATGACAGTCAAGTAAAAGACTCGTACAGGTACAGACAATAATAATTATGCATTACATGAAGAAGACTTCCCGAGCATCTCCTATTGTCTTTAATCAGATCCTATAAATAATAAATTTTGAAATAGAACTTCACTTAGAACCTATTACAGATAGAAGGAGAAATCGGCGAACATAGTTGAAACTTTTTGCCCCATACCACTTGGAAGCCTTAATGTAAGACCTCATCCGGCTTTTACGAATTTATAGCATTCTAAGAAAACATTTTGCAGCCGTGCTAATTTAATGGATCATTTATAGGGCAATTACAGCACAACGCACAATTTTATGACGGCCTCAAACCAAACATTACTGGGACACAACTATGCACTGCACTAAGAAATATTACAGCGTACTAACCCCTATTGACGAGCCACTCTTATAAGCATTTTCGGTATAGCGGCATAAATTTGTCCAGATTTAGACCTATTTACATCTGTTTATCGGAACATTAATTTTTCTCCTTATAAGGGCATGCCATCAAGGCAGCCCAATTGTGGCCGATTTATTTTCTCCCTTACATAGTAGTGAGGCCGTGAGTAGGGGGTCCTATTGGGTATTCGGTAATTTATCTACTACAGCTACAGTGAAGACACGGTATGGATGCATCTTAAAAATGAACGTATATTTCTAAGGAAATTAGCTCCTCTCGGGAAGCCTTCAAGGGGACAGCTAATTCTTAGTAGGAGTAGAATTTTCACCATTGTCAGCATTAGCGGCGCAGTTACACTTGCGCGGCTTCGGAGCCTTGAGCACAATTACCACAAGGATGGCAATCACAAGGATCAAAAGAATGGCGAAGAAAATAACAGCAATCATTCCGAGAAACATATGCGGAGCGACCCTGTCGCCAATGTCCGCCATCTTCCGCGGGTCGATCTCGTCCATCATTTCGTTAATCATTTTGCTGTAAATTATAAAATTTCCACAAATGGTAAAATCTTGGTATGTGCAGATAATTTGTGAACTCTCACTCAAAGAGGCTCCTTTATAAAAACTGGGGACGTTGTCTTTTGAGTGTCAAAACATGGAATAAATTCCGATGGCCACAATGCTAATTTTTCTCCCTTTAAGGGCACATACCATTGGAAGTCACATTTACTCTTTATGGAAGTGCTCTTATAGGGAGAGTGTGTGCTGTATATACAATATCATCCAGGAGTATGAAATAGAATGATTTTGTATTTTACATGTAAAAGAATTTCCTCCATAGGGGCATAAATAATTAGACAAATCTCTGTTGTGCTACGTCAATAATATATTATTTGGATTTATTAATTAAATTGGAGTAAATCTGGCTGTTATTATGGTCTGCTCTTATGGGAGGATACAAATTAGTAATGTTCTAGTTTTATCCTCACAGGAGCATGTCATAATAACAGGGGAATTTGCTCCTTCCAAAGGTGCTTTTACCGAGAAGGGTGGAAATAATGGTTTTTAGGGAAGAATCAAGAGAGAAGCTATGCTGATATTTTACAAGTAAATAAACAATATCTATACGAAGACAAAACATAAATAGCTAATCTGATGTTAACAGCTAATAAGCGAAATAATTTCTTACCTGCTTTTTTAATTATTTCCGCTCCTCTCCCAGAATAAGTATCTATTGATTGGCGATGAAATGAATTCCAATGGAATGTTATAGGAGCTGCTGCAAAAACCAACTTGTATCCCCAACGGTCTAAATGTCAAGACTTATGTTCAGCGAGACAGTCAAGTAAAATAAATTCGTCCAAGGTAACGGAAGGGAAGGTGTGTTGATTAACTGGCCTGGGATTTAATGGACATTCACATATTCAGGAGCTACCAATGGGAGTATGAATTAGTTATTCCTCAGGGGCTACAATATTCACTCCCTTTGGGTAAAAATGAAGGTTGGGACAAAGCAAGTGCTTGTGATTAGGGAAAATTCCCTATTTACCTAAAATACCGATATTCACACAAGGAAAAATCAATAGGCACAACGGTCGTTTGTTGGCATGAAGTGGGACAAACGGTCATACCGGGAACGTTGGAATTTTGCAGGAAATTCTTTAAAGGTTTAAACTTTCCTTTCATTATGAAACCTAAACCTTGAATATTTAAAGACCATTTCTCCTCATGATAAAAATTCTAGTTAATCAGCCAGCGCCAATATTCATTTTCAATTGTTTCAGGCATACTCTTGTCCCTACCCAAATGTCAGTATCATTATTTCAGCAAGCTTACATTTTAAAGTTTGAGGAATTATCCAGATTGTGAAAGTTTTAACTTGTCTGTAGCACTCTGGGTGCCACAATACCTTTTCTCCCCTAATAGCCCTTAAAAGGAACCATGGTCACAATTAATGATTTACCCCATTTTATACTCAATTGCAGATTGTTCAAAATTTATTTCAATCCTTAGACCAAAAATGCAAGACTCATGAAAAGGGAAGGAATTAGGCCCAAGTCAGGATGTTTTTCAAAGTGAAAGTTTGAAATTATTTCATTTTAATTCATCAAATTTTAAAATTATGAACACAATAAAACTTGATGCTTGCTTATGTCAAATAGGGCTTTCAAACAAGACCTCCAGCATAGAGACTCCTTGCATGGGAAAGTTTCGACACATTTAGAAATTATGAACCAAGTATGAACGAGTTGTCACAAACAAGCTTCAATTTCATTTTAAATTAATTAGTTTTTGTAAAGCTAACTTAGACAAAATTGAAAGTCAATTTTCTAAAAAATAAGGGAATTGATCGCTATTTACCATGGTTTATTTTGTGGGTTACGAGGTAGAGGTGACAGTATGGTGGCACCCTGTTCACTAGTTTCTGAGTACTGTATATATCTACTAGGGTTGGCAAGTATCGCCAGTTTGTCAGTATCGGGAATATCGGTATCGGTAGAATGCAATTTTGCGATATTTGCGATAATATCGGGTGTCACGGATAGAAATATATTAGAAATATAGAATAAAGGTTCAAGGTTAAAATGTTCCTAAGGAATAACATTTGAATAAGATTAAAGATTAGATTTACAAATGTACCTTAAATGCAAAGGTAAAATAAGATACTCTAAGGAATGAAATGTGATGAGTTGGAAGAAGATAAGAAAGGACGCCAAGCCAGTTTGAGAGGTTTGGAAGGAGATAGAAAGTTAGTTGGATATTGGAAGATCGAGAGCAAAGATCTAACTTGTGAAATAGATTTAGTAGTTGGAAAAGAGAGACTCAAGGAATAAGACTTAATAAATATACACACGTTAAGTATATTACCAGAATATTACACACAGTTTAAATCATATTTTATTACACAATCATTTACCCATATTACACTTCCAGAATACCCGTGTCACCCAGACAGTACCCCCTTACTTGCGAGTAAATTATATATCTGAGTTTAGGTGTGAGTGAAACCACTCCTTGTTGCATAATATCCTAAGGACCATTTATAAACCCTATTTCATAATAAGCAACTAAACATCATATGTTTCACTGGTGGAGGTGCGGGGTAGAGGTCAGTTGTTACGGGACAAACTGACTAATAGCAACAATGTACATAATGTACAGCAAGGAAGCCAGCCTATTATTAAGAAGATTAATTTAAGACAAGATTTAAGATCTTCCCCTAAGGAAGAATTTCAACCTACGGTTAAGATGATGAAACAAGATATGGGTGTAGACCAGATGTCTCAAGTCACCCCGGATTCAGTACAATTATCTGAATCATCTTCAAATTTACAAGAGGAATTTGAGTACTTATTACAACATCAATTTAGTCCTACGGACATTTCATATAAATTACAGATTTTTGGCAGAAGTCAATACTTCATAGAAGCCTTAATTGACAATGGAGGAGGGATTTCTACAATTTCTCCGGCTTGTGCTTACGCTATACAACGTAATAGCCCTGAAGGAATTAAACTTCAGTCCCACAACAACAAGACCATCACACAAGTTACAACTAATTCTACTATCAATTATAACAAGACCGCCACAATTCATTACTATATCAATGGCATACTTACATCACATAAATTCGCAGTCATACCGAACGTTAATTCTTTATTATTACTCGGTGGGGACTTTCTTTTCAAGCATAGAGCGACAATCACATGCAACCCCAAGTCGGTGGCACTAGTGGAGGAAAAGTCGGAGGACATCGTTACCACCAGGTCTCGGTGCCAGCCTTCCCAGTACTCCGCGTCTGAGGATTATACGGCCGATTGCAGCCTGTCCTCGTCGCCGACTGTCCGGAGAATGTGTATTGTCCGGTCAACTCGCCCATATGAGCTCCTTCCCCGCTCGTGGACACGAGTGGACCTAAGGACTAATGACAACTTTACGGGGAATGTATTAATTTCCCCCATCCGTAAACACAGAAGAGATTTATTTTTTGGAGATATTGTCTGCCCGATGGAAGATGGCAAGACATACACACTTGTGTGGAATCCTTCTAAACGACCTACAACACTTCAGACTTTGAGAAGATTCGCAAATTATGACGAATTTAATGGTGTTGAATTAAACACTGAAACTAACAATCAACAAATCCCTAAGGGACCAACGAAGATACTTTCACCGCTTACACCTAATGAGTGCAAGTTTGGACCGACATTGAACAAAAATCAACAGCAACAATTATTATCTGTCATCAATAAATATCGTAATTGCTTTGCTAAGGATGAAACAGAATTTGGATGCGTTAATTATAAATACGTCACTATTGACACTGGTGATGCCAAACCAGTTTATACGCCACAATATCGGCTTTCTTTTACAGAACAAGATGAGCTAAGGAAATTGGTTAATCAGCATATTGACCAAGGTATTGTGTCACCATGTGACTCACCATGGAACAATCCAGTATTGTTGGTGAAGAAAGCAGATGGAACCATGCGTTACGTTTTAGACTTAAGAAGATTCAATCCAAATGTAATAAAGAATACATATCCATTGCCGATCCCTCAGGATCAATTTGACCGATTACACGGGGCAAGATGGTTTATCTCATTAGACGCAGTTCAAGAATTTTTGCAGAGAATGTTGGATGCAAAATCAAGACTCAAAATGGCATTTACAACTCCTGATGGGAAGTTTTGCATGAACAGGCTTCCGTTTGGATTCCGAAATTCCCCAGGAGAGTTCCAGAATATGATGGATGATATCTTAGGCACCCTGAGGTATTCCATCGTATTGGTATACATAGACGACGTACTAATATATGCAGGAACTTTTGAAGATTTGCTAATCCGATTGGACCTTGTATTGAGAAGAGCACAGATTTTTGGTCTCATGTTTAAATTAAAGAAATGCAGATGTGGTTTTCAAGAAATCGAATTCCTAGGATTAATGATTAGTGGAGAAGGGAAACGACCCATAGATACGAAGATTGAACCAATTATGAATATGGACCCATCTACATCTATAGCAGCCCTAAGGAGATTTCTTGGAATGACTGAATGGTATCGGCAGTGTATTCAAGATTATGCAAACATCGCAAAACCTCTAAATGAATTGAAGAAAGCCGCAGTCAAATTTACATGGACTGAAGAATGTGACCACGCTGTCAGGCAATTAAAACATGCCTTAGTTACAGCTCCAGTACTACAATTTTATAATCCCGATGCAGAACTATATCTATACACAGATGCTAGTGCTTATGGTATAGGAGCTATTTTACATCAAAGCATTGACACGAAGAGCATGCATCCTATACACTACGCCTCAAGGTCTTTAACCGAAGCAGAGAGGAAATGGGACGCAAGAGATAGGGAGTGCCTCGCCATTGTTTGGGGACTCCAGAAGTTCCGACAATATGTATATGGTAAGATGGTCCATATACGTACGGACCATCATAGTCTTCAGCATATTATGACTCTTAAAGATCCACATAATCGAATAGCGCGTTGGACCATGATGTTGGCAGCCCAACCGCATACCATTGAACACGTCCCTGGAAAGAAAATGGCTCATGCAGATTGTCTTTCAAGAGACGTGATAAGAAGACTTTCCCAAACGCTAATAGATTCTACGCTAATTGAAATTGGTAATGAAGATACGGCTATAGCAGCAACAGTTGGAGGAAACTCAGAACTTTTCCTAAGGAAACAAGCTGAAGATGCAAAATTGTCAGATATCATATTGAAATTAGTTAAAGAAGGAGATAATGTCAGCGATCCACCTCATATATTCGGTAAAAATTATGCGTTAATCCATGGACTTCTTTACAGAATTGATAATGGACTTACAACAAATCCATGGCGTTTGGTCATCCCAAAATCCCTACAGCACGAAATAATGACATTATTTCACTCCGACCCTGAAGGAGGTCACGCCGGAATATACAAAACCTTTTCAGCTTTGTATATCAGATATTACTGGCAAAATATGTTTAGAGATGTACAGAAATTTTTGCAGTCATGTGAAGTATGTCAATTACACAATCCAAGAAATACAGCAGTAGCAGGTCATCGTCACACGATACCACCTCCAGCTAAAGCTCTTCAAAGAGTCGCATTAGACTGGATAGGACCATTGCCACGTTCACCTAAGGGACACCAATATGCATTAATTATGATTGACTACACCACAAGATACGTTTTTGCAGCTACATCTAAAACACATACATCTAAAGACTCACAAAGATTGTTAGAAAATACTATTATAAGGGAACATCACTTTCCCAGAGAGATCGTAACAGACGGTGGTTCACACTTTGCTCATGGTGAATTTCCACTGTGGCTAAAATCCAAAGGTATCAAACACATAATAGTAATGCCGAACAGTCCGCAGAGTATGGGAATTGTTGAACGTCAGAATAAGACAATCAAGACTTTTATCAAAAAGTGCATTAATAAGGAGTACAACAAGTGGGACTCTTTACTGCCATTAGCAGTTCGAGCACATAATTTTCATGTCAACGAAGGCACAAACTATTCTCCGTATTTTCTATTCCATGGCAGAGAACCACTGACAAGACTTGATCTAATTACACCAGTTTTAATTCCGCATGAAATGAATTCTCCTGAGGAACAGGCTCAAAAAGTACAAAAAGCTACCGAAAAAGCAGTTGTACTCACCACTCAACAACAAAAACACAGAGATGCCATATTTAATGCGAAGAGAAAAGAACATATTTACTTACAAGGAGATTTAGTCAAGCTAAAGGCTCAAGATCCACATCAACTTGGACCTAAATGGCTTGGACCGTATGAAATTGTCAAAGTAATTTCAGACCAGGCATTTCAAGTTAAACCATTATTACTTAATATGGGTACAAAATTACGTAATGTACATGTTCACAACATTGCGCCATATGTAAGACCAGTTCAATGGGAACAAGAATATCCTTATGTGATTCCTGGAGGAAAGTATACTGATAATAATTTTAGTATGACTCCATCCTTTGGTTCAAGAAAAATTCAACATCAGAATTTTTATCAAAGAGAGAATTATATTCACAATCCACAAGATAGTCAAGGGAATAGTTTACATTCATCCGAAAGTCATTCATCTCAGGAAGATAATGAAGTTACGAAGGAAAGATTGATCACCTTACCTTCTCAAACTCATGATTTAGCAACAAGAGAAAATAACTTTTCGAGTTCAGTTGTGGAGGAAGTCGACACTTTTACAACTGCAGTACAGAATGAAAGAAATTCCACATCATATTATTCCTCAAGATTTAGTTCTATTCCAGCAGGAAATTCCTATTTCCCATCACGTACGAGTTATATACAATCAAATATAACTCCATTTATAGGTGGTAATGCACAGTCATTACGTCCTCAAAATAATCAAGACGAAGAGTTGGCCACTCCAAGTCGAAGAGGAGGAAATTTTTGAAGCTGAATGTCCACTACCAGCTGTACCAACACAGAGAGCCAAGCGCCGTCTGTCAGCCAGTGGAGAGTCATTAGCACTCCTCCGGCAGGCAGTAAGATTTGACGCTGATGAGGCTCTGCGACGTCCTAAACGACACGCCGCCCGGACTCCTGGTTTTTATAAGGAGTGAGACAGGCAGTGGAAACTGTCATTTACACGTGTTACTTTTTTTAATATTACATTAATTATACTTGCTGTGCTTCCTAGTTTTAGTTATAACAATTTGTAAAATTTAATTACAACATTAATTTCCTAAGAACATTTAAGTTTATTTTATTTGGTGAAATGCGTTAATACGTTACTTAATAAAAATAATAATATTGTTATAATATTGAATTTACACTTTTGAAATAATATTATGTGTTAATATTAACTACATAGGTATACGTCTGATGTCATTGTATTGTAGTAGTATTGTGTTCATATTGTGATTTCTTATTTCCCTAAGGAAATAGTTCAATAATTATTTACTTATTTACTTTTTATAATCTCCAAATGAATTTTTGTTTTTCATTGATTTTATTATGAAGACTGATGACATGTCTGATTATTTTTTTTCCTTCTCATGTTATTAATTTAATTATGTACACACTCCGTTGTAAATTCTCTTGAATTTAATGTCTGAATTCGGGTCGAATTCTTTTTGGAGAAGAGGGTGTGTCACGGATAGAAATATATTAGAAATATAGAATAAAGTTTCAAGGTTAAAATGTTCCTAAGGAATAACATTTGAATAAGATTAAAGATTAGATTTACAAATGTACCTTAAATGCAAAGGTAAAATAAGATACTCTAAGGAATGAAATGTGATGAGTTGGAAGAAGATAAGAAAGGATGCCAAGCCAGTTTGAGAGGTTTGGAAGGAGATAGAAAGTTAGTTGGATATTGGAAGATCGAGAGCAAAGATCTAACTTGTGAAATAGATTTAGTAGTTGGAAAAGAGAGACTCAAGGAATAAGACTTAATAAATATACACACGTTAAGTATATTACCAGAATATTACACACAGTTTAAATCATATTTTATTACACAATCATTTACCCATATTACACTTCCAGAATACCCGTGTCACCCAGACAGTACCCCCTTACTTGCGAGTAAATTATATATCTGAGTTTAGGTGTGAGTGAAACCACTCCTTGTTGCATAATATCCTAAGGACCATTTATAAACCCTATTTCATAATAAGCAACTAAACATCATATGTTTCACGGGTATCGCCGATACTTTTTGCTAAAGTGATTTAGCACATGAAGTATAAAGAGTTAACATCAACAGATCTAGCTATTGGCTTTGTCATTATATATGAAAAATCTGAATGTTGTAATCACTGGGCGATTACATGGAGAGCGAATCTAGTATGCAAAATATTGAATTTTATACCTATATTACATCTAAGACAACCATTGTGGCTGTCATGTGATGTTACTGAAATTTTAAAAATACTTTCTACTTTTCTGAAGTTTTTCAAAAATGTGGTTGTAGGGCATCTAATATATGAGTCTTAAATTTTCTAATTTTTAAAAAATTCAGAATTTTTCAAAATTGTGAATGTTTATTTGTAAAATTATTGTGAAATTTTAAAATTTAAACTCAAGTTGCACATCTAGGGTTTATATGCGACATTCTACGCTTGTTCAAAACATTTTAATTGAACCGTTCAAAAGTTTTTTCTCGTACAAGGTCTCGAATTGTATTGTTGTAAAAACAAAAGGTAGAGGATATCGTCGATGAAGAGGCAAAATGGTCTAAGTGCTGTACAAAAGCATGCGCACATACTCCATTTTGCCTCTTCAGCGACGACATGATTGCTTATGCACCCTTTTACTTGACTCGCGCGAAAGAAATATGACAGAAAGTACTCGCAGTTTAAAATAATTTCCGTTGTCGATACCCGATATTCTCGGCATGATTGGCGATAAGTATCGCCACTAATATCGCACATATTTTTGGCGATATTTGCGATAATATCGTATCGCAGTATCGCACTTGCCAACACTAATATCTACATATAGCTGAATAAAATTTACGTCTCAATAAAGACTGATCTACCTGGAAATATCATATGTACTTTTGCAACGTGCAAACAAACAATCTCCAGTGGTTGTCCATTTGCAATGATTGTATGACTGTTGTCATAGGTATCTGTATTTATTTTTCGTATGTATGTATGTATGCATGGATTTATTTTGTCCACGCTGTCCACGAAACATTAGATACAATGGCAGCTAAGGAAAATAACTGCATAAATTGTATTACATAAATTTCAGTCAAAATATTGAAAATACTCGAGCTAAATGTAATTACTATTGGAATAGACTCTAAGAAAGACGAGATTTTTAGGCGCAAAAATATTGTAGGACATTCCCGTTTACAGTAATGGTTAATTTATCGTCATACAAGAGAATTGGATTTTAAGAGCCTAATTTTGGTGCTGTTAGGGATGCTCCTGTAACCAGACGTTCCTTTTAGGGATTGCTCTCTCGTCATAAAGGACTTTCTTTCTAGATGTTTTATTCTATGTAGGGACAAGACTAAATGGACAGATTCCCATTTAACCCATTTAATGAAAGAATCGTAGACATTTGTTGTAATTATTGTATTGAATTTTTGTAAATAAATATTTCCTAAGTTGATGATACTCACTTAACGACTTCTGTCTAATTTCGGTTTCAATTCAATTAAACTGATCAAATGCTAACTAATTCCTACTCGTATCAAGGTATTAAATGTTTTTTCAGAGCACAAGAGACATCCTATGATAATGACAAAATGAATCTGTAAGTTTGTCATAGTTGTGATAAACTTACATGTGATTTCAATTCTGGGAAATTCTAAATCAAAGCTTCATACAGTAGTAACCGATACTGTTCCCAGGTTCGGGGTTCTAGTTTCTAATTATCTATTTATTACTTATGCACTTACGCCTGAGGTACTCATGTATAGTCTGTCTGACCCATATCGAGTAATTACGTGGAGGAAAAACTGAAGAAAGCAGTAGATTACAATTTCATGTCAGTTATAGTACATGAACATACCTATAGTTATGCATGCTAAATGTAAGTGATTGAAAATATGTAATTACTGACATTAAAAATGTCAATTAATAATATTCCATAATCTTTTATTGTACAAAAAGAAATAAGAAAGGTATAGAAATAACTGACTGTGTGTACGCATGTATGTACATATCTACATGTACTGCCTCAAATTTACTTACATCCTATAAAATATTTATTTGCTAGTAAAGTATTAACTCTAGGGACTTCCTTATGAGATGAATCTTTTACCATAACTTTTACTCCTGGATTTCCGCCCTGTAAAGCTCCTAATGACTTGAACGCATTTTTAGTAATTATACGAAGCGAAGTAAGGATTTATTTCAGTAATGTCAATAACTCCGGAGAGTTTATTACTCTAATGAATGATGGGAACATACATTTGATATTATTATGTGATTTTAACGCAAATTGAGCATTTAAATAACGGAAATAGAAGCGTTCGTCATTGACTCTAATGACTATTTTTATGCATGGAAGTTCCTTTACAATATTTTCTCTTGACGTTTACAATGATGTGTAGCTGGAGTAGTCATTAGTAGACATCACCTTATAAAAGCACTATACGAATTATCTACATGGGAAAAAACATCTTTCCTTATAATTTCCATATCCCAACTTTAATTCCTTTTCCTAATCAAGCATTCCATTTTTTAAGTCAGTTTTCGGATAAAATTTTGCTCCTTTAGGGATTATCTACTATTAACAAGGAACAGGGTAAGTTCTGCATGAGAAAACTTTTGAATTCTTTTTATTTCACAAAATTGTGGTAGATGTTGGACCCCTTAGCAAAATTTCCAGAGAGTTCAAATCGGTGACTCCCACAGGGCTACTCTTGGAAAAAGGGTTTAATATTTTTTAGGAAAACAGTAATCACACTATTTGAGGAGATATATATCGTCAAAATATTCCTCGTTCGAAATCGTCTCAAATCAAAATATAATAAAGAGAGAATTCAACTTTAAGGAAGAGACACATTTTACTGCCTTCCATTCACGGTATCTATTTTTCCTAATGACAACTCGGAAATACATGTTCCCATATACTCCTACCTATATCCTTATGAGCTTATTTATCTAGTTTTCATTAGAGCACTAGCCCACGATAAAAGGCTCAAGGATAAGCCAGCTTTTAAGAGGAGCTTATAGGAACTCCTCCGTTAGCCTCATTTTATGATTATTATTGTTATTCGCTCATTGAATCAACCTTCCTTTTTCTGAGCTAGAGGTGGGGAGGAGCCTATGTGAAAAAGTTTGTTTGTTTTCCAACGCCATTTAGTTAAAATTATCTAACTTTTGATTTTAACCTCACAAGATTCGAGTAATTGCATATTGTCGTTCTCTGCATACTCCTTAGGATAAAACAACCGGGGAATATACTTCCCTCAGATTGACTAATCTGTATATAGCTCAATACTGTACTTCTGATTTGGTCGGATAAGCGTGAAAATACCAGAATTATGATAATTGTTAATGGAGGGGTTTGGACAATCATTGGAAAATTGTTGGAGTAGTTTTCATGTGCATTTAGTAGTTTGTTCGTAGAATGAACTCAAGGTAATTTTCCAGAAGGAATCCGTAAATACTTTGAAGAGACAATAAATGGTAAAAAAACGTGCCCGGAACTATTAACGCCCATTAGTAGTGACAGAAGAAATCAATGGGGAATACTGAACGGAGTAAGGGGGTCAAATATTTTGGAAATGTCATCGTCAAGGTTTGACCATTACTTACATGTACATGCACTTTTCGTAAAGGACTTTAGAACCTACCCATCTCTATAACTCTCAATATACCAATGAATATTTTCCAGGGACAGAGTTCCAAACAAGTATTCGAACATACAGTTCACTCTCTCCAAAAGGGCACCCCTAAAAGGAACCATTGTAGAACCTTGTAACAATTATAAACACTATGTAAATATGTATGTACATGGACTCTAAAAGAAGGAAACTTACAATGGGTGACGAGGAATATGTCCAAATCATTTTGTCCTGAGGAGGAACAGGCTCTTAGAAAGGGTCTCCTACAACAAGAGTACACTCCATCCCTCCACTGGTATTAAATATATGTACATACGTTAGAAAATATGAGAGTGTGCAAAAAAGTCCATTAGGACTGTATTCTCGGGCCCGAGCCCAAAGACGTAGAGGGGTATGGGTGCTTGTTTCTCCTGAATAAATAATAATTTCTATATTGATTAAGCTCCTCGGAATCCCTATTATTTTAATCTGAGATAACCCAGCTTTTATTTGTATTGTTTAGCCGGACGGGGCTCCCTTATTTATCCTTAGTTTTCCTACGATTTCCACCACTTAAATCTTTAATAGCCCCTTTGTGTAATTTCACCTGAAGGGAATCCAGGAGTAATTTTTACAACGATTACCGTCCATTTGCCACACACCGAAAAAGAGTCATACCCGAAATTTTTCCCTTTCGGCTTTCTCCGTATACCATCCCAAACACCCTATACTGACCGTCTTCAGCTCTCTCCTCTTCAGTTCGGCTCTGTCTCGCGTTTATATAGCTATTGCTCCACAACGTTTTGTCCGTGTGTTGGAAAGCCTCTGTGATTTATTTTCCTTTGGGACTTCCGTACAACTGGTTTGATTTCTTCTATCATTTCAAGGTATTTTCTTTCTTTTGATTCCTTTTAGCCTTTTCTTTTATTTCTTTTAACTTCGTTTTGCCTTCACTAGACTATCGCTATAAGGGCACCCTTCAAAGAATCATAATATGACGCTTGTAATAGTACATGGCATTCTTCTATAAGGAGACAAAAATATTTCTAGTTGAAAGGAGACTGTCTCCAAGTGCCCCATGGGGTAATGCTCTTACAAGGGTCTGTTTATAGGGAGTGTTTTTCATAAAGTTTTGAATCTTTAGGACGATTGTCCACATTTGAATATCCGGCACGGGTACTGTGGAGAGATAGTTGAGGAAGGAAGGAATAATATAGAATTATTATTCTAGATAGATGAAAGGACATCCTTTTGTACATACATTACCTTGGGTTAGATTATACGGATGGGTAATTTAGATTAAATAATATCAGGAGGAAAAAATAGCAGGAAATAATAGTTTTATTTCGAACTGCTGTAGAAATTGGTACTCCTAGAGCTGTTGACGTTAGGATCATGTCTAGAGATTAGATTCCCTTGAGATGAGAACAACAATTGTTATTGTGGTAAATGACAGCTGATTTGATCATGCTGGAATAAAATTGTGAAGAGCATAATTTTTGATAGGACTCATTATAGTTCGGCTACATATCTATGCATGTGGGGACTTATTTATTGATAGTCAATTTTGTGAGTAAAAGGTTTTAATGCCTTTTAGCAGAGCTTTCCTTCCCGAATAAGTGTCTAACCGATCGCTCAATAAATACAAGGGACCGTCAGAAACATTTGGACCTTGTAAGCGCTTTTGAGTGATTTAGAGTAAGGTTTGGAGGACAAAAAAATTGAATAATATTTGTGTTACGAGAGTTAATTGGAAAGATAAAGGGAAACTACGCCATTTCTTCCGCAAGTCCGATATTTTTCTGCCCACGTAAACTGTCTGCACCCAGCACCGGAAAAGTATTGATTCACGCTAGGTACATATATAAACAAGGGCTAATTAAACTATTGAGGTGGTTGGGCAGTCCGGAGTCCAGGGCTGGATAGATAGAATTTGCTTATTTGTTTGTATTTTATACTTATGCAGGCATGGCTGTACTTCTGTATAAATGTAATTGAGAAATTCTTCTATATTTCTAATTTGATTTCCAATAAAGCTAGCGATAATTAATTTCATACATAAGTCTTCATTAGAATTCTTTCTCAGAATGCCCCGAATTCTCATATCCTTTGCACTGACGTGTTACTATACTGACCTGACCATCCATATGTAATTATGATTCTTCTGATTCTATCCTTTAGGTCGAGCGTATATACGCAAGGTATTTGCTTTTGCGAATTTTAATTTGACTGGAAGAGTAGAAGCCCTAAGGGGAAAATAAAGGTAAGATGTTTGATCCAGTTAAAATTTCGAATAAAATTTGAAAATCGTATTTCTGTTAATTTTTTGTTGTAATAATTACTTGAATTTACTAGTTTCGAATATTTGAAATGATTTTTGAAATTGTATGTGTTCCAGCAAAATGATTAATGACATGCTTGATGAGTTGGATGTGGTGAAGGCAGCTGAGATCGCTGATAGGGTCCTTCCACACAGCAAAGTCGCTTTGGCTGGAGGTGTTTTTTTCTTTATTTTATTTCTTCTCCTTGTCGCCATTTTGGTTCTGCTGGTGGTCAAGTTGGGGAAAGGTCAACGGGTTGCTTGCAGTTGCGGCGGGTCAGGCTCTACACCCCAGAAATTTGCGTAACATTGAAGTACCTGGAGACTCAGTTATTACAACAAATTAAATTATAATATTCTAGTGGTCCACTGGACAAAAATTGGAATTGTTTCATCATTGGTGACAATGATGTCAAAAATTTTGTGAGCACAGTTTAAGTAAAGGAAATGTCATACAATAGTTTTGCTCATCTTTGATTGGATTAGGTGTTGAGACAATATGCTCAGTCAATTGTACCTATTTATCCTTCAACCAGATCAGAACTTATGAATCTTGTACCTTCAAGTTTAACTCTCAAATGGTGTTTAAATACCTATTTAGCCAAAAATCCTTGTAAATATTTAATTATGCTTATATATAAATTGTATTCATGTATGCTTGACCAGTAGGTAATGTAATTCCGCTAATTCTATACAACACAAATGCACTTGGACACGTTGGAAATTTTATCAGGCAAAATTTATTTTCTTTAAATTATACGGAAATTTTTGATTCGCTTGTGGTTTTTCCAACGGCACATATCTTTTCCCAAAATATGGAAAAATATGTTTATACACAAATCCTGAAGCTATGAATGTAGGTACATTCTGTTTACTCATTCCAATACTCAGTCCAGGTACCTGACTCAAATATCCAATTTTGAAGCTATCGATCATATCAGTGCTTATATTTTGAATTTCCATGTTTCAATTAACTACTGCTTATTACTTAATTTCTAATTTCTGTCTCTCATTCTATTTTAGTTTGCTCAAGCATTTGTAATAATTTGTAACATTCCTTGTACAACATTGTAACAATTATTTTCACAAGTTTATTTCTGAATAAAATTGAGTACACACTATTTTGGTTTGCATTGAGAAGTTACAGAACAGAAGGTTATTGCTTCCATTCTAGCCAGCTTGTCATTGACTTTTAATGAGGACATGTATTAACCAATGATTGTACAAAGATCAATGAAATAAGCATTACACACAGTTGAAGGATTAAGATGTCTTTATTTTACGCATTACAGAAGCTATTTTATCATTTTGGCTAAACCTTGCTCTGGACTTTTGTATAAAGTCTTCAGTGCAGGGTTTCAAAGTTCTGCTTGTTTGAAAGTCATTGTTGTTCCAAAGGAGCATATATTTTTTTAAATGTTGGAATTTAAGTAAAGCATCAGAAACTTCCTGAGGGGAAGAGTCTTGAGTACTGATCCACTTCGCTGACCACTGTATCGAGAGTGTCTGGAACAAATTGGCCTAAAACTGGAAGACAATTTGCTACCAGAGGAATGGAAAATTATTTATAATTTTATTGTTCTTTGTCGGGGCTAATGAGAGAGAGAGAAGAAATAGTGGAGCTCAGTTCACAATGGATATTTGGACCAGAAATACTTACACAGTAATGAATAATTATTATACGTAAGTTATCCCACGTGTATGTATCTACTTATTTTGATGCAATGAATGTATCCAGCAATGCCTTCTAAAGGGAGTGCCCTGATGCCCTGAGTATAGCAAGTATACACGCTAATTAATGAAATTTGTGAAATATTACCAGGCTTTCAAAAGATTGGTCATAAATATATATTTTGTAGAAACTATAAAATATCCTTCGGAATAAATCTAGCGGAGTAGGTTAAATAGTAAGTTTATTACTGTGTATTTTGTTCATTCAATAAATAAATACAAGCACAAACAAAAAGTAATAAAAACTCATGTCCTGGTTGATATTATGTTGGTGAAATCCAGTTTTTACCAATAGATTTATCCTACACTGAGGGCCAAAACAGGTCGTCTGTAACTGTTGTAGCCGTTGTACGAAGGGTAGCTCGGGTAGCGATACCCATTACTGTAAGACGGGTAGCGGTTGTACCCATTAGTGTAAGACGGGTATCGATTGTATCCAATACTGTAAGACGGGTACCCATAATAACCCTGGTAGTTATTTCTGTTGTAGTAATTGTAATTATTGCTGTCCCAGCGGTTGTTCCACCCATTGTAGTTTGAATGCTGATAGTGACGGGATTCCCTTTTGGGGGACAAAACTACAGGAGTTGCCCGGAAAGGTGTTGTGTACCTTAAATTGATGGCTCCTAAGCCTCGGGCCTGTCTCTCACTACTACTACTAGCATCATTGGATTGAATTGGTAGGAAGTTGTTCTCATCAGTCTTGTCTTCAAAAAGTGAGGCTAGACTGGAGATATCACTTACAGGAATGATCTCAACTGTTTCTTTGGTTCCATCAGGCATGGAAATCTCTTCGATTTGCTCCAACAAAGGCACGGCTTCGATCTCCACGGCTGGTTCCTCTGGGTATGGAGAACTCTCTGTTTTGATTTCTGAAGGCTCTGTGGATACGGGTGCTACTGTCGTGGTGTCGGGAAGAATTGAAGCAAAACACCGAGTTCCGGCGGCTGCCACCAAAAAGTAAACCTGTGGGGAAATGTATAGCACCAGTATTATGCTAATTATCGTACACAGGGCAATTTTTTCCTAAGAGCATCTCTAGAACAAAATTTGAAGCTTATTTTGAAATGAATAATTATCGTGAAGCGCAAAAGTGGAGACATTACAGTTAGTGCTTACCCACAATAATAATTAATTATTATTGATCAAAATAAGTTTGTCCCTACAAGAACATTTCACTATAAAAGGGTCTCTTAGAGCGCGAGGACACTGCAGTCACAACACCCAGACAATTTTAAATTCCCCTGCTAATACTACTACAGTATGTACGTATAACTCATGTGTTTAATGGAAACACAATTAACGTAAAGTAAATCCTCTCTGTGTGAATCAACTTTGGGATTGCCTAGTTCCCACCGAAAGTATCAAAAAATAGGACAATAGATATTTACAAAAAATCAAATCAGTTTTTTGGTCGCAAGAAAGACTCTACAAGGATCCGAACGTGATTTTAAGAACAGATGGGACGAAAAATATTGCTTATTATTGACATGATAAATTGGTTGGAATGTTTTCAAATAATTAGATAATACGGGGTTATGTGAGAGGGGGAGTACTCTGTGTGACAAATGAGTAACCAATTAACTACATACAATACTGATAATTACTTTAATATATCAATATTTACTAATAGTATCAGAAATAGTATTTTTTGTATATACACCAAAATATATTGCTTACCAAAATTTTAGTACAACCCATATTGGATAACGTGAGACTGACTGCAAAAATTTCCTCTAGCCAGTCAGCAAAATTGTAACAACAACAACAAGACTTCCTTACAATGCCCAAGGTCAACTCCTGAAAGATTCCAAATAGCATTGCTTTTATTTGTTTTGAGAAGTGTGCCATCGAAACAATTTAAAGCGTCTTTATTCAGTACTCTTGCAATTTGTGAGCATGTACATAAATACAGAAACATATGTACATGTAATTTAACTCACTGATTCAAGACAGGTGCACTTATTTCTCTATCCCGTTAGTTGCTCTGCACCAGGGGATTCCTAAATTCCACGCAGTTAAAATTAGCAAGTTAACTACTTCTCAAGAACGTTTTCATTAAGTACGGTTCAGGTTACACATTCTACGCCGTACACCGATACGTAACTACATACAACCCTTATGTATAATTATATGTTCCTATTTCCTATGCCGACTTTGAAGTCTCGTGGATTATATAGGCCAAGATAAGATGCTTTCCATTGCCTTTAAAAGCAATGATTTGGCTAGCCGATATTCTAATTAATAGGTGACTGCAGTTGAGTGAAGATGATATGTGGGTTATTTTGTATTGAAAGCATTGACGTCAATAACGGCTCAAGTTCATAAACAATATGGGTCTTGTTTTTCTGTAACTTCAAATATTAATTATAAAAAACATTCTCTAATTTATTTTTGTATGCAGAGCTTAAAAACTCAAGTCAACCAGTAGCGCAATGTGAGACTTGTCTATATCGTTGAGCCCAAAACGAAAAAAAACATTGAGAACGGCGACATACGACCCCGTATAATTCATAAACAAAATAACTAATTTGTGTATATATGTACATGCATACATACATCAGTGTGTGCGTTGTGTTGTTACTGCTAACGTAAAATCTTCAGTTAATTCTATGTAATTATGTACGAGAACCCTGAACCAAGAACACTTCTTTCTACGATGCAACTCTAATTAGGAAAAATCACATTTTGATAGATGAAATGAAAAGTGACCACAAATACGTTGTTTACTCCAATATTGCTATTTACGTGCAGGGCTCTCACAGCAACTGTTGAGGCATTACCTGCACTCTACCTACCTGACTTATATTACCTTATCTTATCAGAATGACCTGACATGAACCGTACACTATCAGCGGGGAACCCTGCTACTCTAAATTATACTAAGGAACCAAAGCTTAGAATTATGAATAATGCTACTTTGATTTAAAAACTAACCTAAACCTGACTTTTGTAAAAATATCAAAATGACACTCTTCTCCCAGCGTTCCAACTGAACACTTCTCTCTCAATATTATTAAACTTATTTTATTTTGGTTCAGCATAAACTTGTCTCAGTTTCCCCAACATTGCATTTTTCTTCCACCAACTCATCTTGCATGGCATCTACATCCACCTGCCACAACACCGGCATTCATACGTCATAATCTTGTATGTACAGGGTGGGAAGGAACATTTCACTCCCTAGCCCACATAAAGGGGATAATAAAAGAACTCCTTAATATTTTGGCAAATTTGTTCCCCGTTTTTTCAAAATCCGGCTCGTCCAGCTAATTCAGATTCATTCTAGGCAACAATTAAGGAAGTGGAGATCAAGTGAGGTTTCTTTTTGAAAGTTTTAAACGGCTTAATCAAATTTTAATTGTTTTCCAAATAAGTTTTGAGGCTTGATTGCATGACTATTTTTGCATACTGTTACGGCGGTTCGTTCAACGGATGGACTCCACTGGCATTATAAAAATTATTTGGTTCACTGGTCTGAAAATTCCATGAATTGCTATTTGCTATGATTGAAATTCCATAAAAGAGAATGAAAACAGTACGTTCTCAACACTCCAGAAAAATAATTTCTTTAGACGACACCATTACTTTATTTTATTTGATGTTGAAACCCTGCACGCATTGAGAGAAACATAAATCTATTCAATTTACAGCAGGCGTCACAATGACACTGTCCCATAAACAATGTATTAAAAATAAATCAAATTTTTTTAAAATCTTGTTTTTGACTTTTATAATTTATTATTATTTCACAAGAACCTTTTATGATTACAATAATTATTATTTCGTCTATAATGAATTTCTATAAATTAACTCTTTACAAATAAAATTGTTGGAAAAATTGTGAACTTGATCATTGAGAACAAGTAACTAAGCCAAGAACCTAAGGTTTTGAATACCATAGAAATTTTGAAACATTGTTGTAGATTTGCTACTTCTCATTATTCACCTCATCTGCTTCCTGTGTTGAAGTCTCTAATTAACAGGGAGAGTAACCTTTGTTCTGGATTTGGTTTTAGCACCAAATATAGATTCCTGTTTAAGCATCATATGTCAAGCAATGTAGATCTTCAAATACTGATCTCCTACGCCATATTATCATTCCTCCCGTTAGCAAACTCGGTCAATTTTTAAAAAAATGGTGTCAACTCCATTATTTCATTTTAACTAAAGTCTAAAACGGAAATATTCAATAAGGATTAACACGTGAATATAAAAGTTCTACGGGTTTTTAAGCTGTCTGTCATCTACAAAACTGCCAATGAAACAACTGCCAGCAGACCAAATGCCCTAGCTCTCAAAGAAGACAATTTTGGTCAATTTCGACCAAGGCCAAAACTCCCTCTATGCTAATGCACGGGCAGAGTCATTTGCTGACACATAGGGTGGAGTCTTATGTTAATGCACATCAAAGACCTATGTACATATTATTCGGGTAAACGGGTACGGGTATGGTTACTACCGGGGTACCAATTTATTGTACCCGACTTATTGTACCGACTGTTTATTTATTGTCCCGATAATTTCGCGGGGGGGGGGGGGTTACTACTACCCGGGTACACATGGGTCGGCTTAAAATTTCGGGTATGGATACGAGTGTGCGGGTTCATATACTAAGTAGTTAAAATATATGCTTTTAGTAAAACGTGTTTTAGAAAGTATATATAAATAAGCACGGGTGAGGAATTTTTACAGTAAAATAGAAGTGAAGAAAAGGATTCACTGAAATTTTGTACAAAATTCAGAAAAACTGTAAATTAGTCCTATCAATGTGCAAAATATTGTATGCATATACATGTACTGGGTATCATAAAACGCTCTGCCCGTCAACCTATAAACACTAAAATGAAAATATGTAATATTTGACTTCTATATTTATTAGCAGTTTCTTCCAGATTTTTCGAAATTAGTTTAATGCTCGTAGCTCAAAACCATACAGCTGCCAAGAAAGTAAAGCAAAGACTGCTTTACTGTCTTGCTTACAAGTTTGCTGCTATTGCTTTACAGAATTGTTATTTATGTGAGAAATGTTATTGAATTGTTGTTTACAAAATTTCAACGGTTATTAGACTAGGGACCTGTTTGGTAGCTCGCTGAAAGGTGGTGAAATTTTACAAATACACCCGAAGGTATTTTACTTTTGAAATTTCGATAAAATCTAGATAAACCCTTAAAAGTATTCATTTAACCAAAATACCGTGACAAATTTTTAGAAGCAAATATAGAAAATTGGAAAATATATTTGACCTCCACTCCATCAACGGGCTGATGGGGGAATATTCTGGAACTGCAATTTGTAAACACCTACAATTAGTGAATGTGGGGCATACAGGCATACTAACAGACGTGATACTATGTAATAATTCAATTTCCTTTAAATATCGTCACCTAGTCAATGCTACTTTTGCTTTTTGATAAACTTCTGTGGGTAATTTTTTGAAGTATGCAAATTAATTTGGTTTCTAATTTTCGAGTACTACGGGTATAGATAGCAGATATTTCTATAACCGCACTTCGGGTACGGATACTATTACGGGTGCCGATTTTGTGTATCCGTGCCGAGCATTGGTCTCATCAAAAAGCCCCGTGCTAATGCATGTGGTGTAGGTAGGGCGTAGACGTATTCCTAAATTAATGCATACATCCTAAATAATGTATATCTGTAAAAGGTGCATGGAGAATATAAGCGACTGAGCAAAGACTTTGCATTTTTTATTTATCAAATAGTGTTTATAACGACGCAGGCAGTGGGCCATGAGAAATTTAGCTTCGGGGCAGTTGACCACGGGGGCAGTTGACCACGGGGATAGTCGACCGTGAATTTGCGAGGTGGTGGCATTTGGCCAAAGAGCAGTTGACCTAGTAGCAATAGGCCGCGGGTGCACCTGACCGGACATGGTTCTACGTAAAATGCTTAAGTATGTACAACATCTTTTAATATTAAAAAAAAAATCCCACCTGGGAGTGACTTGACATTAGTCTCATTCTTAACATTCATAAAAGGCAAACTATGACTTTCATTAAAGAATGTCGTAATGCAGTGAAATTGTTTTTCGTATGATCTAATATACTGTATCCCAGTTTGCTCTCACATTTTGACTCAAATCTTAAGTTTGATTCACTCTGATTTTAAAACTCGACTGCTTACTTGAGTACGATTGAAGTAGATCATACAATTTATTAATGACCGTTACACAGCCTCAGCCCCAGCAACCCGGTATTATTAATTCATTTATACAGTTACTGTAGTTAAAGAAACTTTAATACACAACTGAAGTACAGTAACGTAAGCCCGCAATTATTTTACACATACACACTTGTCTCATGTACATATGTAAGTATATACAGAGGTATTTGTGTTGCACTCATGTTTATACAAAGTGTAAGTAGTTTAAGTTTAAAGTAGAGCAAGCATTATCACATTTGGTCAGTTTATATGTCGGCACTACTAACTCACATATTACTACGGATTTGTAATTGATTACCAAGCAAAGCACTAAATTGGGAAAAGTATATATTTCATATAATCCCATCGGGTTTTGGGCTCAACTCTGTTGTTACATTTTCATACACTTGGGGAATGTGTTGGACTTGCAATTATTACAGATTTGTAAACTATATAATTACCTCAAATTAAACATTACAATAATAATAATAATTTTACAATGAGCTCCTGTAAGGTATCCACAATCATCAACCGATTTAGACTTAGGAAGCAATGCCATGCGTTTTAAAACTTTCTTCTTCCCTTTCCACTAAAATCTCTCTGACTCAGGACTCGCTCTCACGTCATATTTATTTAGACTCCGTGCAATTTAATCATCTCATATGAATTTGCATTGAAGATGTTTACGCGGAAAAATAATTATTTATGAGACTTCAAGCTGGACGTGCAAAGTGGATTTAAGAAAAACAATTTAACAAAAAGGCTATTTTGCTGCATTGTATTACGACACTTATCGTCGATGACTCATGTGTTCTTCAGTAGAAGCGATAACAATCAATCTGGAAAGGGATGCTCTTTACATGCAAAACAACGTGTTTAATTGTTTGTAACAGTGTCCATGATGATCAGAATAAATATGCGGCGTATACGGACGCAAAAGGAACAAGTTCTTTACCCCTGTCTGTGCCTCAACGGATTTTGATTGAGGTGGAAACCTGTTTAATTAGCATGAATAACAACGCTCATATGTCAACCTTGGAGGATTATTTTTATATTCTCTTCACCAAAACTTGATCCTCGAGACCTATTCCACCTGTCAGCTTTTCCTTGCGTCATTCATGCACTTTGGGGCATCTTATTTAATTCAGCTCTGCTCATAGGTTTCTTGGTCAGTTGACAACCGATCAGTTGGTCACCAGCAGCATCATGTTCAAAGCTCTCATCATATTGTCCGTTCTGGCTGTCTCTGCCGTCCAGGCTCAGCAGACCATTCAAAAACAAAAGCTGAAGTTTAAATTATCTGCCAAGTAAGCATTTTATATATTTTTTTACAAGCATTTTGTATTGCCAACATTTTATAAGAGTCCCCAACTATTTCACTCAGTTCCGAGGTTTGGAATTTGTTAACCATAAATTTGCCAAAGCGTAAAATTTTAAAAAGAAATGTTTCCGAAAAGGAAGTAAAGTATTTCAAAACATTATTGCTATTTTGACACTGTGTCTGTAATGAATTATTATTGCTCTATTTCTGTGTAATGGCAACGTTTCTGAACCATACGGCTCGATCAGTACAGTAAAAACTAATGATAGTTATTGTGTTCCTGGTCTCTCAAAATTGAACTCATGGTCCTATTGTTAATTGTTACCAACAGAGGACTGTCCGACAAAGATGACCTGGGCACCTCCGACCCATACGTAGAGCTGTTTTACACTGAGGGCAGCAGCACCAAAGAAACTAAATTCGGGCGTAGTGCCACCCTCACTGACGACGAGAACCCAACTTGGGGAGATGTTTTCGAATTTGATTACGACCGTTCCAAGGGTCAGAGGTGGCACTTTAAGGTCTACGACCATGACAATCTCAGAGAAGACGATAAAGTTGGCAATGCCTGGGTCCAAGCTGATGACTATGTTGACAAGGGCCAGACTTACACTGCTAACTTGATCAAACAAGGGTAAGTGGTTCAACAAATCTAGGATAATAATAATTATTTCAAAAACCATGAATCAAAAGCTTGTTAAGAATCTTATCAATATTTCCTCTGGCATTTAAATATGAAATGGAACTTTTCGTAATCCCTTTCCAGATTCCTTACCATTCAAAAGGCTTGAACCTGTTACTCAATCCAGGAGACAATCGTCGGGATGACGAGGCTGGAGTTGTCTTCATTGACGTTGATGACTGCGTTCACAAAGGCGAGAACACAGTCTTGAAATTCAAGAAGGGTCAGCTTGTTCTTAAATGAGTTTAAGTTATAAATTAAAAATAATTATGCTTAACGTTTGCAAATGATTAAAAACTTTTAACAATATTTAATGCGAAAATCTAAATAATTACTTCAACATCTCGGAGGCTTGTTATGCATCTAACCATCTTACCACATTGAAAAAACAATGGAAATATCATCTATGTTATCCTTGTGTATCAACACAAGGGGTAGACTAATAGATATACAATATTTTTTCGTAACAAAAACTACGTACATATGAGGGAAACAGTAAACGTAGTTTAAAAAAATTATACTAGCCTCAGCTATTATAACAATAAGCACGGTAGTATCATATCTCCCATCCTTTTCTTTTACATTAAAAATAGCAATGCATATACATATGTACAATGCATGTGAAAACATTCCGCAGGGAAGGAAAAGTGAGCGGCTTGAACTTGTTCGTCCCATCACGTATGTACATTTAGTAAGTGCATCTTTTCAGATGTTGAAGGCGCCTGGTTAAGAAAAGTACTTGCGTTCAATTATGTTTTTAGGTTTTACAACTGTACAATTTTGTACTTTGTTCAGCTATGACGTAAGACATGTTCAGTTTCGCCGAGTACAGGAATCTTCTGAATTCTATTAGCAGAACAATTCCTCTTGCATACAGTATTCACAAGCAAAATTTAACATATGTCAAAAGGGTTGCTACCGGCGAAAATGGATACGTACATAAAATTAACTATACCTGTGCATATGCAATTTTAACGTAAAAGGAAAAATTGCTTTTGCTCGAAATTGAGCTCGCAGGAACTAAAACTGTGAGACATGATTAATTGATGTGGAGAGTTGAAATAATAAAAATGAAAGTTTAAACATTTTCTCACATTTGTAACTTCTAGACCGAATGTTTTGTCCTTTAAAGATCATGTAGAGAATGAAATGAATCTATTAGTTAAATAGAAGCTTTTACTTGCAAAGCAAGTTCGTCTCTTTTGCGCTATATAAGCAATCATTAGTAATATTGCTAAATAGAAACAATAGATCAAACATGGAGAAATGTGAAGGAAATCGGACAAGAGTCATGATGCGACAAAAGTACTAGTTTTGAGGTACTATAAAGTACACAGAAAGAGCGAGCGAGAGGCTCTTGGTCTGTGTTTTATGACCGTGTCATAAATACCCATAAGTGTTGCATGGACAAATACCAATGTCATTGCAGCGGAGTCTGTAAGCGTAATCTATACCGCGTGATATGGTCGCAAGACGTGTTCCAGCTTACTGTGCATTTTTATCCAGTTCTTTATTTCACAACTGAGGTTCTCAATACTCTAAACATGACACAAATACTTTTACAAAATTCATTGATTGTAAATACATTTCTTGTACTTATGGCTTAATAATTACTTCAGTAAACTTTACATGTCGGAATTTTCTAAATGCCCACAAAATTATATGCAGAACTGGTGCTTAAACCAAATGATGATTTACAAGGGAGCATCAATAATTCCCTTGAGACGCAGTGTAAAGGTTTTTAACATTTTGAATAAATTCGGGTGCTGGAAATAAAATACAGTATACAATAGTGCAATACATAGTATGGAGTAGCTCTTCAAAATCTGACCGTTTTTTCTAGACTAGTCGCTCTTGTTAGATCATTCTGAAATACTGGCATACGAAAATATTATTGGAGACATCACCGTTTACTTACTGCTATTTTTTTTATTTACATGAACATGTCATTATTAGAGACCAACTATGTTCCTTTCACCTAGCTATGCTGCTACAAGAAAGTCAATCAAACTCCACGTTATACTAAAATAAAATTACTACAAAGTATGTACAGCTTATATCCGTAAAAATAATTCGGCATTGGAGTTCCAATAAATAAAAATAGTGTAATTTCACATTTTCAGAAAATCTGTGGTAAAGTACTGTGGGACCTTTGAAAAACTTCCCCAACGTTGCATAGTAACAAATAAAATAAAATGCTTGCAAATGTTTAAACATTTGCATGATAATGGTGAGACCTTTTGTACAAATTCGACGACAGAATACATTGTATGGGAACAAATCAAACTGAATATATTAAGAGTTGATGATACGAAAGATTTCATGTTCAATTTTTGCCTTTTACGTTGAAATTTAACATGAGAATTCTACTTCTTATTCGCGACAATGCCTAAAAATAAATAAAAGTCCACGGTAATTAACAGTAGACGTGCTAACACTCAATATTTATTCGTGATTTCGGAAAATATATGTATGTAATGTATGTATTCACATTAGCCGGTAACAATGCTTTTGTCATCTGTAAATTTTATCAGCCCGTAATATTTTATGCCAGGCGTCATATATTTTGCAAATAAATTGTATTATTCTTTATTCTCATTTTTCTTCCTAGTCCGCAAAATGGAAAGTATTTTCTGTCATAAATCTTAAAAGCGCAGAATTTGTTTATATGACAACACAACAATACATAAGCGTTCAATGAACTGTATCTCTTGGTTTGATGCTCAAAACATGTCTGACAAGAAGTATGTAGATACTATATGCATAAAAAAAAATAGAAACGGCACATTTTTATTTCTGAGGTATTTATGTATGTACATATGCATGTGCGTAGTTTGGCTGACTATATCATTTACATTTTGAATGCTTATAGATATGTATATAAACGCTGCGTTCGCTGTTTCCCTCATAACTGGTGTTTATTATGATAAGATACTTTATATTTAATAGCCTAGTCATAGGGTTGTTTTTAGTTGCTACAGGAGGAAACCGAAGGTGATATTTCCTTTCTATTTTCTATAAGATGTTTGAACTGACGACGTATCAAGTGCCAAGTATACTAGATTCAGGAAATGATATGTGGCTTAATTTACAGCGATTTAGTATAATGACTAGAAATTTGAGACAATTAATTCAACATCAATTGATTTAGGAATGCTTCAGTGTATTAAACATGATTGCTATGCAAGTAAAGATCGTCCTTCGAAGATGACATAATTTATTAGTTGTTTGAATTGTTAGCACTAACAGCCTGAACGTTGAATCATTTGAAAAAGTACGTATCGTACAATTCGTAATTTTAAATCCGAACTTACTGTCGTTTAAGAATAAGCTGGCCCTTTCTCAACGGCAACACTACGTTTTCGCCTTGGGAAACGAAGTCATCAACATTAATGTAGGCATCTCCAGCCACGTCATCCTTATGACCAAAATGATGATCGTCTTCGTCCAAGATTTCGAAGTGCCATCTCTGTTAAGTATGCATAGAAACCATTGGATTAAAATCTACTTTGGATCGAGAGCTTTAATATTGCAAATTTTGGAGAGGCTAAGGTAACTAACTATAAGATTTGAAACCAACCTGCTTCTTTCCCTTCATGTAATCGAATTCCAAGGTTTCTGGCCAAGAGGGATTCTCGGTGTCCATAATGGGAGCAGTCTTACCAAACTCAGACTCGATCCTGGTAAAATAATCGGTGTAAAAAGCTTTGACGTACGGATCGGTGGTTCCGACGAGATCCAAATCTTCCAGATCTGTCGCGGAGAGTTGGAAGCGGAGTTTTCGGGGCTGGACTGTCTGTTTTGGATTGCTTGGTGGAACAACGGCTGGAACTTTGGGAGGAACTACAGGAGGCTTTGTTGGAACCACTGCTGGAGTCACCCGTCCTCCAGGATTCACCACGACGGCTGGGGATTGAGTGACAGGCTCGAGGCTTTGGATGGTAATGGTTCTGAAAAGGGAATTTTTTTGTTCCAGTTAATTTTTTTAATTTCAAGGGAACTTTTGACTAACAAACTTTTTAGCTTTGTGAGTTTTGAAATCATTATCCTAAATTTGCGGAACAACTTGCCCTTGTTTGTGCAAGTTAACAGTTCTCATCTGGCCCTTGTCAACGTAGTCTTCTACTAGGACCCAAGCATTGCCAGCGGCTTCGTCTTCCGTGAAGTGATCATAATCAAAAATCTTAAAGTGCCACCGCTGGCTCTTGGTACGATCGAAGTCAAATTCGAAAACATCCTTCCAAATCGGGTTCTCGTCGTCAGTGAGGGTTGAGCTAGTACCGAATTTATTTTCTTTATTACTACTTCCCTCGGTGTAGTACAACACTACGTAGGGGTCGGAGGTGCCAATGGTATCTTTGTCGGGGAGACCTCTGTTGGAAAAATGTACACTGGTAGTATTAAATCATTCGCTAGAGAGAAAGGATTAATACTTGCAAGTATAGCGTTTGATTATATTGAGTAAAATAATCAATCATTTAAAATATTTTTCGAAATCAGTCTGTATCATATTTGATTGTCAATTAAAGAAACTGCCAATATGTGTTTAAGTTTTATTAAGTTATTTTGATTTTCCAGAAGCGTCTTAACCGAATCCTCACATTAGTATGTAAAGAACCTATGTACATATTGGACCTTAAATAACCCAAACATTTGACATTACCATTCAGCTGCAAGAATTTCAGAAAATAAATGTAGCTTCGAAACATTTCTTGCAAATCCGTACTAGAATTTTAATTGGAAATGTATGTTTTCAAGGGCAAGCTGATATTTTATCAAATTTGATAATAGATGGAATTAAGTAGAAATAAAATGTCATCACACACTCAACATTTGAGCTACTCAAAAATCTGCAAACTTTAAGGATATCTCTATTTATACCCGTGGGAAATAACCAGTCTCTTATCTATAATAATTATTTCAGAGAGAGCTCGACAATCAATAATAATATGGTAGAAGTCAAACTCCTCAAACCACAAAATGTACAGTACATCTCATTGGAAATATTATGCTTGTCGTTATATGTACATAGTCTGGAACTATTTAAAAGGAAGTGACATATAGCAGTTTTCATATGCATTGGTAGGTGAGCTTGAAGATACGGTTGACATTTACTGTTGATGGACACAAATTTATATAGCTGATGTGAGATTGAACTGAGAATTTTATCCATGCCACTCTTAGCACTTGGCTCAAGGGTGACATTCATGATGCCTTCTAACTTTCTTATTAGCAGAATAGGGCCTTTTTTTTTAATTACAACTATATTTTCTAAAGTATTTTCGAGCTTCAAAACTTTCTTATAGAAATCTTGTGGCTTGTTTCCTTCTCTGGCCTAACGTTCCGATTGTGGAAAATTTAGTCAACACCCTCATAATTTTGAATGTCCAGTCCAAATTTTGTTTGTGACAGCAATTACCAAATTGTTTTCAAATGAGCACGCATCCCAGTTAAAAGTTATTTACGTTTTTCAAATTCAGTGTATTCAAAAATATAAATTCTTGCTAAGATGAGTTTGAATTTTTTTTATGAATTTTAAAACTTCCCCAAAGAACAACTAGTCGTGATAGGAGACCAGGTTTGAGATGATTTGTTGTGGAGGAGGGGGTGGGGAGAATGTTGAAGATTTGGGTGAAAAATCGATAATTTGCATTACCCCATGATTTTGTTTCAATCATGATGAATTTTTTGCATAGACTAATTCAAAAGCTTTAATGCGCTTCAAAAGATGCGCTAAATAATTCAGAGCTAATAATGGTGGGCGTGATGTCATTCGTGTCTAATTTTCCTGCGGTTTTTCAAGTATCTTACATGGCTTCAAAATCTATTTCTTGAAATTTTCAGCTTCGATGATCACTTCTTTGAAACTAAATATGTGTCCGTCCGGTAGGTCTTATGTTAATTGTTTTATTTGGTATGAATTCTGCGTAATTCTTGAATGAACTAGTTTGACATTAAATTTTTGTCCAAGAATTTTCATTTCTTTCAAACAATCGTGGTGAAAATTTTGAAAACCTCTTCAAAATCAAAATATGATTCTGGATTAGCACGGCGGTTCGAATGAGGAACTATCTGTTTGTTGCATGAGTTTTGGGCTGTTGGCGGGCTGCAGCGTGTAAACTAATCACTCACGACCTGGACGCACTAAAGTTAATGCTGTGTCCATTTATTAAACATTTTGCCAGCGGCAACAGTAATGCCTATTATATACTTTACGAGTCAGGATACACTTGAATATGCATAATGTACTCACTTTATACATATGCATCTAATATTATCCTCATGGAAGGAAGAAAGAAAATTATGGTATAGGGTTTTTTAATGACCCTTGTTATGACAAGGAAATTTTTTACCTACCAAGCATTATTATGACTGCTAAATACATACTCAATACAAATACTCATTCTAAACTTTATTGCTTATACCTAAACCTATATCAAATACCCCAACTTTCTTATACTTACGTATTGAAACTATGTAATGAAATGGTGCATGTTTTAAGTGCCAAGGACAAATCGACCAATAAAATTATTATCTGTCTATCTATTATTTGTTGCATATTTACTAGTTGTAATGGTAAATCGAATTTTGCTTTACTTCGCACAAATGACATATGTAATAATACACGAACAAAATTTGAAATAGTAAAAACATTGTTTCAAAATCTCCAAAGCTCGTATATATCTGTGAGAAAAAATTCTTTCTTGAAGAATATTATGCAATGTAAAATGTTGAGAAAAAATGCTTACTTGGCAGAAAGCTTAAACCGTAGTTTTAGCTTCTGAATGCGTTGAGCCTCAACTGCAAAGACAGTCACAACGGACAGGATGAGCAGGGTTTTGAACATGCTGCTGGTGATCACCTGATCGACTGGCAACTGACCAACAAAGCTGTGAACAGAGTTGAATTAAATAAGAAAATGATGTTGACAGTATCACCACAGGTTCAACTTTTAGATAAGAGAAAAGGAAAAGATTTAAGAGAACTATAATTTACGAGCAAAAATGAATCCCTTCTTGAAAGGAATGTTTCAAGTGATGAACGTGTCACAGAATAAATTTATTTAATTTCTGAGAATAGACGTTACAGCTCTGGCTTATCTCATTTTGGTCTTGGTCTTCGGGATTCCATAAACTTTTACAAAACATTTCCCGACAGCATCACAAGGTCTTGGAATAATTCACTAATTGGATAATATTAATTAATGTGATTAGGAAAAATTAGCGTAATTCGATGTTTATTGGTGAAAACGGAATATTTAGCTAACCGCTTGAACGGAACTTCGTGGTTTTCCGTTTGTTACCACAGAAGATTTTTCAGCATTAATGAGCAATACAGACTAATAAATGTGAATGTGAGTGTTATGAGACCTTAAGATTTGCCATTTAACTTGCTCGGGGCATCATCACCCGTAATGAGTCGCGCTGAAATAATTATAGGAAATAAAATTTGGTGATATATACACACATGCATACATATGTGACCACTAATCACATATATTTATTACAGTATATAATAAAGTGATTCATTCATTGGTCGATTTGACCTTAGCCCTTACAACCTGTTTGTACCTTAATTTGCTTACATTATTTTGTATCTGTATACTTCATGATTTTACTCGTGTAAAGCATCCTTGCTTGGTTTAAGGTTAAAAGAAGTGTTAAAAAGTATAGTCTAAGATAAATAGTTTAAATTGTGATTCAAATAGTGTATATATAATACTGGATGAAAGACAATTTTGGTTGTGCATTTATTATATACATACATACATACAAATACACCCCCTACACGCGTTCTGCAAACGGCGTTACAGCCGGCTAAATTAATCATTAGCATTTTTTTTCATTGATCTTGCTACAGTAGTGGTGAGATGATGCACAAATAGGCGGCCTCCACAAAATGCGTAAACACCTACGGGGTTTATTTTTGTGTTTACAAGTTGTTTGCCGTCAATGAGGGTGCAATAAATGTTTTCGCAAACACTCCTTAAAAACATCATTAATCAACTAATGCAAAGAGGCCAAATCGTTGCCCCATCTAGACCTTATAATTGAGTACGTCATAACCAATTTGATTCCATAAGCTTTAGGTTTTAGCTTGAATTTTCTAAAATTTGTTTCATTGGCCTGTGTCAAATTTTTGGGGTCACAGTGACAGAAATTATTCCCCACGAATTATGTATGCAAAAAAAAGTCCAGGAAAACAATCTCGACGGAGTCTTCTTGAGTTGAGAAGGGTTAGGGGTGGTGCAAAATTGGAGAGTATATGAGAAATAAATATGGTGATGGTGATACTGCATTTTTGCGCGTAGAAATAATTAATTAATTATTAATTGAATAATTAATCCACGCAATGTAATATGCAAGGATGCAATAGCCAACAAAAGGAGGCGTGATATTTATATTAATTTATTGTTGATTTAAATTGACAATAAACCATTTGTCATTTGATCTCATTCAAAATTTATGGGCTGATCATACAAACCGTATTCCTTGCAATACTATAGTAATTATTTGAATACAGTCGGAGTCGTTCATATATTTTTTTTCAAGTGTACATACACAATTATACACTATGTTTGCTTTTTAACAAAATAAGAAACCTTCGCACTAAATATTTGCGGGGGAAGTATATGTAATAATTATACATAATTTATAATAATTAAAACTTATCCTATCAAATTTCTGTTCTAAGAATCCATTTGCACATTTACGGTTTTTACACGTAATAGTGATCATACACTAATTACTTGAATAGTGTCAATAAACACCTTACTCATGACGTAGAATTACTTGCTTAAACCCATTATTTTTTTCCTACCCATACTTGATTCAAATTGAATGGTATATAGATCCCTCCATCAACCTTCACTTCATTTTTAATCGTACCAGAAAAATGAAATGGAGTACTATCATATCATGTAGGGAGTCCTTACAGTGCGACTGTATTACTTTGTGTATGCTATCATTATATGTATTAATAACAATATTATCATGTAAATTAATATGCTCAGTTTTGACGCTGAATATTTTTTTCTAGTAAGTAGGAACCCCTAGATCGGTCATATCATCCAATCGAAACATGTCCTTGCTCCTTCTATTACCGCAGATGAGAATAAACTTGACCGAGCATGCTTATGATTGAATTGTAAAAAACAAGAAATCAAAAAAAGCTATGTAAGCAAATAGTTGTACTGGAAGTTTGTTTAGTACAATAGCACGGAAATGTAAATAGTTGCATTGTTCTTTGAAAGGTGGGAGACTTTTGTACATTAAAAATAGCATAATTAAATTGCTGACAAATAAATAAATTAATAGACATTTAAAAAAGTTGCTTTGTAACTCACTAATCGTTACTGTAATAATGTGACCAAAGAGCTGGCTTATCTCTAGCTGCAGAAAAAATCGGCTTACTAGTAAACACTGCGAAAAATGTGACTGTAAAAATCCTCAAAATCAACACAATTGCATTGAACTAGTTAACTGCGTTACAACGAAATACAAAAGGGGGGGAAATGAAGTAGAAATAATAATTAATCATTCCCGACTCGTCAGAGCATTTCTTCATAATCACTCCTACCATTACTACAAACCTTCACTGTCGAAGGTTAATGCTATCAATCTCCAATAATAGTAAATTATTAGAGATGCTCTCTAAAGCACATAATCATACTGGAATCCGTTTCCTGATGACATTATCTCACAAAAACTATGGCTCAAAATCGTATCACTACCTTTACCTTTACCAGCATTACATAACCCTCAGGGCATACCATTGATATCATTCAGTCACTAAAGTACAGCACATACTCCTTCAAAAGAGATAATAATAACTAACAGCAGCTACATGTAATAGTAGGCAATAAAAATTTAAAATTTGGATACATTTAAAGGCCGTTGTTTACACAATCTGAAATTAGTGTTTACTATCATATGGACAACTAGACTGTCATTACAAATTGCAACAAGGAAAAACTGCAGTACCTTTCTCCTAAATCAAAATAACATTTGCGAGAGGGAATTTCGAGCCTACAGTAATTATTTAACTCTGAGAATATAATGTGATTATTACTACATGTACACGTTTATTACTCTGTTCTAGTAACCGTATTATTTTTTTCGACTAAGAAAACCTGCGTATATCCATATATGTAGCTTCACAATAGTAATGTGGTTAGCTGCATCTAATCCTGCAGTTTACAGTTACAATTTAAAATTAATCCAGTCAATCAATGAAATGAGTATTAGTTAACACATTAACCACAATTACAGGGCAATCAGTTGCTATAGAAAACTCCCGAAAAATACAATTATCAAAAGTCACTGACGAAACTGCGAGAATATTTGCGTTCCCTACACTAACTTGACTTATAAGTCGGATATTTAATCCATCGATCATTCATACCACCCGCTTTGTAACAACAGTACCACTACAAAAGCATTCCAAAGTACACTTAATAATTACATAAATAAATTAGAATTCAGACATGAATGAGGAGTCATCATGAAAAAAGGAACAACTATTATCGATAATTACAAAGGCGGATCACATTCAATTTTTAAATGAAGCTATACTTCGAGTATTCACATTCACAAAAGAGAATAAAGTCACTTATTGCAAAAAAAATAGATTTTAAATTGAATTTACAGGGGTCCTGAATATAATGACAATTGAAAGGTCAGAGAAAAACTTATATGGAGGAAAACGTTTCAAAATTGCCAATGTTTTTTTTTATAGCTGTACGATTTCCTTACAAATAATTTCGAGTTGATACATAAAGACAAATATAAAGAAAGTTGTGAAAGTATAATTATCTGAATGAAAGAATAATAATTTCAGTCAATCCATTCGCGTTTCAATCGACGAGAGTGTCGTGGTCTCATTAGTTAGTTAGCACATACAGGGAGAAAGGTTTCACTCATCATTGCTCAAAAGGTATATTAGGATCTGGATTTGCGCAGTTTCACTCACTCATCATGTCATGCATGTCATATAGTGACAGTACATATAAATGTGGCTTTAAGTAACGTGATGGGAATATGTTAACGTCACTCATCGTTAAGTAACTATACCGGGTTACTGTCTGGTCACTCCCTGGCTAACTCTTATTACAGTTCACGTAATGTTTCGTCGCACTTCATTAATTCTTTAGGGCACGATATGCTTGTGTAAATTATTGAGTTTAATCCATTAGCATGGCAAGTCCGTCGCAATGGTATTTTTTTGTTGTGTAGCCGCTCGTTCAATTTCATAACTAACAGTAAAACTGGAGTTGTTTTCACTTAATAGTGCTTCAATATTTAACTATGTCATTACTCCTTTCACGACAAAAATCCACAAACTGATGATATAATTATTAAAGTTTTATGTGACTATTGCGAAATGACATATCTTTCTATGCATTCGACTTTAAAATTGTCCCTGAATAATTAAATGCACAGGAAGGAGTGGAATTCCCAGCGCTTCATTCTTCATGTTGAGGACCATAATATGAGTTTTGATAAGTCCATGAATTTTATGTTGTTGCTCATTGCATTGCTCTTGACGTGACCATTTTGGAAAACACCTTTCCTTTCATATGTATTCTTCTCATATTTGGTCTGGAGTCATTGCCAAAATCTTTTCCAAAACGAAAATGTTTAGCATAGTCAAAAATTTGTGTTTTTTTTTCATATTAATGTGTATCACAGCGCAATTAATAATGCAAAGTATGTATTTCTTGTATGGTATTATGTAGTTAATTATTAGTGACGTTGTAAGTATTTACAGTAAATATTTTGTTGTGGGTTGACAGGAAGTAGAGAAAATCGCTCAAAGAAGCTTAACCTTAAAAGAGATAAATCAGCAACGCTTATATCTAATGTCCATAGTCTAAGCAGTAACAATTTGAAGTTATTAAATTATTTAGTCATTACAGGGGATGTACATAGGGCATATACATATGCGTACGAACATTGCATAGATACAAATGTATGCTTACCATCGGCTGGATCTTAATTAGTAATCTTCGGACTCAACTTTATAAATACCGACGTCATTCATTAATTACATTTGTATACAGATTACTAATATGCGTGCAGCTATGTGTAGCTATTAGCTATGTCTAATTATATAATTAGTTGTTTAATGGATTACAAAATATGCCCTTTTACGTATATATAGGTTGATAGTACTATGTGTGTGTGGGTGCACAGGTTACATTCTTGGATAAGAAATATTATACATTATGTAAAATAACAGCAGCAGCACATATGTAAGTAAGATCGGGCAGAGATGAAAACGATGTTTAGTTTCCCTCCTAATTTCCGCTCATACTGACTCTCAATTAGGAAAGTAATAATAATGCTCCCCTTCAAACTCCCTCGCTCTCTACGAATTCCGTTATCAATGCTCAGGGTTCAGGGTTCAATAATTATTAGTCTTTACACTAATAAATTGTACTTATCTCTCCCCTTTCATTACCTTCACCCCTGCCCTGATGATTAGGAAATCGGTCCAGGGAAATAAATACTTAAGTTTAATTACAAATAATTATATTTACATATACAGATACTTGAAACTGAGTCAATGGTTGCAGTCACTAAAAACGAAGGGTACAAATAAATAGAAATGAATAATAATAATTAATTATAGGATAATATTCGGAACTCTAGCAGAGTCAGCGGCAGTTGAAATTATAATTGGACGTGAAATGATAATACGGAACGATATTCCTAGTATACAGATACACATTTACAACTCTGGAACTTTGGAATCATTAGCGGTCCGTTGCTTGCATTTGCATACAAGAGGTTTAAATTCTCACTGTAATAAATCAAAATATAAACAATTTGTAGCGCTTGATTAAAATAACGCCCAAAAAACCTTATACACTGTAATAACTATTCACAACTCCAAAAATAATAAATAGTTCCAGCGAGCAATTAATAGTCGACTAGATTCAATCATGATTACAACAAAATATACATTAATAAATTCCAAGTCATATTCTAAAACAATGATTAGCCATTGCGTACCTTAAATTATTATAGTTAAAATATTTGACACTGTTTTTGTAGAGTAAGAAGCAAAACTCAGAAAAATTGTACACAAAACCAAAATCTTTGTATCAACTCCTAAACAAACATTTGAGAGCAATAGGTCGATTGCATTATACTTGTTCGCTTTACTACAGTAGTATATATTCTGCACTGATTCTTCATATAAAGCTTATCGTCAGCGATTTAACGTTACAATAATTTTCAATATCTTATTGTTACATGTACGTAGCAATAATATTAATATTTGGTATACCAAAGTTTAGTACATAGGAGTTGGTTTAAAGCGAAATGTTTCATTTCATGAATTACGAATTAGTACAGGAAATACTATACATGTATTTATCTATTTGTGTAGTCAAAATAGCAGCATTAATGATTATTCTGTAGAAAAAAATACAGTGCGTTGTTGTTCAAATGATTTCTTTGTAAAAACTATTAAAAATCAAAGCCTTGTAACAAAAATATGACAGATTTCTATTAAGTATACAGAAATTCACAGCTATTAGAAAAATTCAAGGATACGGTCAAAGTAATAGCTAATAACTGACTTATGACAGTGATTTAAAAAAACAAGACCCCGAAATAACTAACACTTCAGTTACAATAATACCTTACATTATGTAAATAAAACTCGTTGAATCAAATCCTGTAACATACGACATGGCTTAAAATCATTCGTATATGGAATTAATTCCATCAAATATTTTTGTCATTCGGATTAATTATATAAATATTAAGCTTATTAAAACATACTTTAAAAACAAGGAACACGCTCAAGGCTGAAAGCCTATGCTTAAATGTATTTAATTATTTTTTGTAATATTATATAGTACTTATGTAATTAATTATACAAAGTAAGGTTGAAGTTTAAGGTTGAAGTATCCGAATAGTTGACGCCGTCTCGTCTTCTCAGTCTTATGTGACACACTACCCGCAGTATCTTCAGCATCTTCAAGAGAAAAAAGTACATTACACAGTCGCAAGTACAGCAAGAAGGAGTAGTTGTAGAAATTACGTTCTTCTCTCACGAACGAGATACGGGCACCAACACACATCAACATCAACAACAACAACAACAACAGCAGTAGCAACAAACATGTACAATTGGATTTGATTTGTAACTTCTTGAAAAAAGTTCTTTCACTCTTTCGTCTCCAACATCCTTTTTTTCTGTGTATCTCTCCTGATTCAATCTTTCCGTAGAAATTTCTCAAAGGTGACATGACATGTGGGCGGGTAATTATTTAGCTGTTTAGGTACAGGGAATTTCCAGTCACTTTCTTATTGCACGTGAACTTTCTATACTTATCATGTCTATATTGTAGTGTGTAAAGGTATACTGCGTAAAGTGTGTATGTGTGTGTATATATATATCTTATATATTTGAGTGTAGAGTTAAATTACACAACAAAAGTAATTTACAATGGAGTGACACAGAGATTTCCGCAGTATAATTATATATACACCCAAAAATGCACACTAAAAGTAAATAAAACTGGATGTGGAGAACAATGTGAGAAAAATTAGTTATGCTGTCTGTTCTCTCAGGTGTAATTATATATGATTTGGTACACACTCTTACAAACAGGAGTATACAGTAGTATCACTACACTACTGTACACGCAGGGACTAAAGTATGTATGTATATAGATAGTCATTTGGAGTGTGGGTATATAAAGGGGAATTGCATGGAGAGATAAAAGCTTGACTCCCATCATCATCATCTGGGATGGACAAGGGATATAGAATTAAATCTCAAAAACATGGACATCCATCAAAATTGACGTAGAGAGTGGAGTTAAGTTGGCTCTTAAGAAACACTTGAGAATTCATAGGTAGACTTTCTTGACAGACCTGGCTGTACCATAGCCATCACTGATGGGGAGGGTAGCTTTGGCCTGAGCAGGAACACGATGAGCCGTTCCAAATCCATCCAGATGAATCCCACCGCCGGGTCGGAGACTCCCAAACGCATCTGGTCTTCCCCTCGACGAATTTAAGTCACCTTCGAACCTATGTACAAATAAATGAAAGCAAAGTCCTGGTTTAGACATCCGTCCTTGTCCCAATACACGTACGTCGAGTAAATATGGTGTTGGTTCCAGGAAACAGACCAAAAGAGTAAGAGAGAGAGAAGATTCATTAAATAGAGTCCATCATTGATTTCCTCTCTGACTCTGCCTCCTCCAACCAAACTATTATATAACTTCCCTGTTGACAATCACTCTGTCTTCCTCACCTCTGCCCTTATATTTCTAGCAGAGCTCTATAATTCTAGCAAAGTAACCAAAGGCCATATCTTTCTAATAAGGGCACCCGCTTATAGCAAAGAGGCGTTTACAAATAACACAGAAAATTTCTCAACGTAAGCCGGTTCAACGGACATGAACAGACATTAGTCGGAAACATATTATGCCTCAAATGGTTTATATACTAGAGCGTAGGTGTGCAAACAAAGGGTCTATGAAATATATTCATAGAGTACTTACACACTCAAAGAAATTTTTAACGGATAGGTAACTATATAGTGATAGACGACCATACTCAGAGTAGGTCATCAGTTAGAAATATTCCACTCGTAAGCCTTTATTAGATGCTAAAAGATCACTAAAAATAGAAAACACCAGCAAGAAATACGTGTGCCTGAGATTCAAATACTGTTTTCATGGTTTTTTGGGGGAGCAAATGTAATGCTTGAGACTTCAGGAGTAATTTCTACACGCCTCTTCGACCATATGGTTCTAATATGGCCATAATTATATTTTAGTAATACTCCGAAATACTGAAGGAAAAAGAAGGCCAGTATATAAATAACGGTGGAGCTTGACAACGGACAAAGCCATAACCCCTCCGCTTGGGGAAAGTTGATAAATGTATATAAATCTTTGAGAGAGACGGATGATAAATCTTTACCTGTAGAGATCACGAGTGTACGGCTGTGCAAAATGAAACATGGTTGTTTCCTGATGATCCGGCTGGTGATGTGTTCCTTGTGGCATCACATTCGCGCTCGTCTTCCCATCTAAAACCGGCTCAGCGTAAGTCGCTTCCTCCTTTCCCTCACCCACTAATCTCCTGTCAAGAGCCGTCGAGGAAGACAAGCCCAGGCAACAGAGCAAAAAATATTGACAAAGAAGTACATATATGAGTGCCACAGTACCCACATCAAATCACTGCATCAAAACAACCATTAAACATTCATTCCATTCATCCCTACACTAGATACATAAATGACTGCATATAAATACATGTAGTTCCTGAAAGTTGGGGCTACTGCGTATGCTGTCGCATATCAAACTTTTACTATAGTCCCTAACTCCATTTTACGCCACTTACTTCCGTTAAAAGTGCCTTTTTTGGACTAAGTGAAAGGACTGTTTAAGACAGGCCAATCCTTCCCCCTGACGTAAAATAATGTAATCTTGGAGAAGTTCAATCTGGAACTAAGTAATAGTAATGGGTCATAAACTTACGTGTTAATGTTGAGATTATGTCTCTGCTCAAAGTACTCGTAGTCGGTGTCTGGGTAGGGAATGTTGTCATGGTCTTTCCGGCATCTCTTGGCGCATCCCCAACCCGCAATAAATCCCAACAAAACGGCGAGTACACAGCCCACTCCCACGGCTATCGACAATGTCTCCGCTGTGTAAGACTCTCGAGGACCTACCACCACCGGACCTTCATGAGCTACCTACATACCAAGAGGCAAGAACATAAAAATGATTAAAACAACGCCATAAGGAGGTGCTAGTACATTTTCTCCTAACAAAGTTACAGTTCATAACGACGTTATTCTCGTTACATCGAGCAAAAGAATATTTCAACTCCTTCAGAACTCCATAAATATGTTTCACATTTCTCCCCAAAACCAAATAATGTTTTCTAAATACGTAAAATATCTCAGTATCCAGATCTCAAAACAAAACTTACAAAAATTAATAAATACAACTATGTATTTAAGAGATAGTAAAGCACATAGCCAGAAAAAAAAAACATTTTAGAAAAACGGCCCAAAAATAGTATTTTAGAAAAATAACCAAAGAATAAACTTCTTATACAAATCGGAAATATCTATCTCAAAGCAATTTCTCACTAAAAGGCATTACCAGAAATGTATTACGATTCCATAATAAAAAAAGGACGATAAAGTCCTAAAGATTTATCGTACTCCATCAAAGTAAAAGCTGCAGTAGTAAAAAATACAAGAGTAAGATGTGAGTTGACAGGAGAAAAAGGTACTCATAGTTCATACCTCCTTCGTAAGTCCATCATCGGACAGAATAGTAATGGTTTGACTACCACTGGAGTCGACAGATTTAGCCGTTCCTTTGGTTTGCTCCGAAGGAATGGAATTAGGTCCAAGACTACTGGAAGCTGACTTGGGACACTCCGTGTGATTCCCACTTGAGACATTTTGAATATAATCTCTACGCGAGATAGGCCTATCCAACGGTATTGTCACACATTTGGATTCTCTCTTGTGCCAGGCACAGTACGGACTTTGCAGGGCGACGCAGTCACTAAAAACGTAAAAAATACATATAAAAACCAAGTAAGTTGAAAATTCTGTTGAGACGCTACAACCCCAAAAAGTGAGAGAGGTAGCGCGAGAGAGAGAGAGAGAGAAATAGAGAACGAAAAAGATTATCGTACAACACATGATAGATGTCTACTTCGCAGCCACATTATACCCTTTATCTCTCGAATGTTTGTGAGCTGCAAGGACCATTACTGAAATATTGTCGTAAAGCCATATAACCAGTTAACTCAAACTGAAGTATACATACTAGAGCGGCCTCCTCCCAGGCCCCTGTGTAATATCCGGTTGGATTATACAGTTGCTAACTTTACAGTTTATTGTGAAGGTACAGCCTCCTGCTCCCACGCACGCATAAGATATCAGAGAGATACTAACTCCAGGACACAATGCATAGACAAGTAGGAGCGTAATAACTGGAGCTGACTTTAACCTGGAAATCGATTCACTCTTGGAAAAACACGACCGATTTCCATTAGGATAATGAAAAGGAGGAGGATGAATGGATAAAAAGTAAAGTCAACTTTGAGGAATCTACACAAAATAGTACTCTGACTATGTAACAATGGGCATAATACACATTGCTTTTAATTCTTTACCATATGCACGGTCTTTGTGAAATAGCATATAGAAAAACATGTATGTATAGGTGTATACACCCATATATGCACAATATATATCCAGGGGTATAAATGAAATAGTATGCACTTATGTATCATCATATATCTACTGTATATGATATACATATACATCCATACAAGGAACTACGACATAGTAGATATACAATAGAATAACACTCCCTACAATAACAAAGGCCACTCTGAGTATAATAACAAGTTCAAGTTGCAATTCCCACAGGATCATCTCACATTACAATCGAATTACAAATCCTATGAATATAATCAAGTCTCTCCTAATCCCTTCCAACTGGAGTACATATGTTATGTGAAAGCTCCGAGCTCCGCATCAGTAACTCACCTACAAGTCTTGATTTTCGAAGTAAAGCACTGGCGAACATTCATTAATTTCAGGTTGTGATCCGAACCCACCAGGAGCTTGGGAGGACTCCCACCCAAGAACATCATCTCACGGACGGGCGTCTTAAACACTTGGATCTCTTGGATCACTACCGTTGAGACCAACTCTCGGCCAACGTTGACTACGGTCAGGACCTTCCCGTCGTCTACAAGTACAACAAACAAAAAGAAAACATTGGAATTAATTCAATCAGTTTAAATTAACGAAAACACAGAACCATCATCATTGAATTATATAGAGTACATATATTATCCTTAGAAATGGAGAGGGTATAATTTCCAGGACAAAAACAAAAGAATAATATCTTCCGGTTAATCTCCGACAAAACCTAAAGTGCATGAAAATACTGCTACCGTGCAGAAAATATGCAGGAAGATTCGTATTAACAACTAACATATAATTAATTACATATATGCCCATAGGCACCAGTTCCTATGTCCATGCATGCCTAGGTCAGAGGACACAACCCCATAATAATACAAGATTATTACCCTCAAACCAAGCTCCCCCACATACCACGGAACCCGGGTATTCCCAAAACGGAAGCCCACCACACAGAACCACACACACAAATGAGCATTCCCACCATAAGCCTATCAGTGAAAGTTAGTGGAGGAGAGGACAGCGGGAAGAGAGTGAAAGAGAGAGAGAGAGAGAAAGTTGATGTAATTTTCTCTTGTAGCAATCCAAACTCAACAAATACACATTCTTTCTCTTTCTCTCGTAACTTTATCTTGTGAGAAAACTCACAACTTTCCGCTCCCCATTACATACCCCATAGAGTACATGCACATACATATCGACTCCTACAGTGGGCTCCAGCTAAAACATCAGCCCTAAAAGACGGAAAATATTTCTCTTACCATAGTACTACATGTTTACATTGAGAAAAAATAACCTTGTCGTAAACGGGAAATAGTTCAGATATCTTTTTCCCTATGGAGAAAATTCTACTCTTAGAAGGCAGTCCCTTATAGTGGCAGTCCACTGTACTTGGACTCACTTACTCGTTATAACTTTTATAGTGGAAGGGTATACACAAAGAGAAAAAGGAGACGCTGCTTTTGCTCTCTCCTTCCTTCACTAATGCTTGTGAAGATACACATGTAATTTCACATGTATGTAGACAGTAGTCACTTCTCTCATTCCTTTGCAGTTTGCTCTCAACTCAACTTAAAGTAGTTTAATAGAAAAACCATCAGAAGGAGAAGAAAGAAGGTTTCATTACAGTTTCGCTAAAGCACTGTCATAGATTACTTCCTTCCTCACTTCATTGTGGGTACCTGCAGGGGTGGTTTAGGTGTATCTATCCACGACTACCCACCCGTTTAATACATACAAGCAAGCACGTCCCCACACTCAGAGCATGGAAATACATGCAGAGTTATAAATGGACTCTTATAGTGACTCTGCCAATGTACCTACATAATTTTGCACATTTACTAGAAAGATATGTACTGTACGTAGAATTCTGGAGAAAATGTTTCAAGCATGATATGCACGTACATATGTAAATACATGCATATCTTAACAAACCCCATCTTAATGAATACTGTAAATGCTCCTTAGAAGTAAGGTAGTAGTAGTAGTAGTAGTAGTATACGGAGGTCCATTTGTTTGAAGATATAGGTCTATGTTAAAAGCCTGTCAGAAAAGGTACCCCTACCCTACAATTTCCTTTGACGGCCATTCCATAAACTAACATGAAATTGGCTCACACCGTGAAGTCAGTTTAATTAATTATGCGTATAGCTTTTTCTAAATCCTAATAACTTAGTTAACTAAATGTCACAACGTATGTACATAGTACGTGTGATACGCGACTACAAACACACGTGGTTATTCCCTTTCCCCTCCCTTTTTCCTGTCAAGCTTGAACAATGTCCCAAACAAGAGTAATATTTATGAGTTGTATTTGTTATACATGCAGGGCAATAAATTCTGGACAAACTTTTGAATGGAAACATCCTATTTGGGACAACTGGCAGATACAAAACCAGATGCAGAGTCATAGCTATCAAAGTATAAAATGTTTCCTTAAAGTGTGTACCTACAACGTCAAATACGTAAATACTGCAAAAACGTTAGATCACTCCAAAATGCATGCACACCTTGAGTGAGCATACATAGGGCCTACTGAACTTTTATACGGAAAGATACCTTGAAATACATACCTCTTGTGGATACATTTAAATAGTGCACATCAAACTACAAAACCCATTTCAAGCGCACCCAACTTGTTTACATCACCTACATTTCTACATGTGCTGTGAGGCGAGTCATTTGTAACTAAACATGGATAGCTCCCCAAATGTACGACGCTGTCGGTTCCTAGACTACAAAGAAGGAATTCAAAGAAGAAGTGTCTATCATACGCGGTCGATACCCAGGGAAAAATTCCTACATTGCTCTCAAAATAATACATGTACCTACCTATGTAATACATATTTGGGACATGCTCGATCCGATCAAGTGCCCGGCCGAAATCCTCCGTAGATACCTACACATAGATACGTATATGGAAAGTACCCATCCTTAAGTGTCTAGACATGAAGACGGATACTATTTTTGCGAAGGAGGAGAAAAAGAAGAAGCGATGCTGTCAAAAAGGAATATCGTGAAAGAGGAGATGAGAGAGAGAGAGAGAGAGAGAAAGTAAACGTCCACACATACCCGTGCCCAGGAAGAGTACATCATACGCTTGACCATCCGGAGTGGTGGCATTTGTATGAACTGCAATTGTGGTGAGACGATGTGTCTGAGTTGCCCGTGTTAGAACGGGTCGATTCAGAAGTGGCTGAACCGGCTCATCCATGAGTGTATGACTCCCGACAAAGATGTAGTACTGATCCGGAAGTGTGGTCGAATCATTTACACAGAGACCTGGCCTAGGTTCGGGAACCTATATTCAAAGGAAAAACAAAAAAAAACCACAATTAAATTCCATTCACCTTTCTTTCCCAACTCTCCTGTATTCGCTAATTAAAATCTTATAACCTCTAACCAGCACAATTTCAAAAACCGAAAATTTAAGCCCGCAGGCAAAGCTTGACTCAGGTTTCATAACTTCACAAAATATAATTATTACACTCACACTGCACACAGAATCAATTTAGCTGTTCCCATAATTTATAACTTCATTTCCATAGATGGGGTGTCGTTAGATTTAAACTTATCTAAAATGATACCTACATGTATACCAAGAGTATGCATACAAAATTCGAATGTAATAAAATAAGAATGTCATTTCAAGAATTAATTCCCCCAATTCCTTTCCAGCTGGACCAGCATCCTCATTGGGAGTCTAAAAGAGGAGAGGAATAGAGGGATTGGGAGGACAGGGGAAGTGAGTGGAAAAGGAAAATACATGGAAAGGAAAATAAATAACACGAAAGATGAAGATGCCGTTAAAATTAATTACACGACACCACAATGGACGACCGGGAGCTACGTTTCCCTTTACAAATGAGAATAACATGAGGAGAGAGAGAGAGAGTGAGAGAGAGCGAGAAAGAGGGAAGGGGGGAAAGAAAACTCCATAACTGTAAACATAGGGAAAGCTGTTTGAAAGTGTATGAGAGGTTGAAATTAATACGAAAGCTCTGTTCAACTCTCTCTCATGCATTGAGTTAGTCTAGGAGGATGAAGACATATAAGTATACATATGTATGTAGGGAAACTGTAATGGAGAAGATCTTGTGAGAAAATAAGGAAGGTGTGAGAGACACGGAGGAACGGAGTAAGGAGAGTGAGAGGGCAAAAGGAGTAGGAGGAGGAACACCCTGCAAGTGAAAGGTAAACTTCAATTTTAATTAAGAGAAATAGCAAGAACAGAGATCACTCCCATTACTTTTCGCTTGGCTACCACTTGAGTCAACTTTAAGCAACCCAAAACTATAAACCAAATGTATCACTTCTCTTCAGTTACTTACCTTTCACTTCCAAAAACCCTCCCCATAGAAAAACAGGAAACGTACATACCAACACGCCACCAAAAACATCTCCATCCTCCTCCCAAAGCTTTGCTTTGTGCACATGTTCATATCAATACATCTACCCCTACAAATGTTTCCATGCAGATACCATTACTGGGACATAACCTATATCTACACACTCATTATGTTTCAGTTCAGGATGAGTTTGCTCACTCAAGTGAAGCTCTGGTCTTGATGAGGAAACGGCACGTATGTATGTACATAGCTCTATGCTACGCATATCCATATGTTCATAATACAAAATAATGGCAGAGTTGAGCAGTGACGAGATAAGATTTCTCAAATGACGTATACTACATAAGTACGGATATCTTCACAAATTCTACTAGTCTCTTCCAGGCAAGATATATATAGATAATTATAAGTATACCAAATCTAATATGGTATCTTTTAGGCCAGTAATATTTAGATACGCATTTCAAATCTAATGGTATCTTCCAGAGTGCAATCCCTTCTTCCCCAGTTACCTTCTCAGAGGAGGGATCAAGGAAGTAAACTGACTTTTACTTAAGATTTGTGTACTCTCCTCACTCCGGGATTAATGTAAGTTATTGGAGGACTACAGAAAACAATCTGTATGTACGGAATCTTCCAAGGAGGCTTTAATACTTACTTATACCATGTGCCAGATTTATTTCTTATTGTTAGTGAGAATAAGGTGAATGGATTTCTCCGGATAGTGAAGACAGGGCGTGATTGTATCAGTACACTCTAAATTCGGGGCAAGCTGAGATTCTCAAACTTCCACAAATCCATTACAAGGGAATTAGTGAAAGGGAGGAAGGGAAGGACAAGATACGGGAGGTTGAGTCTACTATACACATACGTACATATGTACATAAGTCTAACTTTGCTTATAAAGATGTATACATGTACCTAGACGTTGAATTTATATTTCAAAACACGAAGTGTGTGCAGTCAAGAAGATAACTTTACGCACTCCAGAAGAAACCCCCTGTCTACTACACATAAATGTACATAAAATACATACTTATAAATAAGGCTGGAAGGTACAAAAGAAGAAAGTTTGTGTGTCATTGAATTCTCGTCGTACCTTTTCCGGAGAAACAGGAAGCCAATGCATATTGGCATTCTGCTGAGCTTTGAATCGACCGTCGAATACGTCCAGAATATCCCTCATCTTAAATGCACACACCGCTGAGCCCGTGATACTGTTGGTTCCTGTGGTGAAGACACCGTAGACGACTTCTGAACCCAACTGGGACGTAGGCAGGAGGACAGACGTGGATTCTATCATCAAAAGTCACTTTCTCTTTCAACTCTTCCTTCAGCAAGTCAAGTATCATGTCATTACATATATCACCCAAAATGATACACAAACACATACTTATGCACGTATAAATAATATATAATTATAATACCAACTGATCCGGCACATAACAGAACATCTATATACATCCCTAGAACCCTACTCACAATACACATTCTCACAGGTTAAGAAACCAAACTACACACTTTAAAAACCTACAAGCTTTTGGTCCACACTGAAAAAGTGCTTGGTGGAAAAAATCAAATGTAACACCTACCTGTATTAAAATGTAAATACCAAATTTTCCATCTTGCAATAAAAATGTTTTTTACACCTGTCCAATTTCATTTCAAATTTTCCTTTTGGCTTCTTACACCGCGATATCGGTGTATCCCCCAATGTATAGTATTAACTTCTATGCTACGTTTTTCTCCAGAACAGTGTCTCTTTCTCTCTCTCTCTTTCTTAGTCCACATTTGCTTTGTGGATGTTGTCAAAGTCCAAGCAAGTATTTCCCCAAGTTAAGTATACATATGTATTTGCACGTGTCAAATGTCTAAGTAACTATTAATAACAGCCATAGCTTTGCCATATGACTGGTTCCAGGAAACATAATTATATAGCTTCTTCTCCTGCTGTGGCTGTTCTTTCGCGATAATATGATGAGCCCAGGAGCCCCTGGCTATTGTCAGCATTAAGTCCCTTCACTATATAACAATACTCGTCGGGGCAACACTCACACAATGGCAGGACTCACTTCAAATTATAATCTACTTTCCTCCTGCTCTTTACTAATTCTTGAAGACCTATGTAGCTTCGCCAATAGAGTACCAATGTCACCCGTTCCAACTTGTCCTAATACATATTTCCTTATAATTATTACACGTAGATACTTACATATAAATATACATAGATAGCCACCTACCACAGACAGACTTATTACATACTTCCCTAAGCCATAGAATTTTTCAGCAGAGACCGTATATATAATGTATACGGTATAGATATACCTATGTTTCTATCTGATATGTACATTTCATGTAAAAAGACACTTCCAGTAAATAAATTCATTCTCAATTCTTGTCTATTTCAAAAAAAAAAAAAAGCCCCTACACAACAAACGGATTTCACATTGAAAATCCAACAGTAGCTGAAAATCTCATTTGGTCTTGGGCATACAAATGCATTGGTACATTTGCTGTGTGTACTTCTATTCTATTATGGCCTTCTATTTATTCTGTTTACGTGGTGAGCCGTCATATGTACATTCTTACTATACTACCTATTTCTATGTTTTTTATACATGCTCCTCCGCTACATGATGTTTACAATGTGCTACTACTGTGTATACTGTGTGTTTACAATAGGTTAATATGAGACTGTGTGGTTAGTGGTTACTATCAGTAGATACTTATGTTATAACGAAAGGAAAAACTCTAAGCTTTTCCAGTCGGGGCAGACCCGTTGCTATATTTGCTACAAGGGTTGCTTTTATGTCAGGAATGATTACTGATGAATTGGTATGGTTTGCTTGAACTTACAAACAACTTATTAGCTATTATTGTGACCTCATGGATGGCGGATCAAAAGAGACAGAAATGGAGAGAAAGAGAGATAGACAGACAGAATTGCAACCGGAGAAAAAAAAAGAAGTCAAGTGCTATAGTACAAGGTACTAAAGTAAATACATATATATCTATAGATAGCATATGTATACATCTGTATGTGTTTGTATCAAAAACGGGTGTATATATACTACTGTGGGCACACATTGAAGAGACTCTACGTACGGATTTCATCGAAGGCGAAAGGGAACTCCCCGGGGATAGAGCAGTTGAGACGAGCTTTGAAAAAAGTTGTCCATCGATGTCTCGAGCCACCTCGAGGAAAACCTCTGTCACCTTTACAAACTCGACCCACTCGACTGTACACGGCCTGTAGGAAGAAGAATAACCAATATAAAACATAGTTGTACAAAATCATAGCTTCAATATTATTATTATTATTATTATTATATACAGTTACACATCCCAACACCAGGTTGACTGCGGCTTTTATGATCTCTGTCATATATAAATCATAATGTATAAAGATACGTCAAAACCTACACTCATTCATACAGACGTACATATATAGATACAACCCTGCTATTCTTTCGCATAGAAAAGAAAAATCTCATGAAAGTCCAGTCTTTTGAAGACACGAGGTGCATAACCTGTTCAAGTGTATACTGTGCCCTCTTGCTGAACTAGCAACCCTATAGCTTATAACGTGAAAAAAATGGAATGTCGAAGTAGCAAAACATCAAACACGAAATACATAGAATAATTCAACAGCACAAATGCGTACATTTTTGAATCTTCAAACTTTCCCCAAATTCAGCTTTGGATTTAAGACTCATTTACATTTCCAATTTATACCCGACAATATTTATTATTGCTGGTGCTAAAAATACTTGAAGGGTAAGAATTTTGCTTCTCCTCCGACCATGTTTATTTATGTATTTAAGTATAGATACTTAAAATTTATCAGTTTGAACCTATTAATAATTTTGCTTCATTAAAACTTAAAAAATTTCCTCCGACCGTACTTATTTTTAGAATGCAAACGGAATGCTCGTGTGTATAGTGTTCCAGTGCAATAGCCCAGCACAAGAGCCTACAAACACGTGTTACATAAAATCATAGGAAGTCCGACATTAACTTAAAAAACGTCGAAAAAAAAACAAATGCTTCATTTAGAATACCTAATATATTCTAAATCGTAAAAATATTTGAGAACTCTACAAGTATCCACACACAAATTATTCAGGGATGTATGGACACTGACACAACGTACAAACAGTTAAATTTTCCCTGACGTACATATGCAATTACTCCTGTCACTTCCAGTTTTGTCCCTGATGATGACAGACTGTTCGCTGTCGAATAAAGACAACAACAAAAAATACTTTAATGCTTGCAAAATTACTTTCCATGTAATCCAATGAAATGGATTCCAACATTATTCCTCATTCTTGTTAACAAAAACAGTGTCTCCTCTCTGTAAACAGTCAATTATAAAGGACTGAAAAGGAGTCCAATTTGAAGAGCATAGTCGCACGCTATAATAAAAATAAAATCTACGGATAAAAATTACAATTGTGGTGAGCGAGAACCTTTCCTAGTATTTTTACTCTCACAGAGATATTTTCAATTAGAAAGGGTTAGCGGATTATTACAGCGTGCTTTCTTTCTACAGGCTCCTACAGGAGGAGAAAAATAAACATTCCAGGGCACGAAACTGCCTTCAAATATTACCAATAGAGACAGCACTCTGAAAAAGGTATCTCTTACTGTATGTTAAAAAATCCGTAAACTCTGCTATAAAAAAGGTTAAAAATTAACACTATGGTAAACTGGAATGTGTCAAACATTTTTGCTCCTATTAGAGACAATGCTCTCAAGAGCAGGTAGAGGGTCTCTCGTAAAAAATAATAAATACAATTTATGTGTATGCCCTTATGAAGAGAAAAATTAACATTGTAATAAACGAGAACATGTGCTAATCTTGTCTCTGTAGACAAAATGCTAAAACAAGGGGGACTCTGGTCTCTATAATAAGCCAGTGAGAGTATACGCATACAAACATATCCATACAAACATACATTGTACGCAAAAATTACCAATTTTCACTATCAGTCGAAGGTGTGGTAATAAAAATACTATAGGCTCAAACTATTATACAAACGTATGTGTACATGTGTAGTTAGATATATTTACATGTTCATACAACGCTGACTATAGGAACCACAATATAATAAATACATAAGAAAACCTGCATATAAGTACGGGACCTCCTTCACAATACCGTTGAGTGACTTTGTCCTCACTCGTTCTCACTCTCTCACCCATCTCATAAATCTTTATTTACTGGTGGTGAGAAAAGAAATAACCCCTCTTATCATCATCATCATCTGATGATCAAGTCGTATAAGCTGCCAAAACCACAGTCTAACTACTTGCATGAGCTACACATCATTTTCACACACACACACACATGCACACACATACACACGCCTCAATTCAAATTCCCATCATCAGGATCAGCCTGGCAGTGAACCATAATATCATGGAAATGTGAAAGCTCTTGAATCTCCTGGAAATTGATTTTTTTTTAAGACGCCCTCACCTTCCCACAATTTGTGTACTCTTCACTCGTTTCTCGAAAGTAGAAAAACACGAAGTCTTCGTATTGCATGGAATTGACAAAATTGGGAGCTGTAGAATATTAAATTCGTTTAGAAACAAATTTATTTCCCGTTTGTTGCGGAGGTGGTAGCCCATAGGTTTTGGATTTGTGGTAGAGGGAAGAGACGAACAAGGTTCGTAGAGCCACATCATCAGCATCATCATCATCATCAGGAGCAGTAGTAGCAGCAGCAGGAACAACATCATCATCAGAGTCCCAAAGATTTTTGGAGTTTAAAAGAAACACACACAAGAGAAACCATCATTAGAAATTCCATTTGATGCTAGGAGACAGTTTAATCCTTATTATGAGGACTGGAACAATTTTAATTTCCACTCCCAGCGTGACTTCCCTCTCCCTCCCTCCTCTCTCCGCACATATCCACTGTGGAACGAAGGAGGGAATCAGCCCAACATTTGCTTTTAAATTACTTTCATCTACACAGCACAGAATCTCGACTTAGGGAACTTAGCATGTAAAACTTGCCACGGTGTAAAACTTTCCAACTGCCGCCATACATACATACCTACACCTATCTGTACATACATAGGAACCAAGTACAAGGTATGTATGCATGTAGTTACGTAATTACTATATGCCAAGTACCTCTTCAATATAACAGGACTTACAGTGTAGCCCCTGTATACGGGCATCTCTTTAGAATGAACAAAATTTCCCTATCTTAAGCTCTTACGGGGAGAAAAACTGTCCAAATATTTTGGATCCTTTATAGAAAACATTTGTATAAAAGGACTTCTTATTATCGATGGAGTCAATGTACGTACTGTAAGAACAACTGAATTCTTTTTAGAAATAGAATTATTAAAATTCAAAGTAAAGGAGAATGTATCCAAACATTCCTGTCCTTAGAGAGACGTCAATGCTTTCATACAGAGGACTTTCACAGTGAGAGCCCACTGTACGTATAATAAGTACATTGTACCCAAAAAGTCAGGCCTATTTAAATTCTGCAGAGCGGTTCCGGAGCCTTTTGCATGTTCCGTCCTGCACGTACTTATGTATACGTATGTACATATAGAAGTACACACCGTAAAGGGCAAGTTCATGTTGATAGGTTACTTCGTTCATCTATTCCACACTTATATCAAGTGGGGGGGGGGTTGAAGTAGTCCAACATTATTATTTTAATACTAGCATTAATAGGGGCGTATACAAATAAAGTTGAATATACGCATTTCTATGTATGTATGTACATGAGGTCTACAGGGAAATTAAAACGCTCTGGACAAGAAGTCTCTGCATGAACAACAATATTAGTAATTCTCCTTCCTATAAGACTTAAGTTTCCAAACTTACTGTCTCAAAAAACCATCTGAGGAGAAATATGATTCTACTGTAAAGGGACCATGTCCATTCCTTAAATACTCCCAACCCCTAACCGAAAAATATTATCAGGTATGATACACGAACTGTTTCTTTTTTAAAAGAATGCTCACGTTGAAAACTTTTAAACTCATTGAGTCCCTTCGGAATTTAAAAAACCCCTTGGGGTACTAATAATATTTATTTCAAAATCTCTAAAAGAGGATCCACGTCCTTTCTAACCAATTACATTTAAAGATCTTTGAGAGCCATAGCATCTCCAGCATGTGCCTTTCCTCCCAGCATGGAGCTATGTATTTGTGGACGCTCCCTATTTAGCTCACACTCATCAGAGTAGTAGAAGTCAGGGGAATGTATTTATTTAAATGCACCCCGGGATAAGTTCCTCTATACTGAATCTTAGCACCGTCTGTGGATGTAATTATAAGTAGATGTATACTTATATTCTTCTATACAAGAGGACACAGGGAGAGCGGAAATGTATGACGATGGCTGGTTTCTAGCTGGGTTGATAAAGTTTAATATTCACACGCTGTAAAGCTGCCGGCTCATTCCCTCCTAAATATATTATATATTGTGATGATAAGGAAAAGTTGTGTGTGGAAAATCCAGGACTCATTACCGTTGAGATACTTGAGATCATACTGGGGTGTCCTCAACGAGTCCCAACGGTGAATAAGCGGATCAACCTCCGCGAAGTCAGCCACGGTCCCCGCATACACTTCAGAATCTACAACAAGCAAGAAGAGAAACCCGTCAAATCAAAGCGTATCACAACAACCATAATCCCTCTCAACCTTTCTCATATTATGACTTCATCTTCTTACATACATATATATGAACATACATAATTAGATATATATAAGTAAATAGTGGAAAAAACTTCACATGCCTACCCTCAGCCCCTCTTTTACCATATAAATAAGTCTGCTCATACCAGCATGGAGCATGGTTTGAGGAGAAACAAATATTACTCTCATATTGCAATTCTCATTTCATATATCTAAATCTACACACACACACACACACACAAACTCACACACGCACACACATATACCGGTATACAGTGTACTCTGTCTATAATGGCGTTCCCAAAGGAAAGCAACATTTGTCTCAAACAGTATTATCCTTATTGTGTTCTTCCAAGGGCAAAAGTAAACGCAACAAACATATTTAACCCCTAATTCAAGACAATGTATCCAAATAGTTTTGCTGTTCCTCGTCATATGGGGGTCTATTATAACCAGAGTACACTGCATGAGGCTCCGGGTTGCAAAGCCCATCATCATCATCATCATCATCATCGTCATCACAACCAGGATACCCCAAGATCTGCTAAACTACAAACAACTCAAAAAGGAATGGAGTTGATGAAACGTTTTTTATCAAGTACTACTCCCATATTCATCATTATGAACTCCCCGCATACACATATCTACTAGTAAAAACTATATACATGCAGACTAACTACACATAGGCATGTCTTCAGATAGGTAAAATACAATGTACACTTGCTATACGAGCACTCCTAAAAGGAGCAATCATTAGACTCTGAAAATAGTACTTACAAATCCTCCTCTTGTCAGAAGGGAAAATCAGAGGAATATGTAAGTCCTAAAATACTTTTGCTTCAAGAGACAAAGTGCATCTTGACATCTTACACTGATGTCTCTTAAGGCTAGAGCTCACTGAATAGGGACGTGATTATATGTAGATATGTACCTATATGCAGGTAAAGTCCTACATGAATCTCTACGAAATCTACAACAGTATTGTAGATGATCCTGCGAAATAAAAGAGAAAAAGTTTGTAGAAGAGCGTAACCTTCAGGAACAAAAAACGACATGAACAAACCTCACAAGTGTTTTTCAATCTGGAGAAAAAATAATACATACTACGGATAGATATAGGACATAGAAATATGTAACTAAGTAGCTGTGATAGTACAGATATGTATGTAACTCGGTTTGAAAAAAATAGGAGGACTGAGGAATTAGGAAAATCCTCCATTTTTCCTGGCTCATCTTCGACCATGGCGTTATATGGCTATATTAACTTTCCTCAATCATCATTTTACCAGCTGGATGATCCGACACAAGAAATAAAACAAGAACGAAAACCATCTGAGCACCACATTATTTCCCGGTGGTGGTTTCCTTTTTTTATTTTGTAAGTACATAAATATATGAATGTACATATCTATAGGTATACAAACGTATGAGTACATATTGTACGTACATATATTGTATTATGAGGATCCACCTCAGGCCCCTCACCACACACTTGAACATTTTCCTTTCGAGGGAACATGTACCATGAAAAATCGTTTCGTCATCATAAATATACGGAAATATAAAATATATGTATTTTTATATGGGCAGATACATCCAGGATACGATACAACGTCGTCTGATCCAAGCAAAACTGTTAAGAGGGAAAACTGAACGCATCAAAGTATCAGTCCGAGCAAATTGGATTTTCTTCAAAATTGTTAGGGAGCTAAAACGCAGCTCTACATGCACACACAACCGTTCAAAAATTAATATGAACGTCCACGAATACCCTACCCGTAAGAATTGGAACCAAAATCTATGAAACTGCGTTAAAAACCATAAATACATACAGAGTTGATATCTAAGACACCCAATAAAGGACTGTAAACCTCTGAGGGAATCAAACCAAGTGAACTCAAAACTGTTCAGAAGTAAAAAAAAAAAAAAAAAAAAAAAGAGAGTATATGTTCCTAGAAGTGTAGTCAAAGGCAGAAACAAAAAATAATTTTCGAAACCCGATAGTACTAAAAAACGTATATAATAAACTGTTGTGAGATGCAAACTAAAATTAAATAGACATTTTAAACACAAACTTAGGTCTTTTCCAAGAATCTACTAAGAATGGAAATTTAAATCATACGCTCACTCTAAATACCACTATAAATATCAATCTGCAAAACCGTAGAGGGAAAATTGCCCAAGCTCATTTTTTAATAGTATTTCCCTAGTATTAATTTAATTGAGTTTCATAACGATGTTGCTGAGAGATGCTCAATTAAACTACTCGACAATACTGTAGACCTCCTTCTTAACAATGTTACAAGGATTTTCTGAAACAACTTACAAAAAATATCCCAGAAGAAAACTCTCAACTTTCTACATTTTAACAATGTTCCATAAATTCACTTTTACTGTAACTTTTCGTGTAAATCTTACCTTTGATTGGTTCTTAGTAATTTATCGCATACTCAATTTTCCTTCGTAAGAATTGTCAACACACTTATTTTGCCTTCAACTTGGAAGAGACTGACTTTAGCTCTTAGCTCTTTAACAATTTTAGAAAAATATAAGCATTTCCCCTTGCTCCTTAGCCGTCACACTGTATAGTATGTATGTACATATGAAGGAAAACCAAGGTCCATGAAATCCCGTCCTTACACAATATAAGTAAACACTTTCACATGTACTACACACACCATGTTATATCCAATATTTGATAATGTTTCTGAGACCATATGCATTCAAGTATCAAGTAATGTATCTCTCTATAGTATACGGACACACAAAAATATGTTTCACCATATAATATTTATATCTATAAAACCTTTACATTTTTTTTATTCTCTACTTTATCTTCAGCTCGGAGCATTCCGAGAAATCTAAAGAAAGTTTTTTTTCCCTTTCTACAGAACTCTGACGACCCTCAAAATATACGTACATGTATCTATTTGTACGCATACATACTCGTTCCTGGAACATGAGAACTTCGAATGGTATTCATATACATACATACATATGTAAGTTCATGCATTTAAACATACAGTATTCCTACAATTTTTTTAATGTATTTATATAAGTAAGTAAGTATATACTGTAATGGGAAAAGTGTTATATATGGAAGATAGGAAATGTAACGTACCCACAAGTACAGAAGTACTATTATGTCTGGGGTCGTAGGGACAAATCCCCTGCCCGCTCTTCTCACCCTTGTCCTCGGGCTGAACGTAGTGACCAGTGGGCGATAGCTGATAATGTCGACATCTGGGCTTGTAAGCATTCGTCCCACAGACTAGGATCCGACCCGGCCCCACCACATTCAGCACTCGGATGTAATTTTGGCAGTTCTCCTGAAATACAAATTACAGCCCATAAATGTAAATGCTCCTATTTTCCAACCTTCATTACTTCCAAGCTCCAAAATCAGTCCATCTTCATAGGGGATCAGGACCCATTGATATTTGAATTAAATGCGTACATCCTATCATTTCCGGATAACTGGAGTATCATCATCCTCGGCTAAGAAGTATCTACTCCTGACCTTCATAGTCACAAGCACTCTTAATAAAAGTCACCATTCCGGACAGCTACTAGTAAAAGAAGCTTCAAAATTGTCAAGACTTTTTGAAGTGACCATAGCACAAGCGCTTGATACACTGCTAGAGCTAGCCATAATAATTATGACAGCATCAGAGCGCAGCTACTACTTTGAAGATAAAAAAATTGAGTTGATTTTTCCTTTTGTACTAATATTTACCAGATGTTCGGGTTTTGGTTCGTAGCCTTTTTATATAGAAATAATTTTATTATATTTATTATACATAATTACATACATACCATTACCTATAAATTATACCCACAGAAAGGAAACTTACATTCCCAAAGGTAAATAAACAAAATTTTAATATATAGGCCAACGGGCTCTTTGCAATACAGTAATAAAATGGAGGAGATCCTACCCTGCTGGGACTATATACTTATATTTACAGGACTTGTGCTAATTTTAGTAAAATAATAGGACATGAGAGAGGACTTTGGAAAAATACAAAGGACCGTGTGTACGACAATATCAGACCATTGGAAAATGTCTCAGGGAAATATCCCCGGGCTATGTGCACATACATAATTACCAATGTACATATATACACATACATACGTAATCATGCCTCGGATCCAGTTCATTTGTCGAGCAAATATGTATTTCACAATTCATTTCATTTGGATACTCTTCCCTTCCCTTCCATCACATCACATTTTTAAATCCCCTCTCTTACAAGAGTTCGCAAGGGCTCCCGAATAGGTTGCATACTATAGGGTCAGGAATAAGTAAAAACTGGGATGACGTCAGAGTGCGGCTCAACCTGGAGTCAAACTCTTGATTCTACGTACTTACATTTTCCAACAACTGCACTGTCGCTAATCCAATGCTATAAATAGGTTCTTGTAAAGAGAAAAAAAAATTGTTTTGGACAGATTTTCCTTTACAATTTTATTTGGTCTTATAGAGACATTGATTTTAATTAGATGTCCATCCTATCCAAACATGCTGAGGCTTGCACTGCTCCACGAGGAGGATAAAAAATCCGAAGGATATTAGGTAATAGTACAAAAGTACACCAAGAGTCTTATTGCGATGTGAAAAACTAGCCGGAAGGGAAAAGGGGGGGGGGGAAGATGAGGAAGAGGAGGGAATTATTGCAGAATTGTCCTCATTGCATTTATGTAATTACATGATTACGTCCATAAAGGGATGAAGACAATCCAAACATAATGGGGAATTAAGATGTGCCTCTTGGCAAGAGAAAGAGTTGCCTCATCTGTATAAATAGATATATATATAAGTTCCTGCAGACAAGTCCAGCTGCACCTATGATCTTTAACATTATAGGGTTGAATTTTAGAGCTGATTACGTTCCATTATTGGACTACTGACTGACTGACTGACTCAGTGACTGATTGTGAGAGTCGTAGAATGTTTCAGGGGATCCGGGGGAGACAACATTATTTGCATTTTTTAATATCCACACAAAAAAAATTCCCAGTTTTCCTATTGTAAACAGGGACGTAGATCAAATTTTTATTAGATTTGCAGACTTCCCCAAAAGACTAATAGCATTTCCTTTAATTCCGCACAAGAGCCCAGGACAGTCAATGTACCTATAGGAGTAGTAGTTGTAGTAGTAGCCTTTTAATATATTATTTTTTATGTTGGCAGAAACGAGTCGGAGACGGAGAGAGAGAGAGAGAGAGAGAGAGAGAGAGAGAGAGAGAGAGAGAGAGAGAGAGAGAGAGAGAAGAGGGAAGGAGACGTTCGAGGAATAATAACCCTTCATTATCAGCCCTGTTGGACTGTCAAGACTCTCTCTCTTTGTCAAAATTCGCTACCCCCCACGGAACAAACGAAATATGCCACTCAATAAATAAAACATTAAAGGCATTAATCTCCGAAACGAGCAAAATTCTAACTTGATTAACTGTCTCTGAGCACATACTCAACTTTATAGTGTAGTTCCTGTACAGTGTGCTCTCAACATAAGAGCTCATCTTAAAAGAGCATTTTCCGGAGATTACAGTAATAGGGGAACAATTTTTGGACTCGTCTCTTCTTACCCCAATTTTGTCACCCATCATCGGGGAAAAAACCATAAAGGTCCCCCTTGCAATTCTCGTTATTTGGCCTATGTATAAATTGATTTTAAATACATCTACTGGGATCCTTTTTGGCAGCTTTATTGTATGCAGTCTATAAACAAATCTTAAGGCCGCACATACACATATAAACAATCACGGGTCAACTTCTCAATCAGTAATTACTGATTGAGAGGTTGCCCCTGAAGCTAGTACAAGTGACCTTAGATCTGTCATGCCAATAACACGTCTTTTTACACTACATATGTTAATTATTCTGACCATCAAACAATTTCATATAAAAAAATACATGGAGTCAGGAGCTTAGGTCACATACCATGACATTTGACCTTCTAAACGATTATCCTGACTGAGGATTTCCATCAAATACTAAAACTTTACATACAGTTAAAATATTCTGCTAAATGTTACAAGAGGATCTGTTTGAGCCCGAGCTGACTGTAAAGTTAGTAACTGACAGGGACTCCGAGGATCCATGCCAGCCATCCTGTGAATATAATGATTATCTCTACAACCGTACACACGTATGCACATACATAGATACATATAAGAAATAAAACACAACAGGAAAAAAAATTAAATAGGAAATAAAGGATGGGAAGGGAATTCAGAAAAATTGTAAATTATAAGAGGAAAAAAAATCTTACCATTTCTTTGCCTTTGGTAATGCACATCTGAACATCCTCCTCCTCCGAGTACCACTCCAGTTTCTAGAAACCAAGAAACAGAGAGAGAAACAATCAGCAAAATAGAATCGAAATTCAGTGATCCATCTACCTCGAAAATGCAATCGACTCATCAATCATCAAATATATCCCATTTGCTGTTCAACCAAAGATTATGACTTTTCTTCGCTCACTACTATCCCCATATAGATAGATACATATAAGTAAATGCAGACCCACACACACACACACATTCACCACATCACTTTTATACTGGACTCCCTCTTTGATCTTTGAGAGGGAATCCGCAACAGAAAAAGAACGACGAGCAGGAGAGAGAGAGAGAGAGAGAGAGAGAGCGATAGGAAATGACGATGAAGCAGAACATAATACTTTTACAAGAGAATGTGGAGAGAAGAGCGATTGCCTTGAATTGAAGAATTCTCTTGATTTCCTCCTGCCGTCTTATGGCACCACACACACACACATACAGGCATATACATATGTACAGACTTACACACTTCCACATAAACATTCCTTCTCCATTGTATCCCTGAGTATTTATGTTGTTATAAATTTCCATTTCCCTTCGATCCCCATGTCTTGAGGTTACTTCCCATTTCCATCATTCCCACAGCAATAACAAAAGCCAATACTCAACAGTAATCATCTCAAAATACCTTTACAAATCAAATCACTTTTCCAAGCCGTTTTCCTCATGACCATGAGCAATAAAACTACGTTCCCCTCTATAATAACCTTCACTCACAATGCATGTACTGCAGCTGCACTGTTACATACAAACATATGTATCTACATCAATATTTAAGAACAGACCATCGGCTAATTGTAAGAGTTCAAAGTTATAATCTGGAATTTCCTGGTAAACAGTGTTAAAATAAACAAACCCCAGCAGAATATCTGATATTATTCTAAAATAGACTAATTCTTCGATTTCATTGATAAGACTAAATGAACTAGACGGATCTTGGTCTTTGGGTTAGAAAGAATCAAAATAATCCACCAAAAATCAGCTTTCCACAGTCAAATGAAAAAGACAAAAAATACTAGTAAATGATCTCATTGAATTACAAATAGTAAATAATGAACCGAATGTAATTTAATTTAAAAAACAAAAAAACAAAATGAACTAGTTGTACTTTCATCATGTCCTTTATCAATTAGAGTATCATATGCATTTAAATAGTTTGTTTTGTTTTTACTACAAACTGCATATGTATGTATGTAGTTCATTTTGCCCAATTCCAATGGTAGTCCTTTGCAGATAAGCTGGAAGGCAAATGAACACATGTCATTTCGTTTTAATCCAAAATGAATCTTACCAGTTTCGCTTCTACTTTAATATATCTATAGGTATAGTGTAAGTATCTATCTATCCTGACCATGAATTTCCTTCTTGTTTCTTAATCTACGGCTTCCCAGTAACTCACAATAAGAGGATCCCCTGTACCATCGGGGAAATGTGGCTCTTACAATCACATTCTTCTCGAAGGAGACAAAAATCTTCCGAAAGGGGAATGTGCAAGTCTCCGAATACTTTTCCCCAGAAAATAATGTTAGGTTAAGGGAGTCTTCGGATATTGTACAAGAAATTTGTGTGGACTGCATATGTGTCCAAGAGATTTTATTGGATGATTGTGTTACAATCCCAGGGATTTTAACCTAAACAATTATTTCTTCTTACAAGGGACTCTCTCAAAAAATCATTTTTTCCCGCAAGGGAAAAATCCCTGGACACATACATATATTACCTTTCCCCACGCTGTTAATTTGTCTCCATTTAAAAGTTCATAATAAGAATAATCCAATAATATTAACTATAATAAGTACAACCTACTCAGTATATAAGTACAGGTATCAAACCCAGCAAATTTGACACAAATTGATAAGTGAGAGCTCTTTTCCCTATAAGGGTAAAAATATTCTGACAAATTCCTAGCTTTTAAAAATTATATTTACTCCTTTCAAAAGCGTATTTATACATACATACCTAATTACATATAGCTATGATGATTTTAAGGGTTAAGTGCCTCTTACATGGGTACTCGTATAGAGGGAGTACACTGCCATGAGACATCATTCTGTGTAGATACATACATACATACGGGTACAGACAGTACTTTTAATAACACAATGAACATTCCATCTGCCATGATTGTATGTCAAGTGTCTGAGACGGCTGGGTCTCTAAAGTCGTTTATATGTTTTGTGAAGGTTGTTACGTAACCTTCAGAAAATCTTCCCCATACACGTCCTCTTCTTGAGTTTCCTCGAAAATATTTATTTGTGCTGATAAAACCTAATCCCAAAAGCCGTCCGTCAGACTCTTCTCCACACAAGCTCTGACCATTATCTACATATATGTACGCACATGTACATAATATATGAGCATCTGACCGATTGTATTGTGAGTACTTACATATACATATGAGTATCTCGCAGCCTGGTACTTTACCTTAAATTTTATGTCTATTCACATAATACAAATACATAAATAGGTTCCACACTCTGTGTACAGATATACAGAGCTCTATAGAAAAACTTGAGCCTGTCTGTGGTCCTTGAGTTGGGATACTTTTCAAATATGAGATATAAATCTCATCTTATACCCGCACCATTTTCATTTCCCTCATCCTACATACATATGTACATACACGGAAAGATGAGATGAGACTCCGGTTGAGATTCAAATTACTAGTCCAGAGAATATTTGAAAATCTGGGAATCTTCCAACTGGCTCCCAATATTTATACATTACTGGGTTAAGAAGCTAGAATACTTGTATGTAATTACTCAATCATCCATCCTCAAGCAAAGGAACACACATTTCTGACAAAATAGTGTTCAAAACCAAAAAGGCTATTTTACTCGTACCAACAAATTTAATGTACTTATACGCAAATTATAATACAATAAAAATATTTACCCGCTCTTGCTTCTTATTATTAGCAGTTAGAATAAAATTATTTTCCACAAAATAGTAAAATTGTTCATATTGTATTACAATTCTATAGACATACACCTATCCCTTTTTTTACTCTCAACAAACTCCCCTCATCAATATTTATTATCACATACAATTCATTAATTATGTATAACTATATAATGTGTGAAATCTAATTATTCGAAATAATTAACATACCTATTTCAAGCTAAATTTTGGACCTGAGCCATTTCAAGGGAAACACTTGTAAGAGCCTGTACATTGGAAAGTTTTACGAATATAATGTGCAATGTGCATCTGCTCTTGCCCTGTGCTTCTTAGCAGATGACATTTAATACCCAAATCAGAGGACACGTATCTATCTTTTGATCCATCCCGTGGATAAAGCCAGTTCCAAACGGACGGGACATTGTGTGTCTCTGACTGGAACTTAATACCTTGTCCAGGGAACCTTCCCTATTATACGCAACTCACAGGACTATCGAAAGGGGCTAAAAAATGGGGAGAAAATACGGAAATATGTCCTTGTCCGGGGGAAATTAGCAGGAGAAAAGGCAAGAGCTTTACTTATAATCCAACTTGGTCTGCTTGGCTTAGCATTAAGTCTGAGAAACCGGTGTCTATACTTCCAAAATACAACCTTCCCTGACTTTCTTTTTTTTGTCCCTCTCTCTCTCTCTGTTAAAAAAAACAAGAGTCCACTGTTTCTTATGTATTTGACAGAGACACTAGTACATGTGCAATCCTTATTCCTCCACACAGTTTCGCTTCACTAGTGCCTCTAATAATTTTCTTCCGTTTTCTCCCTCTCTCCTCCACCTAACCAGAAGGAACTGTGTGTTTGAGAGTGAGAGAGAGAGAGAGAGAGAGACAGAAAGAGAGAGAAAGAGTCAAACCTTCAAGGAACCATTTGTCTCTCTGTTATACGTGCAGTTGACAAATTAGATTTTTTTTCTCCCTCTCCCCCAATCTCTCCAAAGCTAAAAGATGGATGTAGTAACGTAACGAGAATAACCTCGATGAACAATTCCCTCTCACTTTTCGGTTTTTTTTATTCGCCCCATACATACAGTACACCCTCACTATGAAAGCACCCACCAAGGAACATGAACGGGAAAATGTTCAAATATTTTTTAATGGCTCTACGCTCTCTTAAATCTCTCCCTAAATAATTATTACTTACAATAAGACGCCTTCCTAATCACGAGATTAGTATTTTTCTTACTGAATCTAGATAACAATCGCCAAACGCCCAAACTGCTTCAAGAGTAAATAAACAACAGAACATTAAAGGCGTACAACACGTAATTACATACGTAGCCATTGTAGCCCCATCCCAAAGTCACATGAGGAAAGAGTCAAAAAATACGGAGTCAAAAAATATTAGAAAACACGCTCCGTTGTAGCTTCCAAAGTTCCCAAAGCATTTCCCCAGTCAATATCGTCCACACATAATTGCATATAATATAGATATACCATTGCATGTTAGGGTTTCATAACAATTATATTCCATACAGTGTACTCTCGTTATAAGAGACTCATTACAACGTCTCCTAATTTACTATCAATCTGTAATAATCATTGGGAAAAGAGTAATTCAATCAGACACATTCCCATTTACTACTACGATGTAATTTTTTTTTCTTTTCGTTAAAAACCAACGAAAAGGATCACAGTCACATTTTGCTGATACACCACTGACGGAGGTGTTCATATTTAATTACTTATATATAGGCCGAGTGTCTGCAGTAGACGTAATTTTGTATTATATAAGAGCTGGTGTATCTATAGATCACTATCTATGTGGATGTGAAAGTCACCGTGTGATATGTATCCAATTATTACATCTCCGCTTTTGATCATTTATGTGATTGTGTCCATGGAGGAAAATAGGCTCATATAAATAGTGTAAGTTCCCTACATGAAGGATCCCTTGTAATTGTGACAGCATTTGTATAAATTTTTGAGTAAAAATATTTGAATAGATTTCACTTCAAAAATAATAATAACTAGCGTAAACAGCCATCGGCTTCGCCAATGGAAACTACATATATATTTCATATGCATAAGCCGTTTAGCAATTTTGTAGCGTGTACGTGCGAATCTATAAAGCGCGCTTAGAAGAGAGAGCGAAGATTTAAAAAACTCTCTTATGGCACGGCCAAATTATAGTATTTAGTGATAATCACAAATTATTTTCTGTAATCTTTCCTCCTTTCAAAAGTAGATAGCAAGAGGGACACATTTTCGTCTAATTAGGGGAGCTGTTATAGAGAGAGCAGACTGTGCACCTCCGTAGATGATGGAGAAAAATAATACTTTGTTCATCTCAACTTTGAGTCGCCTGTCTGCCTTCCTACAAGTATCATCTTATAAATACATCCTTAGGTATGGCTCCGTGCTCAACATCACAACTACTCAGGAGAGTCCCTTAGTGCCCATGGCTATATCTATATCTTTCCATTCATCTCTATCGCTCTCATACACACACACACTCTGGAAAAACATTTCCAGAATATCCCTGAACTGGAAGTCACAACCTGATCCCATTTTGTACACATAAGCAGGCAAATACATAATTACATACTATATGTACATACACTCTAATATGTACACTTCTCATAATATTCCCCATAAGGAAAACAAGGTGAGGTCAGCCCAAAAATAAGACAAAGTCTTAGCTCGTTTTGCACAGATCTAAGTATACATACACATCAAATAAAGTCTTGGGCTGGTCTCACAAAAAACTTACTCCACTTTATAATATTATGTTCAAAAAAATCCATATATGCACACATACTACATACTTACATCACACAATTATATTAGTTCCTTATACTTACATTTAACTTATACATACAATTTGAACATATAATTACATATTGTCGTAGGCAAGAAGACAAAGTGAGCATTGGGAAAACCGTTGGGCTGAGCAAAACTGACTACCTGTGTAATTGTTAAGAAGCAAACATGCATACATTTAAAATCTGACATCAAGAGAAACCAAATCCCTAAGCGCACAGTTACATACCTTCATATCTGTTTTAAGCATAAAGTCTGAGAGCTAAAAAAAAATAAGTTCAAGTGTTTAAAAGAGGCTTAGCTACATTTACATATGTAATCCTGTTACGCTCAAAACCAAAAGGGACCAATAGTGAATGTATAATATAAACGGAATGCCTCAAAAACTGTACATTATTTCGAACTAAATCATGAATATATTCCAATTTGATCCTACACAACGTCACATTGTCCGAATACATGTAAATAGTATTAGTAGGTGCATAGGTACATATATGTGCATTAATGGTACGTTTTAATCTACGAAGATATGAAAAACCAAAGACAGGCTTCTTATACTAGCCCACGTAACAAATGACGCTCTATTAAAATGTACATGTAGATACATACGGTAAACTATCCTAAAAGGGGAGTAGTAGACAGACATAGGGCTATCAAAAAACCGGGAAGAGTAATGCATTCCCCATTCACTTTCATACAATTTTTTTTCCCATGGTATTTTTTTTTCTTCACTTGTGATTCTTGAGAAGCATTCTCTGTTCAAGTATCCAGCAAGAACAATCCCTTACATGCCAAAAAGTGGGCCTTCTACAAGGAAGATCCCGACTTGACGTCCAAATAAAATACTACATAAATACATACATATATACATGGAGAGGCTTCTGCAGTAACAATAACTTTATTTCTCCCTTTCTCCGGAGAAACTCTCTCACATTCCCTAGGTGTACAGTATAGTCTGACTATGACAGTCCCCCTTATAACCCCCTGGATCTCCAGTTACAAAAAGTTATTTACTAAAGGATTAGCAAATGTATCCGCAAATTAAGCGACAAAATATTAATTTCTTTCCTCGTATGCCAGGAATGTCCGTACAAGTCAAAATATCCTTCTTCCAGGGGTGATTCCACAGCCTGATAAAACTGCTCATCTCCTTTAGTGTAAGTATCTATTGAATTGAGTGTCTCCGGTCTTCGCCATGAATTCAACTCAAGTTTTTGTCTTCCAGACAAATCACACACACTCCAACACACACACAGACACACACATACATAATTACATACATACACGCAAGAACAGAATCAGCATAAAAGAGAAAATAGGAAGAAGACTAAATCCGTAATTGGGCTCTACAGTGACCCCTTGCTATATGAGCACCTCCCCTCCCCTCATAAACAAAATCCGTACTATAAATAAAGGCAAGCTTTTTATGTATGTACACATGTAATTATGTACAATTGGAAGACAAACTGAATAAAAAAACTAAACTATTACAAGCAATAGAGCCCAAATATATTTTAAACAACGAAATGATGTTACACAGTGGAGTGTCAGCAGAAATTATTAGGGTTTTAAACTCCTTCTCCTTCCTGGTATCTGCATACTTACTTTATATTACACTGGAGGATTTGGTTTATTTTTTATTCTTCTGTATTTAAACCTACTACAGTATAAGCAATATACACGGGAGTGCTGTCAGATTCAGAATGCACTGCATGTGTCGTCGTGAGAGAGCATATTTTCCAAAATTCCTCAGATACAGTATATCTATAGGTACATACATAAAAACCTGCATATGTATATAATTACATGTATACAAGTCCTGCGAATCTTGATAGAGCCTCCCCACAAGACCACAATATAATAGTGCATTGTCAGCGAGGAGAGGAGAGACATGAAGAATCTTGTGTGTACTAGAGTCAATGTTGTCTTCAGTCTATCTCCTTTCTTAAATTTGTCGTCTCCTGTGTTTTAATTCCACTTATACTAACAACCCTTTCTTTTCTTTCCCTCTCACTCTCTGTCTCTCCTTTTTCTCTTTCTCTCTCTCTATCTCTCTCTCCCTCCTAATCTTACTAAAGTTCTGCCTGGAAACCACTTGAGTCGATTGCAAATTTTTTTCTACCATTCGAAGCTTAAGTTAACATATGTCCCACATTTTTCCCCCGACTCACACAGTGTTCCTATATACAGATAAGAGTCATTAGCATTCAAAATTAGCAACTACATATATCACGAGGCTCTTCTTTCCCTATTTCATAGAAGATAGTCAATCGATATTTTTGTTCTGAATTTATTCTCAATCTAAAAGCTCCAGGAAAGGAATGCTACTACTATGAGGTTATTAGTTTTATTTAGGTTAGGAGTAACAACTCTATACGCTACTATACAGCATGAACATATGTACATGTACACATTATAACAAAAGTAAGTCTCTATTCGAAGGAATCTTGAAAAGAACCTAGAATGACAGGATCAGTCATAGTCATCATAGGCTCCGCAGCACATTTAACATTCATACAATGCTCATAGCATTACATTTGCTAATCTAGCATTTCATAAAATAATAATAGTAGTAATATTGACAATTCAGTCATTACATATCCAATAATAGCCATTATTTGCAATCACGAGGAGGGGTAAGCGCTAAGCGCGTCCTCACCCTGTGATGACGTGTGGGCAAATGATACAGCGCAGCTGGGTCATTACAACATGTAATTACATACAACTATCTACAAGTTATAGTAATAATTAATTAATTTAATGGATGGTTGAAACTTGTCTAGATTTAGGGTAGATTAGGATGTTGAAAGAGATTACTAATTGCTTTTCTTAGAAATTTTATTATTATTATTATTAGCAGATATTAATATTACTATACCAAGTTTGAGTTAAATAAAGTTCGTAAAGAATTTTACCTGTTGAAGTTTCAGTCCAGAGGCAGTCAGATTGTAGACGGCATTCCTGGAAAGAAAGAAAGAGAAAAAAAAAGAATTAAAACATATGTAGATACATAGATAAGTATACATAGATATATATATAACGTGCTAGAATCGACAATGTCCGTATTATATGTATACGTATGGAATGCTTCTCCGACCTATGAGATTAAATTCACTAGATTTGGTCTGCCTGTCTCAATTTGAGACCCCAACCCCTGACTCTATGTAGTAGAGAAGAGCTCCATCATTAAAATAATTCAAGAAGACGAGAGGCTGAAAATTCATGAGGAACGTGGCTATTATTAAAAAAGAAGGACAAAAGAATTCCCAAACTAAACTTTGAAACCACTTCCCCATCTGAAAAATTAGCAATGGAACTAATTGCGGCGAGGTTTCTCTGGAAAAAAAAAAGAAGAAGAAGAGGAAAAGGGGGGAAAACTGGAGAGGAGCTTAGGAATAAACGGCCTGGGAGAAGAGTACACGTAGGTATATGTATATTGTAAGAGAAGCAGCATCAGCAGCAGCAGCAGCAGCAGAGATCCTCGAATCCTGCTCCCTCGTCATGCATCCAATCAAGTGATAAAGATCAGCCACAAATCACCCTTTCTATCTCCCTCACTTTCTTCCTTATCCTCGCGCTGGGGATGAGGAAAGCCGGCAAGTCCTAACGACTTGGGATACTTCACAGAGAGATAGAATGGCCAATCCTTTCTCACACTACAACACTAACTACATGCAGTGATTTCGGAGTGTGTCCGACTCCCCCACCCACCCCTCCCCTCCCCCATGTAAAATCTTCAAGATAAGTATATTACAGGGCTTTTCCGCTACCAGGAAGAATTTCACTCAAATCTCAACCCTCAATATATTTTTTTTTTAGTTTTATTAAAGAGCACCCAGACAAATTTCCCTCTAAAGACTTTTTCTTTCTTTCCTTTCATTATACTGGAACAAACTTCAAAAAATGCACGTTTTTATTCCTTGTCGGAGTAATTACTATTAACTAAATTATAATGAGAAGTTCCTGTACTGTATACATTTTTAAATTACAGGACCAATGATTATATTCACATTTAATGTCAACCTCGGGTTCCTCTCCTTCCAAGGAAGGGGATAAGATTACTAAATGAAAATATTGAAAATAGACAAATTTGAATACTTTCTGGAGGGATGTTTTTATAGAGAGATTACACTGTATTAGTGCTCCGCATGGGTACAAAAATGTTGTACCTGGACCTGAACCTGTACCTGAATCATGGGTACATGGATTTTTTGAACCTATACCCGTACCTGTACCTGAATACCCGGGTTCAATTTTCCTGAACCTGTACCTGTACTCAAACCAAATCAGGAGTACCTGTACCTGAAAAGTACCTGTACCCAAAAAGTACCCAAAAAATTACCTGTACCCGGGTATATTTTAAAAGTACCTGAACCTACCCGGGTATTTTCCATTGTACAAATTTAAAGGATTACCAAATATTTTACACGAAATAAAAAATTAAAATATCTGCGACCAAGACATTTTGACTCAATAAATTTATTTATCAGATTAGATATATTTTTATTATTTACTCTTCGAAAGAATGACTAAGTACTGGAATTATCAGTGGCTAAAAATGATTACATAAAGGTTGAAAAGGATAATAGATAGCAAAATCTACGATATAAATAAGTTCAATCCAACAATACAAATGCAGTGTAATATTTTGTAAACGTTCAATAATGGCAAGAAATTAAACGATTAAGAATTTGTTTTGCACCCTGCAATTGCTTTTGCAATGGAAAACATTTTTTTAGATTCAAACTCCTCAGATTTTAATTTCAGCCAAGCTTTGAAACAAAAACATTTCCTACCGTAACTCCACTCTTATATAAGCGTTTATGCGTCAGATAGGAGTGGGACTGTTCCGGAATGTTCTAGGATTTCTTGGAATGGTCTGGTCCTTGAGCCGGGACCAGACCATTTTATCTGTTCTCAGTGTAGGACCAGGACCATAAGGTCTTGTAGACTGTAGGACCGGAACCATCTGGTCCGTACAAATTGCTGGAACAGGAACATAAGTTCTGTTCCTCAAAATAACTCGGACCAGACCGGAACAGAACAGACCAGACCATTAGGACCGAACAGGTTCATTATACGATCACAACATGCAAGCATTTGACAATTTAGATAATGTTTTGAGTAATTTATTTTATTATTTGAAACAAAGTAAAATTGTCAGTAAAATGAAAACGAATGAAGCTCTGAAAATTGTAATTCGCGGGAATGGGAAATACTTAAATGGTTTATCTATCGAATCTGGTCCGACCATTTGAAATGTATGCTGGAACGTTCCAAATGGTCTGGGCCAAACAGAGGACCAAACATTCTGGTCTGTTCTTTGAGCTGGACCAGGTTTAATTGGTCTATCAAGGTTCTTGGACCAGATACATTTGGTCCTTTCGTAACCAGGGAACAGACCGGAACAGACCATGGAACAGACCAGAACGGACCAAAATTTCTGGTCCGGACCAGAACAGTCCCATTCCTAGCGTCAGAAGATCTGGGCCATAGGAGAAGGCTCGCTCAATCTTAGATCTCTGTTCTTTAGCAGTTCCAGGAACTGATAAAAAATCTCTGGTCATTCCAGCTAATGCTGGGTAACTAGCCACGTGTTCCTATACGGTGGAATTAGTTTTCCTGACTGAGTTTATATACGTATAAATTTTAATGTAAAATGTTTCAAGGTCAAAAATTCGGAGGAGTTTTTAAAGCTCGACAACACCTTTACAGGCGTTACTTGGAAATTATTATTGACTGAAAAGTACCTGAAAGTTCAGGTATTTTACATTCAGGTTCAGGTATTTACCCAGTGCGTACCCGTACCTGATGGGTTTATACCCAAAAGATTACTTTTTGTACCTGTACCCATACCTGAACCTGAACCTGAATTTTCAGGTATCTAACGACTGAACCTGAACCTGTACCCAAATTGGATGGGTACAAGAAGTATGTACCTGATACGTACCTGTACCTGAACCTGTACCCAAATACCCGGGTAAAACCTGTACCCATGAGGGGCACTACACTGTATATAAATTCTATATTTAATTTTCCACGCTATCTCTTTCCGCAACACACACACACACACACACACACACACACACACACACACACACACACATACACGCACGCAGCAAACACTTAAATATGCTCATGGATCTGATTCAAACTCCGCATATATAAATAAATGCATATAAGAAAAGAAGAGAGCCCAGGAAATGGTAATGTCTTGTTTCATATCTACTATAATCTTAGAATGGGCTCATAGATACAGACACAGTAGACACACCAGGACTGGAAGGATATAGTTACGTAGTTCTAAATGAGAGAGAGACAGAGAGAGAGAGAGTAAAAAAAATGAAAAGTCACTGTGGAAACTCAATCTCTCCCTCTTGGGCCCTTCCCTCCACTCATTCATTTTTCTAACCACGAGTGCGTCTTATCTTCCAGTCAGTTACGTTGGACTTGGACCGAGTGATACATCGCAGCACTTAAATAGCATATTCCTGAGTATGACTTTGTAAATACAGTGGAGGCTCGCCCTAAAAGCCTGCCCCTAAGTATAGGGATTGTTCTTGTTGGGGAGGCTCCTGTTACGATGATGCATGTATAGTTATAAGGCAAGGCCAAGAGACAACCTCACATTTTTGTATTTACATAAATACCATCCCAATCCATTTTTTTTACCCCATTCGAGAAAAATTCTAATAAAGGGCCTCTTCCAGCCAGAATATACTGTACGCATGCATTTATTTAAAGGTAGTATGCACGCCCTTTAATGTGCATGCTTGAGGTTTTCCTTCCGTAATTTTGTCCAGTGTGTAAGTAATAAATACAGTAAGTACTGGCTGCCTCCAGTAGTTCTTAATATCCTGTCCCGATACAATGTACTCCATCATTATATAGGAGACCTTATATACCTTATAGTAGGTATTTATGTAATTATATGATCTGTAGAAGATCCTCAATATTTCGAAACATCCCCTTCTCCCACAATGTTTGTAATTTATTCCTTGGCACGGGACTACAATAGTGTGTTAAAGTGAAATTTCTATCCTTCTATTAGGAATGCCCTTATATTTGTAATATACTATTTCTATACAGAGAGTTCAGTGGACTTTAACATCCAATTTATGATTTATCAAGGGACTCCATTACGCCTCATAACCTACTTCTATGGATACCTGGAAAGGATTTGTGGTGGAACAAAAAAAAATTATGAATAATTATTTATTCTAATGGAAACCGCTCCGCCTCCCATGACATTTTAAATCCTCCGCAATATATTAATTATTCAAGTCTCCTCCAACCTCATTATCATTAGAATGTACTCTCTCAATATGAGAGACTTTAGGAGCTTTAGGAGTTACAGGAACATTCCCTCCATATACAGGGGCCAAAATATTTAATATTTTTGAAAAACCAAACTTTGAACCCTAGTATGATTTTTCCTCCCTATTCGGAGCAAATAAGGGTTTCTACCAGGGCTGTTCTCACATGGACACTGTAGATAAAATAATGAGTCTAAAAAAAAGTAACGAGGAGAAATAATCCAGGAGCCATAATACAATCGTACATCTCCAGAAAACTACTTATAATTAAGAATAATTACGCAAATGGGAGAAAAAGACCTACCTCGCCCCAACCAAGATATTCTTCCCATCCCGAACGAAGATCCGGAAGAAATCCGTGAAGGATCCGTTTCCCGAGAAAGTGATCGTATCTTCCGGTTCTGTAAAGACATCAAAAATTCAACAGAAAATTAATATTTTTTTCCCTTGACACAATCGCATTAAAACTAATAATTCCACACAGCTTATACTTATAACCTCAACTCAGGCAAGCCTCGTTATACATAATTATATGCTCTTCTAACAAGTAAGACTTTCAACAGTGTGATTCTCTATGCAATTTTTATACTCTTTAAAAATATTAGTATGAGTTGAGTAACCAAATATGAATTAAATTTCCCAATAATTATTATATTCTATAAAGTGTGTGTATTGTCAAAAATTTAAATTCCTTTCCGAAAAGAGTCATATTTCAAGATTCACAGCCAGACATGAAGAAATGTGTACGCATTTCCTTCAACTCAAATGACCTCCGGATCCTTTCTCCAAATGCACGTAAAAAAAATATCCTCCTCACAAATGATTTAGCGACCCAAAGGATTAGAATGTTTGGCAGGGAGCCCCATACCAGTTGATTTATCCCGCGCGAAAATTCAAATGTAAACAAAATGAGCTTTTAAGCTTTATGCATGGAGCTACTAATCAAGCTTGGGATTAGCAAAGAATATCCAAAGCTGTGATTATATATAAAAGCATGCTGGATCCTTTCCCGTCCCAGGCCTATTATCACAGAGGACAGAGGATATACACATCCATGTGTATATATTGCAAGTAATTATTCCAATAAATTTCCTCTCACTATTTACATATCTACATACATACATAGATATACTTGTACCCAGTGACTCATCCCGGTATACTGTCTGGAGTGCCTGCTCCCAATAGATGACACAATCCCTTACAAGAGAATTTTCTCTGGATAGGCGGAAAACAGAGAAAATATTTGAACGCATTCCTTTTTACCTCAAAGTTAATTTTGCTCCTTATACCAGCAGACAGGATGGTCCCCCTATAACGTTTGACCTTCCTTTGAAGAATACAGTCTCCATAGAGGGACGTTATTTGGACTCATCCTCCATTTACTCTGACATAACTTCCCTCCTTAGAAGAGCATTTCATTGTAAGTCCGCATTTGTTCCTTTAAGGAGGGCCGTTATAAAGAGAAACAGCATTGTAATTATGCATAAGAGTCAAATTTTTCTCCTTCCAGGAGAGCTGTTACCCCGAGACTGGGAAATGCCCAGAGTACCCTTGTGAGTATAAGAGACATTTTTATAAAAGACCATTTTCTCTCCAGGGGCAAACATATTTTGAGGAAATTCCCATTTACTACAATGTTAATTCCTCTCCTTATAAAATCAAACCACTATGATGAGAGTCACATTTCTCTCCTTTAGGGGAACTCTTGTACATAGAGCTGAACTGTATGGATACATACATGATGTGAATACAGTCTCGATATACGGACTGAGAGAGAGACAGAGACAGAGAGAGAGAGGAAAAAGATTAAAATAATAATAATAAATGTTCTCCCCAGTGCGTTCCTTTCCCTCAAGTGTAAGGAGCTTTCATTATGTAAATCATACAAGTCCCTTAATAAAGATAATAAGAGGAAATTCTCATCATTTTCAAAGAGAGAGAGAGAGCAAAAAAAAAAGAAAGAAAGAAAGAAAGGGAGCGCGGAAAAGAAAGTCAGAGAGGAAAAGAAATCTGGAAAAAAACTCTACATCCAATTTTAGTTCCTCTGTTTGTTTAACTCCCACTCTCTTCCTATTTCACCAGCTCACATACACATACTTATGTGCATATGGACTAGTCCCATACAAAAAAACTCTATTCCCTCGACTTTTTTTCATTAGCTAAGACTTGAGATACTTACAACCAAGACTTATGAGTGAGGAAATTTAAGAGGGAAAAAAAAGTAAGTTTGAAGAAGAGGAAAATATATTGTGAGAAAGAGAAAGGAAAAGTAAGAATTCCGGATTTTCTTTTGCATCAACTCTATTAGTACACACGGGCAAGAGGGAAATACGAGCATGAGAGAGAGAGAGAGAAAAAAAAGAAGTTCACGCATCCCACCAACCCAAATAGAATTAACTTGGAGAGTTACGACTTTTCCTCAGATCAATTTACCGTCATCAACCATCATCATAAAGTAAGAGCGTGTGTTTTTTTTCTCTCTCTCTCTCTCTTTACTCTCCCTTCCGTTCCTTCCCATACAGACTTTTACGTGCATAGGAGGGAAAAAAACTAAAACCGGGAGGCTCTACTCTGTAAAAATCTTACATTTACAAACTAAGTAGAGAGAAAAAAATATATAAAAAGTGTACACACAGTTATTCTGCATTAACCCAAATATATTCAGCAAATTATCTCGTTTTTTCCCTCTAGCTTTCCTTCCTTTCTCTCGCAGAAAAATAGGGAGAAAAAAAAACCTGCTTCATTCATTTTTACATACAATCCTGCTCCATTCCTGTGTGTGTGTGTGTGTCTACATAATTATGTATATGAGAGCTCCAGGCAAAGTCACAGTATTACTTATGGATGCAATTCTCCTACAGTGGATTACTACTACGAGAGACCCCCTGAGTAGAGTATTTTCTCTACTCGGTCACAAATGTCAAAACTTTGTTCTTTTTAGGAGTCCTCTTACAGAGAGAGAGAGAGAGAGAGAGAGGGGTAGGGAGGAAGAGAGACAGGCAGAGAAAGCACTGTATTTTGCATGTAAGTACGCAAAGGTATAAAATGACCATGTGCGATTCCTAATGGACTTCAGCACTTAAGCATATCTAATAGAAACACATATATACAGTAAATAATAGGAGGCTCCTCCATGGATGAAGAGTAGTACATATGTAGCCTATAAAATCATGCATATATTATATACCTACATATATAGCTCAGATAGTACATATTTTATGCATACATCATACCATATAAATTATATTTACAAGAGGGAAAAAAAGAGAAAAAAAATGCTATTGCATGAGAAGACATCATCATCCAGTTCGCATTTCCTCTTAGTTTCCTACCATTACAACAAAAAAAAAACCTGGAGAGAGAAAGGAGAGGGGAAAAACCCGGATCAAAATTACCCGGACAAGTTTTTTACTCTCTATTTTCTATTCAAACTCTCTTTTACAAATCAGGGAGAACCAGCCTGTGTATAGATATAAGAGAGAGAGAGAGAGAGAAAAGAGGTAACAAAAACGGAGAGAGACATGGAAAATTGCGGGTAAAAATCCCAGTAGCTAAATCCCATACCAAAGGCTCAAGTATCTGCATATGTCCATACGAAGATACACATATAATTATGTATGTATGGGTATATACAGATACAGACGAATATATCTGCAGAGTAGTGAAATAAAGAGGGAAAATTTAAATAAGAGAAAGTTCTGCAGGACAGGAGAAGGTAAGGTTAGTTTGAAAAATACGACCTGAATATGCAAATGCTCTGGTGTAAACACAACTTGAGCATGCATATGTATTCAATATCATACATATAGATAGGTATTTATTCCTACATACATTTTTACATGTAGATACATACGCCTGAGTACTTGTAGGGGAGAGAGAGAGAGAGAGAGAAGGAAATTCAAGTTCCATCAACTTTTCCACTAACAGGAGAAACCAGTTGTGGCTGCTGGGATAGCTTGTAAGCAGAATCCTTATCAAGGCAAAATATATTACATCCTCCTGCCAAACTTATCACGACCTGTGAACTTAACTCAAGGAGAGACAGACGGAGAGATAGAGATAGAGAGAGAGAGAGGGGAAAAAAAAGAGAGGGAGAGAGAAAACGAGAGAGAAAGAGAGGGAGAGAGAAAACGAGAGAGAAAGAGAGGGAGAAAATACAAGAGAAAAATGGGAAACTGGGCCAAAAGGAAGGAACACATTTCCTAAGGATATATCAGAAACCACAGGCATTGTAGGAAGGAACTTCCCTGTGAAACTCTCAACAACAATATCTCGAGTCAAGGTAAAAACAGGTACTATACAGTATCATCTGGCTAAAGAGGACCCTCTTACAAAAGTCCATTTTCCCAAGTACAGGCAAAAATCTTTGGATACAATCCAATGTAACACGATCGTAACTCTTCTTACTTCCCAAAGCATGGGATCATGAGACTAAAGGCTTGATTGAAGGAGGGCTGGAATATCGAGGGGTCCTTGCACGTAGTAAAGAGAGTCATGGAGTAAAGTGCGGAGTCAGAGTGGAGCGTAAAGGATGAGAAGACTAGAAGATGAACATTTGGTAGCAAGTAATGCAGACACACACTTGAGACCACAACCAACGGCTAAACTATACAGTCCCATTTACTCTCGACTGGGACAAGCCTCGCAATAAAATGCTTCAGTATCATCATCATCATCATCATCATCCTCTCCTCCTCTCACATCGCATCAGTCCACAGGAACAAGACTTGAGCGAAAAATATTACGCACCGGTGAACTCAGCTGAACCGGAACGAAAGTCAAGCCACAACGAGAATTGGAGAGCGAGACAGAGCGAAAGAGAGAGAGAGAGAGAGAGGAAGACAAAAAAAATGGAACAAACTATCCACCGGAGAAAGACATTCGCCGGAGAAGTTCCCCATAATCGGTAAGGAGACCGAGCAAGCGGTTATGGCCAACGTATCAAACTAACTACACGTAAACAATTTCCAGCTACATAATATACCGTATGTCTCTATGGTTTATAGACTTTACCTATGACAAACTCTGACGATGTGACTGGTTCACATCGATACGGACCTGTCCAATCGATAAGGGACAATTTCTGTCCCGGTACAACTGTCAAACCAGACCTCACATAAATTATTTTATAGGGTACTATAGCCTCAAGAATAACTGAATCGACTTAACACAATTAATTAACATCATCGAGATGATCGATGCAACTCCATCTGGAATGATATGAATGATCGATCAATGCATCACATTATGTATCAAATTTCAGGAACCAGTGCTCATTTCACCAGTACTCACCCACTTCAAACCCTGGTTTCCCACGGTTCTGAAAAATTTGCATTCGATAATGTAATAAACGATTAATTCTACTAATAAGTATCTAGATATGCATCGATCATCGAAATAGGCCAAGGAATATTAATATTAAAGTTGCAGGTTTTTCCTAGTCTGGTCAGAAACCTTCACAGCCTTTCTGACAACTTGTGTTTTTGTATAGATATAACGTCCCACCCTACCTATATTCATCATCAAAGAATGGATGCCACTGAAGTTTTTCTACATCGATACGAGACAGAGAGTGAAACAATTCCGCTCAATGTATTATATCCAGCATTTCCCTCCTCCAATTTTCAAATCATTAATAAAAAATATTCCTCGCAACGACACAACCCACCTACATATGTATATACTCGTATGAACCAGACCGTCGTATTGTCCTTGTAATTTAAACGGAGCCCACATTTCTCTCACCATTCTCAGACCGGATTTTACACAATCGTTTTCAGCTTCTAGCTATCTCATCTGTTACATTATAAAGAGCTGTGTCCCCCTTTATAGCGGAAGCGCAGTGAGTAAATATAATTATAAGAACATCAGGTCGTATAGGGACATAGCGAATGTGATCCAGTTAACCATCCGGTGTCACCAAGGCAACCGCAAGTTAAGTCCAGGGCAGTTCCTGTGTATACATTTCTCTTCCTCGCATTCTTATTGCCCAAAAAGTAGGGACAATAAAAAGAGAGAGAGAATCAGAGAGAGAGAGAGAGAGAGAGAGAGAGAAGGAAAAAGTAAACTTGGAAAAATTGCTCCGAGTTTTCGGCACACAGGAATAAGAAACATTTTGTCTACTACCCAGTCTTGTCCGCTACGTGTATTTCGTTAGCAAGGAGCAAGAGTTGGGCTGTATGTAAGAGGGAGGAGAAAAGGCAGCCTGGCTAAGAGATATGGATGGAGAGGGAGAAGGAAGTGTCCAAGACATTGATTATAAATTGTGGCTTTCCTAAATGGCCACATTTAGTGTTTCTCTTCCCTCCACTTCACAAACTTGCCATCTGATATGTCTTCTCCCTATCATACACAATGGCTCCGAACCCAGTCCAAGTGCACCTCCACACTTTTGGACAGAGTACTATAGGTATATACAGAGCCCCCAACCTTCCCTCATCTATACCTTCAAACAGTCCCCTTTACATGCCTTACATTCCCCATACAAATAAATATGGTCTTGTTTCTTGTTACGGAAACTGCAAGTCAGGACTTTCCCTTGTGAGAAATCCACAGTCAGCAAGTGATTATATAACTACAGGCATGGTGGGAGCGATAGTGCATTAAACCACTGTATTAGAGAGCCTATCTATAAGTACAAGTCTATGAATGGGGAAAGCATTGTAGTACAGGGCACCCAAAGAAGACCTTCTATGCCCATCCTACTCCAACTCTAGCTCCAAGAAGCAACTGAGCTGAAAAAATAACAATGCCCTTACTTTCTGACACATGTTCTTAAAGGTGTATTACTTATTAGGCCAAAAATAATTATATATCAAATGACAAAATGCAAAACCCCTAATTTGTTACAAAATGTATGAGCTCTCTACAATAGTATCAAACCCATAGACAAATCTGTTTCATACAAGTTGTAATTTAATATTTCCAGCAACTGGCAATTCAGGGGAATGAATGAAACTGGTTATGGAGGAGAAGATTTGTTGGAGCCCTGTTCATTCGTAGGATTTCAAATATACACTATAATGTATATAGATACAGTTGCCACATACCACATACGTCCTCACACACAAAAGTACAGGGAAAGATTGTTGCGACCATAATAAATCTATTTATGGGGGCTAGAACGGCTGAAAAACCCACATGTGAGAGGGCATTATTGTAATAAATAAGTGTTGGAAGGGGCGAGGGAAAATGGCGGGTAATATTACCCCGTAACTTCACCTTTGAGGGATTAAGTACACATTCTTTATAATACGTCCATGCATAGAGAGGACCATTCCCCAGAGCCACGCATACATACAGAGATGCATATTCAAACTCTGCTACATTTCCTGGGAAAATCTCACCCCGTAACTCATATATAAGTTGCAATTTCTGATAAAATAGCATCTCCAGAATATGACCTCCATGAGCCAACCCATCATCCGATTATGCCCGATTGCTCCCCAGATTACGCATTCAATGACTCACTCCAACCCATTAACATTAATTATACCTCCACATATATCTATACATATAAGTATACCTTTGAGCTTGACATATGTAGTCCCATGTGCCGAGAGGTGGCCTACTATCTACTACTATTTTGATAAAATTCTCCAATAATAATAATAATAATGAGCATGCATCATAAACGTCTATAATGACTAGGCCTGAAGACACTAACATCCTTTTGGAATGAATAGTACCCCACTTATCAGGGAAGTTTCTTCCCGTAGAGGAATGTGAGCCCAAGAAAATGCAAAAGGAGTCTCAAGCCCTACCCAGCTTTTGGGAAGCCTGAGGTGGGAGTGAGAGAGAGAGAGAGAGAAAGAGAGAGAGAGAGGGAACAAGTATATGCTAAATTTACGATAACTGGTGTCTTCCCAAAGCTCAAGTATCTTTTGGACAATGGTGGGAGGAGAAGTGAGAGGGTGGAAGGATCAAAGCACACCAGAGAGCTCAAAAAATCAATAGTTTTTCTTGCCTCCCAATTTCCAATGTACACCATCTCAACAACAAACAAGGTCCTCACACAAAAGTTAATTAAGGAGTTGTGGGTTTACAGACACACACACACGCGCGTCGCCTCTTGATACACAAATCCTCACGTACTATGTATTTCCTACGCACATACTATACCTACAGCGTGTGTAGGCCTCTACGTGTACACTTGACTTGTTAGACGAATCTACTCTTCTAAATTATGGTCCCTCACAAATTTTCAGGTATCTTGGAGGCACAGAAAATCCTCAAGTGGATGTGCCGTTTGAAGAGGTCTGCCTCCAAAAGGCCTCTACAAAAGTATACATGTAATTAACTATAACATAAACTAAATTAATGATAATAAATATCGTTTGGAAATATTGAAGGTGAAAGGTACATTTGAAAAATGGGACTTGGTGAATGTACACAGTAAAATTAATTCAAACCCCTGTGATTAATTATTTTCAGAACAAGGTCTAAAAACGAAAATATAAATATTCAAAGTAATACTGTATTTTCCAACAAAAATATTTGTTCCGCTATAAATATTATTATTTTTACACTTACCGCCGGGGAAAATATTTTAAATGTTTTTAAATCATATATATATATGTAGAATCTTAATTCTACAGACGATTTTATTGAAAACTGCAAAATACAGTTCTAATATTTTTTTTAAAATAATTTTATTCATTTATTATTCGTAATCGATTACTGCGTGATCGATTAGGATTTAGTTACCACTGTCTGTTTTTTAAATAATTCCTACAAACTCTAATAAGGTAGAGTTTAACAAATTCTACCTTATTTTATTAATACACTAAGGTTACAGCAACACGTACATACATACATGCATGGATAAATAATTTAACAAAATACAATGTTCATTCGTTGAAATCCGACAAATCCCGCCTTACAACGCAGGACAAGTTGACGGGTAAAACCCCCGATAAAAAAAAGTGCGGAATGAATAGTACTAGGGAAAGTGTTGACATTTATACAGAGAATTGAGGTCATAATAAGCACAGAGAGAAATTCAGTGGAGCTCTGGGCACACAAAAGTCTAATTATGATTATGAGGACTGTGAGTACATGTGAACCGCAGGTTGTGAGGAGCCGACAACAACTTCCCTGACTTGTACAACAAGCGAAAATTACATGACGAGTGCCAGACTCTCTGCGACATTTCCCCACCCTTGAACATTACTCCAACAACATGAATTACACTACTGAGAACAAGCCAAGTTCCAATGAAATTTTCAAAAGTTTTCACTTTTGCAAAACTTGTGCAATTCCTGCACGAGTGTCCTCACTTTCTCTCCCTCTCTCTCTCCCTTTTCACCAAAATAAATGACTACTCCGGACTCTCCTCCTTTCACTCACTTTCCCAATACATATGGAATTCCATAGAAAACCTTACGCTATGTAATAACTCCTATAGAATGGAGAGTGGGCGAGCAAGTATGCAAGGGACAGAGAGAGAGAGAGAGAGAGGGGCATAGCAATAGAAAGAGAGAGAGAGAGAGAGAGAAAGTAAGAGGAAAAGTCTAATGACGATCCATTCTCATTCCTCTCCACTTTGCCTTCACTTTGCCCAGAAAACAATTCAATCCTCATTTCTTATTCTCAAAGTCCCATCCATAAGGCTTCTAATTCCAATTCCATTCCTCAAATTCACAATAATAATCCTCAAAACTTATCCATTGCTCCATGTAAGTTCGGGAGTCTCAGAGAAAAACATATGCGCCTTTTCTCCCAGAAAAACACTTCTCGCCCGTCAATACCCTCCCAATGACATTCCCAGGAATGGGAGCTCCTTCGAGGGTAATAATGCAAAAGCTATAGAAGTTGCTCCCGACGTATCGGGGTAACAGTTTTATGCCCCACCTCAAAATACACACACACACACACACACACTCTCTCTCTCTCTCTCTGTCTTTATACCCATACTATACCTTCACATACAATTAGATATAGATAGGCGTACATATAATACTTATATACATATGCTTTTCTCGAAGCCTCCTTGCAAGAGAGCGGTAAGGAGAAACTAAAGGAAAGTATGTCCTCTCATTGCCATTTGATCTGACGACGTGGTTGATGTGATCCAACACTTTCCCCCTCTTCTCCCTTTACATTACGTCCCCCCATTGAGATTCCCTAGAAAACACCTACCGCACTTGTACAAACATGTACAACTGCTCAGGACCCCAGAAGGTCCTATTCTAATAGGGGTAAGTTGATAGGGAGAAAAACTCCACGGACAAAAGTGCTGAGAAGGGAACTGTCCAAGTGCTCCACACAGAAATGTTATCCTTTAAAAGGACATACGGAAATAATAGAAACACATAGCTATAGACCCCCAGGATCACACACTTCTGCTGAGACCGCCAGTATTTATATGAGAAGGTAAAAAGAGAAAGGGAGATAAAATGTATTGGCAGAGTCGTAAAAGGAGTAGAGGAGCAATGGAAGCCGCTCCATTAAAACGTCCAAGTCAATTGCCCTGTATGATTGTGGGCAGGAGAGGGGACTGGGACTGAGGAAGTGGGAACTGACAACAAGTACAAATCTTGAGCAAATCACAATAAGTGGGAGTTAAGCCCCACACAACACATTACACTAGAGTTGATAAATACATATGTCAGAGAAAACCTGACCTCCTGGCATATTACAGGAAATTCGACGGGCAGGAGACAAGATAGAGACACAGAGTTGAATAGAGGAATAGAGCCCTGAGACTGGAACCCTTGTCACGAGAGCTCAAACCTTTTCAGAACATTTTCCAGGGACCTTTTCAAGTATAAGCCCTCCGGCACTTTCACATTAGAATATTCCACCAGAATGAATTCGGACTCAGGAGATATACAGAGACAGAGAGAGAGAGAGAGAGAGGAACAGAAGGAGAGACAGAGAAAATAGAGAGAGAAAAGAGAGAGAGAAAAGAGGAGCGTTCATTAGAGACAATGCGGAAACGGAATGAGTCGTGCCGTTGTGAGGAGCGGATGCTCATTATTGGTGCTTCTCTGTATGCTCCCATTCCTCTAGCTCGTTGTTAGTCATCGTCATTCCTCATCGACATGGACTCCTCACTTCCCCTCGTACGATTCCATTCTCACAATAATTCTCCGCTGACAATGGAAATCTCCACCGCAACTCCCGCTACATTCGATTAAATCCTTACGACCATCTCTCTCAGTCTCTCTCTCTCTCTTTCTCTCTCCCCATCCTCTTGTCTGTCCTTCGTGAAAATTCCCTCTAGAGTACGTCCTTCCCCAAACTTGTCCATGTCCTTCTCGTGTAAGCTTCCCCATGTCCTTCCTTCACTCCGAGAGACTCTCCTCTCAAAACACACATAATAAATAGAGGTGCACTATGATCACTGATTGTGAGTGGTGGAGAGTTCCAATGGAAATGACGACACACAATAAAAGTGTACCACAGGAGGACAATCCCCCTTTCACTCTGCCCGCATTACAAATACAAATGACCCAAAGAGAAATACACTTTTGTGAGAATAGATAGATAGATAGACACAAGAAGCAAGCAACTGTTCGGCCTTTAGAAATTTGAAATGTGAGGAGTACGCCAGGAGAGACATAGGTTAGGCTAGGTGTACAAATATATGGACATAATAGGGAAACCAAAGGTATTGAACACTCTGTACATCCCAGACCTCTCAGCATTTGATGGAGTGGGAATAGTGACAGAGCTCACATACATACGTACGTACATACCAGGCTTGAGGGCCGGAGAGAAAGGAGAGAAAGGAAAAAAGAATAGAAGGCGTGTTGTATCTCTTTCACAAGTGAGTCTAATGACTTTGGCGTTCTCCTCGCTTGTCTCCTTTCCATATATCGATTTCCTTAACGTCTCTTCTAAATACTCCCGTCCTTGTGCTACAAGGAAAAATTCCATCCAGTTTCGGATAACGGGGAAAAAGTCTTGTGGCTCAACGCAAACATTTACACGCAGAGTCCCACATCACTACACATATAGTTTTTCTCCAGGTTCTTCTTTCCCGCAGTAATGTATGGAAAAGTGAGAAGAGAGAGAGAGAAGAGAGAGAGAGAGAAAAAAAAGGGCAAAGAGAAAGAACGGCAGAGAGAGAGAGAGAGAGAAAAAAAAGCGACAGCAATAGCCACTAAGTACATATGATGCAGTAACGTCAAAGAGGGTCGGAGGATAACAACCCACAGTTCTTTATGTCCTTGTATTTTTTGGTTTCTTCTCTCTCGGAGACACAATGGGAAGAAGAACAAGGATCGAGGACCCGGCTCAAGTTGGGAAATACATGAGCGTAAGTGCTATAATGGCAGAGTACATAGCTCTTCATAGGAGTGTATGCAAATAAAGGGGTGGGTGGGCCGAGGATGCAAATGCAGCGGATAGAGAATAGAAGACAGAGAGAGAGAGAAAGAGAGAGGGCAATCTCATATTAATTTTCAAGGTTCAAGAGGATGAAGGTAAGGTCCTGCTGGAGAATGGTAATGTGTAATGGGTAGTTGTAGCAGAAGTAGTAGAAGTAGTAGTAGTAGTAGTAATAGTAGTAACATACCTCCCGGCTTCATACATAGTTAAAACGCAGATCCTTGGGGTTGCTCCCTTCTGTCATGCCTCAACGTATAAAAATACGTTAGGAAAGATGCGAATACATACAAGGAGATCCAAGGGAGTAAAAAAGAGAGGAAAAAATGGGAAGAAAGAGTAAGAGACGGAGAGACACACATGGAAGCCCTCGCCTCATCTACATCCCTTCTGCCCATAAGGCTGCCCAAAGTTCAAAGCATATGGACACACTCCAAGTGGGCAGGCAGAGTGAGGCAGAGCAGCGTGCAATCCATCCGCTCCGTTGGCAAAGGCGAGGGAGAGATAGGGAGAAAGGAGTAAAAAAAATAAGAAAAAGCTGCCCGGATAAGAAACATAGAAAGTAATGGAGAAAAGGGATTTCTCCTTCCACACTCGCACCCAAAACATGCTGACACATGGAGAAATAGACGGAGCGAAACTCAACGCCAGAAACACAGCAGCGTCATCATCCGTTTATATTCATGCCTCCGTACATGTAGACATGTACATACATATGTATATATAGGTACAAATTACATCGTCATGTACAGAGTGTTTCATACTCTGTTTCCCTCCCCTAGCCAATGCACACAGGTTAGGCAGAAGAAAAAATCCAATTCATCCAATCTCAAGAGAATCTTTTCCCCAGATTTATTACAATCACCAGCATTAATCCATTAAAATTACACTAAATTAAATTTTGTCATTTATTTTGAATATGAACAATCGGAATACAATTTTTCCCGTAATTAAAAAAATCTCGATTTTCTTCACTCATTTGACCTGTGTGGACTTATGATTGACGTGGATCAATACTAAAAACTATAAAATGTTTATCAAAAATCAGTAAATAGATTCACTTGAAAATATTGGATCTTTCCTCCACATAGTTTTATGTTCAAGGGTGCAATTGGGAGGCGGGGGAAAGGACAAGGAATACCCTGGATTCATGAGTACATATGATAGATACATGTATCTATAGGTATAGTATTACTACAGATGCACATGCTCTATATATTTAGCCCATTACACACCAGTGGTAGATAAATACGGTAGATACAGATATATTATATCCCACAAGCATTCATGTTCCCGGGAGTGTGCGTACAGTTCCTACAAGTGTGTGTGTGTGTGCGTACACACAAAAATACACACGCACGTAGTATACATATATTAAAGCGTACGTAAATTGAATAAGAATGCAGTGCACAATCCTTTTTGTCATGTATGCACATATTGCACATTCGTCCACACATACATACATATATGGGAAGTGCATTGGTACACACAAGTGCAAGCGTCCCTTGTAATTTCCCGGCGAATTCTCTCCCCCTCCTTTCATTGAGTTCTCTCTCTCTCTCTCTTTCTCTGGGATGATGTGCATCGTGTGAGTTCCAAAGAATTGAATTCACTCATATACATTCAATATATATAAGACTCATACATCTTATCCCTTCCACATTTCCCAGTTAACATTGTGCTGGATTGTACGCAATGCCCCACGCACTTACATATATCTATAGCTACTACACAAACGTGCATAATTTTATAAGAGGCTACACCCCATAATAATAAGCCGGCGGAGAGTAATGTGCTGCTGTATATAATTACATGGGGAATATGTGCCCGTATGTACGTACTTGTACTGCTTTGAGCTCATACAAGGGGTCGGTTGGTGCTTTTGCCAAGGATAACTCGTCTCTAACGCCACATTCCGTCTTGACTGATTCAGCATCTCACACACAATAAATCCCATCTCGAATAATTCCTATTCCTGCATTATTCATTCATAGCGGATCAAGGAATGGGTAATGATCTCCTTCCTCATCCTCATCCTCCTCTTCCCTCTGACTTCTTACACATTGGATACGAACTCCCTTCTGTAGAAATACGTGCATAGTGCCTATGTACCTATATCTATAAATATGTACATATATATCTACCTATGTATACCTACATTAATAATTATATACAATTGCACATGACGGTCCAGCTCTGCATCTCTCCGTATATGAACGGGCTGAGGGAAGCTGTACCTTTAATCCACGCTTAAATTGAATGCTATTAAAATGTACTTGGCAGTTACACCCTTCCATACATATTCCTATAGATACTTATGTATGTCATAATACCCTTATAATTTTATTACACATATAGCATCTCCCAAATGCTGGCATTTAACGACGTGAGAGGAAGCTCTAGAGAGGACAGGAGTGTCCATATGCAGACTGAGTGCTTAAGGAAGGACAGAGCAGAGTCAGGGAGCACGTTCAAGCTGCATCAGTCTGGCCTCCGACATAGGAATCACCCGAGACGAATAGAATAAATCCTCCTGGCAATAATAACTAATGAATGAGTGTTTCTTTTCAGCGCCAGGCAATCCACTCCACAACTTATTACGAGGCCCTGTATGTACCTCCAATGCTTCACCCTCCATACATTAACTCTTTTCATTTTCTCCCTCAGCTCCAACTCACTCAGTACATAGATATAATATATCTACGAGCAGATGTCTGTTTATATTTTTATCCATATGTTTACATAATTATTTGAAACCATTGAAATGCTTGTACATATGCCCGTGGTCGTATATATATATGAGGTCCATTTCTCCTCCCGGGATCTCCTCACGTACTTATTATAAAACTACTTGGGAGCGGAGAAGAGAGAGAGAGAGAGACAGTTCGCTTGAGGAATAGAATCATTCCCTCTTTAAATCCTCAAGTCTCATTCTCTCTCGCACCCTATACTACTAATGTATTCAATTCTCTGTCACAATAAATTGAAGCAATTTCTTTCCAAAACCATTCCACTCACCCCGACTACACATTCTTACACACACACAAGGACAAACTTACTCACACGCAAATAAATCTAACCTTTTCCCATTGCCGGGCTTATGTCAAAGAGTGGATGTGTGGGTATATGTATACATCTTATATGCTGTAGGTACATGTACCAAAATGCGTATTTGTGCCCGTAAGTGTGGGAGAGAGAGAGAGAGAGAGAGAGAGAAGGAGAAAATGAAAAGAGAAAGCGCTGGAGGAATAGACAGGAACAAGAGCTTAAACAAATACAAAATACAAGCTTAAAAGAGCCCACAATTGAAAAAATAGCAAAGGAGAACTAAATAAAGCAAATCCATCTCTTCCCTTTCGTTCAGACTCTCTCCTCCCTCATTGCCTCTCTCCTTCCTCTCTCGTATTTTTTTCTCTCTCTTAGGACAAGATATACGCAAACAAGCAATCCATTCTCTTTCCTTATGTAATTACTTTCCCTACAAAAACCTAGCTTTCTCCTACTTTCTCCGCACGCCTTCCCTATGGTTGCCCCAAATACATTGGTAAGAACTAAACGCAGCTGTATAGCTCCTTAATATATACTGAATGAGAAAGCTAACTCCCATCCCGTCTCTTCAGCCTTACTGCCGGCGGCGGCATGATCAGGAGTAGAGAAAGCAGAACGAGAGAGAGAGAGAGAGAGAGAGAAAGCGAGAGGAAGAGAGACGAGGAAAAATGTTTACTCCTTTCCTCCAGAGTTTTTTCCTAAACAAATACTTGGCTGATATGTCTCCTTCTGAGTGGAAGTTCAGGGAAAGGGCTGGACTCTCGGCCCAAGAGGAAAACTTAGGTCCATTCTACCCCTCTTTCGGAGAAAGTTACTCTCCTTAACATGTGTCCGCGGACATGTTTGCGTCTGGGAAAATATGCACTGGAAGTTATAGGACAAGCACGGGGGAAACTTTCTCCATTGTCCTTAACTAATATTGTGCATAAATGGTCCTCAGGTTCAAAAGGAGAGAGAGAGAGAGAGGAGAAAGTGTACAGGGGAAGCCCGATACCTTCAAATTTTTCTGGGAAAGGTCTTCAAACATTTCTCTTTATTTAAAAGAAAGAGCTAAAGTCTTACACGGTAACTTTTTGGAGCTTTTCCACGGAACGGATCCCCAAAAGGTTCTGCTTATGTACACATGTTCACCAAAAAAAAATCCTTGGAGATAGAAGATGCTGGAGAGCTAGGAAAGAGAAAGCAAGGGACAGTTGTGGAGAGTGGCCGGAGAGAAAGCTGTTAAAAGAAGAAGGGATTATTCTTTGAAAAACGCATCTGGGACAAGTCTTATGTAAAAGAGATCTACTTTCCCTTTCAAATTTCCTAACTTCCTTCTCTTATTCCGAGTCTAAGCTAAAAAAAGTCTTTTCATGCTCGTATCATTCTTTCGTTTCTAAAACACGCACGCAAGGACTTGCATGTTTCTATAACTTATGTAGTTTTTCCTTACAGTACAGTCCCTTTCCAGGAGCAACTGTAAAATCATCATTTGAATACTACCAGGGTTTGCATTTAAAAGGGGAAAAATTAATATTATTGTGAGAAATGGGAATGTGTCCAAATATTTTTGACTCAACAGAGCAAATGCTTTTTTACAAGAGGGCATCTTGTAGAGAGTTTATATTTTATTATGCACGCATATAATTATTATAGATACATGATGCGAGGTACGGATGTGTGCATTTGTAGTATCTATGTATGTACATATACATTTATGCATCCACAGGAGGAGTGACAGCTTTTGTACTTGTGTATGCCTACACGGGAAAAAATCTGGGCGGGCCGCTTTTAAAAAGCCCGCTCACATTACTCTCGGAAGATTGCTCTCAATGCCTTTAATTTCCAAGAGTTTTCAGCATAAAAAACATATTCCCTCTTGCTTCCAAATGTACTACGTAAATAAAATCGTTCCTCTTCAACGATTTTCTCAATCTTGACTGCATAGTGAGGTTGAGGGGGAAATATGTACATTCCTGGGAAATGCAATACATTCAAAAAAAAATTGTGGAGCTTCGGAGAAAGAGGAACAATTCTCCTTTATATATTTTTTGATACGAGTAAGATATAAACATGTATGTATTTATACATTCCATTCCCGTCGGAACACATGGATGCATCTATCCAGTGTCTACATCAACCATTGGAAATACGTACAAGGCGTATATATGAGTATGTACATATCCGTGTACAACACAACTGTACTTTATGACCTCCATGCGAATGAATTCGAAGCTACATGTAAATGTGTTTCACTTGGGGAACTAACAATTGGAATTTATCTGAAGCCCCAACGGGTCGTCATTGCAAGGGAAGGGGTAGCTGGATTTTCTAAGAACGGGAGGCTAAATTTAAAATATATTTACCTTCAGGGCATCACAACGGGTCATGTTTACAAATATTCTCATCTCGCTCGTGCATGCGTAAGCTATTCCAACGTTCGGGAATAGCCATTTCTGGAACCAAGTATTTTTTTATATAAAAACGTGAAAACATACGAATACCAAAAACATATGAAAATCTACGACTTGGACTTTAGCTTCTAAATATATGTATGTAAATACATATCTATATATAATAGCTCTATAAGTCTCCAGTCATAAGAACTTTATGATGAAGGAATCCTGGCATTTCTGGCCATCCAGAAATTCTTTTATAGGTAACAACAGCAAAAAAACAACAACAACAACAAGCATAGATTCTAAAACCGTCAAAGAAATCATGGACAGAGAAAGGCATTTTAAATGATTGAGAACAATTTGTATAGAAACATTTTATGTGCGTGAAAATAGTACAACATGCGATGCCCAATATCAATTTAATTAAATTTAAATGGGTCAAAATAACATGAACATACAGAAATTTCAAATAAGAGAAAATAATATTCCAGTAATTATTTGAAATACGACATGAAAAAAGCGTGCACATAAATATAATTATATATGACTATCAAATGGGCTCAACAAAATAAATAAAGTCATAATTACTACAAATGTACTTAATAAATAAAGACATTAGATATGTGCGCACGTGTATTTCAAAAGGGTAAAAACATTATGTAACTGAATTATGAAAGTAGAACTTTTGAAAGGAGTGCCAGTCCTGTACATTTATATTGCATGAAGCATGAATGCATGCCCAACATGCGAAACAAGGGACCATACAAATGAAGTTACAAGTTCCACAGAAACTATAGGTATAAGTATATGTAATTATGTATACTATATAGTGGCTACACATGTATGTATGTACATACACATACAAATGTACACCTTATCAGTTCAAAAGTCACTACTTCCCCTAATCTTCGTTATATAAATAGGAGTCAAAGCAAAGTGTCAAAAAGTGGAAAAACTGAGATGCCAGAGTTCCCCATCTGTACCTCACTCGGCTTGAAATGCCCCTCTAAAATCCAACGACACACAGACGGAATATTCATGGGAATGTAAACATGAAATAGTTTTCACCTGCCAGCCTATAAAGTTTCCCGAGTCATCCCCCAGAATGAAGACAAGTTTGAATAAAGTAAATGTACATATTTTTCAAAATGACACGACTGACGACGTCAGTCGGGAACTGTTTTACATAGTTTTAATATTTCCAAATGGAAATTCGTCTCCTGTCCTATAGCTCCGCTATGTACGACCACCGGAGCCCTCATCCAACAGCAAAAGGTAATTCCTCTCCCAAATGTTTTCCCTCCGATCCTTTATGCTCCTTTGGGTAGATGATCAGTGTATCTACATCTAACTCGTTGGCATTTAAGTCTGAGCTGATACCAGAGGTCGGAGGATGATAGGATCAAGGAAGGAAAGACGCCTGCCATTTTCCATAGAATAACTTATTTCTTTAGCCGGCTTGATTTTCATTGGACATACAGTGGCAAGTGAGTCAGTCAGTGAGGGAGTGAGAGAATGAGAGAGACACAGAGAGAGAGAGAGACAGAGAGAGAGAAAGCAGGGGGAGAGACGAGGAGGAACAAGAAGAGCCAGAAGTGCTGCTCAAACTCCCGTGTAATGCCAAGAATGTTCCTTGTGTCAATGGGATTCAATTTATTTGACTAATTTAATCCGATATCGCTTCCACTTCTGCCAAGCTTCACTGCTCACTCACTATTTTCTTTTTTGAGCACAACTTCCTTTTACTCCTTTCTCTTTCTTCCTACTTTCACCTTTCAAAGCTTATTTTCCTTTCCCTAACAAATTACACAGGGAAAATAATTCCTTCCGCACAGCTGTACTACTGGGTCTCCTCTTAAAAGGAAAATAAAATCATCTGTATAAAAGGCACGACGTAAAAGTAGACACTTATATAATTTCCAGGCCAAATATTTTTGAATTTCAGCCGGGCGCCAAAACATAATCCTGCTTTCAGTAAGTAAAAAGCTGTCCGGCGGCGAAAGCAATGATGAAAAACGTGACACCATATCAACGTACTGGGAGAGTCAGTAAAACGGAAGGAGAGAAAAAGTCAGTGAAAGGACGATGGTTATATGTGGAAGTGCAATAAAAGGGATAAGAGCTGAAGGGAAAGCATGAGAGAGAGAGAGAGAAGAGAGGATAGAGAGAGAGAGAGAGAGAGAGAGAGAGAGAGAGATGAGAGGGAGAAGAATGTAAGGGCGAAATAGAGAAGCCAAGGGTGGGAAAATTTCTTGGCGGGTTTCCAGCAGAAAGGAATATAGTTCAAGTCTCTCACGTTTTCTCCAGCCGCCAGCCAGCCAACCAACCAGCCAGACAGCTAGCTCCCTTTAAAAAGCTTGCTCTAAAAAACAGGTTCAAAATATACAAGCAAAAGAAAGAAGGAAATAGAGGCAGAGAGAGAGAGAGAGAGAGGAGTAGGAACAGAAGACACGTCTTTACGCACATGCAGCAATTTATAAAGAGAGGAATAGGAGATGCTCATCCGTCTGTACGGTTTAGGAAAAGGAACATTTGGTCCATTTCTCAACTCCACTCAATGCTCCAGAGCTCTGAGAACACGGGAGCACATACTTCCTCTCTGCCCGTATCTCACTTTCATTTCCAACCCGTAATGTATTATAAATACAAAGTACCTTCACAACACTTTTATTATCTCCACTCTCTCCTTCTGTGAGGAGTAAAAAGGAGGAGAGAGAGAGAGAGAGAGAGAGAGAGAGAGGAGGCAGACAGCCGATGGCAATCTGTACAAAGGGAGCCTATACTGCGGAGTACCTTCTGATTGTGAGACATCAAATAGGAGTAGATTGCCGTCGGGTCTGGTTATATCCATGCCTGTATACAGGCATACGTAATAGGACATGGGCAAAGGGACAAATTCATTTTACACCAGACTAATATATGTCAGGAGTCTTATATTGCCTTCAGTATTAATCGTACTTAATCCATAAAATCAGAAATTCCTCTTTTACGCTTGACCCATGCTTCCTCAATTTTTTGATTGCTTTCTCTTTCCTTTCTCCCCAAAAATTTCCACCAAAACCTCTTCCTTCCTTCTTGTTTTCTCTTATTTTTCAAAATTTCCCTACTTTCTCTGATTTCACTCAAAATTCCTCCACTCTCCCAGCGTTCACTGAACTTTTACTACTACTTTCTCTGCTCTGTAAACACTTTTCCCAGTTTTTTTGCTTTCCCCACACATTTTTTACTTTCCAACTTTCTATCCTTTGCTTGGTGGAAGTTACTCCTCAAGCCACGTAATAATACAGGATGTAGGCCCGCTTGAAATACAAGGAGTTTTAAGCATTTCACGTTATACAGAGAGGAAGCAGCACTGGAGTCCTCTCCCTTTCCCGTATCTTGCAATAGGCTTGTAACTCTTACTCTGTGAATGTCTGTTTTAAGCCTTCGAGTAAACAGCCTTGCTCATAATTCCAAATGCTTGTGCTTCCCCAGTCTTGATTACATTATATGTTACACACGGACGACCGAGCCTTTGAATATTATACTTGTTCTGTTTCTCTCTACTACATACCCGTGTGTTTCCAGGACTGTGTACCTATGGGTATGTGTGTGTGAGGTGGAGGGAAATTTAGACAAAATTTTCACCTCTCTCTCTCTACTCTACTCTCTTCCTGTATGCCTCACTTTCCTGTACTTACTCCTCTCCTCTCCTCTGCGACTAAAACCTTGTCAAGAGCAAAGCAAGCAGATAGGGAGTAAAACGTGGCAGGGTGAGACATGACTTGAGCCATGACAAAACACACAAGATTCACTCGGAGAGTGGTACAAAACTGGCAATGGGAGCATTATATTTCTACACATTCTACATATCTATCTTTATATAACCAAAGGAATTTCAAATGGTAAAAAGTCCAGGCGTTTTATTCCGCTCATGAAACACACAAGAGTTGTGTGGATGGAAAGCCTTAACAAATAACCCTCGTAAATCCTAAATCCAAAGTAATAAATTGTCGGCTGAGTTTCATATGGTCTCCATATGTTGGCCCACACACACAGACACACACACACACAGGTAGCTGTTAGTTACGTCTGTGCCACTGGCCGTATACAGATACAGCAGGGATTCTATCCACACATGAGAGCAAAAAGCTATATGTACGTATATGTAGATAGTCAGATAGGTAGGAGTTGCATTTCTATGGACAGTTTATGTACCAGCACGTCCTGCCCGACTACACGTGATAAGTGACATTTCCACAATTTACCTTGTACTTGACGTGCCTCTTCCACACATAATTCTCTCTCTCCTCTCTCTCTCCCTCTCCCTCTCGCCCTCTCCTATCTCTCTTGCAAGCGATTACGATCAAGAGGAATGCACACACTTATGCACATGACATGGGACACTATATGACACTCCCGAAATAGCCAGAAACCTATTGTTCAGTGGATATACAAATTTCCAAGGACTGGGATGAGACACGCAGAATTAATCCGTAATTCTTTCCCCGCATATGCATAATAATATTTATCTATATACGAAACACACGTACACACACACACACAATTCAATACGTATGTACGGATTTATATTACATATGTATTCAATTCAATGGAAGTCTATCTGAACATGTTATCCAAAATACCGACTTGTAAATCCTTGACAAGGTTTGTCTTTACCTATATATATGTAAATCCACTTGCAGGAACCCATCACGAAAAACACACAACGTGACAACTAAAAAACGGTATCATACACGGTACACTGTATTTAGCTTTCCATTGAAATCATCCCAGCATAGCGTGGACTATTGACATATGTAATGTCAAATGCTTGTTCAATACATTCAAAAATACAAATATATCCCTGTAAGGTGATATTGTATTGATTTCGTATTGTGTACTCTTATAATTACGGAAATCGTTGTGTACATAATTACGTGTCGGGTGTGTTGTGCTGGAAATTAGAAGGGACGTGTTTATTTGGAAATAAAAGCAACACAGACGACTTATAAACATTAATACCTCCACGCCATGATAAAGGACAGGTTTGAAAGCGATAAAGACAGAGAGAGAGAGAGGAGAGAGAGAGTGGTAGTCCAAAAAGAGGAAGTCAGTGTGCAGAATTAAATCCGAGCGATTCTCTGATAATGATTACATTGCTATCACCTCAGCTCTCAGCTGAGTGAGTGAAGTGATAGTCATTGAACACGGAGCTACAGCATGTTCAAGCCCTGCTTTCTCTTCCGAGAAAACTTGATCCCTGCCTAATAACACTTTCAGCAGAGCTCCTCACATACATTGACAATATTAATAGTTTTAATATCTCCGACGTACTTTCATCCTGTTATCATTAGCCACTATTAGCGTCCATCCCAAACAAAGCCTATCTAAACATCCTCCTCCCATACACACCCGTCCCTACAAAGATATAGAGGAACTGTATGTTAGCCCGGCGGTGGCCAACGAGAGAAAGTCCCTAATTATATGTATTAGCAATGAGGGAAGCGAAGAGAGAGAACGCGGAGAGAGAAAGGGATTATCAACAAAATCCGAATCAATTACAGTCAGTCGATCATAAATCATCGACAAGTCACCTCTCTCCCTCCCTACTTTCTTCCAAACACGAAGAAAGTCTCTAAGAAAGAACAGAGCTGTACGCAAGGCGATGACAATTCCAGAAACTTTCCCCTTCCAGCCCCATACACATTCCCTGAGTACACTCCGTAAAGGAGCGTTAGTAAAGGCAACGAGAGAGAGAGAGAGAGAGAGGGGAAAGAGAGAGAGAGAAAGATCCAAGCTGGAGAAAGCTGCATGGCGCAGAGCAAGAAGAAAGCGAGTGCTCCCATGACACTCGTATATACATTCGCTAATAAAACTCCGTTTGAGTTTTCTCTGACATGACATTCCATGAGTCCCTTTCCCAACCAACAACACACAAGTGCATAGACAAATATACATCTATACATAGACTCTCTCCTTTCGAAATATACATTCTCTCTGGGAAATAGTCACGGAGAGAATCTTGAGTACGCACACCCACACACTACAGCAAGAAGGACACACACACAGAGAGAGAGAGACAGAACCGAAGCATCCTTCCGCTCATTTCTGTCGAATCTTCGTTTCTACAGCTCCTTGAGAAAGAGATAGAGAGAGAGAGAGAGGAAAAAAGAGGGGCAGAGGAATCCTCAGAGAAGCTGTAGAAAGTACGAAGAAGACGAACGACTGTCGCAGAATAATAAACACGACGGAAGTTCCCTTCAAATCGACTTGACTTATTACTCAAAAGAAATGAAACAAGTTCGCACTTTTCCCCCAAATCTTTGTTTCCCCCACAACTTTCTCCAACTTCTGCTTTTCCTTCTGATGGGAAATAAGTCCTGAAAAAATTGACCCCTTCTGAAATATTGAGTTTCCTCTTCCCTAAATTATGATAAAAAAAGAACCTTTCAGAAATCTTGGCTATTTTTTTTCTCTCGGGTGAAAATAAAAACATTTATGTTTTTATGTATCCATTACAGGGAACGTCAGTATAGCCACAAGTCAGGGAACGGTGGGGAAAATTGGGAGAAAATAAACTTACAGGGGGGAGGGGGTTGAAGCCAATGAAAGAAACATGTTGGACTAGAAACCCAATAGGAACTGAACAAGGGCGGACAAGGCAACTTGAAAACTTTATTCCTTCACTTTGTATCAATATAAGATAAACTTGCAATCTTTATTTTCCCCATATGTACCTGTGCACTGTGTACGTATCCACAAGTACATAGACACCTATGTATACAATTTTATTGGACGTATAGCATAGTTCAAGCCCTTGGGAAAATAACAGCTAGATATGCATGCATACACATGTACGTGCATTTATGTCATACATAATGTATGTACATACTTATTATCCATATACCAGATCCTAACCTCTCTTCTTCCGTTTCCTTTCCCTTGACTTTCTCCTTCTATTGCTTTCTCTCTCTCTCTCCTTCCACCACGACCCAAGTACATGGCAAATGGATGATTTATAGCAAATTCACCAACTTTTCCCTACAAAACTCATTTCATCCCATGCCCCGACCTCCTGTCACCGACCAAACACATGGATGAAATGTACAGGGTATATGTATGCATCCAAGTTCCTCAACAACTCCAATAAACTTCCCATAGGAAAACTAGTACATGCATTATAAACCTATTACTTTTCATATATTATATCTCCTCACAGGAGAATCAAAGGAGAAGATGGAAAGGAATACTAGGGATAGAGAGAAATACGAGAGAGAGAGAGAGCGAAAAAATAAGAAAGAACAAAAGAAAAAGTGTATGATAATAATATTTGGTTGAATTCCTCCGGCAATAATAACACAGCACATAGATCACCCACTGAGGACAAAAAGCATAGGAAAGAAGGGAGAGGAGGCGGAGAGAGACTCCCAGAAAAAAATATGGGAAAAAAACTCGTAATAATTGCATTTCGCAAGAGAGCCACGGGACCTAAAATAAGGGAAGCCCCATTACCCAAAATAGCATTAGACAAATGGACCGAGCAGCCAAGCATAATTCACATTTGGCTAAACCCCGTTACAATAAAACCAAATAAATTATATTTAAATACAACTTTTCCCATTCCAAATTCCCGCATTTTCTTCCCATTGCTCCAGCTACTCACACAACCCTATTCCAATATTGCCCATCAATTCAACAAAACATTCCAAAGCGTGTGTGTCCCAAGCCTTCAACACCATTGGCGAAGTGAGTCAGGGAAAAGAAAGTCGGGGAAAAAAGTAACAATGAGTAAAGAGGATCTGGAGAAGAGAAATTGAAACCTAGTTTTTTGGTGAGGAAAGGAGAGATGGAAAGAGAGAGAGAGAGAGGGAAGAAAAAATAGAGAGAGAGAGAGAGACGAGAGAAGAAAAGTAATACATTGGAAAGAGAGACAAGTAAGGAAAAGGATAGGTGTGCATATAGATATACATAATACAATATAAAAATATACCTACAACCAAGAGTAAAATCCCTTGAACAGCTCTTGAAACCCATAAAAATTTCAATCGAGCGTCGATAGCCTTCTACACATTCAACCCTCCGTCAGAAGATAAGGGCTCTTCCTCATACCACACACTCTATACCATATACACATGTCCTTATGTATAAAACCATGGCTTGAGGACTCTCTTTATAGATATAGTAATAGGGAACGTTTGAATCCCTGCTCCGCTTTATATCCATGAAATTCACAATAATGCAAAACATATGTAGATCCATGTACATATGTATCTACATATATACACATAACCTATACATAAAGATATGCATCTCCACCTACCTTTATATGGGGGGTTCAAGTGCATACAAGGAATTTAGCATACATTTTATTATTACCAGGAATATATGACTGTATATTTTAAATTGACCCGGGAGAAAGCCCTCTGATAATGGGAAGAATTGCTGGAGGAAAAGTTCATTTTTCAGCTTTAATATCATAAAATACGATGGGAGTATCAGTAGAGTGAGTGAGAGTGAGAGAGAGAGAGAGAGAAAGAGTGGGAGATAAAGAAAGCTTTTCATTCTCGCTTTACAAAAAACACTTCCCCCCCCCAAAAAAAATGCATGCACATTCTCCAGCCGCACTCCATAAGTACTGCATGTCCTCCTCATACTCCCAACTCCCGGCTAAAAATCCTCAACTGCTCCAACATAAAACTCAGTTACTGCTGGGAGAAATCCGCCAAGCTCTCCATATGTATCTACATATCAATTTCAACCGAGACAGTACCTACACACGAGGTCTACATTTGTACACACAATGTATTTACATTGCTCATTTTTTTTGCCATCCACTTAGCTGGCAAGTTGTCGTACATACGAATTCTGACATAAAATCCATTTGTATACATACAATATGCATAGCCCTACAAAGGTACTCTACATACAATCAACCGACATAAGCATCCGCAGATACTTATGTAGATATCCAATTGTGTCAATACGTATGTATGTACATAACGTGCACACAAAGTGACATTTACACTTTGTACATATGTACACGTATGTAGATAAGTGTAGTTGGACGAAGTATATAAAAACGCAGGATATTCAAATATGAGCACATTACCCCTACTACAATATTTCCAAACTTGCCTCTCAATTGTTTCAAAGTGCATCGCCGTGCCTAAATTACACTTGAACACAAACCTGGCAGAGAAATCTATACATACTGACATATCCCAGAGTGTACATACATGCAATGCTCATACATATCATAAGTTCTGCACACATTCACAGCCACTCCCCCTCTCCCCCCTCAGTCTCTAAAATATGAAATCGTCCGAAACAATGTAAATGCATATGACACGGGACGTCAGGCAAAGCCTACATATGTAATAACTGAGAATGGTAACATTTCCAAGTGACTCTGTCAGCACACACATACACACATATAAGTAGTACACATAAATATGTATACACTTGTGTCTCTCCCCATAATGAGAAAAAGGGAGCAAAACTCAAACAGTTGAAGGAACCTCTCCCTCCAAAAAAAAAAGAACAAAAAATGGAACATGAATCGATTCCCTCCCTACCCCATCACACCTGAATCCATCCATGGTTGTGGCTTTCGAGGAGGGAGAGGAGAGAGAGAGTGAGAGAGAGAGAGAGAGAGAGAGAGAAGCCTAGTGGTGTGAGTTATAATCTCCGTGTACCTTTTTCCTTCCTTTTATTCCCCGTGCTACCATAACCTTACAAATACATACTACATACATATGGAGGAAACAGGGACTGAGAGAGTGAGAGAGAAGAAAAAGCGAGCTAATCGAGAGTGTAATCTAAATCTAGAAAGGAGAGAGGGAAATAAACGAGTAACAGCAGTAGTAGAAGCAGCAGTAGCAGCTGATGAGACAGAAAAAGTGCTCAAAGCTGTACCTATACACACTCAAATGAAAGAATGACATTTGAAAGAAAAAACACATTACTCACAATTATCTTCCATTCACTTCTCAAACCTTTCAAACTCAACGGTTCAATTTACTCCGTATGTATGGATACACCTCTACCTCGACCTATATATCAAACTATTATATTATTAATAAAAAGTAAGTAACTCCGTAAATCCTCCCCTCCTCTCACCTTTTCCTCCCAGCAGATCCCAGGGCTTTAATAGACTCAACTGAGTCAGGCGCAGAGTAGCATTCAAAATATACCATGTCGTCAAATTATTAGCATTTAAAAAACTTAATTGGCAATTAATACTCGAGCAATTCCCAAAATACATCCAGTCCATCAGTGTGAGGATTACAACTGCGGGGAAAAATTTTCCTCCGGTATTAAATCCTCATTTAAATAGCTAGGATCTTTAGGAGAGTGAAAAATGAGAGAAATGTCACCCTTTGGGCCATTACCGATATTCAAATGGGACACGTGTTGGAGTTATTTCCCACACACACACATCCACACACTCACACACACACATACATACATACGTACATCCCCACATGAAATCATGCAGCGAGGGAGAAAAACTTAGCCCTAAGTTTAAATTGAACTGGGCTCACTTGGAAAACTCCGGACTACATATGTAGATATAGATATAGATAGTAGATTTCTAGAGCTGAAGGATTCCAAGAAAGAGAGGACAGGGAGGGAGGAGGGTTGTAGAGATAGATGGGAAAATTCATATCTAATTATCCCTGATACTTGTTTGATGCAAGACTTGAGGTAAGAGAAATCCACATGCAAATATGAGATAGATACATACTTATTAGCTCTACATACATATATCTTCAGACACAATGCATTAGATGCAGTAGTAGACTTCCCATTACTACTTACTACTAGAGTGGCCATGCATTTGAGGAGTTACAAGTAATGTGGTTGGTGGGATGTGAAAAAAGCTTTTAATATTACAACTCCCAGGGAGACCATTACAAGTGGAAGGAATGAGCAAAACTCGAACATTAGCATTAGACACAGTCGATTTTCCTCCGAAATTCCCTGGGAATGAAACAAATCAAATAAGTAACCATGCGGTTCTCCTCAGTCCACTCATAAATTCCAGGAGACCCGGAACTGACTGTGCAGCCAGTTCCTCACAATAATAATAATAATAATAATAACAATGCCACAGAGTCCTGTACAGCAATAGATACATCCAGGTACATACTATGCAAGGTAACCCAAAAAAGGAAGACTGTGCATAGTACAATAGTATAACAACAACACCAACACTGTACAGCAGGCCTGGTAAATCATGTAAATTCTCCCATAAATTCCCATGTCAATGTTCCACCACGAATTTCCATTTATTTATTGTAGGGACAGCCATGCATGTCTGTCGGCTCGTTACCATAGGAACACAAACACACACACACACACACACACATATCCGTACGTCCATATAACATAGGTGCACTTATTTATGTATTATTTAGCCATATATTTAATAATAATTCCTTCCACGTCCATAAGGTGACTCAGAGAGGTTCCACACTAAATAGCTTTCACACATATCTACATATCTCTAGATATATAGATATCCATTCGCTGAGTTTGGGAGGAGGAAGGAGGGAAGGAGAGCAGCATTAAGGAGTGAGAATAATGTCCTTATCGGTTAAAAACAAATGTGCATGTTCTATTTGTGAGATAATGGTGAAATGGGAAACCGAAGCGAAGCCCGTCTCATAATCATCATAATATCCTGTGTGAGAGACCAAGACCGACCGAGACATACACGCCTGGACTCTCTCCACATTAGAATGTCACCCACCTGGAAAATATCACACATGCTCCCTCCGTCCTCCTATTCCTTTACAGCAGTAGTAGTTGTTTTATATGTCCCAAAGGCTCCCGTTCCCACGGAATTTCTCTCTCTCTCTCCTTTCTCTCTCACCTTCTCTCTCACAAATTGCCCCGAGAGGTATTCAAATCATGGAGAGAGTGATGCGGCAGGCGTTAGATATAGGACACTTTGAATGAGTATGTGGCAGGAGACTGGAGTTCCATACATAATTATATCTACCTACGTATGTATGTATGTACGTACATACATACGGTGCACTCTCATTACGACAGAGGCTCTCCGTCGGAGCAGTTTCTCTACAAAAATATTTGGATTTGTATGAACATTTACCACAATGCTAATTTTCCCCCACTTGTCACTATCAAAGATAAATATTGTGGGGCTACCTAGCCAAGCAAGGGTGCTCATACGGACAGAGGGTACTGTACGTATGTACATAATTACATATGTACATGGGACGTTAGACGTTAGGGAAGGAGGAGTACTACGTTCATAACTTTAACCTGATTTCCTCTCGGGATAATCTCGGTACCTACAGCAATTTATATATTATACCTGCCTCTGCCTTCCGGCAGTCCATGTACCTTGCCCTTATTACTCCTAATCTTTATTTATTGCTTGGCTGGGCATGAAACCTACATGAGATCTCTCCATGAAAACACTATTTCTTCCTAAACACGGAGTTGTCGACTATACGGACCACGTAGGCACAATAAGCTTTCATCCTGAAATACATTCCGGTACATACACATAGCATTTATAATGCATAACTGTATGTCAGGTCACCTTCTCTCTCTCTCTCCCTCTCTCTCTCTCACACTCACACACACACACACACACCTTTATATGCGAATTATTTCTAGTACTACGTGCGACGTCGATTTCTAGTTAAGGGGCACAAGTTAGTTGGAATAGTCACACCGTTCCTTACAATACAGATGGACTTGGAGAAGCTAATACTACCAGAGTTTGAATTTTGAATTTCACATCTTAAAACACTTCCTCAGAAAGTAATATTTTTGCTTTTTCAAAAAACTCTCCACAGACTTTCCACGACTTCTTCCTAGGATTGAAATTTCTATGGACCAATACAAAATAATGACAGAAGCACCTGAGCTGAAAAAAAGGTAGTAGCTTTCCACGTACATATAGTATGTATATAGGATTACCTCCTATTTATTACCATGTATTTAAATGAAGGATTAGTATCCTGAGGAGCGTATAATCTGGGAAAGAGGGAATCCCGAGCCTAACTTACATACACATGAAAATAGATGGATATTCCTTTTAAGCTCTAAAACCTGGTTAGTTGCCCCTTCAAGACCTGTATGTATCTCCATGTATGCAAACATTGGGAAATTTCAATTTCCCCAAAACTATACTCTCACTTGAGTTGATCTCATTTCAACTTTCTTCTCTTGAATCTTATCATCTCTTGTGAATTGCATTATCCTTCGTATCTTCCCTCCTGGATAAAAATCATCCCTATAAATATATATCTATCTCCACACAGACACACACACACACACATCCCCCATCCAATTCCCTGGCTCTGTTCTGTCCATGTAGTAATGCAAAAGTCAATCTTTATGTAGAATTCTTTTTGTTTAACATGCTCGGAAACATGGATGATTTAGTGTATTGGATTTGCCATGATTTCACCCTCTTCCCCACCCCCACCCTCCCCGCCCCCTCCAGAGCCAGGGGGAAGTCAAAGGAACTGCTCAAGCAGAAGAGAGCAGAGCAGGGAGAGACAGAGAGAGAGAGAGAGAGAGAGAGTTACAAGGCTAATATCCCATTATTATTCATTCAATTCTCCTCAATCTTATATAACTCCTGCAAGCAAAAGTAAATCCCATCAGAGCAATCTATTTCCAAAAACGGCTCACTCACAATCAGTCTGTCCGTCTTCATTTCAGCGTAAAAAAACGAAAAATTCCCTATCCCTTTGTATGTATGTATCTGCTCGTCAAGGAAAGTGTTATTTATGCAGACTAGTGGAGTATCGATGAATAGTAATACAATAGGAGAAGGACCCCTCTCGTAATTAAATTCCACACATCCGCTATATGACAGTATATATGAGGAATTGCCAATAAATAAAAGGTCTTCCGGGACCCTTACTTCTATTCAATGACTGAGTTCACGATACGAAAGGAATTACATAAAGGGGAAATTTCACAATCAGTCAGCAGAATATTTCTAATTATATACATACACTTGGTACATATACATAAATTCTTATAGCCATCTACTCTACTTGTATACAGTGGACTGCTTCTATAAGAGCAAACCTAAAAGTAGCAAAATTGAAATCCCCTTGACAATAGTGGAGGAGAAAAAATAACATTGAGGGAAAGGGGACTGCCCCTGACATTTTTGCTCCTATAGACGGCTCTCTCAGAGTGAATGAATGCTGTGGCTGTACGTTGGATAAGGCAAAAGGGATGATTGCCTACATGTTCTTTAGTATCAAACTATTCTATTATATCTATTATACATATGACATACATGTTTACATATATGACATTGTTACTAATAGCATTAGGACTGCTGGAGAGAGCTGGGCCTACCTCATGATTCTACCGCTAATTGACCCCATGCAAATTACTTCGTCAGCCCCTTCTCCTCATAATTGAGTTGTCAGGGTCAGCTTTGAATTTCCCACTAGCTTCATTAACCCCGTCTCTCCTCTCACCTTCTCACAATTGGCTAGACTTTAAATTTCCCTAATTTTAATTCAATTCCCTACCTATTCTATTTCCTTATTTTTCTGCATCTCCATATCCACCTATTTAAACACTAACTCTCTTAAAATAAAGCTCTCCATATGAAACTTCAAGTTTTTAATGTCAGAAACCAGTCAATTAAAATTGTAAACCCTTGTATCCAAAATATGGTTTAATTTTTATGCAATGTTGGGAATTTCTTATAATTTCACTCCTTTCCATTTTTTTTACATATTTACATCCAACATAGGTCGAGAATTTTAAGGTTATTAATTACAAAATCACAAATAAGAAGTGATATATGATGTGTTTTGCCATTTCACTAAAAACAGTAATATTTAAAATTATTAGCATCTTTAGATAGTGTAAATCCCAACTCTAGTGTTTTATTCAGATCCATCAAAAAAAACCTAGTTGAATATCCCCCGGAGAAGTTACTTTGCATCCACCTAAAATTTCTGGGCAGGATTTAAAGAGGAGGGAAACATTGACAAAAGCATTAGGCAAAGAAGTGTATAGAGGGAAAAGAATACAAAATAGGATAATGGTCTTGACAGGATGGGTAAAAAATGTAGGAGAAACAAGATTAAGGACCAATCAATAGGTGATTAAGCTTACACCTCAATGCGTTAGGAGCAGACAGGAGGAAAGTCATCGATCCAATTCCCCTGCCCGTATTTTCGGAGGGAACGTGTGTGAGAGGAAAAACTTAACAGACTGAGAGAGAGAGAGAGAGAGAGAGAGAGAGAGAGAGAGAAGAAAAAGTGAAGAAGAGAAATACAGAGTCAAGTGCTAATTACCCCCTTGGTTCATTAAGGGCGAAGAAAATGATGAAGGAAGGGAGAGCATCACCGAGAGAGAGAGAGAGAGAGAGAGGACAGACTTAAGAGAAAAATTGCGCTTTCAAACAACCGAACCAAATCCAATTTTCTTTGAGGAGAAAGTGTGTGTGAGAAAGAGAGAGAGAGAGAGAGAGAGAGGGAGAAAGCACCAGAGAAAGTATGCGCGAAGAGATGAGATGAGAGAAAGCAAGCAAAAATCGACAGAGGAAAATGTTTTTAAGCGAAAGCTACCAAGCCCGCTTCTTCTGCTTCTCCTTGTCTTAGAAACAGAAGACAAGAAATTCTTCAAACTCTTCTTTATCTTCCATTCTTCCATTACACATGCATGTACATACATATGCACAGGGTCCACAGAAAACTTGCTCCCCCTCCAGCTTTCCTTATCCCATTAGACAGGAGCAAGTAACTAAAATTCCTAAAATTATTCCTTGTCCCCAACATTTTGCAGGAAAATATTCTTTAACGTCGAGTTTCTGAATTTTGCTTCAGCACTGTAAAATTTACACTTGGAATAACATTTCCTATTTTGATAGCAAAACAAATCCTATAAAATACTTTCCGTTGAGCCAGAATGGTTGAAGTTCATCATTAAAAAAACAAAAGCTACCAAAAAAATAAGAAAAGAATTTGTATTTCGTATCTATTTTATTGGCTTAATGAGCTAGGAGTACGGGGGAAGGAGGAGGGGGGAGAAACACATTGTGTGTGGTCCTGGCAGGAAACTAGAAAGAATGTGATCTTAAATCCATACATGGGCTCACATATGGTGAGTAAAGGGAACGGTCTGGTATGGACTTGAGGAAAGTGACATTCAGAGTGAGAAGACGACATGATGGCATTTCAAATCAGCGTCACCCGACCACGGGCCCTAATCTTGCATCTTGCCTTCACCAGAAACCTTATCACACCTACCATTTTTCTTTCAACCATTTCATTCTCTCTTTCTCTCTCTCTCTCTCTCTCTCTGTTTCCATTCTCCCCATTGCTTTCTACTCCTTTCTCTCCCTCACCAAACGTTCCGCTTGTATTAAATGGTGGGTTAGGAAAAAAAAGGAAAGAGTTGAGAAAGCAAGTGAGAAAAAAATTACAATTTCTCTCTCCTTTTCTCTCTCACCCACCAAAATCTGAGTCAATAATGGTTTAGCCTAATATTGCGCTTCCCACTTCAACAAACACTTGTGCTCTTTTTTTCTATTGACATAATACAGATATTTCCCAAGAAGGATATTACATTTGATCAGACAAGATTCACACACTTTGCCACACCGCAGTCACACACTGCCAGAATCCTCAATTTACTTTCCCTTAAACTTCCTCTCTCGAGCAATAGTCCCCCACACATACAAACACTCACTCTCTCTCTCTCTCTCCACACACACACACACTAGAGACAAAGTGTGAAAGTGAAAGTAGACAGAGAGAGGGAAGGAGGGAAAATAGTAAAAGGAGGCTCAAAATTGCAAAAAGACGTGCGAAATGGGAAGGAGGTAGGACAAGGGCAAGATCCATGGAGCGATTACCATCAACAACTGCCAAGAGAAAGCAATCAGTAACATTTATCCAAGTCCAAATACTTGGGCCCTGGGAGGGAAAAATACGCAGAAAAAAAAAGGAAAATTCGCTGAGGAAAAAACAGACAGAAATCGAAAGTTAAAGCATGTTTGTGTAGTTACGTGAGAGCGAGTAGTAGTAGGTGAAAAAAATAGGAGAAAGAATTCTATTATTTTTCCCTCCAATTTCCTTCACACTTGTGCAAACAAGTACATGTAGATACATACACATATACATACACATAGATAGACACAGGAAAGCTCCAGACATGTATGTCACCTCCCCACGTACTACAAAAGCCTAGAGCCTCACGTCCATTCTACAAACGTCATGTCATATCCATTATGCACATCATATACAAATATATCCTTCCATGTAGATATCTATACATGGACTGGTGGAAGAACCATATGTGTGCACACGTCCGTACAGGTAAGTCCATATCCATAAAAGTGCATAATTACATTGCAAGCCCAGCCATACGTACGGATCCGCTGGCTCCATGGACCAAGGTGAAAGTTGTAGTTGCGAAAGGAGGCTAACAATAAGTGAAAGTACGTGTTAGAAACTACAGTTTATTAACACCGGTGATAGCATGTAGGACCGTAATTATGTACACCTAATGAATTCCTAACGGGACTTTTTAAGGCCATTTAAAAACAAGTACTTCCACGTACACACACATATACACACACTTGAGAGCATACACATATATGTGTATATACATAATTATATGTAAATACATACAAACATACACAGGGACAAAACACTTCCATGGGTCCCACCAAGATGTGACTAAAATTCTTGGAACACCATGTATGTATGTATATCTATCTATCCCTTGGCTAAGAAGCCAAATGGATTTTCTTTGAGGATGTCCAAACTTCCAAAACTGACCATGAATACTGATTACTACTGCAGATAGATTCAGCCAGTGGTCCTTAAAAAATTTTGAATTTCCCCTGTCCGCTGACAAAACCACCATCATCAAACCTCCGCATGTTCACAGGAGCTTCTTATCCCCCGTTAACATGTACATTTGTAAAGACACGTGTAGGGCTATTTATTATGTACATTTGTATTCGCCGGGGAGAGTGTCCCTCCAAACGGAAATACATACATACATATGTTCATACCTGAATAAATGTCCTCTCCTATGCTTGTCCTAAACTTCATGTTTGAATTCAACCCCCCCCCATTCAAATCCATTCGAATACATATATACATATATATATACTAAAGGTATACTTACAGGTCCTGGTTGCCAGCGTGTACAAATACGAATCCATACTTTAGCATATGTAAACACATGAATAGTGTATATGGACGCATATATGTATGTATACACAAGCTCAAGCATACTCTGCATCTCCACCGTAGCGTGTGGTATTCCCATGAGGGAAGGGAACGCATGCAGTTCCGTGAGGGCCTCTATAGGTAGATATCTCTAAATATTAAGTTACGTGTGGATGCACTGCCCAGGGCTTCAAACATATGTAGATATACAGATACGTACATATTTGGAGAGGGCAAAGGATCAATAAACGTCGATCGACTCCTGCCGCCCATGAGCCTTCCCAATGGACAAAAGCCCATACTCACACAGTAGCCCGAGTAAGTACAAGTATATACTTACACAAGAATTTACAGAGAGTCAAATCCATTTTGAAAAACGTCTAGGAATACTAACAATTCCCTTTGCGGACTTAAATTTCCCTTAGATTCATATGTACAGAGGTTTATGCATTCTAGGGATATTTATATATAAATATATTATATTTATATGTACATATGTAGTCATGTGCCCATGCACATACAAAATGTACGCCTTGTCACACTAACAATAAGTCAGTATTGCTTAAATATAAGGGGCATAGTGCATAAAGTCGCTTGATATGCCAAGCATGTTCACAGTTCTCAGATATTACTCGACCCCATAGCCTTTGCCCATGCAGGGAAAAAATTCAACCCGTCAATAAAAATTGTGATCCAATAAAGTTCCACACACACACACACTCACTCACTCACTCACACAGACATACACACAAAGTGTGTGGCAGGGCGGCCAGGCTCACACGGCACACGCAAAGGGGAAAATCTCTCCTATTTCTTCAACATTATCGAACACGTTCAAAGGAGCAGCAAGGAGGAACGCCGCGTTGGACAATTTAACCTTTATTATACGCATCTCTCAATAACATTCCGTTTAAAAAAAATCTTTAAAATTGCTATCATTATTCCATCAATTTATACCATTTTTCTCCATTCGCATTTTCTCCCCTATTTCAAATGACTTGCTTCTAGCCACACACAAAAAATATAATTCCCGCCTTTTCTCCCATATTGAAAATTCAAAGGAGCATTTTCCACACAAAAGTAATATATAATGGTCGGCGGGGGGGACAAAAAGGGAAAATAATGATCACCGATCCACTAACCACCAACAATGACACAGGGAAAGTTGAATATAGAAACATTTCCGTATCATGTATTCACTGCATCATTTCACACGCAGATTTTTCTACTCTTCTTCTCATCATTTCTTCATAAGTGGCTCTTAAGTTTCTCCTTTTTTTACTCTCTCTCTCTCTCTTTCTTCTACATTCCTACAACTTTTCTTGGGAAGTGTCTTCCTCTTCCCACCCTCATCTCCTTTTTTTCCACTCTCTCTTTCTTTTTTCTCTCCCGAAGAAAATTTTCCTGTCATTCATTCACGGAGCACTTGGAATTTTTAAGGGGAAAATTCCAACTCGGAAGTGAAAGGAAAAGAAGAAGAAGAGAAAGGAAGAAGACGCTCTTAAGTTTTGGGAGAAAGAGAAAGTTAAAAACGGAGATGAGGACAGGGAGAGAGAGAGAGAGGCAAATAGGGAGAGGGAAAAAACTTTTGGCACTCCTCAAATTGGCAAGATCCATTTGCATTTTTCCTCGCCTTCAAAATCTTCATGGTCCGTTCGGTCTCGGCTGGGCGTTAAAGTGGTGCGGAAGGGAAATAAAGGCTACGCACAAATTCCTTCCTTATAAACCGTATACACACCATAGTACAGGGATTTACCCGTATCTATATCTATCTATCTTTACATGCCTACCCATGTTCAGACTTGCTGAGGTGTCTAAAGGGTGAATAAAAATCCCTCGATCCAAAGAGCAGCGAGTGAGTAACTTTTATGCCTATATTTAGCCCCCTTTACACTTCCTTCCTTAGGTGCCGGCGTGTATTCACACGACAGGAAAGGACAGTCATAGCTACATAAGTATGTACATAATTACATATGTATACCATACCAACAAATAAAAAAGATAAATTCAAACCAATTAAAACAAATGAACAATTACATTTATATCTGTACAGGTGTATACCAGGAAAAAAACTTTTTTTTGCAAGTTTTCAAAATAACTATGTATATATATTCAATTAAGTTAAGTTCAATTCAATTTCGCACGGCGTCCATATCATCCCTAAAATTTTATAATGATGGATAAAAAACTATAGGTGTACATAATTATACAACAATGGAAGTGAGTAAAAAAATCCAACAAAAATATGAACGCAAGTACCTATCTACAGTATGCATTCCTCAGCCTACACATGCATGCATTGTATTGTATAATTATATGAACATAGGTAGTGTGTGTAGCGTTCACAAATAACTATATGCTCAATTATACATCGCCCGTACAGTATAGTCAAAGTACTATACTCTGGCTGGAAGAGATCTCTCTACAAAAGTGATGAAAATAACTAAAATACTGAACACATTCCCCTTTAACAAAATCCTTTTCAAAAGATGATATAGTGCCGAAGTCCAAGATACGATGCTTAAAACTTCAAATAAGAGCAAAATAGGAAAAGCCATGGATCCACGTAACGTAGGAAATACATCATATTCCGAATAAATAAGAGAACTTGAAGGGAAAATGATTCCAGGAATTACATTCACCACCTCTAAAAAAATCTCATCCATATGCATGGATAGGATAGGAAGAACATCTGAGAGGAAGAAGAAGAAGAAAAAGAAGAAGGAGAAGAAAAAGAAGAAAAAGAAGAAAAAGTGAAGGGAATCGCTGCTGAGTCAGCATTTAACTCCTTTCCTCACCTTGTTAAGACTCTCTCCTCCGTCAAAGCGGGATCTCCTTAAAAGGGAAAGGAGGGAGGAGAAAGTGCAAGAAATATTTCACAAACCACGATAAGTACCTGAACAAAACATTACAGGCCAGAATGAGGCCAATAGTGGTAAAATGGGAGGAAGAATATAGGAGTGAAGAAAGTGTGGGAGAAGAGAGGAAGAGAGAAAATTCTTCACACAAAATTTATTCGAATAATAAAAGATAAAAGCACTTTTTATATTCCATTAGTCATCAGAGTCCCATGCATGGAGGAGAAAAATGCAATTTGCCTTCTATTTCTATTGCAATACAGAACACCACCACTTTCTCCAAGTTCCATTCCCAGAGACAGGCCGGGCAAAATGAGAGGAGAAAGCACACACATACACACACTCACCCACACACACACACACAAGTGAAACAAATCCAAAACTTTTCCATTCTAATTCAATTCCCATTCACTTCCCTACCAACGGAATGCCTTGAGAGCCTCGAAAGCCCTGATTTCCCCACAATTGAGTTCCTTATATGATGACTACATGCGTGCATGCGTGGTCCGTTATACATATCTACTATGCCCAATTATATAAATAAACGATAGTGAAAGAAAGCATGAATAATAATTGCAACTTCCCACATAAGAGGAGGCGGTAAATTTGGAGGAGAAAAAAAAAGATTTTCTACCATAAAATTATACATAAATACGTTAAAATCCACATACTTCCTCCTTTCCCCAGTAGAGATCCCTCTCAACTAACTTTCCTCCAGATCTGACTCTCCTTTCCATAGGGGCAGGAGGGAAGAGGTAGCTTTTGAGGGAAACTACATGGGAAAAATAGGCCAACCTGGCATGCATATTTCATGTCATCATGTCATGTCCTCGCAACTACATCAGCATTAATTCAGCTCGTACCGCACAAATTCACATTTTAATTGGCTCCACACCGAGGGAGAAGCCTTCTTTCCTTCCTTCCTTCCTTCTCGCTCCAAGCCTCACAAAGCTTTGACAGAGGGGAAGCCTTACAAGTACATAAGTAGTCGTCTCTCTCTACATATCTATTTATCTACATCAACTTATGCAAGGAGCAGCACATTATCTCCGAGGGACTCACTAAACACTGTCCTTCATTTCCAGTCCCCGACCACATGGCATAAGATCAACGGGAAGAGATCCCGCTTTTTCCTCCTACAGAAAACGAAAGGAAGAGAGAGAGAGAGAGAAAGAGAGAGCTACCAGAACCAGACCAAGCAATAAAGCGACCAAGTACGAGCTACTACCAAATTAAACCAATTTCACGGTCTTGTATAACTTGAGCGAAAATTCTGGATACTTTTTCCCTCCTCATCTGACTGAGTGAATTCAAGTCTCCGAAAAAAAGAGAGTCAAACCGAGAACATTCCGCAAACATCAGCACTCTTTTCTCTGGTCCTTGAATAATTCCTCACGATTTTTTTTCTCTATCCCATTTCTCTATTTCGATTCCTTCGTTTATAGATATGTTTCCTTTTTCTCTCTCTCTATTTCTCTCTCCCAATTTTTCATCTTTAAAAGAGGATTTGGTCAAGGATTTAAGGACCACGGAAGAGGAGAGGGAGAGAGAGAGAGTGAGAGAGAGAGAGGAGGAAAGAAAGGAACGAGACAGAGAGAAAAGGAAAGCAATTTAAAAGCCAAATCCAACGTTTTTCATGAGAAAGGAATGGACACAGGGATCAGGCAAATGTCCTGTCCATATGTGACTACTAAAGTGATGGTCATTTATGACGATATTTATCCTTCAAGGAAAAAATACTGACAAATTTGAAATACATTGGGGGAGAGGTTCAAAGAGTGAGAGAGAGAGAGAGAAAAAAAAATGAGAAAGTCGAATAAAAAATGAAAAAATGAAAAGTTAGAGAGAGAAAGTTGAGACTGATGAACCAAAGGTTGGTGAGAGAGAGAAATTGAGAGAGAAAAATGAAAAGTTGAAGAGAAAAACGAAAAGTGAGGAAAAGGGAAAAATGAGAGATAAAGAAAATCTAAGTTGAGGCGAGAGCTGTGTTGAAGGAACAGTTAAGAGCACTTGAGAGACAACAGTCCATTTTAAGAGCTGGAGCAGAGGGAGATGAGGAGGACAGGATACAAGAGTGCAGGGAGTTGGTGTATGTGTGTGTGTGTGTGTGAGAGAGAGAGAGGTCCTCACCCCAATCAAGCCATGGGTACGAGAGAGAGAGAGAGAGAAATGCGACACAGAAGAGAGAGAGAGAGAAAACCAGTGAGTGAAAACTCTTATGTAAAATCCAATGTTTTCTCTCTTGAGTAGTGTCTCTGGCTTCTGTAGCCTTTTAACTCTATGTCATATATACATGTACGCATCTACAGAGCTATGCGGGAAAGAGAAGTGGGTGTGCTTTGGGGGAATTCTCATGGCTTCCTCTCTACTGCATCATTAAGCCAAATCAGGGAGTTAGAGCACAACTCTACTCAAGTGGAGACACACACACACATTCTATATATATATATATATACACATGATAATTATTCCGGTCACAATTTTATAGATCCAAACTTGGATAGTCTCACAGACTCCTTCCCCACTTCGAACAGTCGACGTACATACACATCTATTTACTTATATCACATATGTATATGTATGTACCCATGCTCACACTCTTGAACTTCTCATGGGACTTTTGCATACTCCAAGCACTTCCTCCTCCCCAAAGGCACACATGGGACGTACATAAGAGGAAACCAGTGTGCACAATCAACTTCCTATCTATTCATCCTTTGGAAATCTGGACATGCCAACAGCAAAAAGAGAGGAGAGCGGAGCAGAGCACGCACTCATTAGTGCATCTTGATCTCTCTCAGCGCTCCCAAGGTCTTTCAATTGCGAGCATATAATACAACTACATACATAGATATACATATATGCTAAAAAAAGAAGCTAAGAAGCATACAAAAATATGAACTATGCACCTTACATATATGATATACTAACAAAATATTGGTCTTACATCTGCTCTTGAACATCTCTACGTATATATTACGAACGTGAATGATGTCATGTATGTATATATAGATACTGTATATGTACTGAATTTAAGTAATTATAAGTAATTACATCCGTATGCCATGCCCTTGCATTTATACGCACAACAGTAACTTAACCTTCACTCTTTGATCCTCTCTTTATTCCCAGATTCAAAAAAGAATTACTGTAGATAAATACTCAATACAGAATAGGGCTCTCCTACATAATTAGTTATGTACTATAAATATTTAAATCAAATGATCAAGTGTATCTACATATTTCAATGCACTGTGTCTATACGTATTATATGTATCTATATACATACGTTGGTTGTAATTGAAAATCCCACTCTACTCAAGAGCCACATTACATATCGTCGGCTGAACTTTCAAAAGTACCACTTGCAGAATTCATTAATTCCAAAGTGTCGAGGAACCCAACCCATGCTCTGGCGTCAATTATATTTATATTTTTAAAATCCTGCATTTCTAGAGCATTCAAAAAAATACGGCGTGCCAAATAAATTCCTTACACTCCCAAATTGCTGACTCTAAGGCAAAAGTGGAACTTTTAACTTTAGAGCTACAATCAGTAGAATCGTATGTATTAAAATTTAGACCCAGTACAAGTAGCATCTTTTAAAGCTTAGCTGACAGTAGTTAAGTTGGGATAATTATACGTAGATACACAGAGGTAGATATACATTGAATAAGAATGAGGGAAAACAGTTTCCATGAGTTTCCAATACTCCACATAAGCTCATTAGACCTTTATAGGCCCAAACCGCGCGTTCTTTCAATTCCGAGACAAGTTGCTCTTCTCTTTTCTCTCTCTCTCTCTCTCTCTCTCTCTCTCTCTCTCTCTCTCTCTTTCTCTCTCTCTCTCTTCTCCTTCAGCTTCATCCAGCTCTAAACCCAAGAAGCAGGCCAGAGAGGAGAGCGATTAACGTCACACTACCAACCTCCTTTCTTATACGAAATGCCATCTCACACAGGAAAAACACTCAAAGAATATTAACTAACCTCGTTGAATGCCCATACAAAGGCTCCCACACTCACTCAACACACACACATTAGCCCCGGAATAAAAGAGGGGGATAGAGAGAGAGATAGAGCCTTGTATGCAAATCTGATATCAAATTCTTCCCCTCCAATTAAATCCTGTCATTTCGAATTAAAAACCACCAAATTAAAATCCCAGAGACCTTGATAATATGCTCTCCATGTCCAAATACCCCTGATCCTTGAGTAGAATAAAATACCTCAAAACTATGCACACAAATGTAAATGAAAGGAGGCCATGAGGCCATGGACATATAAATATACAAAGCTCCGGAACCACTGACTGTAGCAAGAGAGTGATGGGAAAAGAGTCGTCCTAATTTTCTCATTGACTGCAGCTAATGAATATCCATGGGAGAGGAGGTGGGGCGGGAGGAGATGAATCTGGTGAGTGAGAGAGAGAGAGAGGGAGAGAGAGAGAGAAGATGGTTCAATTTTCTTTTTCCCTGATTCCATCAAGTGTTGGTCTAATCCGTGGAAATTCGTAATCGAAAGCGTCTCGCGTCAGTTCCCTCCACTTGTCAAGTCAGCTTTGGTCCATGAAGAGTAGTAAACAGCAAATTCCCATTTACTTTCCTCCCACTCTCCGCACTCTCTCCTCATCTCCTTTCCCCTTCAAGCTCAATCTGGATGAGAGAAATTCCATATGGCTTAAGAGTACTATTATCCCTTGAAGGCTCAACTTTTTCCCTCTCTTTCATTTGCTCTTTTTCTCTCTCCTTTCCTCCCTCATCTCTCTCTCTCTCTCGCTCTACATTTCTTCTGTATTTTGTATTTTATTTTCTCTCTCTCTCTCTCGTTGGAATTCTCCTGTTTTCCTCTCTACTTTTCTTCTGTCCCCACGTCCAACTCATTTGAGAAAAAGAGAAGGTAATGTAGAAACACATGTGAAAATTGAAAAAACCGCCGTGAGCAAATCTGTCCATCAAGGCCCGGACACAAATGTCCACTCAACCCTTCTTGTAATCAAAGCACACCGTTCGACGTACAAAACATAGAGTAATACTACCAAGGGAACACGGAAATAGGCGGAAGCCCCCTCGAAAAAAAAAGAAAATATCCAATGAAGAAATGTCCCCTAATAAAATTAATCTTAGTGCACATAAGTATCCACATAGGGACACACACACACACACGCGTAGTACCCCTGCATTTAAAAAATTCCCATAGTTTTTATTTTTATTTAACGTTCCCTTGTGATTCCTCTATCAAAGAGGCCGACATAGTAGCGGCTAAGCAAAGGGTGAGAGAGAGAGAGAGAGAGAGAGAGAGAAAGAAGGAAAAAAAGCAAGGTCGTATTTTATAATCCGTCTCAGGCGACACGAAAAGTCAATTTTTTCCCCCACACACGAACATTTTTTGTATTCCTTGCGGTTAGCTTGACATTTCTGCGGTTTCTTCCCATCAAATGGATACCATATGAAAGTTTCCACCTGCTCCTCATACTTATATACCGTTTTCCCTACTTTCTCCGAATACAGCCTCACGCGGACTACTGTCAATCAACAGTGTTCTTCTGGCTCCTCCGAGACGGCAATCCAGAAGTGCCACAAGCAAGAGAAGAAAGTAAAGAGTCAAAAGAGAGAGAGAGAGAAAAAAAAATTGGAGGAGTCTTCAGACACAGAGAGAAAACTCGTAGAAGGAATAATTTTTATGAGAGGGAATCTTTCCACAATTTTACCTATATCGTCTTTTTCCCGTAATAAAATGTGAGTTCAGATCTTTTACCAATAGGAAGTCATCCAGTGTTCTTTACTACTGTCTCAGTACTCAGAGCATCAGGATGGTCCTGACTACGTGTAAAAGAAAAAAACAGAATTGCTGGAGGAGAGAAAGACAGAGAGAAAGAGAGAGAGAGAGAGAAACTATATACTTCAGAAGAACGTGGCCTCCACGTAATATTGGACTTTGGGGAGAGGAGAAGAAGGAAGGGAAGGGGCTATTGCAAATGGGCCTTTTGGGACTCACTTGTAGTAGGATCCCTCAAAAATACCCGTGCTCCTCTCATTATTGCTATACCCGGGCCTTCCTCACTCTCCCAACTCAACCAAGGCCAATTCTCACTCTGGTAGTAGTAGTTCTCCCTATTTCTCTCTCTAATTCTCTCTCACGAACTAACTCCGTTTTTCTCTCTCGCCCTCTCCTTCTCTCTCTCTCTCTCCTTTTCTGTCTCTCTCCTTGTCCCTCTTTTTTTTCTCTCGCTCCTTCTCAACTCAAGCCCTATTTAGAGGCTTGGTGAGTACCGGAAGGGAACGTATTTGCGTTATGGTGGTGTAGTAGAACTGATTCGGAGATCCGGGGATGTGGGAGTAGGGTCCCTTGTGAGGATATTCCTTCTACGGTGCTAACAAGTGGAAGAGGGAGGGAGAGGGAGAGAGAGAGAGAGAGAGAGAGACAGGCAGACAGACAGAGAGACTGAGGGAGAGAAGAGGGTAATGCAATGCTTACCCACTCGTTACCCTCCCTTGCCTCATCATTATTTATGTCATTTCTACGACGGAGCCATTCATCTCCGACTGGAGAATGATCTGGGAAGGAACAAAGTCCGCATCACAAAAATCCTCCAACTACCTTTATTGCATGCAGATAACACGTACTCACCGGGGAAGAGAATTTTACACCCTTCCTGGTGACCCTATGCTCAAGTGCAGTCAAACATACATATATACGTAAATATAAGATTTTAAGCATACTTGCATTTGACCATATAGTTTCCAGAGAGGATAATACACCAAATTATACACGCAGGACATACATAGAGTGTACATATTTGAAACTATATAATTATGTATAGTTAGTTACGTATTACATCCACAGTATGCACGGGGCTTTTCCTGGGAAGTAAAGGGTTTGAAAAAGTAAAGTGGGGAAAAAAAGAGGAGAAAGCCGAAAAGAAGAAGAAGAAGAAGAAGAAGAAGCGGAGTGCTGAAGACAAACGCTTCATCATTCAATGACAATGTTGCTGACACCTCGTCTTTCTCAACCCAATAAAATTCCATCCCGTCTTCCCATTACATTACCTCCATTACAAGCCCTGTGAGAGAGAGAGAGAGAGAGAAAGCGAACACCATATTTTTTATAGCCTTGTCTTTTGTCCTCACTCCTTCTCCCATTACCAACGAACCAAGTGTAAGTCTTGGTCATAGTAGAAAGGCAGTCAGCCAAGAAGATTTCAAGCCTTGAAAATGTTAAAAAAAACTTATGCTTTTTTCCTCCGACCCACAAAATCTCTTTTTACCTCCCAAAAAGAGTTCTTCTATCAAAAGCCTGATTTTTCAAGACACCATCTCCTATCAAACCCATCCCCTATGGTCTTAACCGCAATAAAAACAAAGAGAAATACGTCAATAAGTTACAAATAGTTTTCCCAACTCTCAATATAACCCCTCTCATCTTCAAACTAACTTTCTATATGTAGCTCCCTCCTTTAAATTTAATTAATTTAAAAAGTTTCATACGAGTTACACCACAAAATACTTCAGGGCCATTACAAATGTGCCAATGGGCTTCCGTTTAAAAATCGGCGGGTGAAAACCTCCTGTTTTTCACCGGGTAATTATTTCCGTTAGATTTGTCTAGATTTCCGAAAATTTATCTCCTCATTCATTACCATTAGTAACGCATTAAGACACATCGTATCGCTGTATTTTGCAAGGCTGTAAAGATGATCTCTCGGGATTCCTCAGCCCATAGACCCATATCCACAGATACATTACCTAGACTGAGGTCATTTATCTTGGTAGAAGGTACAGAGAGGTAGAGGCGAGATAGAGAGAGAGAGAAAGAGAGAGCCAGTGAACAAGGAAAACTGAGCAGGATGAGGATAAATATTGGGACAAAATGTCACTATATGTCCAACGTTACGATGAGGGTTAGGATTTTGAGCTTTTGCTTTATATCTTTAAAAATGTTATATATAAAATATCCCTCTTCATGAAGTTTCTGCAGGTAGATACTTATAGAACCTGGAGAGATAGGTCTGAATTTTCCCACACACTCCATCCCACTCATAGACACACCCTTGCTCATACCCCCCTACATACATACATAAACACATACTCCCATCCCAGTTGAAATAAGAGAGGGAGAGCTGGCTTGACACATGAATGTAAACAGAATGGTTTTTAAGCGAATTTTATGTGCAACTATTTTATCGTTAGTTGGTCCTCTCCGGCCACACAACACACATAAAATCCACTAACCTTTAACTGGCTTTTAACTCTGCCATCTAATTCACATTGCGTGCACATCTTCATGTACCCATATCCTGTATAACCTTCTATCCCTAAGATAAAAATACACTACCCCAACAGCCAGGCCTACGTATGTACATATGTAGATACAGATGTAATATCCCTACATAATTTCATGTACCTACATGTTACCTACATCCACCGCATCATTGCAATTGGTACACATGCTATCTACTTAAATGTGCACATCACCCTCCCAAATGCTCAGACGTAAACATTGGAAGCCCCTATAGATTATATGGATGCACAGGGCAGAGAGTTACAGAGAAATAATAAATAAAGGCTTGTTTCACTCTTCCCTTTTGCTCCTGGAAATAAATTCCGGGAAGGTACTTAGCCTGCCTGTTCTAACGACTCAGCACTTTTCAAGTCACCTCATTCCCTGTTTATATGTACATACGTGAGGATGAAACTACTAGTAAGTGTCCCTTGATTCCATTGCCAATAATAATGCACCTTCTAAATCTCACTCTTTTTCTTTTGCCCAATGAACTCGCAATGGACAACACTACTATCCCACCACACACTTTTACTTTTTAGCATAACTTTCCCTATCCGCAAAAAAAACATCGTTTTCTTTTGCTAACTTTAAATTACATTTGCATGCTACTGGAGGAAGGTTGGAGAAATAGAGAGAGAGGAAGAGAAAGCAAGGGAGAGAGAGAGAGAGAGAGAGAGAGAGAGAGAAAATGCAAAAGAGAGAGAGAAAAGAGAAGTTTCGTGTACACGGTCACTCTCGGGAATAGCCTTTCATGTGTGCAATTCAATGCCCCATTCAAACACATACCCACACCCTTTGAAACTAGATCCATATATAAAAACACATTCCTTCCGTCAGATTATTGGATAGAACCTTTTCAAGTCATCCTTGCCTCGGCCTACTATCGTGCTAATAAAGCTCACGCTCTCCAAACTCCAACTTTACTTACCAAATTGGCAGGGAACTTCACGCAAAATAAAGGGAGAACAAAAGTCACATTTATTTTCTTTTATATCCCATCACAAACAAAAATAATATGTATAGAGTACTATTGCAAATCCTACACAGGGGTCAAAGTAGAGGTCCCAGTTCTATTATTATTATTATTATCTCAAACTTCTATTATTATACCTTCCAATGCTTCTGCATTACACGATCAAAATTGGGGCCAAAATGTACAGAGTATTAGAATTTGTATTAACGACAAAAAATTTACAATGCCATTTGAGTATGAGAGAGAGCGAGAGAGAGAGAGAGAGAGAACAGAAGTGATCATTTATGAAAAATATAATGTGAGCGCTCCTACACGACGTGTGAAAATATGTATAGCTATTTTACCAATGTAGGAAAAAAATCCTTTCAACTCTGACCCCGGAAAACAGTTCGTGAGAATTGGTCCAACTTCTTGATGCCTGTCCGGACCATTTCCATGTTGAAGAGATGAATACATAAAAGAGCCTATGTATTAACCCTCTACTTACAAGAAACAGGACAGGAAACATTTGGGAAATAGTTCCTACCCTCCAAATTAATTTCCCTTAATGCTAGCAACAACAACAAGGCAGTAATTACAAGGGAAACTTTAATCTCGCTGAGTTCCCATTTTTTTTCTCCTTGGGAAAGGAAGAAAGAGAGAGAGAGAGAGAGAGAAAGAGAGAGAAAATGAAGGACGACAGAAAATAAAACATGTAACAAAACACTATGCACTTTGTCAATGGCTTTGCATGCCACTTATCACATTTCGTGCAGGGAACAAGCGGAGACTAGAGACCGCGAGAGAGAGAGAGAGAGAGAGAGAGAGAAAGCTACTAAAAGCACTAGGCAGACAAATAATTAAAAATTCACAGCCCTTTAGGTCTAATCTATGGAAATATTTCATTCCACATGCCAACTGGAGTGAAGTGGGCTGGAAGTCACGGCGATAAAACCTCCTATCTTTTACCTTATACACAGCCACAAAGAGTCATTAAAACGGTGGCATGGTGAGGAGTCAAGGTAACCATGACGCTACGGTTTCGGATTTCCCTTTCCCCATTTCCTTAAAATATAGGGGGAGGGGAGGGCGGTTTGCGGAAGGGGTATGGACACTTGGAACATTTTTAAATGGATATTTGTCAACCCAGTTCTGCTCTCCACTCTGCTTTTTAATTTTTTATATTCTATTTGAAAGCAAGCTGACAGATAAGAAGTGTACTCCGACTGAGAGAGTCATTTTAGATAGATACAAGTATGTACGGATACCTATGTATATCTACCTATATGTACATACACATAATATAAGTATCTATACACTTCGGTAGCCTGGCTTTTCAGTAAATAATCCTTTGCTTTCAAACAAATGCATTTCACTTTCCCCATTATTCCTGCATACAAATGAGTGAGCTATTCAATAGGAGATTAATCCTTTCATATGTATGGACATCAAGGCTGAGATACTCACACACTCGAATTAACTGTAAAATCCTCCACGAGCACATGCTTTTATACACTGAAACTTTACCATATCAATTGATGGGAACTCCCGTTATGAACCCCTATGTGAGTACCCATATACCTACATTTACGCATAAATACCTTTCAATACAGCTACCTACATACATACATACATCTACATCCAGAATGCACATCAATATTTATCCCCTCATGGTTCCATGTATCTATCTAAAAGTATGTATGCTCAAATTTAGTTGTACTTACATTAGTAAACATTTCCATACGTGTATTACAGTATTCTAGATAAGACATAGGTATGCATGTCACATGTACGCTTGTAGACTTACATGTTTGTATGTACAAACATGAGTTTATAAAATATGGAATATCTGTGTGCACATAACAATTGATCTGCATAGAGGAGATATAGTATAGCACTGCACAGTGGAATCTTATATTTGTATGTACATGCACGCACATAAGTTCATATGTATGTACATATTTGTGTACATCCTATGTTTTTTGTGTGCTTGCACGCACATAAATCCAGACATGTCAATAGCAGATACGACCCAAAAAAACAAATGAACAGACCCGTGTAAATGATACGGAGCATGCATTACTTACTCCAGCCGTGAAATCAAGGCTGATCATTGGAGTAAATGCGATGTCAATTCGGATTAGAGCCAACTCATTCTCATCACTTCTATGGCCTCATCTCTCCACCCAGGATTTAGATACAGGGAGTAATATCAGACGGGGAAAACACACAGAGACACATACACAGCCATTCACCCCATACATACACACAACTTCACACATAAATACATTCGAGCAGACAATACCATCGTCATCCGGCTCGAAGGACCAAAAACCCTTGCTTGTAAATTAAATGGCAAAGAGATACACATAGGGTGAAACAATGTGATTCATAAATTTCATAATATAGTAGAAACTACACAATATTCATATACTTGTACTTTTGTGTATATCCCACATCTATATGTATCTAAACACACACACACACACACACACACACACACACACACACACACACACACACACTCACAATCTGCTAATGGATAATCACGGCTCTGCACGTAACCTTGCTTTGCCTCTTTAGAATTGCTCTCGCGTCTCTCTTTCGTTGAAAATTAATGTCAAGACAAAGGAAAAAGGGAACCAATGTCCTGTCTAAAGCCCTCCTTTCCATATTTAATGACGTTTTAAGCAAATGATCTTCTCCCTTTCATCACAAAATCACAATTATTAACCCAGTCCTTGCACGTCATTCAGCCAAGCTGTCTAAAGCTTATTTTTCGCGCCCAACCTTCAAATTTTAAATCCAATACTCTCACACCCATGTCTACCCCTCCACTCTTCCACTCCTCTTGATGAGAAGCCCAGACATGGTAAACATGGGTCTTACAAGACAAATCTTGTCAATCCTAAAAAATCTTGTTTAGTCATTAAATGTTTTCACACTGTCAGAGGGAAAAAAGATGGATCGTTTTACCATGTCTCCTCTCTCCAGTGTGCATTTCAAATCCTATGTATAGTAGTAGAGAGTCCATGCGAAAATACACATTTATAAAACGGGAGGGAGCATTCACAGGAAATGGACCGGAAAGAATAGAAATGTTGGAAACAGTCAAGACACAACTCTTATCCTGATAGTCATTTTGTATGCATTTTCCTCACATATGTATCTATGTATGTATATCTACATATTTTTATCTATGTGCCATGCCATCTTGCATACCATGAAAAACAGTTAAAAAAAATGGGGGGAGAAGGAAGGAATAAGGAAGTACTATTTCAAAAAAAAATCTTCTTATAAATTTCTTTTAATTACCATCTTGCAAATTTGAAATGCAAAAAGGGTTATTTTTCATAACGAACTTTCACATGGCTCCCGTGACTTCTGTTAAGACAGAAAAGAGAAGAGCAATATACGAAATAAGTCTGGGTCTGGGGAGATAGGGATAGTGAGAGAGAGTGAGAGAGAGAGAGAGAGAAAGACAGAGCGAGAGAGAAAATCACATACATCATCATCTGGCTTGTAATGAAAACTTTGCTCATAGATCAACACAAGCGGCTCCACTTCTGATGAAAAACTAACTTCTAACATTTTAACCCCTCCGCCTCACACTTTTTTTTCCCTCTCTCCCTTTTCCTCTCTCACCCAACCAAGCTCTAACCACCAACTTTTACCCTCAATTTTATACTCACCTTGTACCATCCCATATAGACTCTTGTTTTATAAACCTGCCTTTATTCACTCTGCCCTTATTTTAATGTTCGTACATGTCAGCTAGACCGCTGAATGTTGTATGTACATAATTATGTATGACATATACAACTATATATAGATATCTACGAGAAATATTGTACGTGTATGAGAGGAACAAACCATCAGAGTTGATTCTCATCCATAACAATTCTGGAGAACAAGAGGGCTCCACTCAACTCCCACGCCCGCTATTTCATATGCATGGGTGTACATATTTTTAATTTATCTTGCTAAGACCTATAACTATTTCAAAAAAAAAAAAATTCGGGGGATTTCCACGAGAGGGTAACATAATGGAAAGCGACAAGGATGGCATGAAAGAGAAGAGAGGGAGAAGAACCAAAGAAAGAGAGAGAGAAAAGAACGATGGAGAAAAATCTAGAGAGAGAGAGAGAGAGAGAGCTATCAAAATCATTGGCATTAAACCAGTAACCTTTTATTTAAGTACACAAGTATAGTCCTGGAGCTCCTCTCCCCCTCCACGCAATTCTTCTGTCGCATAAGACACATCGTACACAGGATAAGTATGTGTGAGTATGCACATGACACATTCACATAGAGTAGATATAGTAAGTACATATGTACGTCCTGCATGAGGGATCCTTTTAAGCATGCATACATAGATACATATACGCAAGGTAAGCACGTTCCATTGCCAACGCCTCTCTTTACATATGAGACAACTCTGTACATTAGGTATAAGCAAGTAAATATGTAATCTGACCTATGCACATTGATACACATAATTATGCATACAGTGTACTGTCGAGATGAGAGACTCCCCCCTCAAATGTACGCTACACTATACTATAAGGGAGAAATATGTATATTTCGACACGTTCCCATTTACCACAATGTTAATTCTCATCTTTCAATGAGCATTCCTTTTTAACTACATCAAATGCGGACCCTTTCAGGGATGCTCTTATAAGAGCAGAGCACTGTACTTGTACGCACTTGGAATCCTTCTACTCTACAAATTTTTTTAAGTGTCATAGCGGATTGGAAGGGAGAAGCGTAGAAACATATACAAACATAATGACCCTACGTGTCATTACGTACATACATGCTGGCATATGTAGAGAAGAGCTATGCAACCTTAATATTAACCATATATTAACTTAATCCATTTCTATGGTTATACGTCAATATAGATATATATATATATATGGATCTGACGTATGTATGCAAAGTCTCTGCGTATGCATACTTACGTATACATATAAATAGGTACATAAATCCACATGCATTCAAAATGCATAAAGATAGACACTTTTGTCCCCACGTATGCACTCAATGTAATTACATTACATGAACAAAGCCTGTGATGCCGTAAGAGGAAGTGTAATTACATAGATACATCTATGTATACCTATATGTTCATAAATGAGAGAGAGAGAGAGCGAGCGAGCTAGAGAGAGAGAGAGAGGGCAATCTCCCGGAGAAACAGTATATTTGTGGGGATTTCCAATGTCAAACATACCAATCTTCATTGAGGACAGAAATACTCCACTCTAAAGAAGCCTAGGAAACTCAAACTGTAGGGTAGAGCTCCTTCAAAAAAAAAGAGGATTTTGGCTATGGACGAGAAGGAAATCGAGGAAAACAGAGGTTGCCAATATAAACGGAAAACCGAAGCTGGAATTATTGGCAGGGACCCTCAGACTGTATCCAAGGAGCCACATAACCAGAGCCAAGCTATAAAGCATTACTGCCGAGAGTATCCATTATCCCTCCTGCCATCCATAATATCAGATGAGATCCAATCAACAAATCAAACACGGCACCTCGCTTCATTCCTCTATATCTCTCCCTCCACACACACATGAGATGCCTCTCTCTCTCTCTCACTTTCCCACAAACACGTATCTCATTCCAGCTCAGCTTCATCTTCCCATGTCCTGCCCAAAAGAGAGGAGACCCGAAAAGGCACATGAGGAATATCCAGTCAACTAAATCCATCCAATGAATACACCACAAGCCAATTTGTAATTCAATTCATCCTTTTCTGTCCTTCCAGTCCCATTTGCCTTCTATGCACTATGTATACACTCTCACTTTCTCTCTCTCTCTCTCTCTCTCTCTCTCTCTCTCTCTCTCTCTCTCTCTCTCTCTCTCTCTCTCTCTTACTTTCTCTCTCTTACTCTCTCCACTCCCTTTCCCTTATTCAATTTGATACACTGCGGCCAAAGTGAAGTCAGCTTCTTCTCCTCCGGTCCAAAGTTTTTACTTGACTTTTCATTCCCAATTATTATAAGCATTTACTTAGCTAGCCAGACCTGAAAAATCCAGAGGAGTACGGGAAGACTCCAGAGTTTCTGTATGTGAATGTATGTATGTGTATGTGAGTGTGCAGAGTCAGGGAGCGGAATGAGAGAGGACTTAATATTAATTGCATTGTGCTCTTGCATTTCAATGTTCTTCTATGGCTCTCTCCACCTTTTAAACTCCACGCTTCACGGAATTTCTTCTCGGACGTGCACTCCATCAGAATTATCCCCGTGTTCTTCTATCCTCTCTCTCTCTCTCTCTCTCTCTCTCTCTCCCTCTCTTTTCCTTTAGCTAGACCTCACTCCGCTCTACTTAACATTAGCGTATGAATTTAAAGTGGTACGTATATAGTTAGAGCACTCGTGTCTGTATGCACGTAGGTATGTACATTACATGAGTATCATAGCCACAACTGAAGTTAATGGTACGGAGCAGCGAGAACTAAAATATGAAGACAATACTACCATCCCAGCACTCCAGATTACCTTTACTGAGGCTGAACAGTGAGAGAGAGAGAGAGAGAGAGAGAGAGAGAGAGAGAGAGAGAGAGAGAGAGTATTAGAGCAAGAGGTACGATAAAGGAGCTTGCCTACTAGTACTTGTTGTTGTAGTTTAAGGCATGAAAGAGCAGTGTGTGAAGAACGGTATTTACTCAAACACACAAACCCTTTTAATCTTCCCACCTGCTTCCAACAAGAACAAGAAAAAAACTACAGGGCAGCCAACCCGGCCTAACAACATGCTAATCATATAAATCTCCTTCTTGCTCTCTTTCTTTCTCCTCCTTTCTCTCCCATTTACTTCCTCTATATACTTGATATAACGGGAGATTCTATGCTTCACAGGACGGGAGAAAGAAGTTAAGGTATTAGGAACGTAGAATGAAGGTATAGCAAAATCATAGTGAAAGTACAGTCAGAGTATCTATACAAAAGAAAGTACAGAGAAAGGTACGGAGAGGAAGAAATTAAAGTTAGGATTCCTCTCACGTTTGAAGCCACTGAATTTTTTTTTCTCTCTCTCTCTCTTTCCGAGCAAGACATAACATTAAGTTAAATTACAAAGAGCTTAATAAAACGTTTCTTCCCTGACTCTTCCCGAAGCATCGTAAGTGTACATTACAGATACATATACAAACATTACTACTACCTTACGCACACATGACAATGTGCTTTTCGAAGGAATGTACTAGGTAAGAGGAAGTTTTTCGGGAGAACTCAGAGAGCGAGAAGGATCGATAAAAATTAGGTGTGAGGTGTTGCTGTAGTACGCTGACTGACAAGCCGGGTAATGTTGGCCATATTGTAAATAGGCGAGTAGTGAGAGAGTAAATAGCTCTTACTTGTCTTGCTCTGCCAACCTGAACCAACTCCGGAACCATTCCCAGGTCTCCAAACCTCTCTCTCTCTCTCTCTCTTTCTCTCTTTCTCTCTCTCTCTCTCTTTCACTATGTACCCTTGACTTTACTACTCCATACATATGTGCTAGTGTATTTGTGATCGTACTTGCTCTGCATATAAAAACCCACATGTGTACGTACCCACAACAGCACATGTAGACACATGTGAGAGCGGGCTTAGTTACTCTGCATGGCATTGTAACATCGAAAATGTAGGTTTGCTCACTGGGATCGTGTTTTGGGTTCCATCGACCAAAACGTTACGTGTGGTAGACAAGTTCGCGTGCAAATCTTATCAAAGGCACCGACACAAACACATACACACACACACACACACACACACACACACACATGTAACAAATAATAACAGTACAATAGATATAGTATGCACTCGTATATATATACATAGAAACATAGGCTCTCAAGTCTCAAAATGTAATGGTTTTTTCCTTTATGGATTAAATAGCTACACACACTTCACTCCTTACCTTTTGATTTCCTTTTCATTTACTACCAATAAGTATATCTACGTGTACTGTACCTAACACAATATAGCAGGTATAATTTTTTAAATGCGTACATACTTATATCTATATTTATTGTACCCAATACAACCTTTGTGCGTACGATGTAATACTTGTATCAACTATAATTAATTACACCTAGCAATAAGCCCCAGTATTTACACGTCCCACACAACAATGCACTACAATAGCTACATATTTTGAAAAGGACAGGAGTTCAGAAGCTAATGGAGAGAGGGAAGCTCACCCAAACCTACACGAGAGGAAACTATTAAACTTGACTCGTTTTTCCTTCCCGAAGACCAGGAGAAAGTGAGGGAGAAAGTCAGTTTAACAAAATACAATTCATACTTATATATATACATACATATGTATACATGTATATCTACATGTCCCCATAATTTCATGGCCCCATGTGAAAATGAGTATTCATTTATGTATGTACACATGTACAAAAACGGTGCATTTGTATAAAACTAGCGTTGGAAATCCCAAACTGCATGGTTACGCGGAATTACCATAATGTAATAATATGATATTACCATTCTTTACTCAACCTTACACTTTCACCGCTTTCTCCTCTCCAGCCATTTCCGTACTCTCTGTACACTTTCCCTTGCTTTTAGGTTAACCTCGACTCCTCTATGCTCTTCATATGCCTATTGGTAGGGTGGGTTCCACAGGCGACACTGCCTACATACAACTTTTTCTTCTCCGGCATATACCTATAATAATTATTATAGGGAGAGGAACACGGGGAGAAAGTCTTTTCCAGCAGACTTACCTCTAAACTAATAAGTAAATAGAATTTGCATCCATAGAACCAGCAGAGTAGCCAAAAATATATACTCTACACCGTTCAAGTCTAATCTCCCATCTTTGCCTCCTCTCACTCACTCAGTCCATCAGTTGACTCTCTCCCTGCTAAATTCTAATTCAACTTTCCGATGAATGCTAATAAATGCAAAACGGATGTAAGCATCTGTATGTACGTACATGCATGTTCGAGATTGAGAGAGAGAGAGAGAGAGAGAGAGAATGATGGAGAAAGAGGGTCACTCACAAGCTCCATCAAATTATTCCTCCTCTCCGGCCCCATACACCCACACCATCTTTCTAATCTCATTAAGCAACTGTCGGATCGACCCGGGGCCTTCAAAATCCTCTGTATGAAGGAGGGTCCCATATGTAATCAGTTTGGACGGAGTGCGGAGCTGATAATACAGCTCCTTCCTTCCCCATACGCACATAACGGTACATCCACTCATTCTACAAGCCTCTAGGTTTTGCAAAATATCTATCTATATCTAGAGATGTCTTTATACGCGCGAGCACATAGTCAATATTCAAAGACTCCTATTTAGGAGCGTGAGCAGCCACTCCGGCAATAGATCGTAAATGTTTCTCTCACTTTCACGTAATTATATGCACCCTCCCTACAGAGGAATGCAGAGCATAGGAAATAGGAACGAGCCAGCATACAAGAACCAGCCTTATCTCTCCAAGACCGCATGAGTTGGGAAATTTGTATTGAAATCCTATATTTACGAATATGTAATTACATACAAAAGTCGGAACAGAAGGCCCAGAAGGGGGTATAGGTGTACAAAGCCTAGCTAACCATACGTCCCGTTTTTTTTATGTACGTATGAAGAAATAAATACACTGACTTAATGTTCCATGTCATTAAGGAAAGGAGACGCTGGTTGCTATTTAATATGCATCCATTATTATTACTACCCGACTTCCGCTTCCTCTACACACTACACACCGCTCTACTTTCCACTTCCTATAATTGGCATTGTCGTGCATATACATATGTACATATCGATATCCTCACGTTCTGTTACACGTCAAAAGATCCTATATAAAGTACTTACCTATATGTATCTATGCATGGGGGAGGGGGACCACTATAATTATTATTATACCCAGAAATAATTACGTACATATCCCTCGGTACGAACAGCTTATACAATAATAATAATCAAATATGGATCCAAGTCTTTAAACACGTACATGGAGTTTATTGCCAGTCGCACGTATTCATCAATTCCATCCGGCAGCCCTTCACACCTTCAAGTCCAGACCAACTTCGTCAGTCAGTCAGTCAGTCTTGGCACACACTTGACTTCCTCTCACTCGCTTCTCTCAACACACAGCCCAGCACAATACATATAGATGTAAATAAGCCATATATGCCTGTACATAGATATACTTAATTATATATGTACATACATAGTCAGGAGTACTGCAGTACACTTTCATAATTACATTCCTTGCTACAAGACCACTTGAAAGACCTATAATTATTTTCACGTCTATATAGATACATACATACATATATGCACCTCTTGCTACAGACTACAGATATTTATTTTCGAATATTATCACACGTTCATCTGAAACGTGCATAGGTATAGGTGTATATTTGTAAATGTCCTCTTAAGAACAAGTTTAAAGACCCAAATTTGTATTTCAAATCACCCGCGTCATCCTCAGCCCACAATCAGGGTATTGTTTCTATAGAGAAGTGTTTCCAGCAGGGAAAAAACATGGCTTTTAAGGAAGGAGTGGCAATATAACATGTCCCCATGGCCCATGGATACATACATGCATACATGGGTTGAGGTCGTGTAAGTACAAAGTTAAAAAAAACGGTATTTGAGAAGAATGGCTTAAGCAACAGCAGGAGCAGAAGCAGCACATAACGTTAATGCGTCCGTAAAATTGCCATGTGTAACAAATTGCCATACGCAATTATTTCTCAAAAGTATATAATTAGCCCCAAATAAATTTGGAAGGTTTCTAAAAATACAATTGGCAATAATTATTACTGTCAAAACTAGTCATTTTCAGGTAATTACTTTAAAAAAAAATACTCCTTTCAAGTTGTTCCGCCGAAGGAGTTCAACAGTAATGTTTACCTTTCCTGGAATATCATGGAGACTAAAGTATAAGTATGTATCTACTCTCTAGCAAATTTTTTTGTACAGACGTATGTACTTATGTGTTTTCCCTATAGTACTAAAGCGGAACGGTAATCTGTTAACATTTTTGCTTTTATGCATATACCTAAGAATAACATGCACATAATTATATAATTTAAACGTATCTATGGATAGGTAGATACACGTGGTAATAAACTTAAAAAAAGCTCTTGTGATATTTGTTATACATTATTAGCGAGGAGGTCGGTCTGTAGTAATTGAATGTATACAAGGAATGCATCCACTACCTACGTGCGTCAGCGAAAAAAAAACTAGCAGTATGTATACAATGTACATATACATATTAGGTCCATGTTATTAATAGTATCCTTCAGCCACAAAAGAGTTGAGTTGAGAAACAAGAGCGTGTAATTCTAAAATAAGTAGAGCCCATAAAATGTTTCAACGACGGAATTCCTTCAACAATGTTCTTCCGTAGCAGCAAAACATGTAGGATACAGTGTATACGAGATATATATATGCAGTATACACGTTTGTACACATCTAGATACTTATATGTGCTGCAATAAAAAAAATACGGAAGAACACAAGTTACGGAAAAAAATATGAGAAGAGTAGGTGTGTTGAGGCGTTTGTGACTAGTAGTGAGTTGTAGATGAAGGAGCGTGTGTGAGGAGAGGGAGGAGGGCAAGGGAGATTTTTCATGCCTCTTTACAATATATATCCAATTACCCCTTTTTGATTCAATACACCAGAGCTTGGGTTAATTTCCCCATGTGTACGGACTACGTCCTGTATGCACGTCCGCCAATGTGTATGGTAAATGACCATGTATTTTACATGGAGATTCCTTCCTGGGAAATTGCAATGCAAATTCCAAGCAATTTATCAGAAGGAATGGTTCTTTGGTGAGGAATCATCGGAAGAGGCAGACAGGCAGAGAAAGAAAAAAGAGAGAGAGAGAGAGAGAAAAGATTTTTTTTTTTCTCTCTCTCTCTCTCGCTTATAGAATCTATAAAAGTATATAGACACATAGAATCATGTAGGTTCCTGGAGAGGGAGAGAGAGAGAGCTGGAAATAACATAGTAACCTCTTCAACTCCAGCTACAATTTCCAAGACAAATACCAAGTTTTACAAATGGTTCTCGCCCGATGAAGACGTTCTTGTTTTTCACTATATACACGTAGCACTTTTCTCTCCCTCCTTGAATAAACGCGCGGGGGTAAAACAAAAACGGTTTTTGCATAATTCACAGATTTCGCCTGGCCTATAGAAGGGGGAAGCAATCAATCTTCATAAATCACTGAATAGAAGGAGGCAAGTGTAGCTTGTGACTGTGTGTGTGTACCTTAGCGTCATGTCGTTTTTCCTCTTCCTTCTCGTTCCTTCTCTTCTACTCCCTGTCGTCCATATCCATATACACAGTATACGTATGTATGTATGTATATATGTATGTATGTGTGTGTAAAGTTTGGCTCAACCGTTCCCAATAATACTCCTTTCCCATCTCTTCTCCCATCCACATTCATCTATTTCTCTCAGTAAATAGCTGGAAACCCGCAAAATTTCCCCTGCGTCCTCGTCGCCGATCCACCTCACAAATACATTTCCTTGGAAAGTCCTTTCAAATTTTACCGTACCTTTAATGTACCTTATCAACCTGCCCTGCCTTACATATAGATACATAGATAAATACACATATATAATACCTACAACAGTCCTCACTTGTACACAAACATTTTAATAGGGGATACTGTGCAAGTAGACAATTATATCTATACATGAACACACATAGATACATACATACATAATTACACCTTCATATGTACAGTTCACTCTCGTTGTAATAGAGTACCTTCAATAGCAATTTCTCAATAATAGTTCCCAGAATATTTGGACACATTCCGATCATTACAACGTAGATTTCACTCCTTAAGAGAGCATGTAACTAACACATCAATTTTTACTCCTTTTTAGGCTCTTATGTGATGCAGAGAGAGAGAGAGAGAGAGTACTGTTATACTGAGACATGAGACACGACGAGTACATACATAGATATACTAGATATATAAACAACCAGTACACACCGCAGGCACATATAGTTCAATAATGATGTCAGCTCAACGTGTGTGCACATACATATGCAGTAGCGCAAAGGTTTGCGTTATTCCTCTCCGTTTGAGGTATGTACATATGCACATATTGAGGTAGACACTTGCAATTTTTTCAATGCCTCAGTACTTTTATGCAGTGTTTCTATATTTATCTACCTATAGCATGTCGTGCAAACACCCTGATTGTTTTCCCAGAGTGCATTTACATCCTCATACTGCTAATATGTACCTATCAGGACTGGAAGAGAATTTAACGTGCACACACTATAAAGGACTTCCCCTGCGCTTGTAACATTACAGCCCGGATCTTACATATGTACAGTGTAGACACATAACCATGCAGGACTAATACATGATATACATAGGTAAGCTACGCCAGACGTTAAGTGCAATATACATAATTATTTGTAGGTTATTAGATTCGTAATAAGCCAGACAGACTACAAGGAGGGAAGCATATGTATCTACATATGTATGTGTATGCAACCCATGGTATAGTGTTCATTGACATATGTAGATAATTACATATACATACATACGTGTGTTAACATATGTACCTAATTACGGCACTTACGCGTATATGCATGACACACTTGCTTAATTATGCACGGACATGTGTACATGTATCTATGATTGCGGACGGCATGAAACCAACCGCATGATTTGTACTTGCACCACATTATCCACTACCATCTTGAAAATTCTCTTTGAGATCCACTCAAAGAGCATTTTAAACATTACCTGTATAAAAGCCTCTTGGCACTACACAGAGCACAGCCTTTGAATTAACTTGGCAACAGTACCACCAACCCAGAGAAAAGAGAGTTAATAACGGGCTAGTGTATGTGTGTGTGTGTGTGTATGCATGTATCCAGTAAACATTACAGTTCCTATTTAAGTAGATGCTCATACATATGTACTAATTACAGCGGCACGTTACCCGGCACGGGTAGTTACATGCACTTGACGCAAATGTTTAAAATTTCCGTCCGGTTTTTCTCCACCAACGTCCCTTCTCATTCTAATTACGTACCCAAGTCTCCACACACACCTCTCTCTTTCTGTCTAGATGCATATTTGTAAATCCAAGGACTTGTCACTATGTACATGACTAGCATTATGAAAGCAATAATAAAAAGAGCTCCATATCCTTCACATCCGCTGTACCCCGTTCAAAGAGCTCCACATCCACATATGAAATTTTCTCTCTCTCTCTCTCAAAGCCAGTCCGCTATGGACTGGGGCTCTCATTTTGCAAAACTATAAAGTTGCATCGTTAAAAGCATTAGACGTGAAACGCTCGGTAATGCCATCCATCTCCGCCAATGAGCAACCTGGACGTGTGACTAATAAAACTGCCATGGTCCTCAGTTTACTTCCTAATGTGCACATAATATGCATATATATTTAGCTTCTCTCATGCAGATGCAGAGCTATGTGTGTAGTGTTTGCAAGTTTAGACACATATATGTACCCCATAGGCTTGGCACAGACCTTACCCCGAGCAAGTTACAGTTACCTCACGGAACATACTACAAATAACAGACGTACATATAACGGTTAATGCAACCTACTATGACAATAGTTCCTATAGAACCCATACGCACCTAATGCAGTTATAAGATGATCACAGTCAGGACTGTAAACATACGTAAATAACTCGTGTGACTCTCCATACACACATGTAAATAGCAGGCACGTCACGTACATACCATCATGAGCCAGAATGAGCAAGTAAATAAGAGAGTCCCTTTGGATTGCTCCCATATGCATTATGCCCGTGCATAAATGAACTCCAGAATTATTGGACCAGAGCCATGTCCCAAGTATTAACTCTGGGGAGCGCAAGAGAGAGAGAGAGAGAGAGAGAGTGACTCCACGCGAGCCAATATTTCTTCTGATTACCCTCAGGACTTGACTGACTTTAGTCACTCAACTCTCCACTCCTCCAAAACATTCTCTCACAGGTCTGACTTGAGGCTCAAAGAGAGAGCTCCATGCTAAAAGCGTTCATATTCAGGACTCAGTAGGAAAGAAAAATAAATTGGCGCGTGTTTTCAAAGAAAAAAAAATAAAAACAAAAAAAATAGTCCACTACTGGAATTAGCATACGAAAAAGGTGAGAGCTAAACACACACATAGGTACACATTTACAAACACACCCATAAACACAACTATAGTTGTGTGCCAAAAGTTTGTAAACATTTTTTTCGTCTTAGACAGAGCTTTAACTACACCCCGTTGCTGTATGATGCCTGCACTGTACTGTATATACATATCTAGGTAGAATATATCAAATGAACTCACACACACACAACACACACCTACAAACACTTATACAATTGTAGTCACACGTGCAAGGGAATATTATTGAGATGCAGCTGGAAGGCGGCGATTACAATTCCTCACGCACGAGCCTCTAGCATTTCCCTATCTAAAGTGCATCTACACTCTCTCAATATGTAGATATGTGTATGTCAGTACTTCCTTTTCCTTTTCCCATTCACATGCTCTGTGTCAGGACATGCTTAGTCCTGGTCTTACCATTTCCCAAGACCATTTTAGATATACACAGAGAGACTTGGATATGAAAGACATTCTCTGCTATTAGACTCACACCCAATGTGAGTGAGTGAGTATGAGTGAGGGAGGGAGGGAGGGAGGGAGAGAGAGAGAGAGAGAGAGAAGCAAAGATTTTATTTCAGGAAAATTGGAATTCCTTGCCAAAAAATATGAAAACACGCCATGAAATCCGCTCCGTGAGAGTGTCTCCCAATAATGTGAATGGTAATGGAGAAGTTTGGAAAATGAGAGGATCGAATGGAAATAAAGCGAGACTTTGGAATATACTCATAGGAAGCATATGTGAGGAGCGAAATGCCCATTAACCCCTTATCTCCTCTTTAATATCCCACAGCATTCAGTCTACGGCAACGTTCCCCTTCCCTCACACCGAGTCTATCCTCAAAAAGCTCAAGCAGAGAAAGAGTGAGAGAGAGAGAGCGGGAGAGAGAGAGAGAGAGAGAGAGAGAGAGAGAGAGAGAGAGAGAGAGAGAGAGAGAGAGAGAGAGGAAGTCGTTCATTTACATTGTCATGCCACGAGAGAAAATATCACAACATATTATTATATGTATCTCCATATATACAAAAGTCATGGCGAAAGCCTCCGATTCAGCTCCACTCAGAGTGTCGTCAGCACATTGTTATGGGTATTCTAATGATCCTGAATTTCCTTTCTACCATTCCATCCAGCAAATGAGAATTCGATACAGAGAAAATCACACTTTGCTCTACCCACACTGAGACTCACACAACAATGCTCCAGCCTCCAGCCCGCACTCATACCGTAGTTATCAACTCTGTGGGCCTCGGGAAAGTCATGAGGAGCAGCCTTAGCCAAAATATGTGTAAATGCATAATTAAGGGGAACAAATGAGGATGCGGGAGAGAAGCCATCATAGGAAATTACTATTGAGATTCTAAACTATGTGTGAGAGGAGATACATTGAGTCATATAGGATATAAAGAGGAAGAGTGAGCGAGAGAGAGAGACAGAATGGGACAGAAAGTAAAAAAAAAAGAGAGAAAGCCGTTAGTGGCATTAGGAATTAATAGAAACACCCAACTATTAGTACCCTAATAGTGAAAGTAGTAGGAGCGTTTCATGTTTCTTGTTATGTTCCACAATTGGGAGAAATGGCGGGAATGCTTAAAATCCCTTTAACTCCATTACTCCTTTTACCTTCTTTTTTTTCTTCCTCTCGCCCACACTTTTTCCATGTCCATGTCTGGCTGTTTGTGTATGTGCCTCAGTGTGGGGGGTGTGTGTGTGTGTGTGTGTGTATGTGTCTATCTCTCCATTTTCTTACTTTTATTTAATCCTTAGTTACGAATCCTAACTTAGGATTTGGGAATTCGCACTTTGTTCAAAGGAGAAAGCTACACAGCCCTAGCCTTTGGGATTGGACGGGGCGTAAAAATTAAATTACAATTATGCACACGCTTCCCTTCACATATCTATTTATACGTGCCTTTCCTTTCCCATATACTTCCCCTTTAGCTTCAAATACGAGAGAGCATGGAATGAATGAGTGAGTAAAGCAAGGATATCTATACAATACGTTTCCCTTCTACTTCCCTTCACTGTCTCTTACTTTTCTCTCGCTCACTCATTCTCTCTCTCTCTTTCTCTCTCTCTCTGTCTCTCTCCCTCAATCGCTTTCTTCAATGAGCACAAATTGTTTCAAGTTGGAGAAAATCTCGTGAGTTTCACCATTACTTGGATTTCCCTGACTATCTCTCTATTCCTTGTGCTTATCTCTTACTGGAGATAAAGGAGCAGATAGTATCTTGGAAATGGAGTTGGTGAGGGGTGAGTCTCATGTCCATCAAGTGCTTCTGATACCCAGACATTCACACACATACTCACTAACGTACACATAAGTATGTCCATGTAGTGGAGGGGCTCTTCTGAACACAATCCGTGTCAGTGCAAATCTAAAGGCTCATAAAGTGCATCTAGATTACCTTGCTTTTCCTCCACGATAGTCCCTTTTATCCTAGCCCTCTCAAACTAACTCTCTCATTCTCCTACTTCAAACTTACTTACTTTCAAAATCTTACATACATAAGGTTAAAAAAAGACGCCCATTTGATACACATTGTGGATACATAAAGGAGACAGGAAATGTACGACCGGTGTGACTTGCTTCTCATTGCCACTTTTTTTTTCTCTCTCTCTCTCTCTTCTCTTTCCCTCCTCCGTGCTCCTAATCGTTTTCCTATAGGCTTCCCCCAACAGCTTTCACTGTCTCATCAGAATAATGCAATGCAATCCTTGGGATCCTACTCCATCTCATCATGTCACTATCGATTTTCAACTCTCCATCTACACCAAACCGACCTTACAACAACAGCCTTTTCGCTTTTTTTATATTTTTTTCCCTCTCTCTTCCCTTTCCCCACTTTCACATTTACCAATATTTTTTACTCCTTTTCCCTTCCCCTTAAGTGAGCTCACGTGTGGGTGCGACTTTACCAATAAAACCCATGAGTCTTACACACCCCACCCCAAATAATTTACTCACGGGAGGGCACATGGTCGTGTAAGCTCTAAATGTGAATATTTTTACAGTTATTTTTGTCCGTGGACTCAAGTTCCTGGGAACTTAGCAAAATGAAAACCTGGTCTTAACATTATCGAACAGTTGAACTCTTCAGCTTATCAACTTTTCTAAATTTCATTTTGGTTTCAGAAGCTACAAGAAGACAACATTTTAACTTTCTGACTCCACCTCAGCGTTACGATCATTAGAAATTGAACACTACCAAGTATTTAATTGCATGTTACAGATTAGCTATAATGTGTGTGTGTGTGTCTGTGCTGTGTGAGTATGTGTACGTACATTTTATATATACCGAAATTGTGAGTACACATTTAAGCAGATAAAATAAATGGAGTCAAGATCACATGCACGCAGTATATGTCAACATGCCTCACTATTATTTCTTGTATGTACATACATAAGGACAGAGATGTATACGAGTGGGGAACGGATATATTCATCAAATGCCTATACTACCGCTAATGTATATCTACACGAAAATGCGTTGGAGTGTTCCTAGAAGCAGTCTGAGGGGAAAGTGGTGGAAGGAAAGCAAATGGGAGAGAAAAGACAAGAGAAAGTAAAGAGCAAGTATTTGCATGCGTGTGTCTCTGTGAGTGAGAGTTACATGAAGAGGGAGGATAAGAAATGGTAATGCTTACTCTCGCCTCTTTTACTCCGACAATCAACATGAAGATAAGGAGCGAGTGGAGATTCTTGGATGGGGAGAGAAAAAGAGTGTGTGTGTGTGTGAGAGAGAGAGAGAGACAGAGAGCAGGGTAGTTACACTTACGTACACACAAAGTCAGTATGATCCATGTGTTGTGTCTGGTTGTTTTTTCTCCTTTCTCTTTGCCTCTCCCCGCTCATACACACACACACGAGAAAGGAAAGCAGAATGAGAAAAGCAAGGCATCATAGAAATGCTACATTTTTTAGCGCTTTAAAGATAAAACTTTTTCGGTTGTCGGCTCCTGTCGACGATGAATGCCTTTCTTTACGTTTGCAATTTTTTACTTGGCTACCTCTCTCTCTCTCTCTCTCTCTCTCTCACTCTCTCTCACTCTCTCTCACTCTCTCTCACTCTCTCTCTCTCTACTTGCACATATTCTCTCCCATCCAAACACTTTCACAGCTTTCTCCTAAAGAGGAGTAAGCTAGCAGCTGAACCCTCAAGTAGTTTCCATCGAACCGTAGTCTCCACAATGTTCCTACCATTTCTATGCTTAACATTATCTTCATTTCTCAACCTCAACATTTCAATCTGTTAAAAACAATGTTTTCCTTCCCTTCCTCTCCTGGCTTTTCCTTTCTCCAAGACATATTACTCTTACAGGAGAGGAAGAGAAAGAGGGAAATTATGAGGGAAAAAACTCCAACCACCGAATTAACAGTCAGTCATCGTACAAATAATTCTCATTTATCCGCTTTCACCACTTTCTCCATTTACTTTCATTTCCTCAATGGTAGACACAAAAACAAGCTCCCCATCAAACATGGAACATAAAAACAGATGAAAAGCTTCGAGGCTTCAGTGGTCCATGTCCCGACGCACTATAATATTATTTATTATGCAATATAATAGCATATGGATTCTCAGAATTGTAGGGAGAGCCAAAAAATACTTTCTCCTCCAACGATTTTGAAAACGAAAAAATCAGAAAACACTATCAATGGAGAAGATCATCTTTTATAAATAAATGGGGGGAAAGATATATTTGAATGTGAATTGCAATGTAAACGTATGTGGGCGAAGAGAGAGAGAGAGAGAGAGACAGAGAGACAGAGAGAGCAAAAGAGAACTTGGGAAAAGAGAGAGAGGAGGGAACGTCAAAGAAATTCAAAGTAGTTGGCCATGTGAATAGTACTATGTACTTGTAAGTCAGAAAAACATGCTTAATATTACGCAGACATGGAGAATGTACTACGGGATTCTTCACAAGAGAAAATTCCAAGACAGGCACAGCCTCATTCCTCACTCTTCCTTGCTCTTCTCCGGAAGGAAAAGGAGGAGGAAGAGGAGAAGACGATAGAAAAAGAGGAGGAATAAGAAAAAAAGAACATATTGAAAGAGAGAGAGAGAGAGAGAGAGAACAGAAAAAAAAACCTCAAAATGAAAATTTTACCATTGAGATCATCTCGGTTGGTTGAGTTCATATCATATGTGCTTTCAAATACATATATCTACATGTACTCCTACATACATAACGGACGTACTTATATTTCAAATAATACACTTTCCCAATGTCCCAAGCGTTCGGGAGAGTACAGAAAGCGCTTCATATATATTTCGGGTTCACACATGTGTGAACAAATCTACATTTGCGGCCAATATATTGCTACTTTTTCTTTTTTCAACAACAACTTTCCTTTTTAATGGCCATATTCATGTCGAGGGAGAGAGAGGAAAAAACTAAGGAATGATTCGACAGAAATATTTTCCCTATTATGCAAGAATAAGAGAGAAACACTAGCTGAAGGAAATAAATGAAGGGAAAACAGAGGACGCAACGGAGGAGAAGAGAAAAACAATAGCCATTGCATATAATTTCCCTTCCCCCGCATTTTTAAAATTCTCTGGACATTTATAGCGAGAGAGATACAGAGAGAAAAAGTGAGGAAGAAAGAGAGAGCAAAAAAACAAATAGCGGGAAATATAAAAAAAGAAGTTCAATTCAATTCGCTTGCTTTACAAATCAGAGCTGGGAACAACAAGCGGAAGGGAAAGTAAAAAAAAAATGGACCTACATGCACACACGCCTGTAATAAAGAGAATGGGGGAAACAAGAGGAGAAAGCACCGGAAAAGGTGAAAGGCTCGGTTGAATTCGGATCCGCTCATAAAATATAAACTTTTGTGCCTCCCTTTCTCTCATATAATAACAGCTTGCTCTTTTGCATTCCCTCTTTAATTACACCATAAAATCCAACGGGGAAACAAAATTAGTTACGAGTAATCTATGACAGTGTCAATGGTAAACCCCATGATGCACTCTTTTCCAAAAATGAAACACAGACAGACAGACAGACAGAGAGCGAGAGAGCAGGATTTCCCTTTCCTTTCACTTTCTATAATCAAAAACGCTTAGATATTTCAAAACAACGTGAAGGTAAGCTGGATAAAAGGCAATGAACTATAGGTCACATGTGAGTAACGGTGTTTTCGTGACAGGAGATGCTCAAACTATGTAAAATTTTCGAAAATACCAAAAAGGTAAAAAAGTTGGGAACAAAAGATGAAGCATGCCTGGTAATGTATTATGTAAATATAATTATTATAAAAAAGGGATGAGCATAAGAGTTTTATAAACGTAAAAGGGAAATACATAAGGACATATTTACTCGTCAGATTTGTGACCTGCTCCTGAAGTTCCCTGTGTCTCTCCCGCTCTCCCTCCCTGTAACCTCTCCCTTTCACACAGACCCACATACATACATACATACATACACACACACATACATACATAGATAGATAGATAGATATACAATGTGAAAGTAGCATGGAAAGGGAAAAGTCCAGGATTTATTATTTCGGTCTGTCTTACTTTTGCTCTGCCAATCCATCTTTCCTCAACCCACACAAAAACACCTAAGTACATACACACCTTCCTAAAAACTGGCTCTACAAACATCTGGAAGCAAATGTGTAACGTGTAACTGTCCGGGCAATGTATTTATATGCATGGACGTAAATTCCCACTGTCAAGCTAATACATCACACTTATATTACAGGTGTAATGTATGCTTATCTCTCCCCACACAGATACACAAGGTACATACACACACACAAGAACAAATGAATTCTCCGATTCTCCAGAATAAACGTAGTTCCTCGCATCCCCTCCTTACACTGCCACTGCATACGCTTTTATATCAAATCATATTTCAGAGACACAAGCACACAACCCACGTCACTTCCAATAGACATACATACACAGGCCCATACATTATCCATAGATAGACACATATGTACTTATATATGTAATAGGCGTAAATACATAAAAGTCAGTATTACGTGTATTCCCAAAGACATTGAAAGATCCAGGAAAGGAGCTCTTGAGGACACATGCACACTAGTTTCCACTCATGTGAAGGTACAGATCTAAGTACATACATAATTACATACATACATAGGTATCTTACCCATACCTCACCTTATAAATAAAAATACAGATGAGTACAAAAGGACGTAATCATGGAAACGAGTGTAAAGGCATGCATAGATACATATGGTATATGGACGTCATGTAAGTAACATACGTACGTACGTATATGCATACATATAAGTATGTATAGATATTCATGTAGATACATGTAGAAGCGAACCATGAACGTCACACTACGAGCAAATGTGGATCCAGCATTTGAGAGTCGCCTTTAGGAATACATGAATGAATACCTAAACACTAAATACGTCCAATACCTTTAAACATTGCAGAGTAAATGTATATATAAACCCCTTGAATCCCATGAAACATGTACCTATTTATTCCACAGTACATTATAATGTAGCTACGTATTTATCTATCCGTAAGAATAATAATTATTACGCTCTCTCAAAGCCCCCGTTTCCTCTCACCAGTGCCCAGGAGTATAAATACAGAAACCCGAAAACGTAAGTAATAAAAGAGCCCTGCCATACTGCTCCACAGCACAGCCCATGGAGAGAAACATAGCCACATATTTCTATCCTGGATATTAGCACCGCAAAATATCCATCTATCTCCGGTAGAATCTCCAAGCGTGAACTCCAGGGCAGCACAAGTCCCTAGAAGAGCTGCCAGTCCTGCCAGTCCTGCCAGTCCAAAGTCACAGCAGAGAGTAAGTTGGCTCCTCCAAAGTAAATACCATCTCGAGCCCAACACACATGACATAATTGCATGTCCCTACATGCCAGAGTCCCCCCAGCCAGCCCTTTGGTAGAAGTAGCCCAATCCCTAGCCCACAAATAAATAATCCAGGAGGAATTGTCTACTCTAAAAACTATATGTTCATGTCTGAGAGAATTATTTTCCTCCAGACGCCGGCAGGCTGTGAATAGGGTCATACAGATATAAAGGCCACAGTAGATTCTCATGTACACATACATACATACACACATATCTACACCTTATACTACTACCTATACCTATATCTATTTACAATTCTACACTGTCAGTACGTCACTGGCGTACAACATGGAGTAATTACAAATACATATAGATATAAAAAAAAAAAAAAGGAAAAAAGAGCGAGCGTTTTAAATATAAAAAGACTCCAGGAAAAGCCGGCTATAGAAAAGTGCGCGGTTAAGGACGCCTGAATGGAATGAGAGTGGCAAAGAAGCAGACGAAGAAGAAGAAGAAGAAGTGGAGGCAAGAGAGAAGAAAAAGAAGTAGCTCCGGCGCTCTTATAATTAATCCAGGAGTGAAAAATGGAAACTTTTAGCATGAGCAACGCAAAGGGAAATATCACCGGATTAAAAGTTACGTCTCATAGCAAGATTTATCTGTAAACATGAAGGGGGATCCTCTTTTTTCTCTTTCCCTCCTTCTCCTCCTCCTCCCATATATACATTTCCTACTACAACATCTTCCTCTTCTGCCTCCTTCCAAAGGAAACGACTCTAATCATATCTCATAATGAATGGTTCTCTCTCTCTCTCTCTCTCTATGTCCTCCTCCAACAACACGTTCGCCATCCGCTCCTTGTATATACAGACAGGCCGTAGTCCGTAGTCACTGTAACAGTAATAACCAACTCCTCACAACGGTCATGGAGTGGATAGATGTCTTCACACGGATAAACTAGCTCGTTATATAAGTACATAATTAAATGTTGCCCTTATATGCATTCATATATAGATAGATAGATATAGGTATAATAACAGGACGCTTGTGCCTCCTTGGCCACCCTCGTAAAGCATCCTTCATCTCTCCCTCCATACAATTCCTCACGAACAATTTCCCTTGAAATCTGGTCTTTTTCCTCCATAAATCCTATTTCCAAAGATTTGCGGAACAAAAAACACGTTTTCTATTATTCAAACAAGTATAACACAACTATAATATCATAACAGACATTCTCTCACAATGAACTTTTTTCAGCTCTTTTCTATTCTCCTCCTATTTTTTTTTTTCCTTTTTTAATTCCTTTCCTATTTCTCCCCGAATCCTTACAAAGGCTCACAATCCTTAAGACTTCTCAAATCGCAGTCAGTCCAAATGCCTTTATTAACAATAATTTCCCTCAAAAAACTCAGACAGGCATTAATGCTTCAATTTTTTTAAAAAGAGAGATGAAACGAGAGCTTTTTTCTTTTATACTTTGACAAAAAATAAATCCGGGAAAAATTATTATATTAGAAATAAAATAAAAAAATATCCAGCTCTTCTTGTAATCCTATTATACTTTATAGCTTCTACTTGATAAATAATTAATAAATAATTCAGTTAAAAAAGATCTTATTTATGGAAGAAATACCAAAAGGGCAAAATATGCATTTACTCCTACACTATCAACTATGTATGTATACCTCATATTTGTTTACGAAAAAGAAAATTCAGAGTCAGAGTCAGGTTAGGATAATGCGATCAGAGCGGTTCGGCAATTACTATTTTAATATTGGTTCAAAACATTAAGTTGCTTGAAATTTTTTTTTTGGCATCAAAGTTTTTATAATTTATGGAAGATTCAATTAAAAATTCAAAGTAAAACTTTCGAGAACTTCCAAAGATTTCATAGGTTTTGAATTTTATGAAAAACTTACAAGTTCTACACAAGATTTTTAACAAGAAAATCAATTTTTCAAATCTATCAGACCCGAAGTTCAAATGTTTGAATGGGAAGAGTGAAAAAGTGCATCACATGCGCGTTGCATTTAACTTTCGCTAGATACATATATGAATTGTACATTAAAAAGGTAATCCGGATCTCCGAGGGTTTAATATATTCGATCCGAACAATAGAAAAATCTATTGAATCGTACAATGAGCAGGAGAGAGAGAGAGAGAGAGAGAGGGACAGACGTCCAACTACTTTTTTGTCACTGAGATTTAAAGACTATAAGCTCTGCTCCCAGCTTCCTCACAAGTCCTCATCCCTTCCAGCTCAACAACAACAGTCACAATTATTCCTCAAACACACGCACGCACTTTCCAATCCCTCCCGTCAGATATTCTGGAAGTGTACAGAAGTAGGGAGAGATAGAGATAGAGAGAGTAAAAACCGGGAGTAGTATCTACAAAGAATATAAAAAATGATGCGGACTCCAGCCAATACTATAAAAATGAGGGAAAAATGACGGGAGAGAGAAGGCCAAAAGTACAACGCAAGGATGAGGATTCCCATTGAACAACAAAAAAACACAATGTACTTCTCTCCCTGTACCCTTCCTTCATATAATATTTTTATATAAGCATTATTACATCTAGCCAATGAAATTGCTCACAACATACTTGGACTGTAATAGGCATTCCTAAATAGTCATCACATAAGATATAATACAAGGGAATCAACCATTCCCTTCTATATTGCATTTGCTAAGAGTTTATGGCCTTCCTTTCTGCTTCTCGTAATTCCTTGCAACTCTTACAAATGGGAGCATACTTCCAGAGAGTGAGAGAGAGAGAGAGAGAGCAAATACCAGAAGAAACAACTGACTGAGTGAGCTACAGAATCCATAATAGTGAGGCTCCCAAGGAACATAGACCTGTTACTACTATGTATGTATCTATACTTACAATTATACGTATAAATAATTATGTACTATAAGTGTCCCTATGGCACCTCAAGTATCATACTACTCATAAGCTGTAGTGCACTTGTTTTATATTTAGTATAAGTAGATATACTAAATACATAATGTATATCTAGTACATATATATTATAACCCAGAGTATGCATGAATAGTATACATATATATATTCGAGTGTGTATCACTGGTATGGATAGCAGTGTGGGCTATCAGCTACATATGAATATTATAAGAGCAAGAGAGAGAGAGAGAGAGAGAGAGCGAGAGAGAGAGAGAGAAGACGACAAGATAAAAGTTTCCATCCAGCTGCCAAAAAATGAAAAGTAAAGAACAAGAATCTCCAGGAAACTTGTCCATTCCATGCACACAAGCCTATGAGCATACGTTCCTTCCAAATGCTCCCGTCCCCAAGTTTTCTTTTTTTTTTATACACGGCACTCTCTTTTTTACTATTTCGCCACTTCTTTTTTCCCTTCTTCTTGCTCCAAGAAGAAGAAACTCGGGCGAAAAACCGAAGCAAAAAAGACAGAGGAGAGTGTAAGGGGAGAGAGGGAAAGTGTGCAAAAAGAGAGATGTTCCCATATTTTCTCATGTGGGTATAAAAACATTGTACATTACACTCAAATGCATTCACACATTTCCCTCTCACAACTCAATTTCTCTCGTCCCATAAGTGTAAAGTACATAAGGACATCTCCTATATAGATACATTTACTATACATACAATGAGGGTTGAAGGAGAGGGCATCTAAAAAACTACTCATAAAGTACATATGGAAAGTCCATAGTAATGTATAAAAAAGGCCATGTAGGCAAAACTTTTACCTCTCACTTTACTCCAGTTCTTCCTTTCTCTCTCTCTCTCTCTCTCTCACACACACACTATACCTCTTCTCCGTTACAATACAACATATAAACTATCTATATATAAAGAAAAAAATAAATAGTAAATGTAACTTTCCCAAACACCAACACACACTTACACATACACATTTCCCATATAATGTTGTTTTCATACATAACAAGAAGAAAAGTCCCCTGATACCGCCAACATATGGTCACTGAAAGGATGGAAGCTTTACTCACCTACGCAGATAGAAAGTAATATGAAGGGTAAATAGGCATTCATATAGGAATATAAAATGTACGCTAAAAAAAAGTAAATACTTGCACATATATAGATGTCTACATCCTATGTATAGAGCAAAACTACACCTGTAGAGGATGACTGAGGGTCCAAAATATGGATATGAGCTCCTCAGCCCATCCTCTACAAGATATGTAAAATGTGCCATTAGGTAAATCGACGTAAAGGAGCGTTTCGCTCCATTTCTTTGTAAACGGAGTTTTCCTTTGTAGGAATAAAACCAACTCTAGTCAGTCTAAGTTTGACTCACCTTTGGCTAGGTAATCAAATCACTGTGAGCTTCTCCGAATGCATTTATTCCCACAGCATAATACATATACTCTACACCTTACACAGGTGGGCATAAGCATCCTGATACACTATAAATGGCGATCCTGCCAGGATATGCCTAGAGTAGTGCAAAATAAAATCTGAAATAACAAGGTTTTTGGTATTGCTTGTGGAGATAAATATTTTAACAATTGTTCAAAATTTCCTCAAAATTTCTCAAAAAAATCTCAAAAATTGGACAAACATTAAAATAAAAAATCAAAGGAGTTTAGTTAAGCGGACTGAACTTAATGGTTTTTTTTAATGAATGGTGAATGACAAGAGTAGAGAAAAATCAAAAAGGTTAAGTCAGTAGACTTAATTTAGTGGTTTTTCAAATAATCAAGTACAGTACTCTTGGGATAGACCAAGTTTTATCCAATTTCAAGGAAGTATTTTTTTTCGAAAGAAAAATGGCGGACCAAACTAACAATGTCGAAATTTCATCGGAAGAATTTGAAAAATTGGTAAAAGAGATGGAAGTAAAACACAAGGCTTTACAGGCAGTGACAGGTGGAGTTTATCCTCAAGATTTTGCGGGGAATAAATTTGATGATACTCAATTACCATTGCTAAGGGCAATTGTGAAAATTAGTGGACAATTGCTAGATGCCTATAAGAAACCCCTACCTAAGGTGAAAGCCAAAGAGAGGTCACAAACAATTGTACTTGGGGGTAATTTAAAAAATGAAGTACCCATTTTTGATCCACAAACACTATCGGGATTCAATTTCTTGAAAAAAGTGGAAAGATTTTTTAAGATCAAGGGAATTTCCGACGAGCACTGGTTAGACGTGGTCGCATTAATGTTGAAAGGGGATCAAGAGGCGTGGTTCGAGTGGAAACAGGAAGAGTTCAAAGATTGGGACGACTTCAAAGATGCATTTCTGGCTAAATATGATTCTGAGGAACAACGAATAGCCAGAAAAACCTTGCTATACACCAGAAAGCAAAAAGTACATGAACCATTTGAGTCATTTTCATGGGAAATGGCCAATTTACATAGCCAGGTTCATCCTAATGCATCCGAGGAGGAAATTGTAATTCAAGTCCGAGAATCCCTCTATCCGGAAATACGCCATGAACTAATGAACATTATGCCCCTGACCATGGACAACTTAATTGCACAGGGGAAAACTGCGTTAACCAGCCTTAGAATGATGGAAACAGTGCGGGGGTACAAAACCTCAAGATTACCGCCAGTAAGTACAAAAGTACATCTCAAAGGATGTACATGTGAGGATTGCAAGAAGGAAGCCAATCCAAACAAGGAGCCAGAGAAAGGTGCCAAATCTACGGAGACTCAATCTGCTCCATCACAGGGACCGTCCAATGGCCACAAGGGATACGGAGGGGGAAGAGGAGGGCATAACAATTCTCGAGGAGGATTCAGAGAGAAATCTCAGGGAGGAGCAGGGAATAAAACAGCCAAGGGAAATGATAAGTGCTTCTTATGTGACAAAACAGGTCACATTGCGAGATTTTGTCCAGATAAGCGAAAGGTATTGGCAGTCATGAAGCTAATGAATGAGGCCAATGATCTAGACAACGGACAACAAAAAGGAAGCACTAAGGCTGTGCATTCTATTGTAGGATTGGAGAGTGCCTCCAATTCAAAAAACTGAAGTTGCAGGACGAGAGGGAAGCCAACTCGTGCCTGCTACCAATCTTGACGATGCACATTGGCTTCTTACCGTTAATATTTATTACCATAGGGACACAGCAAATTCAAAGCCTGTTAGATACGGGAGCCACAGACACCTTTATTAGCCAAGAGACAGTATCATCATTACAATGGACGGACTTAGTGAAAGTTAGTTCAAAAAATGTTGAAACAGCCTCACATAGCATAAGGACAGTGGGAGAGATAACCTGCAATATAGAGATGCAAGGTAGACGATTTACCTGCAAATTCAATGTCATGACCAAAACTCCGGTTCCTGTAGTACTTGGAAACGATTTTATAATCAAGGCAGGAATTGTTTTAGATATACCAGCGGGGGTATTTTGGCATAATGATAAGCCCCAAGAGATTAAGAAATTCAACTCTATGGCCTATTCAAATTTGAATGCCATGATACATTCCCATCACGAGGAACAACTTTCGGAGGCCGAGAAACAGCACAAAATATCTAAGGTGCTAGCAGAGTTTGACGATGTCATTGGTCCCAACCACCAAGTAGGAAGATGTGGACTAGTGAAACATAGGATTGAGGTATGTGGAGAAGTCAAAAAGCGACTTCGTCCATATAAATATTCACCCCCACTAGAAACCGAGATCGACCGTCAAATCCAGCTTCTGAAAGACAAAGGCATGGTTAGAGACTCTACATCCGAGTTCGCAGCAGGTATTGTCTTAGTAGACAAATCTAATGGAACAAAGCGGATGGCATTGGATTTTAGAGAGGTCAACAAGGTAACCGTTGCAGATAGTTATCCCATGGCGAATATATCGTGGATACTCCGAACTTTACCTATGGCTAAGTATTTCGCAAAATGTGATATGGAATGCTTTTATTGGCAAATTGAAATGGAGGAAGACAGCATCCGCTATACAGCATTTATCTCGCATAATGACTTACTAGAATGGTTAGTCATGCCATTTGGATTGAGGAATGCTAGTAAAACAGCACAGAGACTGATGAATAAAATCTTTAGAGAATACATCAGAAAATTTTTGCAAGTCTTCCAGGATGATGTTTTATTATATTCTTATTCATTTGACGACCATTTGGAGCACATGCGCAAGATGTTAACCAAATTAAGACAGAATAATTTAACATGCAACAGAGACAAATGCCAATTTGGGCAGGATGAAGTTTTATTTCTGGGACATCTAATTTCACACAATGGAATTAGAATGGACAATACCAAAATAGAGGCCATAAATCAACTGGAGAGACCAACAACCAGACGGCAAATACAGAAATTCCACGGCATGTGCAATTTCTATGCTGAATTTGTCGAGAGGTTTGCCGAACGATTTGAACCTCTATTTAGGCTTTTAAAGAAGGGAAGCAAGTTTAAATGGACGGATGATCAAGAGAGAGCGTTTCGGGACATCAAATCAGCACTTAGTTCAGAAGTCATTTTAGTGGGGATTGATTACCGAAAGCCGATCATCGTCCGGACTGACGCCAGCGACGTTGGGGTTGCTGCAGTACTATCTCAGAGTACCGATGAAGGGGAACGACCAATATGTTATGCAAGTCGAATTTTACAGCCCACAGAAAGGAATCTAGATGCAATGCAACGAGAGCTGATTGCCATTCTTTGGGGATTAGAAAAATTCAGAGTCTTCATATACGGAGTTCCATTTGAATTATTTACTGACAACTCGGCCATAACGTATTTAAATAATATGAAGAGTGGGTCGAAGAAGTTAATGCGATGGGCCATGTCCTTGCAAGCATGGAATATCACAATTAAACATTGTCCAGGGAGGAACAACACTGTAGCGGATTATCTTTCGAGGTATCCGAGTAATTCTCCAGGCGGTCAGAGTGAGTGGGCTCTGGAGTCGCCAAACATTATATATGCTCCCACACTGTGCACATTAATTGGATCAATGTTTGACCTGGAAGAGGTCAGACAAGAGCAGCGTAGAATAGGCTGGCTCGATGTGAAGATAGGGAAACTACAAGAGTTTTTCATTCACAAGAGGACACTATGTACCAAAGTCAATGGAGAATTTCTCCCGATCTTACCAGAGAAATTTAGAGGAGAGATTATGTTCTATTTTCATGACAGTCCAGAGGCAGGCCATTTGGGAGTACACAAGACCATGGACAAGATAGCGTCGAGGTTTTTTTGGCCAGGCCTCAGAAAGGACGTTACAAGTTACGTAAAGTCCTGCGAGGTTTGCCAAAAACATAAGGCAACATATAAGAAGCCACACGGATTGTTGCAACATGTGAGGTCCAAATCGGTCTTTGACACCATTTGCATAGATTTCATGGGGCCATTTCCAAAAAGTGGCAAGGGAAAGTTAAATCAATACCTGCTAGTGGTGGTAGATCTTTTTTCACATTGGGTAGAGTTGTTTCCCATGAGACACGGAACAGCAAAAAAGGTAGCCGAGAAACTAGAGGACGAAATTTTTTGTCGCTTCGGTGCACCTTCTACGATAATTGCGGACAATGGAACAGCTTTTGTCTCCAACATAATGAAACAATTATGCCAACAATGGAAAATTCAATTAAGGACAACATCCGCATACCACCCCCAAGCCAACTTTACGGAAAGAATGAATAGAAATCTGGTCACCATGATTGCGTCCTATGTAAAGAACTGTCACACCGCCTGGGATGAGCATTTACAGAAATTTGCCCTAGCGCTAAGGACAATGAATAATAGAGTAACCGGAATTACCCCAGCAATATTAAACCTGGGGAGACAAATCGCACTGCCCATTGATCGAAGATTACATGGGGATTCGGAATTTGAGAATCCCAATGAAATAGCTGCTACTCTTCCCAGCAAGCTGAGAGACATTATGGAATATGTCAAACTCTGTACAGAGAAGGCTCATGAGCAACAGAAGAAGGACTATGATCAAGCCCATAGTCACATAGATTATAAGATTGGAGAAAGGGTATGGGTAAAGAATCACCCTATCTCCTCCACAGACGAAGGCAAATCAGCCAAATTATATCCTAGATGGATTGGACCCTACGAGGTCACTGAAATTTTAACTCCAGTATCATATAGGTTAAGTATTCCAGACCGGAGGGTGCTTGATTGTCAGCATGTCCTCAATCTAAAGCCCAACTATGAGCGCATTTTGCATACCACTGATACGAGGCAGGCCACCTCAAATCAAGTCGATGCAAATGCGGATAATGCTGATCAAGAAACATCGGCTCCTGGGTACAATTTACGCAAACGACGACCAGTGGATTACACTGGGAAAGTGTCCAAGAGACACAAATGAAGGGTTTTTTCTGATAATATAGTTTTCTTTGAGAGTTATTTTTTTTCTACAAATCATTAGCCTTCCAACCTCCAAACACTCAACAGCTCTAAAGCTCCAACCAAAACCAACCATGTCGACTCGTAGATGGCAGATCCTGGTCGAGCTGATGAACGCCAAGCCTGACTGTGGGATAATGGAACCAGGGAGGGATAAGGGAAACACTAAGATTGTGTTTCCCACCCTTACCCAATTTGCCTTCCAGGTTCAAAAGCGGGTTTTCAAGAGGGAGAATGGATTCCTTAACCAAGGCTTTCCCATCTTCCAGATGTGTGAATCTGAAACGGCCAAATACACCATCGCCGGCTTCAGCGAGTTTTGGAAGGTAAACTTCCCATACCATGAGGGGACATCATTTTCAGACATCCTCAATGCGGCCGGGACCTTGGAGAAGAGAGAGGCAAGATGGATCCGAAAAAACCATCCGACAAAATGGTTAATCAAGGAGTGTTCGGTTCATCTGGAAAGAATTAAAATAAAGCCCAGCCCCCCATTGATCCTCAAGGACCGTCTAGGACCGCCTGTAAGACCAGCCCAGACAGTAACCCTGAGCCCCATCCTGGAGGATCAAGAGGACGTCCTGACATTAGAGGATTGGGATCCTCTACCCCTTCCGGAGGATCCAATAAGGACAGGGATCATCTGCCGCCGATGTGGGGAAGAGGGTCACAAGGGCTTTCAATGCCCCAACCCCCGGAACAATGCGGCCTACTGGAGGAGAATGCGTCAGGACCCGGGTTTCAAAGAGAGGGACAAGGCGAGGAGGAGAGCCAGGTACTACGAAAACCGGAGGGCAGATCGACAGGTCAAGGCTTTCCTAAGGGCCCAGGAGGACCATCTTTTCGAGGAGCATGAGGGGGAGCTTCGGAGGAGGACTGTAGAGGATGACTGAGGGTCCAAAATATGGATATGAGCTCCTCAGCCCATCCTCTACAAGATATGTAAAATGTGCCATTAGGTAAATCGACGTAAAGGAGCGTTTCGCTCCATTTCTTTGTAAACGGAGTTTTCCTTTGTAGGAATAAAACCAACTCTAGTCAGTCTAAGTTTGACTCACCTTTGGCTAGGTAATCAAATCACTGTGAGCTTCTCCGAATGCATTTATTCCCACAGCATAATACATATACTCTACACCTTACACAGGTGGGCATAAGCATCCTGATACACTATACACCACTACACCCTATATACCATTTCTTCCCACATTTTACTCCTAGTAGGAGGAGTAGTAGTAGTGAGTGAGTTTTCTGGAAATCCTTCATGCTTTCTCGCACCTCTACACACATATATGTACGGCATAGCATAGGTACATACCTACGAATGTACATACATATCTACGTAAATACAATAGAGTAGAGTAATGGGAAGAGCATATGTACATACATGAGGAACTCTCAGGTTACCAGACAGCTATATGTAAAAAATTGAGTAGTAGTAAGTATACATATGAGACTGTATAATATAGATACAACTTACATGAGAAACTGCTGACAGACACTGGAGCTATTAGAATACGTACGACATTACTATTTCAATAGTCCATGGGAATATATACATACGTACCCCTGACTACGTAGTACACATAAATCTCTCACACTTGAACTCAAATCAGATTTCTCCCTCCCAGAAAAATACTTTTATTTGCAGGTTCTGCACTCTGGAGTAGACACTTATTTATATGTACATGTACGTACATGCATACAAATACATTACGTATAGGTATAGTTGTCAATACGGAGTAGGTATGTTTCAGGGAGAAGGTGCAGGCCCGATAGTGAATGCTGAGTGCAGTCATAAAAATGTTTACAAGCATCAACTTTATGGAAACTCCATTGTGAATTCCAAATAGAAACAAGGATAAAAAAAAAGAGGAGTGATATTTTGATTTCTTTTTGATCTCCTCAACTAAATGTTTCATGGATTGGAATGGGCAAAGCTCTTGTACAAATATATAAGTTTCTCAACTCGTCGCTTGTTTTCAAAACTGTTTCCTCTGGAAAGGTTGTAAAAAAAAATCTGACGTTAAGTGCAATTTACTTCCATCAAGATATCCGAGGATTTGGAGTAGTGTAGATACATGATCAAGGTATGTGTATAGACTGGATATAGGTATATAGAAATTGTAATTATTCCTTGAGCGTTTTGAAATCAAGGTCGCCCTTTCTAACCTGACATGTCTACGTAGCACTTTGGGAATGTAATTACAAATAACATAAAATCTTGTCAGTAATCAATAATATACATTATGGAAAAAAATATTATTCTTTACAATCAATAGCATCAACACACACAAAAATTACTAAAACCTTCACAACACCGCAGTCTCGGCTCACAGTTCATGGTATGTAGTAGAGATATGGGAGAGATATAGAAACGACAAGGATTTTTCCCTCTCCTTTACAAAGTCTCGGCACATTACTTAACTACAGGCTGACGTTGACAGACAGGAAGCGAAAAAGCCGCAAAAGAGCTGTCAACGTGGAAAATCAGCGTAAAATAAAGTATAAAAGAGAGGAGATAAATGCTATCGGATCCACCATCTCACACGTGAGAAGACAAGAGTCTTTTCAGATCCTAATACATTTGTACTAGCGCCTAGCCCCAAAAAAGAGTTTAGGGAGTGTGTAGGCGGCCAGAAGAGAGGCAGAAGATGAGAATCCCGTCCTGTCACACCTACACTCACAAGTTGCAAGTGTCTTATGAACAATGCCCCTCAAGTGCAAAATCAGCTGAAAATCTCCTCCTCGACTATAAAACTGGATGTTCAAAAAAAAACAATTCAATTTTTATGAACCATGTAACATGCAAAGTAGGTATTCATCTTCTTCTATGTCTCATAGGACGGAAAATATATAAATATAATTATTATGTAACTATAGATTAGATAGATACAAATCCACACATCTACTATTTTCCTATTTCCATATTTCTGTACATCTTTGATTGCTCTTCAAAATGATCTTTTTTTCCATACTACTACAGTAATAGTAATAGCCTTTGGTATAGCTCACATTGAGGGAGACAAAGTCTGGTAGCCTGAAGGTGGAGGTGTCTGTATGTCTATAATGGGGAAGTATATGGATCTTCCCACACTCCAGAGATATCTCTATATAATGACTCCATTAGAAAAACCAATCTAATTACTGAAAGCTAATGTGTGCGGGGAGGATGGGTTTACTAGGGAAAGTGCTATATTAAATGATAAAATGTTACCTCATAATATACATTATTATGCTCCTCTATCTCTTTTCAATAGAAGTAATTAATAGATGCTCATATTATAGTTAGCAGTTAGCGTGTATTAGCACATAAGGAGTAATCAATGCGTCTTGTACCCATCCCTATCTCTCTCCATGCATATGGACATTAAAAGCATTAATGTGCATGTAATATAATTACATACGCATATGAACTCGTGCATACAGCTACACATGTTACATGCTCAACTCTGTCTGTAATACATGTTCAGAGGGACGAAGGTGTGTGGAAATGGCATAGCAAGTAGGGCACTCTAATAGTCATAATAAAGTGAGCACATATGAGTCATATCATACATAATTGTAAAAATAGGTATACCTAATATATCTACATGTTCCTAGAAGATTATAAGGCCAGAGCAGTTGACGATGACGATGATGATGATGGTGGTGGTGATGATAATTAATTTTCTCCCAACTAAAACATGAAATAACTTTTGGATTCTCTCTCTCTCTCTCTCACCCTCTCTCTCTCTCTCTTTCTCTCTCTCTCATGTTATCTGACACGCCAGGGAAGTAGAAGGCTCACGCTCCTATATGATGTATATGTTTTAAACCCTACCTAGTTAACATTTGCCGCGTCAGCGTCATTTCATCTAATTTATAGAGGGAATTATTACCACACACTTGCTCTCTCTCTCTCTCTTCTTTCACTCTCTCTCTCTCTCTCCCTCCCTCAGACTCAGGACCTATTATACAGCTCATAGTAGATTAATAGACCTTAACACTTTCCAATCTTATAAACTTGCTCTCCGTCCTCATTACATAAGTTATGCCTAAGCTTGCTAAGTTATAGATTCCACCAGAGAAATGTTATCCCTTGTTCATTCAAATATCTACCACTAGTATTTCAAATTTCATCCATCCATGGAATTTTGCAATGTCAAATTAATGCTTCAGTTATATGGAGCTGACAAACATTAGAGGAGGTAAGATACAGCATCTGTGCACAGCCCGCACATTAGTAGGTATAGATGTAAGTATAAGTATAGATAGCTATTAGCTATACATACAGATTCTGGAGGAGTGGAAATTCCATTATTTAGATCTCAATGTTAAAATTGAAATGTACATATATAGTTTTAATATGCACTGTTTCCCATCCCCCCAGTCTCTGTCAACATGAATCATGAATCATACTGCTTTGACATGAATAATTTTTCCTTCATTAATATCCACCGTATCTTGACTCCGATAAATTTGATTTCAGTATTTTTCTCTCCCTTTCACTGTTTCCCTCCCTAACTCTAAAACTCACTCTCTCTCTCTCTCTCTCTCTGTTTCTCTCTCTCGCTCTTTCCATTACTAATATTTCATTCCATTATCTTTTTTTGCAAGAGCAAAAACATTTTTGCAATAATTAATTAAAAAGAGTAACATTGACGTTTCGTGTTCCAAACGAGAAGTAAATTACTGCTTAGCCTTTACATAGTGTGGAGTGATTGGTGTATCTGCCAATATAATAATTATAGGTGAACGTAAGCACATAAATATGCGCACCAACGTACATAAGTACAAACATAGAACACATGAGCGGTTTAACCTGCATTGTACTTTTGTATAAATATTTCATTTCCATAATGTTTCCCTACTGTGTACATATCCCGGCATGACATAGTAAATAGAGTAGGGAGTAGGGATACACACGACGAATAACCCTGTATGCATACAGCACTAACTCAAATAAGTCACAAATGTGGTATGATAGATATATGAAGTATAAAAGAATGGAATATCTATAGATATATCTACATGGGAATGACCACAGAGACAGACCCGAGGTACGACAGGGGAAACAAATGATGAAAGTTCAACTCTACAAATGACTGTACATCTATAGAGGTGCATTATTTGGAGAGAAAATTCGGGAGCTGAAATCCGATGAAGCTATAGCAAAGGTTCATCCATTCAGGAAATTGTACACGGATGGATTTTCAATTTCACTTTTCCCATTTCCATTATGAATGTGCTTTTGGCTGTATTGTAGTAGACAATCCCCTGCATTAAATATGGGTTGGTGCTATTTGTACAGGAAAAGTCAATGGTTTTCTCGTTGGAAGTCCAGAAGGGAAATTAATCGGAGAGAATTATTATTAAACAAGCAAACGCAGAGAGTCTGGGCTCCTATGGCTTGTGGATTGATGGGTTTTCTCCCTCACGCTGCTGTCCACACCCAAAAATTATTTCCATGTGTGAGGCTTTAAAAACCCGGTCCTCTCAGTGGACTTCCTCGAAAGGGCCGGAGACTCACTATTCCTAGAATTGCTAACCTATGATCGTATGTATCTATAGTATGTATGGCGTATTTGTGTATGGAGTATGGAGGAACACGATGTATTATTTGTGTTCAGCCATAGGAAATACACAGAGTTTCCCGAATACTTCCACAAGACAAACTGGAGCTCGTTAAATGTAATTACTGCGTGTGAGAAAAAGTGCAAAACAAGCTATTTCATTGAGATTCATTGTACTGGATCATCGGGTACATTTTGGACATGTCCAGGTGATAAAGTTTCGCCAGAATCTGAACACATGTAGGTAGGTATCTATATCTACCAACCCGTCTGATTCCTAGTCGCCTGAAATAGAACCCATGACTCTGTAATTTTGTAAATGGTCATGTGGCAAAGTAGCTGAAAAAGATAAGGTGAGGATGGAAAAGGCCAGCGGGATTTTGTAAAGGGATACGTCTCCGCAGGAGGCTTATCAGGGTTGCAGAATTGCAATCTCAAGTTTTAAAAAAACTCGGGACTGTGCAAAAAGGTTAGAGGGATACTGGTTGGTCATATAAGTAAAGCACAAATGTGTGTGTGTGTGGGGGGGGGGGCGAGGATAGACGGTAGAGGTATGAGATAGTGAATAACACGTTTTAAAATGATACCAGTGTGACCAGTAGAGAAAAGAGATAAGGTTATGGCTTCCACTTTTACCGTCAGCACTCTTCTCCTTTTCTCTGACATAAATTGTAAATGCCTATAATTTCATAAATATTCAAAGACACTCTTCCTTAGGTATGTACATGCTTTCTCCCTGACGTTAAATCTTATGGAAGTACCAACTTAGACATAACTACAACACCGTACCTCCACACATGAGTATCCACTTCTCAACTTCTTTATTCACAATTATTACGTCCATGCGCTGGTACGAAGTTAATGTGCAGTGGCGAAAAAGGACCGTACAAAGTCTGCATGGATGTTAAGCTTACCCTAAAAATGCTGGTCTAATCATGTAGCCTATAATAATAGTGGGGAATAGCCCGTGTAGCTGGAAATACGAGTTTTGCAATTACTTTTACTCTGCCTCAAAAGCATGGGGATACATTTACTCTCTCATGTACATATCATGCCTTGGCACACACATAGATATGTATGTGCTTCTGCAAATTAAATATTAAAACGGCAAGATAGTGCGAACAACTTTCCACGTACGGGCACACGGAATGCTTCACATTAATTCGATTTCGGAATTAACTAAATTAAATAAAGGCACAAAGCCTCCTGAGTTATGACAACAGGGTAACCATAAGTAAGGAGGTGTAACGCAATTATACTTATATTTTAGTACACATAACTAAAAATAATCCCACTCCTGTACGAGTAAAGAGCACTCAGTACGATAATGTGACATTTGACAGATCTCATAAGCATTGCGAATTGAACTGACGTTCCATCCATAGGAACAACTATTTTGTTGGGCTGGGTTCGAACAATCCCATGTGCAAAATTTGTATTTGCCTTGTTGTACGATTTTCTACAGAATCCAATCCTGGAGTAGTAATACAGGGAGTATAGCTTTATACATACATTTTAGATGTGAGGTTAAATAAATTGAGATGATGAGCGTGTGTGGAAGGAACTGTAACAGAGTGGATTCAGAGGGTAACTGGAGACTGTAGTATTGGATGATGGGGGAATAAACGTGGCTCAATGATGTCATTCTCAGAGGCTCCTTTATCATTATACTAAATAATATTGATCGTAAAAGACGCTTGCTCAACAACATACACTACACTAACTCAACTGACAATGACGCGTTTCCAGCTTAGCTTTTCCAATGGACCCAGTCAGTTGTTAATCCTATATAAATACATGGATCCTCTTCCTATTGAGGTACTTCCACCTACCCAGTCTTTTCCTACAATTATATGCATCTATTAGATTGACCAAGTAAGCATATAACTAGACACACTTGGGCCTTTCAACTGCTCAGTACACAGTCATTATGTGGGACACTGAAGAAGTATAGTAATTACTATACAATATAAACAGTATTATATGATATGAGACATGTGTATGGACATGGACCGACATTTACTCAGTTTGAAAGAAGTTCTTTACTTACTTTAACTACACGGTAATTTACCATTGCTACTCCTAATATCTGTACAACAAACTACTCCTAGTACTTCCAGCACTGACTGAGAACAACTTCTTTCGCTGTAAGTTCTGAATTGCTACATAGATTCCAGTGTACCAAACTGGCATAGGTACATACAGAAGACATTTCACAGCGTACTGTACAAAGTTAGCAGTAGAGCTGTTAGGAGTCTACAGTAGTAGGAGCCAATATAAACAAAACGGACCCCGATACTTCATCCATTAGTAGAACAAGCTTAAAAACTACCGAATGTGGGCTCTCAGTGCCTCTTGTATAGAAATAGAACCTAACTTTTTCTCTACATAAACGTACGAGACATTTGATGGTGACTGGAAAACTTTCCTCTGATCCACCTATAGATACATATATCTATAGGTAGATACATTTTACACTGGGGCATTTTCAACTCGCAGAGCCACAGTGAAGTTATATTTGTACTACATCATAGTGCTATCTATATCTAAACTTATATTCTTATTATGAACAAATTATGCCTGCAGTCCAAGTACGAACTCTCAGCGGAATTTCTAAAGAGCAACTATTGTGCATATATATGTTTTGCACAATAGTTCCAGCTAATTATATAAACATGTCCATATACAAAAGAGATACTTACACATTATGTAAATACATCTTTCGAGTGCTATGTAAGTATACCTACATACTGGCTACGCCTAAATAATTAAAGACTCATCACTACCCTGATCCTCCAGCATGCTGCAAGGTTTTTGTTATTATTATTTTATTAAAGAACTATCATGTTTCCACTGTAGCTCTTGAGGCTATGAGAACACTTGAGTATCTACTAGTACCATGCACACCATAACTCTTGGCTTGGCCCAGTGTAACAATTCTATAGATACCTGCCATACCGGTTCCAACCTACATAATTAATATAATATATTTTCAAATGGAAAAATAATAGTACCCCTTTTATCAGCCATTCAAATTCAACTGAATGGAATTAAATTGCTTCATATCAGTTGAGTTATTGCAACGTCATAATATTCAACTCCACCATTTCATAGTTATTACATTTAGAATAGGTCTGGGAAGCGTAAGTGTCTTTGGAAATATTTTACAGTTTTGCTATAAATATCTATATAGTCATTCCCTACTTGCTGCAGTTACTGCAAGTGTTTCCTATTTTAGTACAGTAAGTGGGAAGATTCAACATTCATTTGAATGCATGCATATGTATAAATGTAGATATGTACAATAGGTAGCCAATGCTAATGTTCAGAGTTTGCCATGTGTGCCATTGGAATTTAATACACTGGGAAAAGTAGGCACGCACGACTGTGTAGTTAAGATGTAATTATGTATTTAGGTATTTAGGAGATGTTAGAGCGTGACTCCTGTGACTTTGCTAAACTATTTGACAGGAGATATGAAGTTGCAGCACGCCTCCGTCATCATAACAACTGGACGGAGGAAATTAAGAGGATAAAAGTAGTAAGCAATAACAATGAGCCGAATGGGCTGTATGTTCGATGTTAAAGGGGATGCCCGTGCAATTGTGATTATTTTTTATTGATGGGTTTGGCGGTGAGGCGAGAGAAGATGAAGGAGAACGTCATTCGTAAAAAGAATTAATGTTAATTACCTTAATCATATTTAGTACACACATATTTTCTGTAGGTGATTTGGAGAGAGACTTTGCATACTCAACGACATATATATAGAATATATATTTAGTCACACTAGAACGGATTACATTTACATGCTACACCCAACTATATCTACCTATTGTTGAATTTTTTTTAAGGGCTGTGGAATCTACAGAACTACAGACTCTTCTCTATATGTATCTTCGGAAATTGTATCTCTTGAAAGTATTCGTCCGTTGAATGTTATAGCGTCAGCATGTATGATTTAGTATCGGAAATGCCACACATACTTGAACGCACAGAGAGATACACACATAAGATATGGAGTGTATAAGCGTGGAATAAAAAGTAAAATTCCCCCTCGGGCTAGGTTATCAAGTTATTTACTGCTACCAAATCATGTCAAGTGTTAAATAACGGCAAGAGGAGAGAAGAGCCATAGCTTACAGAACATGATATATGATTATGATAAGTTGTCTCCTCCATCCCCAATAGCACCTTCTCTAAATACTTGGCTACTAACTGCAGCATAACATTTCCAACAACACCAACGTCAAGACTAACTTTAACAGAAACGATGAGCCCATCGTTCAGACAGGATATTAACAGTATGTGCACACCATTGACTGAGTATGCTCGACATTATAATCTACATTCCTTCCTTTAAAAGGAAAGGACCAAAAAACTTGGAGAATCATAATTACCTTTACGCATCTCATTCTCTCCTTCAGATCAGGAAGATATTTAATAGCAAGGCAGTGTCTCCCAGAATTTAACGCTTAAACGTCAAACACTACCCCACTTGTTTATTAACAAGGTATCTCTCTGATATGTTATACATGCAAGGAAATAACCATGTGCAAGCTTGTACAAGTTTAAGCCATGAACAAAAGTGAACATTGCTTGAACTCGGGAACAAGTGTGAAACTAGCTTTTTTACGATACACTCCCGATGACTATCAGATATTTTTATTGCTCAAGTATACAATCTTGGAGGATCACCGATCATGTCGTAATGTTTTGATTATGCACCAATATAAGGTCAAAGGCTAAACACTCAAGCCTTTATGACATTATCACTATATAGAGCTTGAAGCTGGCTTGTATGTAGAGATATTTATAACATGGTGTAACATAAAATCAAACCTTTGAATCAACTCTCCACCAGACATATCGGCTTCGAAAACTCAAAAACTTTCTATACTCTAACTCAAATGTGATTAAAGCATAAGCAGATAAGTAGAGATACCTTTAAGCTATAAACTCTAACTTGGTACTAAAAGGCTCAACTGTCGTTGTAAACATGAATCTGCGATAATAGATGCTGAAGACGTAGCAACAACCCCGAGAAACACACTGTTGAAACATCAATAAAATTACCAGCAAAGGTTCTTCACATGATTATGACTACTTATGTGATTGTGTCCAACCCAGGCTGTCAATACTATTGAGGATGAAGTACCCAGCGGACAGATTGATGAAGATTTGTTGGAACAATTTGAATGGTTGATTTGTGATTGTGAAGGAGCAAAAATCGTTGGATATTAAATTGACGGATTGAATTGTATTCAAACTGACAGTGAGGGTCTAACAGAGCAGGCTGTAAAATAATACTTGAGTGATTGCAATGACAATTGCACACGGCACAAATGCATACCTCCACAGTTTCTTGTAGTCCATGATGTACAAAGGTGCCAGAATTTATGAATACTGTAGTCATTTGGATGTGAAGAAACTTTCAAAATTTATGATTGGCAGTTGTTACGACGAAATTTAATCTAAGATCTACTATGTATAATATTCCATATGGCCAGTGTGACTGCTATGAATATGAATGATCCATCAGTTTGTACATCGTTAACATTACAAGGGAAAGGTAATTAATACGAACCTTTATCAAGAAGGAGCTTAGGTCGAATGTCATCCTGCCATCCAGCGAGTACTAGGCTTACACAAAGTAGGACACTACCAATAGCTGACCACATGAAATGCATGATGAACTACAATTTTTTTCCAACGTCTTCTTTATCTATATGTATACGACGTGCTTGACGTACAATTTTTTTCTTCCTCTTCTTTCCCTCGTGTCGGAGAATTTTATTGATGAAGCAATCCAAGTGTATGTTGGAGCCAGTGAAGAATTATTGAAAAAATCTGTCAGAAAATTTTTCTCTAGAGTTGCTGGCGTCCGACCAAATAAATTCACCCTTCGCTCCCTGTATACTCAGCAATAAGTCAATGATGATTCTCTTGGCTCGGGATCGAGTTTGTCAACAAGACGGATTCCGGAGTATCAACATCCTTTATTCTTTATAATCTTCTCAAAGAAGAGAGAGAGAGAAAAGCAGTTTGATATTGGACAAGTTATTTTTTCCTGCTTTAAGAAAAAATTCTTTATAGAATTAAAAAAGTAAAGTATAGTTGTCAGTTGAAGCGTATCATTTGGATGAAACTATAAGTTGCCCAACGACGAGCTCTCAGGTTTCATAATCTTCGCAGATCAAGAATTCATCACTTGAGTTAATCTTATTATGCTAGAGAGACTTATATCCACTTTTCCGAGACGTCGTCTTAATTTGAAAAGATTCGTATTTTTTCTTCTTCTTCTCTTACTTATCTAACTCCTTTAAAAGCTTTGTTACCTTCTCGTGTAATTTCCTCGACGTTTCAAATCGGCTCTCTGAAGGTCTTCAGTTAGGAGATTGTAAAAATCTATATTTGATTACGTCATATTTTAATAGGAATTACAATTTCGGGAGGATTACAGGATCTTGCGAGTATGGATTTCCCAGTGATATTTTTTTATCACGTCTAATTTCGTCTTCCCTTTGATTGTAAACCTACTCCCGTAGATGGTCTTGAATTGATGTTGACTTCTGATGAGGGAGGTTTCTGAGCTCCTAGGAGATTAGATGTGAAAGCATGTTTTGATTTGAAAACTTATATAATTCCCAAAGTTATGTACGTATAAACAGGTAATAGGGATTTGATTTGGGGAAGGGTAGTCAGGCGGAGCTTCAAGCACCCGTGTAAAATCTGTGTGAAAAAGTTTTGCTCTTTGAACTTCTGCTTGACTAACTTGTTATTATTTGAAAGAATGGGGAACATTCAGCAACAAAAGCATGGCCTATGTGCACGATGGAAATCATCAACTTCCTCCACACTGGAAATACTGCAAAATGTATATAATGTCACCAGGAATTAAAGTCCTCCCTGGGTTCCTTGATACTGACAACTTCCCCAATATATCTACATAAACTCCGCCGAGTTTTGTATAACTTATACCGGATCGGTATCGGAGTTAATCGACTTCCTCGCTCGAAACAACTCTGTAATAATTTCCGAATCAAAAAAAAAAAATTGTTGAAGATTCCTTCTGATGAGAACTTGCTTTTTCCCCTTATAAATTCTTTTGAAATGTATCCCTTCCCTACTCAAACCACTCTCACAATCAGATAACTCACGTGTTCCTCCTATTTATAAAACATGCATATACACACACATGCATGTGCCCACCCGAGTCAAAAGTCAAATCCAATTTTAGGACACCAATATCAACCGAGACGAAACACAAAAGCTGAGATGAGCCGAGAGCTGGAGTTGAACCGTCAAGTATCAGTAGTGACACACGAGGGTAGATTCTTCCTACACACCAATGCCCTCATGTACATATATACATAGAGTTACTCCAAAGACGATATCGGATCCCAAACCGAAGCGTATACACCCGGAGATAACCAACACACACACACACAGCAATGCAGTTGTACTCAAAAAGTTAAATTCGGATAAAACTCCACGAGAGACTCAGAGGGAGAGAGAGAGAGAGAGAGAGAAAAACGACTGCGAGCAGAGTCCCAAAACGAACGTATATTCCCGAGTAGTTGATATGAGGAAACTACGGTTACAAAGTGGAAGTAACCGAGATATATGGGCTATATGACAACGACCGAGCTGTACCAGAAGACGGGCAGGAGAAGTCAGAAGAAGTAGAGATGAGGAGGATGAGTAACGCAGACTCTTGATCTGGCTCTACAGCAGAATATTTTATGTGGACGTCTTTCTCCGGGTTTTAAATAACTTTATTTTCATGCCCATACTTTGAGTGTCCCAAATCCACCACGGACTGGTTGAGGAACAGTAAAGGACCCACAGTCATAATAACAGCCCCACACGACAACATGCACAAATCCATGGGATCACCTATATCAAAATAATATACAAAATCTTGATAATAGTCAAAGGTGAAGAGAGACAGAGAGAGAGGTTCAATTTCAGCAATTATTATTTTTCCCCCCACGTGCTTATTTTTTTTTTCCCTCTTGAAGAAACCCCGAGTAAATAACAACACTTATTATAAGTCTTTCATATATACGAATGACAAGTCACAACAAGTTTTGTTTTTTTCATGTAGTTTATTACACTTTCAAGTTCAAGTCCACTTCCACAGACACATAGGATAATAATATATGAATCCCACAGACTACTCAATGGAACAATGAGTAATTACTCTGATGATTACTACAAGGCTACAACTCCGATGAGGTCACCCATCGCCGTAGTAATTTCCAGATTTCAGTATTCCTTGTAATAAAATGTATGATGTACTGGGAACCGTGAGTAAATACCAACGAGGTTGGCAGAGAAGAGCTGTTCTTCGAAGACCAGTATTACTTACTTTTTCTATGTAGCTCTCCCAGAACTCTGTGAGGACAGACGGAAGGAGTTGAGCAGTAGTACCACAACCAGCCAGCCACACACACAATATATAGTCTACTCTCTTCCTCTCATGGATGAATGGAACATCTGAAAGTTTTTGGGATAAGAAATAATGTGGACTCTGTCGATCAATGCCTCCCCTCTGTTCAAAGATGCGCATGAATTTCAAAACACGGATCTTTCAAATTTCACCCTCCGAGCGTCAAAAGCCTCAGTGAGTCCCCAAGGCGGGGACTCACTCCATCTCTAGCATTACAGCACCCGGCCTCGCCACTCCTCACGTGCCTCAGTTACAGTCGAAACAGCCGTCCGCAATCAACGTCCGGGACATTAAGGCTCTGTCCCAAACCACCACTTCCATAAACAACTTGGGTTTTGCATGGGATGTAAGTATAGCTACTAGCTCAGGAACAAATCCTGACTAATATGTATTTCAACGTTCATGTGAACCTCCAGCCTTCTGTCCTTTATTACTCTTTCCCCTTCATATATATTCTCTCTCCACGCTCGCTATTATCGAGTCCGAGTCCCCAAAACAGCAAAAGTGTCTGAATTGATGACTCTGACATAATTGAACATGCTCTTGTAAGGGAAGAAATTAGCATTCGTGACCATTCACAAGGTGTTTAAAAATTAAAAGCATCATCATCAGGAAAAATACGAGGAGTCGTCAAGACGCTAATGAGGGACTTTACTTATGTGCATAAAAACTAGGGCTAGGATGTGTACAAGTGATTGTATATGTCATAATGGTTGGAGCATTATGAGAGAGGGGGGGGGGGGAGAATTTGGTGCAAGACTGTAGTCAAAATATTTGACTAAGCATGTATATTTTATAATAAAAAATTGGGAATTATATATGCATGCTAGTGTAGGAGTTTTGGGAGACACTTTGGAAGGTGCTTATTTACAAAAATCAAGAATCTGGCTGCTTGTATTTTTAGAGTATTTTGTATATTATAGAGGATTTATATTATAGTATTTTTATGGAGGTATGTCATTTCTCTTTATGCAGGACCTCTTTTTTATTGACAATTTTTTTTCGGTAAAGGGGAATATATTTGGAGATTCACATTTCCTGTAAAGTTAATTTATCCAGAGGGGACACTCTGTATTTGAGGGAAAGAATTTCCTTAACGGGTGCTTCTATAGAGGGAACGTGGTGTATAGTTCTAAGGAAAGTAAACAAAATGCATGAAATAGCATTTTTAAGTGGGACTATTCTAACGGTGCACTTGCAATTAGTAATGTTACTTAATACAATAAGAGCTGCAAGAGTCCAGTGCTTGAAGGAAGTGCAGAGAGTTGTGACTGTGTCCAGACGACTAATTGAATGTTGACGTTGAGGACGTCAGTTGTGAACTGAGCCTTCTCGGGATAGCTGAGAGAGCTGAGAGGTTGAGAGGAGGCGAATGAGGATGGGGCTGGATTTGGTCCAATTGCAATAGGACACCGCAAAGGTGAATGCTCCATGCTTATGTCAATGCTTATAAGCTTCTGCATGGCAAACGACACGTCACGTCAAACTCAACTTGACTCCACGACCGGCGTTTCTTGGGTGAAGAGTAACTATATAGAAAATTAATTTTCAAACTTTAAATTTAGTCTTGATTTGTGTTCCTCCCTGATCAGTTGTTCGAAACTATTGTGGAGAGAAGCTTCCGTTTCTGTTTTTAAGTACCCGGTCCACGGTCAATTATTAGTGGGGTCGTCATGTTTCGGAGTACGTTGTTGTCCCTGTGTCTCGTCGTCGCCCTGGCCTTTGTCCATGCGGGCTCCTCCGACGTTCTAGTCTTGACAGATGAGGACTTCGAAAGCAAAAATGCTGCATTAGAAAATTCTTTAGTTATGTTCTATGCCCCCTGGTAAGTTCCCTTCTGATCAGTTTTTATTTCAAGGTGTCATCTCCATGAAATGAGCCTTCATTTCTGTGGATGAAATTGAATTATTTTTCCCAGTGTCAAGGGCCTTGACATTGGCTCAAGGTTATTTTTCGAATTTAATTATTGGCGAGGTAGTGTTAAGAGAATTATATTATTAACAGCGTGGTCGTTGTCTAGTCTATTATTCCCCATGATGGTATTATCATATCCGGGAAGGGGCAGCGAAATATATCATTTGTGAGTTGGAATTTGTAATTTGATTTTTTGATTTTAATTTTGGTCAACAGGTGCGGTCATTGTAAGAGACTTAAACCTGAATTTGATAAGGCTGCCGAATTACTGCGTGACGATGATCCTCAAATCGCGCTTGTCAAAGTAAGTTTCGTGGAGATACATATTGGTTTTTCGGCATTGATGATGGAAACAGCATGGTTTTTCGGCAAGATTGATTGATTGAAGTGAGAGATTTAGAGGGTAAATAGTGTGGCTATGGAACATATTTTTAAGACGATGATGTAGTGGGGTCATGTTTAATTTGGTTTCAGACATTTCAGTTAGTACAGGTGGTCTCCTTATGTTGAGAATTGAGGAATAATGGTATCGGCGGTTGTTAGGCATGTTTGGTCATGTTTGGAGTACGGGGCGGGATATTATATGTATAGATATATATTGTAGTGAGGACGGGGCTGGTTAGTTGTGGTTGAATGTGATTGGAAAGCTCATTTACAAATTGACAAGGTTATTCTACGATAGCGTGGAAAATTCCCATTCGCTGATAAGTTTTTGCTGATGTTTTAAGCTGTTTCTGGTTAGCTTAGATTACGTGTTAGTATTTCATACCTTACTTTGTGGTAGTGTAAATACTGCCTATTTGGCTGTTTGTGATTCAGTAAGTAATAAGTATTTTAGCTGACTAATTGAAATGATATTAAATTCTACGTGTCATATCGTTTCTGCTTTGAACTGCCAAACGAGCTATGTTCAACGATTCAGATGTCATGATGAGCTCAGGTTTTTATTAATCGTTAGACTTCCTCTTCCTTTAAGTCAATTCATATAATTATATACATAGGGATAGGTTTAATGCAATGAGTTTCCTGGAGATAATTGTTATAGATAGTGGTGTCGTTGCGATTTAGAATTATTATTATTTGGCTGAGGTAGGATAAAACTGAGTTGAGATATGTTATCTTGCGGGCTTGATGATCAATAATCATTACCAGGAACTGACGTGGAATAACTTTAGCGGTTCATGCTTCCTATTGGGGTCATTATTAGTTGGGACAGGAAGATGTTGATCATGACGTCAAAGTAAAATAAGGTTGTTCATTGTTATACTACTCTCGTTTTAGACACGGTTAGATAGTCCATTTAACAGGGACGACAGCCATTGTTGCCTGTAATATCCTCGTGTAAGTGTATGTGTCGGGTGTCAGTTAACTCGATTATACCAAGAATTAGTTTTTAATTATGTATCTACGATTGTATTAGAGTGCTGATTTGTGATAATTGCTTTATAGAGACATTTGGTTTGGGTTTTCAATGGCTCTTTCTGCTATTCATTCCATAATGAATTGCTCAAAATCCATGGCTATTTGAGTGAGATATCGCTAATAGGTCGAAACAATTACTATTGGTCTATTTTTAGGACAGCATTGTGCACCTGATTATTACGTGTGTTTTAGCTGTACTATATTTATTTCTGTTGTGTTAATTCTTCGTGTATCCTATGGGTTTTGTTTCGATTGTTGCTGAATTGATCCATTACTAAGTTGTCTAAATTACTGATATTTTAGGTTGATTGTACCGAAGGAGGAAAAGATACTTGTAACAAGTTCTCAGTCTCTGGCTACCCTACGCTCAAAATCTTCAGGAATGGAGAGGTTGCTTCTGATTACAATGGACCAAGAGAAGCGAGTACGTGGACAATATTAAATATATTGTATCTTCAGTCATCCGATAATTTTCATGTCTAAATTAATTGTGTATTAGGTATTATATGGTTTTATTATTACTTCAGATGGTATTGTGAAGTACATGAGAAGCCAAGTTGGCCCAGCAAGTAAAGAGTTGAAGACTGTTGCTGATTACGAAGCCTTCATTTCAAAAGATGACGTTGCTATTATTGGTTTCTTGGCTGTAAGTAATACGTGGATCTTATCGTGTCTGTATTTAGTGCGGAGGCCAACAGAACGTCTGTTTTTGGCTGGAGATAATAATATTTATTTATTGTATCGGATGGGTTTAGGAGTCGGACTCAAAACTTGAGAAAACCTTTGGCAAAGTAGCAGACAAGCTGAGGGAGAAGACTCGTTTTGGAAGAACTAACAATCCCGAGGTTTTGAAGGCCGCTGGTCAGAGTGCCGACACTATTGTTCTGTATCGTCCTAAACAATTAGCTAACAAATTTGAAGAGAACGTTGTTGTCTACGGAGGTGCTTTCGATCGGGATGATATCGAGAAATTTGTTACAAAAGAATCGTAAGTTGAATTTGCATTAAAAGTGGTTCCTCGGTTTCTCCTTAGCTTATCGTGTCGTGAACTATGAAAATTCTTGTGCATTCAAGCGCTAGCTGAAGTTGTCCCTTAAATTTGCAATTCAATTTTCCAGTTTTGGGTTAGTTGGCGTCCGCACTCAAGACAATGCCAAGGAATTCAAGCAGCCCGTTGTGATCGCTTATTTTGCTGTAGACTATAAGAAGAATCCCAAAGGTACAGTAGTTTTTGTTGAACCGTGGTTATCTTTGCCGCATGCATAATTTAATCTGGTCATAATAATGGGCTTAGTATGTAAGTCTGAATAGATTTATGTTTTATTATTCATGCAGTTTATACATATATCTGTTATTCTAATCGCAATTCTTTGTCTGTTTTTGTTATAGGAACTAACTACTGGAGAAACCGAATCCTGAAAGTAGCTAAGGAGTTCAGTGACGATTTCAATTTCGCCATCAGCAATAAGGATGAATTCCAACATGAAATGAATGAGTACGGAATTGATTACACCCCATCCGATAAGCCTATCGTCACCGCCAGGAACGCCAAGGGACAGAAATTCATTCAAAGCGGAGACTTTTCGTAAGTGCAGTTTTTAAAGAATATTAAATTTTACCGTGCATATATTCCTTGTATGTGCTTTCTTCCCTGTGAAACTTACTGATACCATCTTTTGCAGGTTTCATTCTTTTAGATATTCATCTTGCATATACATTATACTACCCTCTCACATGCTGTACATGTTAATCTTTGCATGAGACTTCGTCTGCAACTATGTTAATCTTGTCCTTTTTTTAACTTTTGTCTCTGTGATCACTTTTTAAAGAGTGGAGAGCTTCACGGAATTCTTGAATAAGTTGAAGGCCGGTGAATTGGAGCCATTCCTTAAGTCTGAAGCTGTCCCAGATTCCAATGATGGTCCTGTCGTCGTAGCTGTGGGCAAGAACTTTGACGAAGTCGTCGTCAATAATGGAAAAGATACTCTGGTTGAGTTTTACGCTCCTTGGTGCGGTCATTGCAAAAAACTTGCTCCGGTCTTTGACGAGTTGGGCGAGAAGGTAGGTTCTTTCGAGATTCACAATATAGTATAGTTTTTATAATCCCTACAACAAAACTCCGACAGTTTGATCATCAGTAAAGCGTCTTTCTTAACTACTACGACTTGTAAAGTAATTGTTTTCAAGTAGTGGTAGTAGTAGACGATCCAGCGTTATGAATTGTCATGAACTTTCACTGTAATATGAAAGCTTGTAGTAGTAGAAATTATATAATTTTTATTTTTATCCTGGTTGTAGTTGAAAAACGAGCAAGTATCCATTGTTAAGATGGATGCGACAGCCAACGATGTTCCATCGCAATTTGATGTTCGTGGATTCCCCACTCTGTTCTGGTTACCCAGAGATAGCAAAGACAAGCCTGTAAGATACGACGGTGGCCGAGAAGTTGATGACTTTGTCAAATACATTGCAAAACATGCTACCGATGAGCTCGAAAGCTACGACCGAGAAGGAAACACTAAGAAAACCGAATTGTAATAATTCATCCTCGCGGTCGTCCAACTAAATGATTTCCTTTTCAGTTATGTAATTATTATATTACCCTGGTTGAAAAATTTTGTAAACTCTCGGTCATGAATATCTTCTTTATAATTTCTTGTCTGCGTCCGGTTTTAATTATATAGTATGTAGTATTTCATCGCCAGAAAGTTTGTGATTAATTCCTGTAAAGTCAGTATCAATTTTTGAACATTCGTTGTTCTATTTTATGCTAAACACGCAGAAGTTCAAACACAATTGCTTAACCATCCAACATCACGCCAACACAAGTAATTAGTTTGGAGTCTATTCGTACAAGTATTTATTACGAGGACTTTCTAACTCTGCAAATTCTATGTAATAGTAAATTCATAATGAGCAGGACGTTACAGTGAAACATTTTCTTCCATGCTTTTACTTTACTATATGCTATCCCTTTCAAAGAAATTGTGAAACCCATTAAAATCATTATTCCATTCGATTATTACTAATTGTTAATAATACTGATTTTGTTTTTGATCAAGTAATACCATTATGGGGTTACACTTCGTAAGGATAGGTCTAAGTAATTTGTAAGCAATATTTTTGTTTTCTATATTGAAATGAGGTGTAGTAGGAATAATAAATTTAATATACCAACAGAGAACGGATGGTTGTTGATTGGTGGAATGAACAGATATATGAATGCATCCTCACAAAGTAACCCAATAATTGTGAACATTATCACTATTGATCTTACGTGTAAATGAACGTGTACGTGAAAAATTATCCCACATGTTGAATAATAAATCAAGTTCAAATGTGATTCATACTAAATTTTCAAAAACTGCAGATGCAAAAATATTCTTTTCCTGCAACACTTGATTTGTACATTTCTTCCCATTGAAGGCGGAACTGATCTTCACTAATGTAATGATAGAAACAGAAATCTTATCTTGTTTACCGTGAGCAGGCGGGAACTGATACCTGCTGTTGCTGCTATCAGTGAGTAATTACTTGCTGTATATTCTAACTATTTGGCGTACTTACTAATACTACATACAATATATGCAACTGATACGGGAAACAATTTAAACAGTTATTTTCACAATACAGAATCCTATCTTGTTGGTCTGTAAGTAAATCATTTTGGAAAATCAGAGTTATGAACAATGAAGCTGCGCTCATGATTTCAAGATACGTTGTATACATAGTAGCATTTCCTTTTCCTCTCTACTGACCAACTCTTCAATATTTACATAATACAGTTTGAGGTTTCTCCTAAATGTTTATACACACCCCTCGTGAAAGCCAGGATAGACACGAAGACGATAGCCTCAATTATTATTTGAAACCGAATTTATTTGTATTGATGTTCCTCAGTATCATGATGGAATTTACACGAATGTAAGTGCCTGATTACATTTCAAAGGCTTGTTTGCTAAATGCTATATCAGTGTGATATACAAAAAGTGACTGAGAAAATCATTCTGCGCTCTTTGTATTATACATGTTGCATATTGTTGAAAAACTCTGAAAACTTGTAGTAGACTTTTACACATAGATTCACCACGTATTTGATACAATAATTACAAATATATTATGAGCACACATCACACTCCATTCGAAGGCGAACGGAATTGTTTCAATTAAACTTTTCAACACAAGATCAGCACAAAATTACATCTGAACGTCAAGGTCTAGGATATTATCCTAATATACAATAATATTAAATTAATAATCTTGGAGACAAGTATGAGTCTCGTGCAAAAAAAAACTAAACACAAAAGAAACGCCTGCCATCACTTTGAATGTAAATAGAATACTCACGAGTATGAGTAGCAGCATGAAGAAACTCTTGACGATTAAATTGTAAAACTGTTAGTTGGTTGCTCAATGCACAGCTGCAACGGTTTGATTTACGGCTTTAAGAATTGGCAAGCTTCGAAGGTTGCTGGACCAAACTTGTTTTCCGTGATGGAACTGAATCTGGAGTCGGAATTTCTGGGGCCACGGAAAGAATGGGCGGCATTGTTCTGGGCTTACCCTATCAAATGCAAATCACAAATTATTAATTCAGTTTACAGAACAGCTTCCACAATTTAAAAGAACCATTACAAATTACTGTCCCATAAAAATATTTCTGCTACGTATCTTCTGCCAAGACTTCAAAACCGCGACAACATCTGCTCCTTGACTCAATGCAAGTGCAAGTAAATAAAATACCCTCCCGATATGAATAACGAGAGCTCCTTACTTTTGCTGTTTGTATTGCAACCTGGTAGTCTCCAGAGTCGAAGTATTTCTGTCCTTTCGTCAGTCGTTTTGCAAGGAACGCAGAATGGCCCGCCATCGGCTTGGCAGCCTGTGGATACTTGTTTTGTAATTTTGCTTCTTCTTGCTTTTCTATCTCCTAGAATTCGCACAACAAAAATGTCCCCATTGTACCTTAAAACTTTAAAACCCGTTGGAATACATCAATTTTGAGCAAATCTCTTACATAAGCAGTTTCAGTACTCTCAATCTGAGGCTCCAAATCCTTCACCATCTCCACTTCCACATTATCGGTAGACATAGTTGCAGCTTGCAATCAGAGAAAGAAAACAGATACGACTGAAAATACAAGGAAATCAAAATATCCCAATTACACCAAATTTATTCAATTATTATTTATTATTTCAATTCTTTTAACAAACACACACTCCTGAATTACTCACAATCAAGCAGAGTATGACTTTGATTTGTTTCCAGTTTAAATCTCAATTTGAAGTTCTTAGCTATATAATATGGGGTATACGGCTTTTCTCATTTATATATGTATAATACACAAGCTTCAAATATTTTTAAATTGTTGTCTTTGATTGTAATTTAAAATAACGAGAATAACTTATTTACTTACTTTTACGATAAAGAGAACTCCTCCAGGAGTAGGAATATTGCAATTATTTTTAATACTTGTTAAATCACACACTGACAATGAGACGAGGGCTGTAAAGATACGGATGAAAGACAATCAATTGATTATTCACCTTTGCCCAATGACTTGACCTCGTTCTATCACAACCGTTAGGAATGCTTATATATGACACTTGAAAACAGTGTACTCAAATAACTTTGTTCAGGGGAAACATGTTTCAATTTGAGAATAATAATTTAGAACGATTAAGGGATTTGTGGTGAAAGTGAGTTATGGAGCAATGAAAAAGTATAGAATGTAAAAAGTAGAGGGAATGGGGAGGAAGAATATTCATTGGAGTCGGATGTGGATTAAAATAAGATGAGAATTGAGGAAGGACTATGTAAAGGAATGATGGTTCCTGTGTCGTATGAGGAATCTGGAAAGATAGGTATTAGAAAGCGGAATCTAATGGTAATTGCAATTAAGGCGCAACTGGATTACTATTAAGGAACCTTACCTTGGTTAGGGGAAACGCCAGTCCTCAAATCTCAAATCCCAACCAACTCAACTCAATCTTTCCTCAAACCATTTCAATCCAAAAGAAACTGACAATTGATTTTGCGTGGGAAACTTAACATTGTCATCCGTTAGGGTGTGCTAGGGTTGGGTTCTCAGGTCTGGGTTCTGCTTTTATCAATGAAAGCTATTTTAAGAGTCCATCGCCCATCAACCAATGCATGGAGGCAACCTATATACCTCAAAAGTAAACTTTATAAAGTGTACTCGGGGAGTTTTGCCTCGTTTTTAAAAAGCACTGCAGTCCGTACATCCTTTAGAATTGCAGACCAGTTAATCCTTGCTATAGGGGATGCTCAGGGGACCTTCGAAATTTGTCCCTTGGAAACATTATTCCTTATTATATAGCATAGTCTTGTCTTATGCATTGTGCAAATGGTAATCGGGACTGGAAATCCCTTATAACGAGAGTAATGTAGTGAGGCTCATGAAGTAAAACAATGATTTTCTATAGGACACACTCCAACAGTATGAGGTTTTAGCAAAGGTGGACAAAGTATTCGCATACCTTAAAGCCTACATATTTTTAGGTGCTTACGTACAACCTACATTTTAGCCTACATAAATCCCACCCAAGAGTTGACCCTACCTACAACCTACATACATCCCTTCCGAGAGTTGAGCCTACCTACAACCTACATACATCACTCCCGAGAATCGTCCCTACCTACAACCAACATACCTCTTTGTCGTAATTAATTCATACCTGCATAACTAAAATGAAATTATGCAATCATTCATTGTAATTACTGAAAAAGAATTGAAATCGTTTGCCCTCCAGCACATAAACAAAAGTAGCAAAACATATGTATATATGTGAAAGAAAGTGTAGATGCGGCTTTTATTCAGCACTTTGGAATACGAAAGGTTCGAACAAACATACATACATTTTCATGCTTAAGTACCTACCTTTTTTTATGTAGGTACGTACTGATTATTCCCAACATACATAAATTGCATATTTTTTTCCATCGAAATATACAGCCTACATACAAATGCCTACAAAATATGTGAAAATTTGAGCATAGCCTACAATTTTGCCTAATTGTAGGCATACATGTAGGGTATGCGCCCACCTTTGGGTTTTAGAGTATTGACGGTTTTAAAGGACGTTGTGTTAGCAGGTTTTTTTACCAGGGGGTTCAGAAAGGTCGTTGTCGTTGCATTAAGCCAATTTTGTATAAATAACGTAATGAATGTAGATTGGGTCATATAAAATGGGGTAAACTTTAACTTTATATTAATGCTTATTGTTGTTCCTGCTCTTGTTCTAGAAAGCTGTCTACCACTAAATAATTCACCACAAAAGTATGTACCATGCAATTGCTTTCCAGTATATAATACCTGTCAATGATTCAAGATCTATCACCCAGTATTTTCTAACCAAGTACCTGCCACCTGCCTTCTACCCAAATACCAACCATACAAATACCTACTACCCGTTTGAACTTCAATGTAACCCGAAACTCGAGTACAATTAAATTCGAGTTGGAACTCAAGTGTAGCTTAAGTGCAGCTTGAAATTCGAGTTTGAACTAAGTGTAATTCAAATGCAGCTTGAAATTCGTGTTTGAACTCAAGTTAACAAATGCGGAACTTGAAATTCAACTTTGAATTTGAGTGTAACGTAACAACTGAGTACAACTTGTAACTAGAGTTTGGACTCAAGTGTTACTTGAAATTCGACTCTGAACTAAGTTTACTTTATGTTGAACTTAGTCTCAACTCAAGTGTAACATGAAATTTGAGTTTGAACTCAAATGTCACACCAAATTCAAGTTGGATTTTCAGTGTAACTTGAAACTCAAGTGTGAGTATGTGCTACATGGAATTCGTGTTTGAACTCAAGTTAATTAAAGCACAACTTGAAATGCAACTCTGAATTTAAAGGTTGCGGAGCAATCGAGTGCAACTTAAATTAAAGCTTACAGCTCAAATGAAATTTAAGTGCAGCTTTAAAACGTAATTCATGCATTACGTTTATGTCAAATTATATCTAAACCATTTTGCTTTTAGGATGAATTGCATCTAGATCATTTTGCTTTTAAAATTTCTTGAACTTACAGTGCATTTGCCTGGAGAGTTACTGAGTGTAGATCATTTTGATACTACTCGAAAATGCATCTAGATCATTTTGTCTCTTCTCGACGATATAAATTTTACGCTCGTGTATAATAATTGTTGCTCATTTCTTTAATATTGTTCTTGTTAACAATAATAATTATTAATGTTCCGAACGATAATCATCTTCAACTATCCTTTCCTATGTTTTTGTTTTCGGCGAATATTTGTAAGGACAACATGCACATCATTTCATTCTTACTTTGCTTGATGATTAAATGATCAAATATTTGACATTTGACCCGATTTTAGAGATACCTGCCTTTGTATCAGTGTTTTGAGAATGACGTAACATTTACAGCGTTTTATGATGCTTTTACCAACATTCGGCTTTGTACGCAAATTCACTCTGATGTTTTCTATGTGTAGTGTTATCATCGCAAACATTTGTCGTGCCTAATCACAAATAGGTGGATGGGTGTTGAATTGTTATGCAATAAAAAATCAAAATGAGTATTGAGAAAGAAGTAAATTCTAAAGTGAATGTAACCAAAATCCCTGCAATAAAAATGTGACCTCAGTCATGATTTGATTTAAAATGTTGCTTTAATTGTTACTAGCATAAATTATTTTTTCCTTTATTCGAAACTGTCGTCAATATATACATTGATACGTTCACAGAGAATCCTGACAGGATGAATACACTATTAACCATGGAAATTAAGTGTCAGGTAGGCAATTTTGATGCTTTTGGCCCACTCTCTATCTAATAATAAGATCCAAGCCAAGCTAAATTTTTGATATTTTCCCCTCGTTCCTTACAATATTAGTGTTACACTCTTATGAGTAGTAAATTACATTTCATGTTAAAAATGTGATTCCGCTTAACCGTAATGTGGTCCACGGATGTTTCAAATCTACTAAATGATTTGACTCTTTAAAAACATTTCCTCTAATTAAGGAGGTGACTAAAGTGAAACGTTGTATTAGTGGCAATGTACGTATATCTGTCCCAAAATAATTCTGAAATTTGTGGCTGTTGGAATGTTAGAATTACATGTGGTGAGGTTTACTCGTGCGAATACAGGCTGAAGACAGGTTTAACCGAAGCCACACATATTTCCGACGTCCAATGTTTACATCCACAGCGCTGGCGTATCTCAAATATTGAAACTTACGCTATAAGGAATTAATAATAGGACTACTGATTGTGAGTGAGGCCAAACCTCAAAACTCGAACCTATTAGAATTAGACATAGCTCTAGAATTAGGAACTTTAGCTCAACCTCAAAACATTTTTGATAAGGGATAACCAACTATTAGAAAACTTCACTTTAAACCGCACTCCAACTCTCCATTAACGAAACCTGCCACTCATTAAGTATTAATGAGTGGAGTTACGTACTGACTCATTATCAATTCCAGATTACAAGAACGAAGGACGAGTGGTCAACCCTAGCTGATTGTAGGGAGGGAATTGTGGACGGTTTATAAGGTAATTAGTTTCCTATTTTGAGGATCACATTCAAAACTGGACGAATGTTTATCAATATTTTGAAAGATATTCCTTTCTTGATGGTTAGCAATTTAGCATGCACTTGACTAAGTATTAGTTTTGATTAACACAACGAACATGACTCAAAGACGAAGGTAATAGGGGACCGACAATGAAAAAATCCTTTAATTATTATCGTGACAACATGAGGCGTGAGTCTCCGAATAATCCTGATGTATAAATTGAAAATTTTGTGGTGATGCGCTATAATGTTTGCATAATTTTGGACAACAACTTATTGCATTACATTGTACACAGGCATATAGGGAGTACATTTTAGCCAAGCAATGTTGAGGAACAGGTTTCCTTATGCAGAGTACATATGTATTTAACTGGGTGTGTGGACATGACCAGTTGAATGGAGCACGATAGCAGTTTGATGATGGTGTAATAAATGATTTTTATTGTTGCAGTGAGTTGTCTATAAATTGGCCCTTTCTGGTGGTAGTACTTTTCATAAAACGAGACATTAAAATGGTTTGGGGATTCGTGACTTGTGGACCTAACCAAGCCTTGGTTATCTCAGGTATGACTGTTTAATTTTTTATTTTGGTGGGTGTATAAATTAGTGAGGCAAAGGGTATCCGGGTAAAGAAGATTTTGCTCACATTTCTCACTGTACTTGTATTTTAGGATGTTGCCATTCGAAACCGCTTCTAGTTCCCGGTGGACGAACATTTGTTTGGCCGATGATTCAGCAAGTGCAGGAGTAAGCTAAGGGTTTTAGTGGTTTATTGAACTGAAGAATGTTTTTAGTCTAGGGTTATTTACTAATGAATGTCATTTACATTGTAATTATATAGACTCCCATTGAAGACTATGACGCTGCAGGTGGAGTCCCCGAAAGTTTACACTTGCCAAGGTGTGCCTATCACTGTTACTGGCATTGCCCAAGTCAAGATTCAAGGGCAAAATGAAGAGATGCTTCTAAATGCCTGTGAGCAGTTTTTGGGTAAATCTGGGATTAAGGAAATCGAAAAGGTAGCTTTGGAGACTCTGGAGGGCCATCAGAGAGCTATCATGGGATCAATGACGGTGGAAGTGAGTATGAATTGTATTAAGCCTAGGATAATTGGCGTATTTGGCTGCAAATGTGAATAATGCATTAATAGCAGTTAGCAGATTGTGGCAATTTTGGTAATGACAAACGTGCTCACAGATTTACTATTTTTTTTACGTAGGAAATTTATAAGGACCGCAAGAAGTTCAGCAAGAATGTCTACGAGGTTGCTTCCGCCGATTTGATGAACATGGGTATTACCGTTATTTCTTACACTCTGAAAGATGTTAGAGATGACTGTGTAAGTTTATTGAAGACTCACGTAAAGAAAAAATGTTATTTCACAATTGCAATATTTGTGAAATTTTCCATTGTAGTTAGTGTATTGATTTCGCTGGAATGATTTTAGGGTTACTTGCAAGCCCTTGGTATGGCTCGGACTGCAGAGGTCAAAAGGGATGCTAGAATAGGTGAGGCGGAAGCCCAAAGAGACGGTCAGATTAAAGAAGCTATTGCCGAAGAGGAACGAATGGCTGCGAAGTATTTAAATGATACCGAAATCGCTAAAGCTAAACGAGATTTCGAATTGAAGAAGGCTGCTTACGATCTCGAAGTTAATACAAAGGTATACTTGCTGTACTTTCGTGGGATTTTACGCCTATTTGATTTCTTTGAATTGAAAAAGAATAAGTAATTAGAAGTATCTATTTGGTTGCGAATCATCCAGAAAGCCGAAGCTGAGTTAGCTTACGCCCTTCAAGTTGCTAAAACCCAACAGCGCATCCGGGAGGAGCAAATGCACATCAAAGTAGTAGAAAGGGCACAAGATATTGCTGTTCAAGAGCAGGAGATTCAGAGAAAACAGAAAGAATTGGATGCAACAGTCAGGCGTCCTGCTGAAGCTGAGAAATATCGGTAGGAGCCGGGTTTGAAAATAGTATTTCTTATGTAGGTAGCATTTTGTCTTATTTTTAAAATCTGATTTTTTTTGACAGTTTGGAGAAGCTTGCGGAAGCAAACCGTAATCGAGTTATCCTGGAAGCTGAGGCTCAAGCTGAAGCTGTTCGGATTAAAGGAGAAGCTGAAGCTTTTGCTCTGGAGGCAAAAGGAAGGGCTGACGCTGAGCAACTTGCTCGAAAGGCAGAGGCATATAAACAGTATAAGGATGCAGCAATTGTCGAGTTGCTTCTGGACGCATTGCCGAAGGTATTTTTATTTTCATTCAATTCAAGGTGACTGAAAATAGCAAAGGCTCAAATAAGCGACAATTGTATACATATATATTTTTTAACATTGTTTCTTAGATTGCGGCTGAAGTTGCTGCTCCACTAACTCATACGAAGAAAATGACGTTGGTAAGTACTGGAGGTGAAATTGGTGCGGCCAAATTGTCCTACGAGATTCTTGAAACAGTTTTGCGTATGCCACAGTTGATTTCTACGGTCACTGGGGTTGACATTACCAAAACAATCACTAAGCCGGCAGCCTAAAATTGGGCGTGTCAAACTCTGTTTACCCTAATGAATCTCCGCATTTGCCAAAATGTATTATTTCTGCAGCTGCCCAGATTGTGTTGTCAATGTGTAGGTAACTAGGTAGCATTTATGCTGACTTTTGTGATGTATTATTATTCTTGCCATTGTGTTGGCAAAGTCAGCCTACCGTCTAAAATACTGCCTTATGTCAAAGGTACTGGGATGTAACCTCTTTCATTGCATAATGATACTATTTTCTGTGAATAGCTAAAATTGATGTGTAACCTTAAGTAATACATATTTACATGTATGTATACAGTATATTGCATTTATCGAAGTAAGCATAATTGACGATTACTTTCAATGATTGTCATTTCATTGGTATTTAAAATCGCAATTTAGTTTTTTCTCACGGCTAAATATTTCTTAGGCAAGTTTCAGGAAATATTGTGAACTTTTAAATGTGTATATCTTTTAAATTTCCATACTGTTTTGAAATGTTAATTGTATTGTAGACTTTACGAAAAGTATATTATATCGTGTGTATATAATGTATAATTATTATGGTTTTGATTTGTATTCAGTTTCATGAATGTCATTCCAAAATCTCATCACCGTGTTTGCACTCCTAATTGTTGCCAAAGTAGTCTTCGCTGTATAGTTGCTAGTCAGTAAGCGTTGCTTTGGAATTGTACAAGCTTTATTTTAACGTACTACGACTTGTGTATAACATTTTCATGCTTTCATATTCTTGGAGATCAGTGGATTAAGAATCTCCAATAAATGGAAGGTTTAATGGCACGTGTTACATTCATGAATGTGCGAGCTGATAATTATTCCATTTAAAATTGCATTGAGTGAACAATAACAAATGCAGTTGCGCCACATAATTTACTCTATTCGTGTTGATTTCTTTGAATATGGCTGACACTAACCATATTGGTCAATTCATTCTTTCACAAACACTTCGTCACATGTACGTATTAAATAATCAGGTATTTCGAAATATTAAAAAGAACTGAAGACCTTATGTACTTCTCCAGAAAAATTAGGGTAAGACAGGCAATGCTAGTTTCGCCCAATCTTTTACGAATATATTAAATATTTTTTAGAAATTTTAATAATTTAAAACTGGATTACGTGATACCATGATAGAAACAAACTGTTTCCACAAAAGGCTTAATTCTGGTGACCACTAACAGTTGATACTTAAGACCAGAAACCTTGTTAGCTGCAGACACCGGTGTTTCGTCCTATTTGGGACTCGTCATTTTTAAAGCGAAGCGCTTTTGTAAAATTGCTCGTTTTTTATTTTGTCCTTCTAAAGGCTCCCGCATGAGACAAGATACAACCGCTGGACCAGCGGCAAACGACCTGTTGGGTCCTGGACTTGGGAATAACGCCTTTACTTTTTCAATTTTCAAAATTTCATGAAATTTTGAAAAATTTCGAAAATTCCCCGAATTCACTTAAAAATCTAATTTAACCGTACAAACGAATTAGTTGATCACTAAAGTCGTGGAAAATACCTTTCCCGCCCAAATTTCCTGAAATTTCGAAAATATTCCGAATTTACGTAAAATTCTGATTTGACCGCTCAAAAGAATTCCTTGATCAATAAAATCGTCGAAAATACCTTCCTCGCCACAATATTCAAAATTTTATGAAATTTCGAAAAACTTCGAATTGACGTGAAAACCTGGTTTAACCACAGGAACTAGATTTTAACTCGTTGATCACTAAGGTCTTAAAAATACCTTCCCTGCCTTGAAATCCGGCTTCGCTTTTTTTGCAATCGATTCATCGATTGCAGTTTTGGATTTTTTTAAAATGTGCAGAGAGTAAAACAGAACGTCTTGAAACGTAGTCCAAATAGCTTCAGAACCTCGTAGCATTTAGAGGTCGGTATTATTAATACGAAGGTATTGTCTAGTGGTCGGACTGGTTCAGTTTGGTTCAAACAAATCAATTCGATTTAGTTTATACACGGAATTGAATTGAACGAAAATGGTTCAATTCGGTTTGACAAATTTCAGTTCAATTCAATTCGGTTTTAGTCTACGAACTGAACTGAACCACGAACCATTCAGTCCAAGCGGAAAAAGGAGAATTCCGACGAGTTTGTGTTCGATAACGTTTGGTCACGGTAACGCTTTTACCAGTCTTAAAATTTTCCAAAGTGGACCTCGGATAGCGTTCTCATCGTAAAAGGAGGACCCTTTAGAGGCTTTTTATTTTCCGGTGTTAATAAGTTACATTGTCATAATTATATGAACAAAAATCTGGCATTCAAGTGAAATAATCTTTCTTAATGGCTCAATATGTGTTTATTTTTTCTATTCAAGCACATTTTCGTCTGAACTAAAATGATTCGTAGATTCTGGTTCTTATCATATAATTTTGGGAACACGATATTTTGTGTGCCAATATGAATTCTGAAATATGATTCCCCAATCAATAATATTTATCAATAAATTATTGCTTAGAACTACTTACAACGGCTACTAATATTTTACTAGCATGTTTACGAAAATTGCATATAGTTTCCAATTTTTTTAACACTAAAGTTGCATGCCTGTAGTCTCGTTATGTAGACGGTAATAGGGAGCATTAACGAATCGTTTAAATTGCAGTTAACATTCTGCAGTTCAGTTCAATTCACGCGGGGGAACTGAACCACCCAGTTCAATTCATCAAGTAAACTGAATTGAAATAAAATTGAACCAAACTGAACCGAATTGAATTGAATTGAAAATTTCGGTTCTGAACTGAATTGGTCCGACCACTAGTACTGTCTCTGCGGAGTTATCACAGTTTGGAAAAATTGCCAAATTATTTATTTACAATGATCGTACTCAAATACTACTACATATTTCCATATGAACATTCTCCAAAAATCGTATGTACATACGTTGGGACTCCCAACTTGGGAGTTCAAATATGAATTTGTAATTAGGTGTCAACCCCAGGCAACAAAATACATACAACTTCCACCAGAAGAAACCCCTAAACCGAGCTTTGACTCGTTTAATGAAATGTTTTTGGAATAACAAACGTAATCAACATCATGGTAAAATGGAAGGTGTCCTAATATAGAACATGCATTTGATGTTTGAATACAAGAATCCGTGTCACCTGGCACATGAATGCTTAATACCTGACCAAGACTTTAATTACATGATGTGTCGTCAATAGATATGATAGATCGTTGGTTAACTCGGAACATTTATTATTCAAGATTTATTTTTGGGAGCTTTAGGTAGCAAACTGTCTATAGATGATAGTCGAGGCAATATCTGCACAAATGGGCATCACGCTCCATACATACGAAGTTTTAGAAAGCAGCTGCGTTTATACGACACCTTTTATAAGTAGCAAAAAATTAATTTGCAGATATAATTATAACTGTACTTACGTAACCAGAAATGTTTAAAATATTATGCTGAGAAATCATTCGATGGCATAGATTCGTTAATTAAAAAAAAATAAACACTCATATAATTTGCAATCGTTCCATGAAGACATCGCCTGGTTTGCTGCCGTCAAGTGCGAACGAAGCACGGTTTGACTTTTGAAGCAACGTAAAAACCGCAAAACGCGTTGCAGTGTATGTGAATCTGCTGCTAATTTTTACAAGAATCACGTTATACATACATCAAGTAAGTTAATTGTAGTAAAATTCTCTTGAGTGAGTTTTGTTCCTGCAGTCACTTTAAAATATTGCACCTTATTTCGTAAAAGTACATCCGAACAGGATCTAAAAGTCAGGATATGCTGCTAGGTAGAGGAATTGGTAGCTGCAACATTTGCAGATAGAAAAGTAATTACATACGAATACGTATACATCTTAGAAAGGTTCAAATATACTTTTTAAATTTTTTTAATATAATAAAAACTTACAACCTGGCAGACTGGCATACATATTATCATATAGCCTAGGAAAATGTATTTTAACTATACGTGCTAATTTATAATAACTGCTTGTAAAGTAAAAGTGAATCAAAAAGTATTAAAAGAATGAACCATATTCTTCCCCCTAGCCCATAAATGGGACTTAATTAAATTTCTATTGACACTCATGTGTGGAAAATGCCATGGGCTCTCCGTGGAGCTTTCCAACAGGTTCCTACGTTGAGAATTTTGGGCATGATCCGTAAAAATAGAGCAAGCAAGTTTACAAAATTCATCTTCAGAAACAGAAGTGTGTAAAAGGTTTTGATTTTCGTTAAAAAAATCTCGACTTCACTTCACGTTTTTGACAATTGTTACCGCAATTTTAGACCTTGAACATTGAACCAAATTTTTTTAAATTTACTTGAAAATGTGGAAATCTATTGTTTTGCGTTGACCCTAAAATGGGCAAGGAGGGGGGTATAAGGGTATATGATACATCCTGTGCATTGTACACTCCAATTTACAACTTTGGGAAGTGTTGACCTACTTCTTATTTTGATACTCACAGTCAGTTGACAGGTGACACAATATATATTCTGAATTCCTTATACTCGTCCAGTATTTTCCTGATTCTGTAAAACTACGTTTCATATCTTGCTATAATGGGAATCGAAAGCGAAGCACATTTGTTATTCTGGTTCATAACTCATTTATACATTACTTGAGGTACTTCTTTCTAACAAAATCAGATGTTATGATTTCACTTATATGGTACACACGATAGTTGATGTTGATATTTTAATACCAGCCTGACAGGTTTTACTTAAGGAGACGATTCTACATCATCATGGACTTACACCGGTACAAAACGGGTTGTAAACAAGGAAAAACTTCAATTCCAACTTTTAGTCCGGACATCCAACTAAAGTCTGTTTACATATGAGAGCTGTCCTTAAAGCCGTGAAATATCATTGACAGAGTGGTAACGGTACGTGGTTATGCTCTGAGGATCAAACTGGGGTTCACTGATATTTTTCCAACAGATACAATTTCCCTCTAAATTATCTACCCACACTACATATAGGACAGCATTCCAAAAGATCCTGTTGACCAGCACTACCAGATATGAATCTAAATAAACAATAATAAAGCTGTCCCTGACTCTTTTGTGCAATTCAACATCAAATTGAACACTTTGCTACATGTAAACTTTGCTAACAAAAAGCAGGTAAGAGGGTCAATCAAAATTTTGAAATGCTTGGACCGCTCACCCGGAAACTCCTCTTAACGGGTTACATCTGGGGAACGTATCTATACTCTGTGCCATTCAGATGGGATCGAAAAACGAAACAAATTCATGATCCGGCAGGGAAATTTCGTTTGTACTGCGCCTATATGCGGCTCATGGTGGATATTGGTAGCACTATTTGGCTTTTCGTCAGAGCAGTCCAGATGCACCTCCAACAGGATGGATCGGACTTGCAAATGACCCATGCATTCATCTCGGCAGGTTTCTTTTTGGCATCCTTACTTCCTGTTTTTCTACAATATAATACGATACAAAAAAGACATGAATTCCCAATGGTCCTATTTCAGCTCATTACCCAATGTCAAAAATTTAAAGGTAATTGAGGGTATTTTGTATTAAGTAATTACTTGCATATCGTAAATGAAAAACCATATATAATTGACAAATGCAAATTAGGACATCTTAATTTTTTTCTTACAATTAGAGAAATACGTAATCCCTCAGGACTGTGCCAATCGCTGGGAGATCTTGAGGAAGGATTCAGCTGGACTAATTTGTTTTTTTCTTTACGGTGCATCTCTATTCATTATGGGGATGTTTCTTGTTGTGACGGCAATTTTCCCAGAAATCCCGTGTCTATTTACGTCTCTTAGTATTGTGAAAGAGACATTGTCAGAGTCTGGTTTCAGAGCTTTTCGCGTATTTCAGTGGTTCGTGGTTTGTCACTACGTCGCTACATGGTTTGGGTCAATGTACCTTTATGCCTTTTCATTTATAGATGGAGTATTCTCAGCTGTGGAGATGTGCAAAGAAATGACGTAAGTACACGTAACATAGTTAATTATATCGACGAATTTAGTGACAATCCGAAATAGTAAGAAATAATGGTTGCAAATATTTATTCTGTTTATCGGTTTTGTATAGTCTTGGGAGATCAAGCTATGTTACCTGGGATTCCTTACGGACTGAACGGGAGATGTTGACCACATATTTGGAATTGCAAGTTGTGTTTAGGATGATGATCTATGTATTGTGCACATTGGTCATGCCTGCCCACAAATGGTTGTTACTCTCTTGGGTAGTGTATTCGATTTGCGGAATGCTCAAACTGACAGGAATCTTCCCAGTCCTGTGTTTTGTGTGTGCGGTGTCCATAATGACATATCTGGTTGTGGTCTTTTCGAAAATTGCAGGAATTGTGACCAGTTCAGAGAGAATGATTCGCAGCTGGAAACCCCGACTCAACACATCATTGGCAGTAAGGACGCATCGAGGTCTGAGACCTATTATAGTCCCTGTAGGTTCCATCTACTCTGTGGATCGTGGTATGGTTCTGAGCATGCTGAAATTTATTTTGGAGTCCACCATTGACCTCATTTGTATGTACTAGCCAAACCTTACTCTTTGAATAAATCAAAATCATTATTGATAAACATTAGTATAGTGCTAATACTGCTAATTCCCTTGGGGGTTATGCTTCATTGTATCACTATTTTTGGAGCCTACCGTTACCGGACCCCTAAAGTGACAGGAAATTCTAATTTGGAACAAAGCAGTAGCCAGGGTTGCACAATTGAAAATGCCATGGCATTTTCGGCATTTTCATTTCATGGCATTTTGGGCATCTATGGCAGTTTAGGCATTTTGGGCATATTCAGCCTAGGGCAGGCATTTTCGGCATATTCACTCCTATTTTTTTAATATATGGCTTTAGCTACCTGCTAATTTTGCAAAATAATGATACGCTCTTTTTAGCGTAGAAATAAGTATTTGATACGTACATAATAACGTAAGATTTTATGTAATGGTAGTAATGAGAATAGGATGTTAGAATGAACGTAGGAATATGTACACGTGAATAGCACGCGAATAAACTTGCTGACCGTTGGTTTTAATAAAAATATCCAGAGTTGGAAAAGTCCTCCTCTGTGTGTGTAGAAATTACCCTTTGGCTCCTCTCAGTCCGAGCGGATGAGAAGAGGAGGGAAATCTCTCCATGCGTAGGATATATATATATAAGGTATCAGTGCGTAATAAGCTTAACAGCATTGTATTTTAGAGTGTAAGACATTTTCCCCGGGAGAATCTAAAAACTCCTTCCTAAGTACTGGGGTCAGTCTCAAATAACGGGCTCGGACTTTATGACCATAATAAAAATAAGTTACGATAAGACCTAAGATTAAGAAAGTAATTGAAACTGATATTGCCTATGTATGTATTGTCATGTGTTTAAATGCAAAGCAATCTCGAACCGGCGCCAGGCTGGCGGGGTTGGAACTTGGTTTCGGCCAGATGGTCCGGTCATAAAAATCTATTCAATTGACTTCGGATTTTGAGTGTACGGTTGCGGCCGAGTATAAATACCCCAGGAAAATCTTGCAGATTCACATTCGATCTGAACACGCCGATCCGAAACGCTGTCCTCTTGGACTCTCTCTCTTCGTATAGCACTCGGGTTTCGGTTCTCTCCCTTTTTTACTCCCATTTTATCAAAAATACTCGTGCTCTCAGAATCGAGTAGTTTTTCTGAAAGATAGCCTTTACTCTCAGAAGAGGAAGGATTTTACCACAGCTCTTCAGGCTGGTGGATTGTATTTCGAGAAATTTTGAGAAAACATTTAGAATTTTGATAGGAATTTTGGGTAACCCTTTGATAACTCGTAATAGGAATTAAACTTGAACTTTATTAACTTTGTATTTATATTTAGAGAAGGTCTTCTTTGAATTAATATTTATAAGCAGAATTAAATCTTAGTGTTAACTTATATTTTAGAAAATCAAACAAAGATATTATTAAGTTCCATTTTTGTATTTGTCTAAAGTTAAATAAAATCTCTTCAACATTTGAGGAACCAAAAGTAAACTTGATTGAATTTATAGTACGTTATTTCCACTCAACTCAGACCCCTAACAATAAGTCACAAAACAGTATGTTGCATGTAATGTTCATATTCAACTGGATTACATGATAAAATTATAGAAACAAACTGTTTCCAAAAAGGTTGAAACCTGGAGCCAGTTGATATAGACATATTTATGGAAAAATATTAATAAATTCTATTATCCTTATTTTGTTGTAAAAATTCGATTGTACACCTTGTCTGTAATTATTTAGATTTCAAGAACAAACATATTCGGGCAAAGATGCAACACAAAATGATAAAATGGTTGTTAAAAGATTAACAATATCATTGTTTGTGAGCTTCAAAACTCGTCGTCATCTAAATGTATTTATTGTTACATTTTGAACTCCTAGTATTATTACACTGGTTTACTACGGCTGATTAAATGCAGTTTTCAAAGTCAACACAAAAGCTACTGAAGCTCCAAGTTTTGACATATATTATAACCGTCGCATTGTATGTATCTAATGAAAGTGTAAAATTGCAAATTGTTCTTTCCAAATCCAAAAGTTTTTTAAATGTACAGCGTTGAAGGTTTGCAACTCCGTTGGGGCTTATTGAACCAGCCGTTAGGGAATTAGACGAATTAAATTCTTTTTTTAAATCAAGTATAACATTTTCTAAAACTGGATGGGTTTGATTATATTATGAAAAACTCCCTTATATTCGCTAAAGGAGCAATACTGGTCATAGTGTATAAGTTTCTGTAAAAATGCCCAATATGCCCAAAATGCCTGCCGAAAATGCCCAAAATGCCGGGCATTTTCAGAGTAAGGCATTTTCAGGGCATTTTTGGCGTTTTGGGCATTTTCAGGAGGGCAGGCATAAAACCGAGGGCATTTTCATTTGTGCAACCCTGGCAGTAGCACATTTTATTTTTTGTGTGAATATCTTGATCTTCTGGAGTGTCTTGAGCACCGAGTTTCCGAGTGAGGCTTAAGTTGGTTCTTCTGTAATATTTGTAGATAAACGCTAGGGAAGCAAAATGGCTTCCTTCAACGTTCAAATTTTCATTTTTGATTATTTTGATAAGATTCTATGCAGGTATCTGATAACGGAATGAGATTACATATAAAAATTCGAATTTTGAGTCTACAAGCAGTAATTATAATGTAAAGAGGACACATTACATTGCACTTTAAAGGCCCTGTCTAAATTACTCCCATTCTTCTATAATAATTATATAAATTATTATTAAATTATATATTCAAGTATTTCCTTTCCGTCGTCCCGTTCCTTTATTTAATTTCAGACGTGGGTCTATTTCCCTGTGCATTGTCCGAATCATCGGATTTCTTCCAGCATTTATTTCATAAACAGCTGTGAATCTGAAGTTCCTGCAAAAATGCCGACTTTGGTTCACGTCCATGAACCCTGTGACCTCAGAAATTGACAGAGGTTAATGAGACCTTTTTTAAAAAAATCTGGAAAAGAGCAAACTGCATGACTCCCCTTAGGATGGCTAGGAGGGGAAGCAAAGGATATGAAACTTCCTGTACATAAACGTAAACAAGAAACAGTTGGAACAGCAGAGACATCTACCATTCGTTCAGTGTTCTATTACCAGAAGAGTGGAGCTAGCGGAAGCCAAAGCTCTCCTGATGAGTTACAAATGGAGTGGCAGAGAACGAGACTCCACAATTTTATTACATCTCCGGTTTAGTTGTCGGCTCCGACGGACTCATTCTTTTCGCTCTCGTTTCAATATTCTGATACCCCGAACCAAGGAAGATTGTCAATTTCACATCGTCTCTTACAAGTATGTAAGCGTAGTTACCTCCAATTTTATTCTATTTTAATATTATTAATTAATTAATTTTTAGAGCGCACGAGTAAGTAAGTACGAAAGGTCGAATTCCGAGGCTTTGACATTTGCTCTTTTCATTCAGGAAGCGAACTGAAATTTTAATTAAGGTGCAAACAATTAAAATCAAATTTTCCCTGAACGTATTAATTAATACTGGATAAAAATTATATTATTCTTTGATTTTGGGATTTTTTTAATGGAGTTTAAAGTAAAACAATATTACAAATCTTGTGCTTTTTAGGTTCCAGACCGGGTGGGAATATTGGAACGGAAGAAGCTAATGTCGTGGCGGAGTCGGGAAAACCCAGAACGTCGCCATGCATCCAAGTAAACGTGTCTGTGTTGGAACACTACCGGAGGTGAGGGTGTTGGTGTTGGAATTGTTATTTGGAGTGTAGCAAGTTCGGAAACGTGAAGTTCCGGTTTTAATGAGTGAATGTTTGTTTTTGAGTTATATTTTCGTACATTGGAAGGATTAAATGTAATTTTACATTTTAGCGGACTGCGGTCTTAAGAGAAATTACTTCCGGTTCTCTCAATCCTGGGGTTTTGTCCACTCGGAGCTCGTCGATGGTTTCGCAAGGGAATATCAAGGGGCTAGTGATACCTAGATCGAATTCTTGGGAAGAAAATGTTGAGCAAATGGAAGTTTCGCTGGCATTAAATAATGTTGTGGTAAGGGATGGATCAAAGACTCAGCTCTAGTACCTTTTCTTTGTTAATACTGGTATACTGTGAGGCTTTACATTCTTCATTTAGGGGATGACGTTTTTATTAGTAATTGTGTGTATACATAGGTCTTGGACAAGATATTTGAATTCCTAAATGTTAAGGATTTGAAGATTTGCCGCTTGGTGTGCTCAAAGTGGGCGGATGCTGCCACACTTGCATTAGTTAAAGGCAGAGTGTGTGTTAGCAATTCTACTCTGGTTCGACACACACTTTTTGTGGGGGCGGGGAAGACGGAGACGCAGAACGATGAAAATGCTGAACCGGTGGGTTTGCATATGCCAGTAATGATGCCATTGTCTGTACGTGTGGCAATGAACTTCATAGAGTTGAAGGACAGTGTAGGGTTTTCAAGGAGGTTCCCGGCGGTTGGAATTAATCTGACCAATCAGACTTGGCGACTGAGTCATAAAGTGGTGAAGCAATTTTTGAGACTGCATGGGGCAAAAATGAAATTTTTAAATCTGAATTTCAACTTCCAGAGGGCGAGAGCTTTGTCAGACTTGCTGCAGAAACATTTACCCAACTTGGAAGAAATACATATGACATATGTGGGAAACTTTAGGAGAGATCAGATAGGTGTACAGCTTCTGGGATGTCTTCAGCAACCTCTCGAACTTCCTGCCCTGAAAATTATTTCGTTAAAGCCTAAGATGGGGCTTCCAATTGGTCAGTTTTCGAAAGCTGTGTGTGAAGAGTTAATACTCGCAGCTAAAAACTTGGAACAAATCAAGGAATTTCATCCCTGTCTGACCAGAGCAGTTATCCGAGCCAACAAGATTCACACAGTCTCGTCATTTCGATTCATTCCATTTGCTGCAGACGTTGAACACCTGAGAGAATTTGCTCAGGCTAAGCCTAAGCTTAGACGTATCGAAATTCTCGAAATGTTTCCTATGGCTGACTCAACTTCGCAAGCAATGCAAATAGCATCACAAGCTCTAAGCGGTATCTTGGAGTCAAGCAAGAAAGTCCTCGAATTCCTCAAGACCAGTCCGCTTCAATTGTTAACCGGAGCCCGGTTTCCTATGCTTTTAAACCTTACAACTCTTGTTGTGGCATTCGATAACCGTTTATGTAGAAGTTTTGGGACGCTTCCTGTTGAGCAGCATCTTAATTTTTTTGGAATTTTTCCCGATCATGTGTCAATATCTCACTCCTTTCCACGCCTAAGGAAAGTTAGGCTTGAGCTTATAAACTGGAATGATCGGAATGCATTCACTTTCCCTGCAAGCATACCTCGTGACGTCGTCCCATCGGTCGAAGTTTTGGAGTACTCCTGCAGTTTTGACATGCGTGGGATGACAATTCTTCACAGTTGTTTCCCCAATGTTAACCACTTGGTCATAAACTGGCCACAGTGTTTTTCCCACGGCGACTACAGGGCGATTTGGCGTGTGCCATTTAGGTTGAAAAGATTGGAAATTTATTCTATGAGTTTCATATGGGATAAGGGACCTTCTGCTGGCAATGCAATGGATTCTTTTTTCACCGGCATTCCGGAAGGAATATGTCAGAATTTACGTACAACTAATTGGACCCATTTCACGAATCCATCTGTATTACGCACAGAACCATCCCTTGTTTGTTTCAATGGTAAGTATGAGATCGTATTTGTTAATCTAAGTAACTGCGTGGTATATCCATGTGTAGCTATAACATTTATGGCCTGGATTTGTTTGCTGATGTAATTTAAGGTTTTTTTTAATGATGTTGTAAGGCTTATCTGCTATATGTATTTGAATGCTTGTAGCTTATTCTCAGTAACTAAATGTATGGATTTTTAGATATGACAGAACTAAAAATCAGCTTTTCTTACGAAGGACTGCTAGGTCTTCGTTTGCTCGGGAAATGTCCACTCATATCTGAAGTAACAGGATTGTTTGCTTTTCAAATAATTCCATCGCTAAAAGTATTAATTGTCTTCGATTATAATCATCCTCTACATCAAGGTACGCGTTTATGTGCTTCGCTCTCGACATGTTAGGCTCTTGTACAGATGCAAAAAATAGTTCTTTATAAATATGCGTCTGACGATGATTGACTTGCATTTGATTTTTATATCCCATAGAAATGGTAGCAGCACTGCGTCCTCTGGCACCTTTTGCAACCTTTGTTCATTCCCCAAGTGAATCTTTCTGAATTCAGCCAAGATATTAAAAATTGTTTCGGAGTCGCCTTTTTTATTTAACTTTTGCTTACTTGTTGTAGACATTCTGTTGTTTCATTTAACCCTTCAACGTGAAAGGGTCCTTAGATTTAGCCCTTCCGCTTCGTTTAGGATTTTAGGTTTATGAACTTGTAGCGTCGGAGTCCACACGGGTCGTGGGAAATGTCTTTCATGTTTGTAGCATAGTTTTAGTAGATGCATAGAATGTAGCACGGTAACCTTATATATATTTGATGTATTATTATAATATTTATGTTGGTAGCTGCTAGATTAGTTTGAGTTGCAATATTTTTCTGTCACTAATTATTATGTACTTATATTTTAATTCCATTCCATTCACCAAATTCATCTCTACAAAAGTATACATGATTAGTATGCGGTGGTTAGTATTATTTATTACATATTTATCCCGAGTACCTGTAAATTCAACTGAAGTGTTAAGGGTTTTTTGTGGCTATTTTACAGCCAAAGTATACATGTGATAGAGTATGCTATGTTACACTTAGATGTTTATTAGTAAAATCAGCCAATTTGTAATTTTATGTTAACATGTAGATAAATATGATAATTAATTAATTGATATAAAATGTACTGGATTGAAGTCCGCTTGTTTGATTGTGTGAGATCGATCATGCTTTGGTCAATGAGTGCCATTCGGCACATTTCTTTCCTATCTTCGTGATGCAATAGTTGCTCTGAAGGAGTTACTATCCCATTTACCATAGTCGGTGCAAAATATAAAAACACATCTTGTCATACTTTGCGGCATTTACATCATGGTATTAGTAGGAATTTCCCGGTGTTACCTCAGAAATAAACAAGGCTTGAATGAATGAAAACTTATTTCACATATTTTTAGTAGTAATGCACTGGCTATTAAATTAGTACAGATAGAGTTGATGTACGTTGAAATCTTTTAGTTAACTGTAGTGATTTTGAGGATTCAGTTCTTCTAGAAGATAAGATTAAATTGAAAGTTGTGTTCTGACAGGTCAGGTATAAATACAAGGCATTTGTCTTTTTTTTGTCTACTACAAAACCTGGTTGTAAAGTTGATAAGTTCCTTACCCGTTATTCAGAAGTAATAATTACATTTCGTAAAGATGGAGAGCAAAGCTATCATTTGTTTCCTCGTTGGCACTAGTTTGCTTTGTATACGTGCATCTATAATACCATCTTCAACTTTAGATGACTTGCTGTCAATTAAAGGATATCATTTCCATACTTATTTTGATCACAGAAATACCACAAATATTGAGGAAGCTATAAATTTTCGGTAAGATTTTTCGAAACTAAACATTTCCTGTGTTTATTATTTTTAGACATACAATTTTATTTATACTAATTAATTTTTCCTTCCTCAGAACATCGATACAAGAAAGGATAACATCTGGAGAGCTGAAAGAATGCCGAATTAACTTTGTCAATTTTCTTCCTCGAGGACCTCACTTAATGGGAGAGTATGAAACATGCTGTAACTCAACCTCCCTTCCTGCCGCTATGTCATTCTTCATAGAGAATCGGGGGAATCTCTCAGTGCTCTTCCATCCATTGACCCGATGGGAACTACTGGATCATACTAAAAGGGCCATGTTTTTAGGACCACCCGTCAAAATGGACGTGTCCATTCTATCGGTTGACCTCTTTGATGATGTGGACGTTTGCGGGGACGACGAAATCGAATACAGTGACATTAATAATTTAATATTATAAGAAGCAATAATAGTTCCGTACTTATCATTGCATATATGTTCACTCACTTAAGGTCTCACTTTTATAATGCTGAATTAATTAACCCCATACTTCCGAAGGTGTGGACAGCGTGGCCAAAAATTGTAATTTCGGCAAACAATCTTTTATTTAAACAAACGTATGCAACCTGCAATTTTAGAAAATTAGCTAATCGTTCCCTATTATATTGGCAATTAATACACCAAATTTCAAGTGTTCAGGTCAATCCAATTAACCTACAAAAAATTCCAAGTTGATCAACTTCGGAAATTCACCGCCATTTACAATGCTAACACATAGGTCTATACTAATAAATGGGGACCCGACACATATTTTGGTGGAATTTTAATATTAATTTCAACGTTCACTGAGGCTTGTGTCAGCTTAAAAACTACAAATATGATGCAAGGTACATAACCTGTTACGATACTTGACCTGCGCAGGTCAAGTTAATTTTTGTTGTTGCAATTAATTTTTCAGCAACTGTGGCTTTATTGGCAATTGCGGGACCATGTTCATGTCCAAATGCAGATTCAAGTTTAGATTCAAGTTTAGATTCAAGTTTAGATTCAAGTTTAGATTCAAGTTTAGATTCAAGTTTAGATTCAAGTTTAGATTCAAGTTTAGATTCAAGTTTAGATTCAAGTTTAGATTCAAGTTTAGATTCAAGTTTAGATTTAAGTTTAGATTCAAGTTTAGATTCAAGTTTAGATTCAAGTTTAGATTCAAGTTTAGATTCAAGTACAGTTACAAGTACAGTTTCAAGTACAGTTTCAAATACAGTTTCAAGTACAGTTCCAAGTACTGTTTCAAGTGCAGTTTCAAGTACTGTTTCAAGTACAGTTTCAAGTACAGTTTCAAGTACTGTTTCAAGTACAGTCTCAAGTACAGTCTCAAGTACAGTTTCAAGTACAGTTTCAAGTACAGGTTCAGGTACAGGCTCGAATACAGGTTTAAGGTTGAACTTTTGTTTGGTTACAAGTACAGGTTCAAGTTAGAGGTCATGTTTTTTACAAGTACAGGTTCAAGCATAAGTAAAAGCAAGTAAAATGTTTATTGGCAAGTCTATAAGCAATAACAAATAACACGACCCAAAATTTCATGAGTTTTTTGCTGTAATAAAATGAAATAATGAAAAACAGGTTAAACAACAACAAGTCAATCAAGCTGGAGTAATAAATATCCCAATTATAAAATAAGGAAAAAATTAATCCTGGCTTTCAGCCGTCGGATTGCAGGATGTGCAAGTGCGCCTAGTAGTGGTTACTGCACAACGATCGCACACAAATTTTTTGCACTGATCACATTTCTTCCTGGTTCTACCTTTCTTACTTTTGCAGACACTGCAGTAAGCTCTGTCAGCACTTGCTGCGGGTTGAGGTACTTGTGGGGGTTCCACTCCCATAAATCGTATGCAATCCTGTTGATGCCTTTTTAAAAATAATAAGTAAATATACACATGTATTTTAATTCTACAAGTACCGAAAATGCCATCAGAATGAGTATAGTTAGTAACCTGTACAACCCTTTCCAGCTTCTCCGTTTTATCTGGGGAAGTATGAGTTCCTCGGCGAGTTCTCGTAAAAACATCAGTCTTCTAGATGTTTTCCCTTTCTTCCACAAAGGGTTTTTGAAATCCCATACCTTCTGACAATTCACTGCTGCTATGTCCACAAACTGCATGAATAGAGTAACTGGCCATCTATTTGATCGTCTACGACATGTGTATTCGGAGACTAGTTGGTCCACCGTATCTACGCCTCCTGTGTCAAAAATTTTGCCAATATTTTGTGTTACAATGACGAACGTGCATACATATAGACAACGTGAATATGAAAGCTGAAAATATTCTCATGAATATTGTACTTATACTAATCACCTTTTGTCGCATTGTAATGGAATATTACTTCAGGCTTGTTTGGGGGTTCCTTGTGAACCAGAGGAGCCTGATGTTGAGTCGACATCAGAAGCACTGTCTTACTGGGCTTGGCCTTGTACGACACCAGCATGGTGTTGTCATTCCAACAAAATTTGGAGTCATTGACTTCTTTAATTTGCAACATTTCTTGAGGTACTTCTCTCCTGATTGCTCGAATCGTAAAGACAGAGGTAATTTTGTTGCTCATAAGTTCTTCAGCAGCAAGTTTCGAGCCGAAAAAATTATCGGCAGTGACACCCCGCCAGGTGCCAAAAAAATTCCCGAGCATATCATTCAAAATTCGCTTTCCTTGATTTCTTTCGGGTTTTTCGCCTTCTTTTCCCAAATACACCTATGATGAAACACTTTATACCATTATTATATATAATCATAATATTTTAAGCCTGCATTTGTTTCAGTATTAAAAAATAGTACATAAGGGAGTATACACACACTAATGTCATTATTATATGACCCCATCCCCCGTATACATCATCAAAGCAAAAGCACAAAATAAAGTAAGTTAAATGTTAAAAAATGTTGTTAAGCGTTAAACTGTGTAATAATATTATTACAAATCTGGTTCTTATAACAGCGGGAGAGTTTATGAGATTCATATCGAAGCGAGTACGAAAAAGTCACATATATATGTATTATTAGTGTAAAATTCTGTATTGTTACCAGGGCTAGCACGGGCTTATATTCCTATACGTTTATAAGTATTGATATACGAACGAAAAACTTAACGTCACAGAAGTAGGTATGAGGTATTCAGTTACAAAATTATTGTTGGAATCTGATTCAACAATAACTAGTGGATAACGCCTATTTGAATACAAGTAAGAATCACATCACGCAATACGTAATTGGAAACTGGAAACTTCCCGTTTAAATAGCATTGGAGACGGGAAAAAATTTGAATATAAAACCGTCTTGTAAGTGGCTTGGTTTAGAATGACAGCAATTGAGATCATTAACGGACTTGACATTGTACTAGGCATTGGCATATAGGTCAGTGTTTAAATATCGTTATCGTTGTTTCAAAAAATGACGATTACGATATCGAAGGACGATATAACGATATTTGTTTCAATTTGAAACGCATTGGTTAATAATATAAACAAAATAATCGACCGGCACTGCCAAAGTATTGATGATTAATTAAATGTTCACCTTATTACTACGGTATAACAAAAAGTTCCACCAAAATGCATTATTCAGAAAATTATCAAAGCACTTTTCTTTTTACTGATCCCATTCGGAAACTGGTGAGAACCAACCAAACTCAAACTGGTGAGAACATAAAGGAATCACGCAGGTTCCACCAAGTATGTTTTGATTCCAGCAGAAACAAACTTGATATTAATTACAGAAAAACTGGTTCTACACCAATGTTTTAATGTGTCTTTTTACATACGTACGTTTTGAAGAAACCAGGATTTACATGGTATTATTATGAGCTGACTGACGTGGTATTTTGAATTAGGTAATAAGAATTAAAATGTTGTGGGTGAATCATTACTTGGCGAATTTAATTACGTATTTACGATACTGAAACTGATCGATATGTAGTTCAAAGTTTACGAGAATTATCGTTCAATCTTCGTTACGAAAAATGTACGATATGGACGATAATATCGTACAGCTATGTCGGTATGTCAAAGCCTACATTGTACCTTTCCCTGCGTTACCCATACAGTTTCCGGAATGCGCATGGTTGCCCTACAGATTCGGTGTAATGTATGACGTATGAATGTTTATGAAATGTACCGGTTATCTTTCAGCAATAAAATTTTGTTACTCAAAACATTGAGTCGAAAAACAAGCCCGGATGATTCGTTTTTATGAAAATCTGCGAAACGTCATCTGCAAGGTTATCCCCACTAGGGCTCCTCACAACTCAATTTATTGAGCTAGTTGAAATTGAATTTGTAATTGAATTTTCAATGCAATTTATAGTGGTAATTTGTAGTTGAGTATTTGTCAATCAAATACTTGAAAAATAATCAATTTGTATTAATCAAGTAGAAGCGTCAATAGTCGAATTGTCAATTAACACTTTCAAAACTTGAGCAAGTTGAAATTGACTTGTAATTGGGATTATATTGAATTGAAATTGGTTTTTTTTTAAATTTTTACGCGTGTGTACCAAAGGAAAACTGGTTATGAAAACAAATTCGACTAAAATGGTGTTGGCTACATCTGATTAATTTGTTTGCTATAAAATTAAACTAAACTCATTCACCTTCCATATCGCTCAAATTTGTCCCTGGAATCGTATTTACAAGTAATCATTTGAATATCAAACAGATTTTCAGCTTCGGTAATTGTTGGTTCCCCATTTAGTCTGGATTGGAGTTACTTTTTCAGTGTTTCGTTGCTTTTGTATTAGAGGAAGTAAGCAGAACTTTAAGGTGTCATTTTATTTGGGGAGTTGAGTAATCTGCGCGCTTTGAATACACATTTCTGCCTTTGCGCGCATTCTTGTCTTAACATTTACTAGTTGTCAATTATGAACTTCAAGTATCAATTTTTGGCAAGAAATTGTGGAAGTTCCCAATTATAATGACTGAATTGATAGTTGATTTGTAATTGAAATTGAATCAACAACTAAAAAGCCAATTTTATTTTAAATTGATTTCAGTTTACAACTTAAGATTATCATCAATTGAAATTGAATTGAAATTGTATTTGAAATTGATAGTTGCAATTACTACTTGAAATTGTGAGGAACCTTAATCCCCACCCACCCTGGGTATACTCAAAACTATTATCCTCAAGACCCACTCCCTCAACAAAAAAATGTAATGTGTGCGCGCTCCCTAAGGTGAAACCATACCTGATAGTTGCAAACAAATCTTGAATCGCAATCAACAAGTGCCCAGATCTTGATTCCGTACCGTCCGGGTTTACTTTTCATGTAAACCCGGAACGGGCAGCGCCCTCTGAATTTCACCAACATTTCGTCCACCACCAAGTGAGGCCCCGGATCATAGATCCTGAAAAGGTTAGCCTGAAAGGCATCCGAAAAATCCCGTATGGCAGCCAATTTGTCGGACTTCCGCCTTTCTTGCCGTGTGTTGAAGTCATCGAACCGGATGAAGCGCAACAAATCATGGAATCTGTCACGGGACATCGTAGCTACAAATGGCGGTTTCCGGTACTTCAAATCGGAAGTCCAAATCATGTGGGTGGGCACTTTACGACAACGTTCGGATCCCGCAAGAATGATGAGCCCAATAAACGCGTAAATTTCGGTCCTATCCGTCTCAATCCATTCCCTTCTGCGTTTACGTGGGGCCACATTTGAAGGCATTTCATCTTCTGTCGGAAAAGTATCAACGAGAGGATCCGTAGCTACAGGGATTTCAATTTCAGCTTGTACCTCCATGAAATTGTCAGGCAAAATATCTTCGCTTGCTGCAGCAGATGTGGATGCAATGGGTTGATCAGCAGAATAGATGACGCTTCGTGCTCTTTCATTTGTGTGCGCTACTACACTGTCGACCATTTCTAAAAACATTTAAAAATAAATAAAAACAGCACAGATGATTTATGAGCACACATTGAATAAGAAAAAGCAGTGATCCGTTCGGGTATGGGTACTACCCGGTTACAGGTTTTTTGTACATGAACAATGTCAGGTACTACCTGGGCACCAGAAGTCGGATATCTTTGGGAACACGACAAGATTCTACACAGGGAAAAAGTATTTCTGGCAGGGAAAAAATATTTTCAGCAGAAAAAATCTCAAAAGGAAGGGAGACTATTTTGTGAACAGGGATTTGTTGAACTTGGTTTGGTTCTAAACATTTGTCACGGTATTTTGGCTACAAGAATACTTCTAAAGGTTAAGTACTTACGGGGTCGGATTTTTCTGGGAAGATTATTCCCAAGGAAAAACGTTTTCGGACAGGGAAATATCAACCGGAAGGGACTTATTTTTACGACCAGGGATTTTTAAAATCGTCGACCTATTTTGTTCAACCAATTTTCGAAGTTGTTGTTGTGTAGAAAATTTGTTATTCAAACACGGATTTTTAGATTGATTGACCTTATTTTATATTAAGTATTTTTGAAGCCAAAATACCGTGACAAATTTTTAGAACCAAGTGGAGAATATTGGGATGAGCTATTTAATTTACCCCTGCTACTATGCTGATGACGCAAATGTACTATATTTTGTAAATACCTGTAGTACATGTACATACATACTCAAAGAAGTGATACTATGCAGTAATTCAATGTTTCATTAAAGGTGTACACGTATTTCATTCTACTTTTGATTTTTAAGTTGGATGAAGTCTACGAAAAGGTTTGATGGAAGTGCAAGCAAGCCAGTTAATTTTATTTAGTAAAAAACGCTTCTGGTGTGTCTATTCTTCAAATAAATTATGTAATATCAAATATCAGCCTAGCTAGTTAAAATTACATACGAATTCGTCCTGCGTTATATAATGTGCCATTACATTTAGACAAATCTACGTACAGTAAAAAGGTACGACACTTAAATACCTTAGTATGAGTACATTTTTCAAGTATTTTTCAGATACGGATACAATGGGGTTACACTTATATGATTTGAGATTACATTGTGGGTGTGGGTATGAAATATTTGTTTCCGGATTCTCGGGTATGCGAACGGGTAAATATATAAGGTATTGCAAAACCAGCACTTTTTATATGTTTACGGAACGAATGCCAGTTTTGCCGAGCACTGTACTAATATTTCAACCAACAGAAATACGATATGCACTTTACCTTCCGTGATCATAAGCTTGTAGATGTCCAACTTGGAGGCAGCATCTTTCACTTCCTGAATTTGCATGCGTGGGCCAGGCTCCTTCTGCCTGCCCTTCCAAATGTTGACAACGGAACGTCTTCCTGTGGTTGGAATATTGTTAGTCCAGACAGTATTGTCCCGTGCCGTATAGTGCAAGACTTGATCTGGACATGGGATCATCTTGAAGTTGTTATCGAAAGTCATAGCCTTCAAATACATATAAATAACATATATTAGCTATGTATTACTGAAGTAATAGTAAATAAATAAAGCAAAAACCAACTAATAAAATATCATTAGTAAGAATTGTTTTACCCCTAAAACGGCATCGTCATCATCCTCATCACTAATCCCTTCCGCTAGATCCTCTGTCTCACTGACGTTGTCGTCGGAGTCTTCGTTAGGACTTTCCTCAATATCTTGCTCAGCCCATAAAGCCTCGGTCCCAGATCTACTTGCCATCTAGAAAAAACGCTTGAGCATTATTTTCATGCTTCATGTGTGGACTTTTTACAATTTTCTAATATCGGGAAATGGTGAAACTAAATCAAATGTGTAAAAAATGACCAGAATAAAAAGGTGTTCAAAATACCTCAACGTTGTTGTGGCTTCCGAGCCAAGAACGTCCCGCAGGAACCACAGAAGAAACGTACCAGCAGATAGAATTCGAAAAATGAAATGAGAAGAAACAATGAAAGGGAAAAGATAGTCTTTAAAAAGACTCTTGGTTACGGAAAAGAAGACTACAAGAAATTTCAGAATTTCAAACCAAATAAAAAATCGCTATAGATTGAAGAGCACCAAAAACACACGACTGAATTCCACAAAAAATTACCCGACAAATACAAGCAATTCCATTTCCAAAACGTTTCCACTTGCAGCTTGTGAACGCCATGATTTAAGTCGTAGGCGTTACTACGTATTACATTGGCTGCTGAGAAAGCATGCATCGTGTTATTACGATTAGTTACAGTAGCTTGTACAAGTTATGTATGTTTGAATTTATGCAAATATATTTTTGCAAATGTAAGTTTAATTCCCAGTTAGACGCATTCATACATTACTTCTCCCAAGGGAAATTTATTCTTGTGTACATGTAGATCTCGAAAATGTTTATGCAATATAACTGTGAGTTTGCGAGTGTTTAATTATATTATGACATTCAACAACAATATATATTAACAGCCTGGGTTGGGATATTTAATCAGATGAACTGTTGGTTTGGATTAACGGATTAATAAGACAAATTCAGTTTATTTGTATTGAATTAATGGATTCGCCAGTAATAATTCCAAAACTTGGATTTGATTCACGGGATTGAAAATAAAAATCTAACAATTAAGTTTTGGATTACGGGATTGAAAGTATAAATCTAACAATTTGGTTTTGGATTACGGGATTGAAAGTACAAATCTGACAAATTGGATTTGGATTACGGGATTGAAAATACAAATCTGACAAATTGGATTTGGATTACGGGATTGAAAATACAAATCTGACAAACTGGATTTGGATTACGGGATTGAAAATACAAATCTAAAAATGTGGTACAATTTAAGGGATTTATTATAGATCCGAAGCAATGAGAATGGATTGAAGGATTCAATAATTAAATTCGGATCGGATTACATAGCGGATTTAACGAATTGAATTCCAAAAACCTTCTACATTATACACTGAAGTGGATTTAGTAGTTTGCACAGAATACAAGATATATAAAGATCAACAGATGGATTCATAGAATGCAACTAAATTGAATTATGATTAGGGATTTGAACGGATTCATTGACCCGGGATTCAGGTGTAAGAATAGTATTCAAGTTTTCTCTACTCTTGGATTAAGAATGGAATTGATTATTTATTTAAAATATTTCAATCTGGGATTAATAATCCATTCCCAACCCTGGTTAGAGCAAATGATCATGTGACTGCTCTTTAATTCCAGGAGTTTGTTTTTTTCAATACGGAGACCTTTATTTATCACATCTTCAGCTATTGTAGATTTGAGTTTAACTTTCCCCTGTTTGCAGCAACTAGCAATAAGCTGTTGAAATTGTGCTCGCAGTAATGCTGCGTAATATGTAATCGGCCCCTTCTTTTAACATGTGGCCAGGCCGTCCACAGCTTAGGAATAGTAGCATAGTATATATCTTAGGAATCATAGGGTTAAAAGTAATTTATTTTCCATAGAATGTGTTACGAACTAAAATGTTCGTTTTAATTATAAGTATATTAATCATTTAGTACGTGTACAAAATCAAAAATGTAATTTCCTATTCATGATCATTTACATGTGCATTAACACCCGTCGCTGTTCAAAGATGTAAACAGCAGTTTCGTAAACATAAATTTGGAGGACGGATACAGATAATTTGTTGCCTGTGGTTGAGGTTAAGTTGTTTACAGATGTAGAATAGAATAGAAGGTCTTCTTATCTTCATTATATTTAAGTCTTTGCATGTATTTTAACAATGGAAAGTTACTCTACCTTAATGTACATACTATAATAACAAACCTCAAACTCAAACTACTACCTAGGTGGGATCATTTGTCATTTACTATTGAACATTGAACCTCCCTGTTAGCTGCAGGCAGTGCTCGGCACGGGTACGAAAAATCGGTACCCGTACCCGTATCCGTACCCGAAGTGCGGGTATTTCAATAACTTGTATCTATACCCTTACCCATACCCGAATATCCGGGTACAAATTTTTCGTACCCGTACCCGCAATGTTATCTCAATCCATGTACCTGTACCCGCATTGTACCCGTACCCGAAAATACTCGAAAATTGTACCCATACTCGGGTATCTCAGTGTCGTACCCGTACTCGTACCCGGGTACTTTATCCAGATTTGTTTTAATGTAATACATAATACGTTATATGTAATAATGTATGACACCTGGGTGGGTAATTTTGACTAGCTAGAGAGGTATTTGACATTATATATTTTATTGAAGAGTAGAGCGTTTTTGATTAGAAGTAAAATTATCCCCATTTGATTGTTTATGGGCTGATGGGCGAAGTATTTTATAGCACCCAGTCCATATGTACATGCATTTTTGGCTTGGGACTTGGCGACTCGATTTTTCATTTCTTGATTTATTCGGCCTTTTACATTAATTTTCTCATCTCAGTAGCTCTGTGTACATGTAAATCATTAATATCGTGTTACAAATATCCGCCTTTTCCTAATCAACTACTAATTACAAAAAATATCTTGCCATCCAACTCATCGGAACTCTAATTTTTAAATTAATTGTGGCTAATGAAGTATCATGTGCATACGTGTCAATCAGATTATTTATGCAATTAGTAACAAATTACTACATTATGAAGACGTTTTGTATAAAATTTCGTTGAAACCTATTCTCCACTTCTATTTTGATATTATTCCTCGTCTGTTTATTAATTATTCTTCCTAAAACCTGTTTCCATAAAAATATATATTATAGATATAAATATATATTTTAGCAACACAGTCTGAAATACAGTTACTGCATGTTGTAAGGTTAAAAGGGTATTAACAATAAGCTATATGTATTCAGAATTACTAAAAATACCGACAGAATTTTCCAACGGAAGTTCCATTATTTTCATAAAATTCATCAAAATGTCTCAAATCTCAACATATCCAAATACTCGGGTACAATGGTCGCGGGTACGGGTAAATGACACCATTATACCCGTACCCGGTGGGTATATACCCATTTTGAAATCCTTGTACCCGTACCCATACCCGTATCCGTACCCGAGATTTTGAGCCGACCAAAGTGTACCCGGGTAGTACCCGTAATTGTTCGGGTACACAAAATCCGTACCCGGGTAGTACCCATACCCGTACCCATACCCGTTTACCCGAGTATTACCCATACCCGTGCCGAGCACTGGCTGCAGGTGCTTTTGTGTGAGACGAAACTTTCGTTTCCATTCTTATTTGCCTGCTCAATGTCAGTAGTTACACGTAGCAGGCAGTGTCAGCGAACTGGGCTCTCGACAGTCTGATAAATTTCAGTTGCCAACAGTTGTTCCAAAAAGTATTATTTATATTTCAATTTCAGAATATGTACAATTGAGAAAATAAAACCTAAATGTAACAATTTTGTTGAAGACATACGGCCTTGTGTGTATTTATCTATATAGGTACAACATCTGTCAGTTACAGGAGACAATATTCAGACGTCTTTAGTAATACAAGTTATAAAGTCGGCACGAGCAGAAAACCTAAAAATGACATATTTCCTGTGCTGTGTGGCTGTTGCATGCCTTGTAAGTTATTTAATTTGAATTCACATAATTTCATCTGTATTGATGTTGATTTATGTTGCGTTGTTTGTACATAATTTTAGTAGCTTACTTTAATATAATCAAGAAACCAAAATGCTGAACTTGAAATCTCACACTCAGTGCTTCCAGTTAATGTCTTAGGTGCTAATTTGGATATCTTATTTTGTCTTAAAAATTTGGAAATAGCCAAGTTGAGGCCTGAGGGGCTGATTTCATTTCTGGTACAACGTGGAAAAATATGTCCTTCCGAAATTAAAAACTTGAGCTTGTCTAATATGTACTTGATAATAAGTAGCTGGCTTTTAATACTAAAAAGTAATTTTGGATTTTGGAAGTTGTATTCTTTCCTGATATTCTTATTTAAGCGTTTTTTCAGCTTTTGACCAAAACAAAATGGTAGACAAAGATGGCGTTGGGGTTTCCGTAACTTCCAACTTGAAAACGAGGCGCTTTTTTATTTTCTTTAAAAAATAGTTCTAATCTTGTTTCAATATTATTGTGTATTTCTTATTTGAAATTTGAAATAGGTCAGTGCTTCGGCAGCAACAGCTGAGACTCCTGCAGACCCTGAAAAATTCATTTCGAACGGCGTTGTGCCAGATGTTTTGGACCAGGCTCCATCTGCGCTTGCTTGTGTGAAGTACGGTAGTCTAAATGTGGACCAGGGAAACATTTTAACTCCATCTCAAGTAAAACATCAACCCAAGGTGAACTATGCTGCGTCTTCCGAAAAATTTTATACCTTGATTATGGTCGGTATGTACAAAATTCTCTTCAAAATATATTAATAAAAAACTAGTTGTAGCAGTTTTAAATAATTCAAATTCATTTGGAATCATTCAAAGTAATTTTTATGTATTACAGACCCTGATGCCCCAAGTCGCATCACTCCACTCTTTCGCGAATGGTTGCATTGGCGGGTTGTGAATATTCCAGGCAACAATGTCACTCAGGGACAGACTTCGGCTGAATACAGAGGAGCTGGTCCTCCGAAGGGTACTGGCTTGCACAGATACGTGTTCGCAGTTTTTGAACAACCATCGGGGCAGATGTCAATCGACGAACCCTATCTTACCGCAGACCAGAAGAGTGCCAGTGACCGCGGGAAATTTTCTGTTAAGAAATTTGTTTCTAAATATTCCCTTGGAAATCCTGTTGCTGGAAACTTTTTTCAAGCTGAATGGGAAGCTGCACCCAAGTAATGACTCATCTAGATGAGGATGCTTCCATGTAAAATAATTTACCTTTTAAAACCTCGGAAGGAAAAAAATCTGTTACTTAGAACCTTGGAAGTAATAAAAAGTTTGTAATAATATGTTAAAATTGTTCAAAAGTTTACCATATTTGTTCGAAATGTACAGGATAACCTTCTTCATAGGCCCTAGCCTTCATCATTCCCCCCTAGCCCACAATAGGGAGTTATTTATACAGAAAAATATAATACAATACAAATACTTGATTGCTCTAGTTTGTGACGAGTTTAGTTCCAGATTTGCTACAGTTCTTCATTGACTTGGTCATATTCAATATTTATGTCTATGAATTATTTTTAAAAGTTACCATCAAACAAAAACAAAAGGTTGGGCTCATTAGTTTAAGCACCCGCCACATTTTTGCCTACTGCGGTAATACTCTCTGATTCATAATATTAATCTAAAAAGCGGTGGAACAGATGGTATTTTACTAACGGTTGCTATTTCGCCATGTTGCAACTTAGCGAATTGTCTCTTGAAGGGTTTGCTGTACATATATTGTTTACTATTTACATAGCACAGTATGTATCAATCATCCAAAAGTATAATTTAAATGCATGTGTCAAGTAAATTACCTATTCAATAATTATTACTGCTCTCGTGCTAAAACTAATTTCCTCAACGGATTTTGTCTCAAAAGAGTGAGTTGGATACTTCCGTCCCAATTTTTGCCTTGCACAAAGCTCAGACTGAAAATATCATCAACTACGACACATCCACGTATACATGGACATTTATATGGTCTATGTTCCAGAAATGTGACAATGAGTTGAATATGCATTTTCCATAACATTTTAGCTATATCAATGGACTTTACACTCGGAGCGACTGAGTTAGCGTGTATTGGCTTTATGTGACGGTGTACCCTTTCTATCGCATTTAAAATGCTGCATATGATGCTTGAGTTAGGACCGCTGTTTGTAAAATACTGAATATGGTCATCCAGTAAAGTGGGGTTAACATCTATCGTTTGAACATTAAGTATTCTAACATATTTAATTCATTATAACCTCACCATTTGATCTCTACACATTTGCTACGGCCGCTAACAATGCGTAGTAAATTCTCATGTATGTATTTTTGTATACGAACTCTTATCTGTGTATGTATGCACCTAATGACGTGAATTTGATTATCCCGCAGAAATTGGTGACTAGGATTTCAATATTTCGATTAATGTAGTCATTGATTGCAGAACGATTAAATACCTTTCTAAAGAGCTATGAATGACCGAAATGGGACATGCGAGACCAAAGTTATTGTAGTTTGTAAAAGACATACGCAGATAAAAAATCAGTATTCTCAACATTTTGCAAAACAGTTGACATGAATTTGAAATTGAGTCACTATCGGTGACAGTCGTACTCCTTTCCAGCCTGAACTAACCTAACCCTCACTTTCCTAAACTTCTGTCACTGTCACAAAAGACACTTCCTGACTTCTCAATCAAAAATTGCTTTAATTTGGTTGAAAATACTTACTTTTGGTGGCGCCTCCGAAATTTTACCTAGGATTTCGAAAATTCGGCCAAGATTACCATTCAACATTTATTCTTGTTTATTAGATAAGCAGCATGGATTCATTCTGTTAAATGATATCAGGTCATAATAAATTAATAGTTATTATCTCCATAATTCTCTAGACATTAGCGTCAATTTTGAGCATTCACTTCACAACCTACAGCTTCCGATTCAAATAACAGGGTTTATAGCCCCAGCTTAAGTTTAAGTATATGTTGGTCTGCATTTTAAAACGCGTCCACCAAAGATGCTAAACTGATTTTGCCTATCCTACATCCTACCTATAAATTCAGTTTAGGAGGGGCCTTCCTTCTTGCCTATTTGTGCAATTGCTAGGCCTATATCCTTGCCTACAAGTAGTCATTTGCCCCTGCCTACATTTCTGCCTATATAGGGTAACGAAAAGTGTCAGCCCCTTCTTACGTGTATATGTTCCTATACTGTAGAATCAAATTATATTCTTATTAAAATTCATAATTACATTTTGCTGATTTTATTTTAGCAAATTTATTTTGGACATATAGCATTAGTTTAGAAAAAATTTAGGATATCCCTCATATGCAACCATTATTCAGCAAACACTCGCAATTGTTTGTTACTATCATATGTATCATATTTTTGAACAAACTGATTGTGAGTACTTCTTCAAAATTAATGTCACTCATGCATTATGTAAAAACTCGTGTATTGATTGGTCGTATTGCACGTTACAGTAGGTATAAGCCATCGAGCAATCACATACAATATATATGTATATGTGCGTAGTTATGTATGGATATTATTTTGAATGGGAAATCTCAGATGTCCCTGCAGTAGCCTGATATTCCGTTTAAAAATCGTTTTGGTTAGCATTGAGATAAGACTGCCATAATGTGACAATAGTTATGTAATTATATACATCCTACATATTTGCCTTCTTACAAGCGTGCTCTCGTGCTGCCTACATATATGCCTATATGGCCGCGTGTATGCAGGCATGCATTTCCTATGTTATAGGCATTTTTTCTGAGAAAACCAGTGCACCCTATTTTGCCTATAATTTCTTCTGCAAATAGCTCGCACCCTATAAATAGGCCTACATGTAGGCCTACATTTAGGATACGCTAGCACCTTTGGCGTCCACGCTAACATGCCCCAGCTAATGGGTTACAGGAATGACTGAATACTTGAACGATATCAATTTTTAATTATCCTGCCAAAATTTTTCCGATTTTAGAAATTCTTTAATTACTATATTAATTATTTAAAGATTTTATATCAGTTTATGGATAACATTATTGTTCAATGAGCCAATAAAGACTTAGATACGACATCCTAGTCAAAACGTATTCCTGTCCAGCCAACTGCCACCCCAACAACTGCCGCAATCACAACTGCCACAATAATTTTTCGCCACCGATCCAAAATTGCAAGCGGTAACAACTGCCACGAGGCAATGCTGACACCCTATACTAAGTGATGTAGCAAAAACCAACGCTCATGCGATGACACTTAGCATTCATAATGACAACAGCACTTTTTCATTATGAAATCAAAATGATACAACTATGATCCTGAAATGTCCGCTAATTCGGCACATCAAAGATATTTCGTGCGTGCGGGGAAATTATGACCAGATTATGAGGCAACAGTGCTTCCCTCTAACAGTAATCAAAGAATTTATTCTGTGCTACCACTACCTCCTGTACGGTACGGCATATACAAATTCTAATAGTAATTACACAGTACAAACACATACAACTATATGCATATAAAATGAAAGTAGTCATAATAAGTATAATGATTGGAAATGAACATGTTTTTATTAAATATTTAAAATAAACCACTTTTGTAGTTTATATCTGTTTACACACGAATCCCCTTCCTGAAAAAATATCGCAAGCCTAAAACACCCACATTTTAAATTATAAAAATAAATTACACTCAAGACAGAGTATTGTAACTGTATAATTGCGAGGCTAATTCGTATAGAGCAAACATACATTTTTTGTTAATTGTACTGATGCATTGAAACAAAAATATTGGTTTGAGTGCTTTTATTCATCGTGTACGTATGTGCACATTACATGCGTTTGTATATGTTTCACTTCACTTCACTAATTATCAAAGTCTAAAATTCTGTATAGAAACCCAAGGAACACTGAATTCCTGAGGTATATTTAAAATCTACTATACTTAATTCACAATCTGGCCGAACAAACTGACACATTATCATAATTTATTTCACGTTTAAAAATTAATACTTTCAAGTGAATTAGGAACGATGAAGGCACGCCACTAATAAACCAACTAGGAATTCGTTAACAGTTAATTCCTGCACTGGTCTCGTGCCCTCCCAGTACGCCTGTGCAAAACGTCATTTCATAATTTTTACGGAAAATGACACGATTATGAGCGCAGAATCTGTAATATTTAATGTCCTAATTGCTTAGAATTGGTTTTACAATGACAATTAGCATAGGTTTTGTAATGACACATAGCATAGCGTTTGTAATGACATTAAGCATAGGGTTTGTAATGAAACTTAACATAGATTTTGGCAATGGCGCTAACACGTACATTGAACCTTAGCGCATGCGCTGCAATGGAACTTAGCATGTGGTTTTTTCAACGCCTCATTTTTTGTCCGTTAATAAGTTTTTGGTAGTGTAGTGGTGTAGTCGATAGATAAGTAGATAAGAATTTTTCGTTATGGCTGAAAACAGTTTAAGATATTGCTTCATTTCCTGCGAGGAGACCGACTGTTTTATTTTAACAGGATGTGCTCCAATACAGCACAGGTATTGTGCGTATTGTTCGGATGAGTGGAGGGTATTAAATGGGATATTGTATTTAATTTAACGTTTAATTTACAAACAAATCACTAACATTGTTCCTGCAATGCAGCATGCATTTAATTTGTGCAGGAAGCAAACATGCGTGGTTTGCGGTAGTTTATTTGATGATACAAGCATTGATCACATAATTGTGCCTTTGGAAGAGGAAGTTGTTGTCGTCGACTTAGTGGTTGTAGCTGGCGATGTGGCAAGTGGCCCAGTGGCAAGAAGATTACGTCGGCGGGTAGAAAGGCGTCGGTTGCCACTTCAAGCACCAATAATAAGTGGTGACCAAGAGACCCAACTCCATGAAGCGTCACCAGCTTGTAGCTGCTGGCCGCGAAGCTGGAGTTAGTGCTGCAGACCCGGAGGGGTAGCTAGGGTTGAGTGGTCAGGAGGCCGAAGTTGTCGCTGCAGAACCGGTGACGCTGCCCGATAGTGTTGCCCCGGACACCGAAGTTGGAGTTGCGGGTTCGGAAAGAGCTCCAGGTGGAAGAGCTCGTGGTAGACATCCTCGCGGTGGACTATCTAGAGGTTGTTGAATTTTTCGCGTACAGAAATCCCTTGTTAGAACTCCCGCCTGCATATGTGAAGTGTGTTGACTGGGTTTCAACAACACGTCCGCCAAATCACAGCACCTCCACGCCCATAGACCCAAGATTCCGTCTGGAGGATGCCATGGGACATTCCGGAAGTCTAACATATTGGCGCAGCATCGGCGCCGGTACCAACACTAGAAGCTAGCAGGCGGAAATTTATCCAACGGTCCTTTTAAAGGCAACCTTCGGATCCTAAGCGCGTGAGTTAAGTTTTCTTAGAAGCTGCAGATGTGCAAGTGGCACAAAATCAATGCGGCAGTTGTGGGTGTGGCTAAGTGCTACAGGGTCGTTCGTACATCCTTGGACAGGTACTTTGCGCGGCATAACTTTAAGCGCGCTTAAAGGACAATTAAACTTTTTTGCAGTCTTGCAAACAATAGCACTCAGTATGTGTGTTTCAAATTTGGTCGAGCCGGAAGTAAAAATGCCTCCGCAAATAACTTCTGAAGTTGAAGCCATAATTCGATACCTTTCCGGGAAAGGAATGACCCCGTGTCAGGTCAAACAGGACATGGTAAAGCAGGGCATTAGTGTTTCCCACCAGACAGTGTCCCGAGTTGTTAATTGCGTTGGGAAAAAAAGACTGGCCAAAGCTAAAGGGCTTAAATCGCCGGTGAAAGATTATCCTACAAAAATCCGAAAATCGGGGTTAATCCGTAAGGTCAATTTAATGACCTCCAGGATCAATCCGTTGCCCCAAATGGATATCGCAAAGAAACTTAAAGTTTCTGTCGCCACGGTGAATAAAATTATTCACAAGGATTTGGCCAAGTTCACGCAGAAAAAGACGTTCGTACACAGGCTGTCGGAGAACCACAAGAAGAACCGGAAAACAAACTCGCGCAAGCTGTACGAAGAACACCTGGCTGGCCAAAAGTCGGAATTCGTCGTAACATTGGACGAAGCATATTTTTTCATCAGTGACTGCAATTCTGAGAGGCGAATATTTTATACAAAGGACAAAAAGTGTCCCGTCAAACCCGTGGTGCAACGGAGAGAAAGGTTTGGTAAAAAGATTATGGTCGTAGGAGCAATGTCAGGGAGGGGGGTCCTTCCGCTAATAAAAGTGCCACCAAAAGTAAAAGTGAGTGCAGCCTATTATGTGGACCACGTTTTACGCCCTTTATTGGAAGTTGAAGTGCCAAGGCTATACGGTGAGGACACCCCAAATGTGTTTGTACACCATGATGCTGCTAGCTCACATACTGCCCGACATACCCGGGCATTTGCGGAGGAGCTGAAGAGCAAGACCGGTATTACCATAATCAGTAACTCGGAGATACCCGTCAAGTCACCTGACACCAGCCCTCTTGACTTTTTTGGATTTGGAGCTCTGAAACAGACTCTAGGAAAAACACGGGTATCATCCATGACAGGGCTCTGGAAACGTTTACGAGAAGAGTGGAGCAAGATCACCCCTGATAAGTGCCTTGAAGTCTACGCTGCATGGAAACGAAGACTGCGAACCTGCCATAAAAGACATGGCGAACACATCGAAAACACCAGAAATATACATAGACGTGTATTATTCCCAAAAAATTGAATAAATAAAGCTGTCCAAGCTTCTACGAACGACCCTGTAAAGTTGCAGTTCTGTGTGGCAGTTGGCATAGAACCAACGTATTACAGCGGGTCAAGTGACAAAAAGTTGGGATGCCATCATCATCCGTATCGTCACCCACAAATTAATTCCACAACGAAGCTACGATTCAATTAAACACTTCCAAACAAAGATATGTCTTCCCTCCACACTCTGCTTGAATTTCGTAACAAAGTCATCGACCTGGCGTCAGCTGATGGCATGACAACAGGATCTACAGCAAAGCCCTATGAGAAAAACAAGACTCCTAAAAGCGTGATAGTCATCCTTGTAGCAGCCGCCAGAAGCTTATTTTCATGACCTGCGATTTATGTAAAGGGAGCCATCACAACTATGCATGCCCAAAGCTTAACGAGACCCCAGAGAACGAGCGAAAACGCTTGGTTGAGAAGTCTGGCCAATGTCCGAAAGGCCGTACTTTAGCTTACGTCAGTGTGCACCATTGATCTTCTTGTAACATTTCAATGTCCTAGCTCATGACGTGTCTTTTATACTTACCTGTACATTCGTTCTAATTATCGAATTTTCCTAATTAGAGATAAGAAACAAAGTCTTAACTCAACTTGTATTTTCTCCGTTTTACTCATTGGCCCAGCTAAAGAAAAAAGATAAAATGACTTCTCTTTGAGCTGTTTACGATAAAACAACTCCTTTGAACTGGCATTAAATTTATTACAAGTTTTTTGAGCTTCAACCAAGTTGCATTTTTGTCATCTGTGATTGCTTCTCACTCCAACCCAGCATTACTGTAGATTCAAAGGTTATTCTCATTCACATCATATTTCATCCATTGCTCATACCACCGAGCTAACAGAAGTATTGAAAACAAAAATTCCAGTGAGTTAGCGGATGCACTAAAATGCTTAAATTTTCGATACGAAAGATCTGTAAGTATAACCTGAAATTTTGTGAGAACGTTTCCTATGAATGTCTTAAGACACGGAGACAAGATTGCTGCAGTGTTCGCCAATAACAAGATTTAATTGCCAAAATAAAATTTCGAAGTCTGGAGCAGAAACAAATAGAGATTTTTTAAGTTTAAAATTGCTGATTTTTATAACGTAATATGCAATTAAAACATTGGTCAGGTTCTTGCCGGCATGTTTGTATTTGTTTATACAGTGAATACTTTATACTTATATAGTGAGGGCTGTCTATAGTGGTCAAATTTTGGCGTCCCTATGAATATTACATATAGTTTCACTGTAATTTCTGTAATACGTAGTCTTTATACTTTTCTGGAATGAATTTCTGTATAAAAACAAATTCCCGTCATTTAGGTTAATTGTTTTGTGTAAGCTCTGACAATTAAATTGTAATGCTCATTAAAAACTTCGAATTTAACTTTGCACGGGCATTTAGATGGAATTCGGTCAACCCTTCGAGCTGCTTGGTTTTATTGTTTCTGGGCTGTGCAGTTTCCTTTTAGCTGCGGTCTGTACTACCGGCTAATGTTTGCATGTACGGAATGGGATTTAAGACTGAAATATGACTTGTAATGATCTCTACGATAGAAAATGTCAATAGCAATGCAATTATTTAGCAATAGCAAGCTTCGAGCTTTTAAATGTAAGTACACATTTCCTGGATAACAAATATCAATCCGTTATGTTATATACATATGCTTATAGCTTAAAACGACATACCTGTGCATTTTATGCCGTCGATGTCTCTATATTTTCTCACCTGTTTATTCAACTGGTAGAAAACGACTTCTTCGGAGGGTCTCATGCTTCCATCATAAAAATAGTTAGAAGTGCATCGTAAAATCATAGTTGTAAAATGCTTAAATAATTTTATTTCTTAGAAATCTGTACACATACTCTATAATATTTCTGTGCTTTTGCTTCCGGCATTGAGCTCGTTGTGGTATCTTTCCCGATTGGCGTCTAAATTTTCTCCGTACTATAGATTCCTTAGGGCAGCGCAGCGTCCTTATGGAACTGTGATGGACGTACGTCCTGGTGTCCGTACGTCCGTACTTCCGTACGTCCGACACTTCGAACACGAATACTCACGAACTACCCAACCGATTTGAACCAAAATTTACACAGCAAAGCGTAGTGAGCTAAAGTACCCTGGGATAGATTTTGGTCAAAATCGGTCGATCAGTTTGACCTGAAAAAATTATTTCATCTCAGGTGGTCACTTGCCTTCGAACCCAAATACTCAGAAACTGCTTAACCGATTTTAACCAAAAATTACGAAGCAAAGAATCGTACCTTAGCGACCTCTGGGATACATTTTAGTGTAGATTGGTCAAACCGTTTGACCGTAAAAATTATTTCTAGTTATACTATGCATTTTTATGCCATTTCCTATCAGACTTCAACCAAACTTTATATAGTGACTTTACATACCATAAGCACGTCAGTTGCTGAATGTGGTCAAAATCGGTCACGCAGTTTGGCCGTAAAATATTATTTCATAAAAGGTCATATATGTATTACTATGCATTTTATGCCATTTCTTATCGAATTTTTTAAAAACTTCTACAAAGCAGCGCTGCCCTTCGCAGTGCGCCCCGTGAGGGAGCTTTTTTAGATAGATTTTTGTTTTTGATACTGTTCTTCTTTCTCATCGTTTAGTCGCAAATCTTACAGAATGGCAAACTTCCTCTTTATGTCGTGTATGTGCCCCGCGCTTTGCATTTCCTTTTCAGCGCCTCCTGAAAGAATATTTAATTTCTAACTTGTCGTATTTAGCCCCATATTTTGCAAGGAAATTCCTTCTAAAATGTTGAAATCGGCGCACATTTTGTTACGGGCTCACTCAGAGCATGAGCAAATCTGCGGAAGTTAGCAATGCAGTTATATAATTTAAATAAATGTAATTGGGTCAAGGTCATGTATACAGATAATAAGAAATTCATTGCCATTTCATAAAGCTGGCTCCTCGCGTATGTGCAGCGGAACGCTTTGAGAAGCCTGTCTGGAAGGTGTTTAAGCTATGGAATGTATGAGTCGACACAACTCTGAATAACAATATTGTCACTTCTAGCACTGACAACCAGCAAATTGTTCTTAACCTGATAAGAGAGCGTCCACAGAAGGCGTCATCCTCTTTTTGTTGCTGTAATTTAAAATATTGGAGTTAAATATTGGAAGTTAATGCTCAAGTACATATGGGAAAATTCAACAGGACAAAAAATAACTGAACGATAAAAACAAAATGAGGCCATTAAATTTTTGTGATTTTAGTATAAAATTAGTTTTATAACTGGAAAAATGTCGGTATTTTTCGACGCGTAAGTCCAATGCCTGTTTAAATATTTCCCCATGAATTACGGTTGGAAATTACCTTCGGATGTTTGGGAAGCGGCGCTGATAGACGTCGTACATTTATGAATTAATAGTTAGGGAGAATGGAAGACGTGGGAGTATTGAATATTTATGGTTCGACAAAATTAGTAGGGATGCATATTTTATACCTTGATTTTCTATCAACAAATGGTGTCCGTAATTTGGTCAATATATTGAAAATGTTGCCAAAAAGATTTCCAATCAATAAAATAACTATTGGTTGTCATGTATTTAATTTTGACGTTTTACAAGCGTCTAATACAGTAAATAAAATATGGTTTAGTTCCAAGTTAAGTGCAATATTAGGTCGATGATTTTAAGACAGAAATGATTAGTGAAGAATTTTTAAAATTGGTATATAGCCCTTCAATTGGTAGTAACGTTCTGCCTATAGGGTTAGGTCGGGTGTCCCGGCGCCTCGGTGGTGTAGCGTGTCTGCTCGGTTGCAGAGGAGTCGACTTCGACTCCAGCTCACCCCGCATAACTTCCTGGGTATTTTCTGTCTCATACTATAGCTTTCTGTGTGGAAGAGTGTTGGCGGCGATGTTGCACTCTGGATCCGGTTGGATGTGCTGATGCGGTAGTGCTGGAGTGTGCTGAGCAATGACTGAATAAAGAGCTCTTTAGCATACTTCTGACCTATCGCATCTGCATACCCTAATCTGGTGACAGAGCGTCCGTGGCATCTGCCCTTTGCTGCCTCACTCCTACACACAGTTCCCCTCTAACCTATCTTTAAGGGGCGTGGCTCAGGGCTTGTGATATACTCGTTAGCGAGGAATGGACAATGGGTATATGTCCCACTTGCTCTGCGGCCACAATGCTAGCACGAGACGCCGGCCCGTGTACGATACCCAGTACATAAGGAATTGCCGGTGCAAAAAACATTCAGACTGAGGAGAGCCAGTATAAGCTTCTCACTTGTAATTGGTTGTAAAGAAGTAATGTATGTATGTATGGGTGATATGGGCGCAGCCCGAAAAGAATCCTGAATAAAGAATTGTGTGTGTATAGGGTTAGGTCAACGTGTTATATACTATACACTATCTTTTGGGACGTGTAAAAAAGCCCTAGATTTTAGAGTTGATATACCAATTGAGTACATTTCTGAGGCAAGACATGAAAAAGAAATTGTTCCAGAAGAAATGCGGGAGAAGGTCAAAGGGCCCATCTCTCACCACAGGCAAGATACTGCACCAATGATAATTAAGCAAACCCAGCCTATATTTGTAAACAAGGGGAATAAAAATTTATTTTTGTATTGTAATTTCATTCAACATCAATACCTGGCGGATGTGCAAGCTCCATGCCTACATATTGCACCATATAAGCGAAAATACGGTCAACTTACAAACATTGCCCCCTCGCTTTTTAAAGTTTTTAAGAGAAAATACAGAATGCGACTGTCCACAGCGATAGCTAGAGGGAATGCGATTTGTATAGCAAATCGTATTGAAGAAATTTCCGACGATCGCATGTAGTACACAAATCTCAACGCTTGGCGCAAACGCATGTAAACTAACCTTTGACCTCGCTAATCGTTGATTTAATTATGTATGTACTGGAATGATGTTTCGTTGTGTTAAAGACATTTCTGAAAACACTAATGAAGAAATAAATCAGTTTAGCACTAACGATATTCAGTTCGTCGTAGTATAGTATTAATTGTTTGGTGCGGATAATATGAGACAGAACGGAGGTATGAGTGAATTAACATGATTTATTATAACGAAGTACCTAAAATATCCATTTGTATTAGGAATTATCAGGGAAGTCAAAGCAAGGAGCAGGATGTTTTGTAATTTTGTATTCTAAATTAATGGACGAATGCGTAATTTCTAATGGTACGAAGGTTTGAATGTCCCTTTTACAGCAGGTAAATATTTCCAGAAGATCGTCAATCAAGTATTTGCTAAAACTTAGAAGTAATTCAGTATAGTTTTGAATGAATATTTCTTCAAGGTTGGTTAAGTTTAGCCTATGGCAAAAAATATTTAAATTTGACTTAAATTATTTAAATACTCCGTCATAATAATATTTTTCCCGATGGGGCGGCCAGGACTAAGATCTACTACTAAGATCTACGCTACTGTGAAAAAATGTCATGTCAAAGAACACAAATTTATGGGTTTAAAAAAATCCCGTTCAACATTTTGAAAATTCGTAAATTAATATCAAAATCTGTTTTGGGAATACCACGACGGTTTGGGAGAGTTATTGCACTACGCTATATGCAACATAATTATTTCAGAACAGTCACAGATCAACGTTTTTTCAAAACGGTTGGACAAATAACATTTTAAAACCCCGCAAATTAAAATCAAAATTTTATTGGGGGTTACCACAGTGGTTCGAACGAGGTAACTTACTTTGTACTTATGTGCTTTTGTATATATTTATATTATTTCTTGGGAATTTTATCAAGTTGTGTATTTGTCTACAAATTATAAAGTAGTAGGGAAATCATAGCGTTGACTCTTAAGAAAGGATACTTCCTTCTTTTTTTCACAAACCCTCTCCCTAGGGTAGGTGTTACCCAAGTTGGAATCCAGGAAGTAGCTCGAATGCCTCTAAACGGGGCTTGAGAATAAAGATGGATTACGTAAGTACGAAAGTACTAAAAATCTAGTTAGCATGCAGATTACGAGTTCACTCATCCTTTGACTTTCGCTGTAAATTCCATCATTATAGGTCTATCATTTGTTGGGGGTAAGCTAAACGATAATGGTGTACATTGATTACACGTTGAACAACGTAAATATTAACGTAGAGTACCAAAGAAGGTATACTTTTATATGCTGTGAAATGAAAACTGACATAAGCCCATTTTGCAAAATTTTACAGTAGAAATGAAAAACTTCTCAGTTTCAAACGATTGAGAATTACAAGCTCGCAATAGTTTTAAATCGAAGAGTAGTAAGTGGTTCTGTCACACACTTGCTAAAATTCCCGGTTCAATACATCAAAGGAATAAAATTTCCCTTTTTGAAAAACTGAACTTATTCCAGTTTGCACCAATCATAACGAAACTTCTTACTAACAAAAGTTTAACGATAAATAATGTAAATATCAAAATCATTCACATGTTTAACAATAGATACTATTTTTGTCTTTTAATTAATATATTAAAATGAAAAAAAAACATTTTTACGACCATTTAATGCCTCTTATGCGGACTTATTCTGATTTCCAGGAAAGAAGCGTCTGTACTTATTTCAGTTTCCACCAAACATATTTTCCCCAAATTGTTGTACCCACTTCCGACTACCTTTAACCAGTCCTCGGCACGGGCACGAAAAATCGGTACCCGTATCCATACCCGAAATGCCGTTATTGCAATATCTGGTATCTATACCCGTACCCATACCCGAGTATCCGGGTACAAATATTTCATACAAGTATCCGTAATGTAATTTCAAACGATGTATCTGTACCCGCATTGTACCCGTACCCGAAAAATACTCGAAAATTGTATCCATACTCGGGTATCTCAGTGTCGTACCCGTACTCATACCCGGGTACGTTATCCCCATTTGTTTAAATGCAATAGTACGTTACATGTAGATATAATGTATGACACCTTAGTGTGTAATTTTGACTAGCTAGAGCGGTTTTTAATATTGTATATTTTCATCGAAGGATGAAAAACTGGAAGCGTTTTTGATTAGAAATAAAATCAACTTGCATACTTGCAGATTCATCAAAATATTACCCACAGAACTGTTTAAAAATTAAAAGTGGAATGGAGTAGGTGAAGATCTTTAAAGTAAACTGTATTACTACATAGTATCACGTCTTTTAGTATGCCCCACATGCATTAAGTATTTAAAAGTTGTAGAACATTTCCATCATCAGCATAGGAGAAGAGGTAAAATAAATATTCCTTTTCCCAATATTCTCCACTTGCTTCTAAAATGTGTCAAGGTATTTTAGCTAAAGGTAATTCTTCTAAAGGTTTAGTTTTTTATTGAATTTTAAAAAGTAAAATACCCTCTGCTGCATTTCTAAAATTTCAAGGACTTTAAATTACCAAGCAGGTCCCTAATAATCGTTGAAATGTTACAGATGATACATACAGATGAAGAAATCAAGCGTTTTCTAAATTTAAATTATTTCAAAAGAATCCTGTAAAACAGAAGCAGCAACCCTGTAAGCAAAATAGCAAAGCAAAGTTCTTGCGTTGCTTTCTTGACCGCTGCATGGTTTTGAGGTACAAGTATGGAACTAGTTTTGAAAAATCTGGAAGACTACTAAAAAGTAGGGAAGCCAAATCTTTTCCCCTTTTGATTGTTTATGGGCTGATGGGCGAAGTGCTTTATGGCACTCGGCCTATATGTACATGCATTTTTGTACATGGAGATAATTAACATGCAGTTTCTGCTTGGAACTTGGCAACTCGATTTTTCACTTCTTGATTTATTCGACCTTTCCACTAATTTTCTCATCTCAGTAGCTCTGTCTACAAATAACTTATTAATAGCTTGTTAGAAATATCCGCCTTATCCTAATCAACTACCAATAACACAAAATAACTAGTCATCTAACTCATCGGAACTCCAATTTGTAAATTATATTCATTGTGGCTAATGAAGTATCATGTACGTTTGTCAAACACTCTTTTTGTAATTTAGTGACAAAACACTAGATTATGAAGACGTCCTGTTGTGAACTTCTATTTTGTTACTATTCCTCGTTTGTGTTTATTTATTTATACTTCCTAAGGCATTTCCCTAAAAGAATATATTTTAGCTACACAGTCCGAAATACATTTACAGTGTGTTGTAAGGTTAAAAGGGTATGAACAATAAGCTATTTCTGTGCATTCAGAAACACTAAAAATACCGACAAAAGTTTCCAATGTACGAGCATGATGTCATAAAATTCATCAAAATGTCTCAATTCTTAACGTATCCAAATACTCGGGTACAATGGTCACGGGTGTATTAATATCTGTTATAGTAGCGTGAATAAAATGAACGTAGATATTAACGACTGTAAATAGGATAGGAAAGAGTATTTATTCCAAGAAAGTCCGAATGTGTAAAGAGGAGAGAAGAGATAGTAAAGATGTGCGTAGTGCGGGAGCTGGAGGAAGAGTCCCGAGTTGGGCATGAGTGTGTATTCTCAGGCCCTGCAAAGGTAAGGGTTGTAAGATCAGGTTGGAACAGGATTATTCCAGTTGAGACAGGATCGGGCAAGACAGGATGTAAAGGGCAATAACACGTGTAAGGGAGCATACACAAATTACGTCACCCAAAAAGGACGATATTTCAGACCCTACCACCCCATCATCACCATGTGTCATTTATTGCTGAATCCACCTACCCTGTACAGAGATGATGTCACTAGACAGACAAACTTGCTGTGTAATAGAATCGTTTGGTTCTGCGCTTTGAATTCAGGAATGAATTTATCCTTTTATGTTCGCGTCATCATAATACAAGCGAAAAATGTAAGGGACCTTCAAAAACGGCGGAAAATTTTGGTGGCGTCATCTTTGCTGATGTGAACCCCACTACAATGTCATCAATGGTCACCAATTACTGCAACTACCTACCCACCCTGTGGGTGACGTAATTTGTGTACGCTCCCTAAATGTGTTAGCGTGTTTACATGCAATTTACATTCAATGATATGCAATGTAATTGTATAGGTGCGTATCCGTACAGCGGGTACGAGTAAATGACTCTAATATACCCGTACCTAATGTTGGGGAAACGGGTCTCAGTCTATTGGGACGGACTTCAAAAACTGAGATACAGATACGGACTGGACTGAGACTGGGACTTAAAAATGAAACAAATACAGGGACTGGGACGGACTGGGACTTAAAAATGAAACAAATACAGGGACTGGGACGGACTGGGACTTAAAAATGAAACAAATACAGGGACTGGGACGGACTGGGACTCTCTCTTTCTCTAAACGTCATAAAGACTGAGGAGACTCGGTCGGGTTTGGGTTACATATCGTCGTGGAAGAGGCAAAATGGTCTACTCACGCTTACATTTGTACAGTACTTGGACCATTTTGCCTCTTCAGCAACGTTATGTTCATGTCTACTATGTAGCTTAGTTCCATCTCATGGAAATTTCCGCAAAACATGTGCTATGTTATGGGGGTTGGTTGTGGACTTATAAAAGGTTAGGGACGGATACAGACTTTATCCAAAGACTCTGCCAGAGACTGGGACTGATTCGGACTCACGTAATTTCTTACTGGGACGGACTGGACGGACTTCTTTCATGATACTCTGGGACTCACAAGAGATAGGACTCTCAATTCAGGGACTTCCCCAACATTACCCAGTGGGTATATACCCATTTTGAAATCCTGGTACCCATACCCGAAATTTTGAGGCAACCAAAGTGTACCCGGGTAGTACCCGGAATTGTTCGGGTACATAAAATCGGTACCCGAGTAGTACCCGGAATTGTTCGGGTACATAAAATCGGTACCCGAGTAGTACCCATACCCGTACTCGTTTACCCGAGTATTACCTATACCCGTGCCGAGCACTGCCTTTAACCTTTAAGATTTTACTATGAATGGCTCTTATCTACAACGAATTTCACAAAAAATGGATTTACTCGAGTTTGCATCTCACCTCTTCATACGTGCTGATAATCAGCTGCAGCTGCTTGTTTCTAATATAAATGTTTACGAAACAAATTGAAGGAATGAAGTTGGAACTTGATATACTTGCTTCAACAGTTCCAAAGAGTTTTGGGGGTGTTTGTATGTAATAGCTAGCATATCGTCCGTAAAGGGGCGAAATGACCTACACTCAATGTTTATGTATACCAAAAAGATCCCTTTACCTCTTCACCGACGATATAGTAACTGTCAGTGGGGACTATGTACAAAATCGAATAATGATATAATGCAGAACGATCACCCTTTTACCTTAAGTATGTACATTGTAACAAAATTGCATATTGAAGAAATGGAAGGAAAAAATATCCCCTTCAAACACGTTTAAATAATTACCACCCTGAATGAATATTTTGCGTGTGACATGTGAAGTCAAGTACTTTTGCTGATTACTTCTTTCATATCTTGGACAAACAAATGTATTCAAAGAGAGATCATTTATTCAGTTTTGACTTTAAACTTGAGTGAAGCTGAACATTTGACTCAACCTAGAGCTTTATTTCATCAACTTATTTAACTGCAAAATATTTTTACGCAGAATACATGGGGTCTACAAATAATATACACACAATAGAAGGTAATTGGAAGCAATTCCAATTTCGTCAAGCTTTCCTTTCGGATTTAGAAGAACTGTCGGCCCTCATGAGAACGTGCCTCCTGGATGAACCTATGACCAAGCTGTTAGTCCCTGATGAGGAGTATTTTCAAGATTTCGATAAATTGGTCACCCTCACACTCGAGCAAAACTTGACCTTCGTGGCTATAGAAAGATCTACTGGAAGGGTAATTTGGTGCTGTTGCTTCATAATTTTAACATTACATTTTACTACTCAATTTGTATTATAGTAAATAATAAAAATTATATACTTACCGGAATGTTAGAAATTATAATAATTATTACATATTTGCGGCCTTACAGTTTGCGGGTGCACGTATAAGCTTCAACCACAAGAGAGACACGGACTGGTCGGTGTTTGACTTCAAATCCTCTAAAATGGCCAAACTCATGCAGTATATTAACTGCTTGGATGATCATACCCGTCTTTTTGAAAAATACAATCTGGATTCATACATCACGTTTTTTCTTGCCATAGTACATCCAGACTTCAGGAAACAAGGGCTTGTGACGGAGATGTACCGAAGAGCTGTTGATTTGGCACGAGCAGAAGGATTTTTCTTGGCTAAAGCTTGCTTTTCAAGTCCCTACTCAAGAGCAGCTGCACTTAAAGTCGGCTTTCAAGAAGTTGCACGGATCACATACTCTGATGTAAAAGATGAGAATGGAAAGCCCGTTATTCCTGGGGCTATGGATGATCAAGTAATTACACAAGCAATTTATGTATTTTAAAGCATTGAACATTTGATCCTCAGTACCTTCGGAATCTTATAGTATTATAGTATTATCTTCACGAGAATTACAAAATTTTTACTGTCTGGTTCCCTCTTGAAGTTCTAAAATTCCATGGAAATAAAAAAGCTATTTCTCTTATTTCTGAAACCTAAACACACAACCATGCAACACCTTGTATGAAGTTCATATGTACGTAATTCATAAATAGATGCTGTACATTTTACTCATTTATAATAAAAGTGGCCCCCACGTAAGAACACTTTCTGTGAAATATTTTAGCATCTCCTGTTGACGACATAATCGTTAGATGTCCTCTATTTAATACGTAAAGCATACATGGGTCAATGGTCATTGGGTGGAACTGGTGGAAGGTATTTCCATTTGTCCCGTAGCATTGAAAGTATAAGTTGTGAAAATTTACTCACCCGCTTCCAACCTAAACTATTAAATTTTCAAGCAGGTCCGCGCAGTTGCAAACTTGAAAAATGGGCTGTTTCGAAAATGAAGGTAGTAGTTGTATGTATGTTTGCTGAAATTCAATAATATTTATGAAATAGGTAGTTGCCAAATAATACAAATTATTTGTAGCTGATTACAGGAAATGCCTCAGCAGATATCTTTCAATGCAGGAAAATATAAAAATAGTACCATCACTAGGGAAAAACATGTGGAACATCTCGTCCGATACGAAATAATGCTTCTGTAAAGCAGACATTTGTAGATAAATTTCCAGTACCACATTATTAACTTGTGTTAACAAAAGTGTGGTTGTAACATTTCCGTTTTAAGTTTACGAAACTTTATGTGAATCTTTTCCTGTTCACTAACAAGTCAAGAAAGTGTAAATTAGTTGTGCATGGTAATAATACAGGCAGTATTAAGCCCATAAAAGCCAGAAATAGACCAATGTGTGCTGTTATTGAGCCAGGTAAGTATTCACCTGATCCGAATAACGTTCTGTGCATAAAGAAAATCGATCTGATTTGTACGCATGTATTTACAGCTGCTGTCCTAAACTTGCAAAATCAAAATTAAGTTTTTGGCACAAAGTTATGCTGATGTACATACGTACATACATCTGTAAGTAAATGCCTATACTCGCAGTTTACAAAATACTTGCTACGATCATTATTACATAGAGCAGCAGGTTGATTTGATAGCCGATGTGTTCATAGTATTCATCTCGGATGTCGGGTTATAAAATACTCATGTCTGGTCTGTAGTGCAGAATGACGCTCGTAAGGTTTATTCTGTCCTTCAATATAAAAATTTGAAATAATATAAAATCACTTCATGCTTATTTCTTTGTAGACTTACAATTAGACCCACACATACATTACCGTAGCTTTGTTTAATGTTTAAGGATTATAATTGAGTAGTTTCACTCATTAGACATTAGGTCCAATGCAATAAACAATGATTCAATCCCTTCTTGCTTTCAAAACGCTGTTTAAAAAAAATGTAAAAGTATTCATTAGAATTCATTAGAAGTATTTATTAGCATTAAAAATACTCAGAAACTTACAGAACGCACACTTTAGAGCTACATGTGTACACATGAAGCATGATATAAACATGTATAGGTAGATTTATCATTAATGTTTAAGTTGGGATTCAATCATAAAATGCCATTCCTGTGGGTTTGTTTCGTTTTAATTTATTTGATCACACAGTTGGGACACAGGGAATTATGGCAACAAATCTGTGCTTCTTTATCTATATTTTAAAATTGCTAGTTAAGTACTACTGCAATAACTGTTCTCTTTCTGGTTCCTCAATATTACAGATACTCAATATTCAGTTCGGTAGAAGCTCCATGCTAGAATGTGGTACGGGACGCATATCTACATTCATTATTATTATTTACGCGGAACATATTGACATGGTGAGATTTTGGGAGATTACAAAAAAAAAATAAAACCCTAAATTAACACACACATTATTTAACAGAGCATAATAGCAACTACTACACTTAACCGGAAGTACGATTTCAACTGTTTTTAATAAAACATGTGCATAAATACAAAATTCAGGTCAAAATAATATTTAAAGGAAGTATTTCACAAATGAAATTAAACTAACAATTAAAATGAGCAGATTACTGGCTTGAATCGCTTGAGACCCATTACAACCCCCGGAAATATATAAGTAACCCTTCTTACACTCACACTTGCCAGACTCTTGGTACAAACCCGCTTCTTCTACTTTGCAGTACATGTTCTGTCCGCAGTGTAAATGATAGTGGGCATGGTTGCTATTTCCATCAATCTCATACGAGCCGCAAGCCTGGTGTATCTGGCTTTGACACTGATTCATTTCTGGGTTGTAAACTTGACCTGCCGACGTTAAACATGAACAAGTTTTGTTTTCACAAACCAAAGACACGGACGAATCGCAGTCATCATTGACCTCGCAGGAGGCTTGGTATCGCCCAACGCACCCAGAATTATCAATCCGAGTGTAGTTTTCCCGACATTCGCAAAAGCCACTTCCCGCACATACTAAATGCTCACCGGAATGACAGGGTGTTTCAGTATTGCAAGAATGGCCATAACCCTTGTGACACTCCCCTTGAGTGTTCTGAATGAAGCCCACCTCCCAATCGCAAACACAGGTACCTTGGTGGCATACAAGGTTGACATTGCAATTGTAGGTATCAGTGCAAGAGCTTCCAAGCTTCAGGACGCAGGTCAAATTTTCATCCAAATACTCCATGTTGTTACTGTCCAAGCAGGCGCATTTATTGTTCCGGCAAATTTGATGACCGCCAGTGTTGCAATCTACCTCTGGATCCGAACCGCAGGCTTCACCGTAAGGAATGACACACTCACCAGCATTATTTAGCTGGAGTTTACCTATTAAATTAATTTTGTATGACGTCATAAAATGTATATAACCAGCGTGCAAAAATGAATTCATTAATACAAAAAAGCATAGATATTTAACCGGGTGGAAATACCATGTCAAAATTGCATGTTTTCGTAGAAATGCATCAAATCGTGTGGTAGTTCCACCGGTCGACAACTACAAATCATTTACGAATTACTAAAGAAAAAATACCTTTGCATGTGCAAGTGTCATTTTCCCCACACTCCGAGTTAAGAATGCAGTCGTCGTCCACAGAACACAGGCTATTTACTCGATGTTTACAAGCACCGAGTTTGTGGTCGTACACAGATACCTCAGGGTTGGGACAGCTGCACCGAAGAGCGCTGTCGCATTGAAGATCCGCATTAGGATCACAAAGGTCATTTTCTGGGTCACATAAATCTCCATAACTTGCAATACATCGACGTTCTTTATTTGAGGGCAAGAAGCCAAGGCAACGGCAAGTTGTAGTTTCTGCTTCCGAAGACGCTTCACATGAACTTTTCGGTGCACATTGCTGGTTGGAAGTATTTTTAGGATTCGAATCGCAAGAGACTCCTTCCAGTAGTAAGCAAGAATCAGTTTCGCTGTCATACCTGTAACAAATTAATATTCATCTCACATTAGTAAAAAATCCAGATTCGAAATGTTACCAGTTCTATTGTAATTTTTCATTATATTTGAACTGTTTTACAAGTAAAGGAATTAATCTGAACATGGTATATTTAAAAATAATTGCTATTTTCGTACCAAATGTCTTTCTCATTTGAACATCTGCATCTTCCAGACTGTTCGTTGCATTCCTGAAATCTTTTTGAATTACAAGGTGTAGAAGCTGGGTCGCACACTGAATTGTAGGATTTGATACAGTGTCCTTCAATATGATCAAAGCTGGCGGATGCTCCGCAAGCACAAATTCCCTCATGACAGAATAGGAACTTGTTGGGATTGCAAGTTGGGCCCAGTTCAGTACCATAATAGAAACTGTCGCCATGACATACATCATTGTTATTAAGGTAGCACCTACCAGAGGTCTCGTCGTACTCTGCTGGGATCGGACAGTTACATATGCCTTGGATGCATTGCAAGGAATGACTACAATTGGGGCTGCTGCTACTACCACAAACCCCACCATGTAAGGTGTAACAAGTTTGGTCATCTTGGTCGAATTCAGTATTGCTGGGGCAGGAGCACTGAGCATCTTGACATATTAAATGCTGGTCGCTATCGCATGAAGGCCCCGTGCTACTGCAAGGGCTTCCGTAATTTTTGACGCACATTTCTTTTTTGATATCAAAAGATGCATCTTCGCTGCAGTGACAGGTAGAATTCTCACAGGTTAAGAAATCCTCTTGACTGCATTCTGGTTCATTGGGCCCACAAATTTGACCAAACATTTTCACACATTTACTAGCGTTCATGTCATAGAAGGAGCCGCTGGAACATTGACAAGTGCCTTCGACGCAGAAAAGGAAATCCCTTTGACTACATTCGGGCTCATTCTGATTACCACAGAGAGTGTTCCATGGTTTCGTGCATTTTCCCCCTTGAAAGTCAAAGGTCGAGTTAAAATCACAGGAACATTTTCCTTCCGAACATGTTAAGAAATCCTTTTGACTGCATTCAGGCTCGTCCTCACTACCACAGATGGCGTCGTACTCTTTCACACATTTCTGACCCTGTTGATCAAAAGTTGAGCCGAAATTGCAGGCGCAGCGCCCCTGAATGCACGTGAGGAAATTTGAAATACTACATAAAGGCTCATTATTCTCATCGCAGGAAACCCCGTGAGTCTTCATGCATTCACCTGTGGTTTGATCTAGCTGCGTGTCCGTTACACAAATGCAGGTGTTATTGACACACTCGAGGAAATGTGAGCTACTGCAAGGGACGTCGTTTTCAACTGAGCAAGGTGCCCCATGCATCTTCACGCAAGTGTTTTGGTCCTCGTGGAAAATGGCATCATCCTTGCATGTACAGACATTGTCGTTACAAATCAGGTTGTTATTGTAGTTGCATTGGGGCTCGTCTAAGTTGTCATCACAGGTGGCGTTATAGGTCTTCAGACACACTCCTTCATCTGGATCCAAAGAGGAATTTTCGCAGTCGCAAGCTCCATCGATGCACGTCAAATAGTTAGCTTTGTTGCATTCTGGTCCGAGGTCTTTATCACATGCTTCAGCAAATTCCCTAACGCATTTTCCCTGCTTATCGTCAAATGTTCCATTGCTGCAATCACAGGATCCTCGAATGCAATCCAAGAATTCCGAGCTATTGCACGAGGGCTCAAGATCACTTCCACAGGTGGCACCATAATTCCCGATACAAAGGCCGGCATCGTTGTGAAAAGATGAGCCTGCGGGGCATGCGCACTGGTCTTCTACACAAGTCAAAAACTTGTTTTCGTCACATTTGGGGAAACTTGGACTCCCACAAATAGCACCAATATTACCCAAGCATGTCCCAGCATCCTCATCGTACATTAGATTCTCCTTACAGTCACAAATGTTGTTGTGGCAAGTAAGGAATTTTGCATCATTGCATTCTGGCTGATCACTGTTTCCACAGGGGGAGCCCTTGTTGCTAACACATTGACCCTCAAAGTATTGTAAATCCTTCCGACAAACACACAGTCCAGATTCGCATTCCAAAAACTGATAACTGTCGCACTCCGGACCGTCTTCACTATCGGTTCCACAAGCACCGTTGTAATTATTCAAACAAGTCTCAGTATTATTATTGAACGTAGATGAAAAACCACAAACGCAATGACCTCCAGAACATTCAAGGAACTGTTCATTACTACAGTCGGGAAGACTTGCCCCGCATTCGGCACCCTGTCTTCCGACACAGGTTCCAGTACTTATGCTGTACTCTAAATTTGAGTTGCAAATGCAAATACCGCCTTGACAAGTCAAGAATTTCCCAGCATGACATTCTGGATAGTCGGAAGTCTCACAGATAGATTCAAACTCTCCTAAGCATCGGTCTTCAATGGAGTCATATGTGGATCCTTCTGGGCATTGACAGATGTTTTCCTGACATGTCAGAAGTTTGTCACCGTTGCAATCTGGATCTTGATCAGTTCCACAAGGATGATTATAACTCCCTAAGCATTGCTTCAGGTGTACATTGTACTCTAAATCCTCTGAGCATGCGCAAGTGTTTTCTGAACATTCAAGAAATTTTTCTGAGTTACAGCTGGGGGAGTTGACATTTTCACAGGTGGCGCCATAATCACCGATGCAAGTTCCTTCGCTTGAGTCATAAGTCGAGTTGTCTGGGCATCCACATATGTCATTAATACAAATCAAATATTGTTCATGGTCACAAATTGATTGTTCAGCTGTGCCGCACGGAGTCCCAAGGACACCCACGCACTGGTTTGTTTGACTGTTATACTCCAGACCATTCTCGCATGTGCATTCTCCACTGGCGCATTCTAGAAATTTAGTCGAATCGCATTCTGGTAAAGCACTTCCACAGGTAGCACCATAATGGCTCAAACAACTTTCTTCTAAAAAGTCAAATGTCGAATTATTAATACACGCACAATTTCCATCCGCACAAGTCAAATACCTGTCACTATCGCACATTGGACCAGTGGTGCTGTCACACACTGCCCCAAAGCTGCCTACACATTGATAGCTGTTTTCGTCGTACTCCAAACCAATAGCACATCCACAATTCTTCCCATCACATTTCAGAAATAGGTGAGAATTGCATTCGGGACTGCTCGAGTCTCCACAGATGGCGCCAAAGTTACCAACACAAATGTCTGCTGTACTGTCAAAAACGGAATCACTAGCACAGCTGCATTCTTCATCTATACATGTGAGAAATTTATTACTGTTACAGATTGGACCAGAAGTTCCTCCGCACTGAGCGTGAAAGTTCCCGATGCATTGATTGCTTTCGGAATCAAACTCCAAACCGGTGGCGCAAATGCATTCGGAGCCATCGCATTCCAGAAATTGATCAGAATTACAGTCAGGATTACCGGATCCTCCACAGGTGGCGCCATAATCACCGATGCAAGTTCCTTTTGTTGAGACATAAGTCGAGTGGTCTGGGCATGTGCATGCGCCATCAGCACAGATTAAATATTGTTCATGGTCACAAATTGGTTGTTCAGTTCCACCGCAAGGAGTTCCAAGGATACCCACGCATTGGTTAATATGGCTTTTATACTCGAGACCTTCCACACATGTGCATTCTCCAGCAGTGCAATCTAGAAATTTAGTCGAATCGCATTCTGGTAAAGCAGTTCCACAGGTAGCACCATAATGGCTCAGACAACTTTCTTCTACAGAGTCAAATGTTGAGTTATTAATACACGCACAATTTCCATCCACACAAGTCAAATACCTGTCACTATCGCATATTGGACCAGTGGTGCTATCACAGTTTGCCCCAAAACTGCCTACACATTGATAACTGTCTTCGTCGTACTCCAAACCTATAATGCAGCCACAATTTTTCCCGTCACATTCCAGAGATAGGTGAGAATTGCATTCGGGACTGCTCGAGTCTCCACAGATGGCGCCAAAGTTACCAACACAAATGTCTGCTATGCTGTCAAAAACGGAGTCACTAGCACAACTGCATTCTTCATCTATGCATGTGAGGAATTTATTACTGTTACAGCTGGGGCCAGAAGTTCCTCCGCACTGAGCGTGAAAGTTCCCGATGCATTGATTGTTTTCGGAATCATACTCCAGACCAGTGGCGCAAATGCATTCGGAACCATCACACTCCAGAAATTGGTCAGAATCACATCCAGGGTTATCGGGCCCTCCACAGGTGGCGCCATAATTACCAATACAAGTTTCCTTGGAGGTGTCAAAAATTGAGCCGCTCGTACAACCACATTTTCCAGATATACATGTGAGGAATTCGTTACTGTCACAGCTTGGACCAGAACTATCTCCACATTCGGCACCAAATTTCCCCACGCACTGTTCACTCTTCGTGTCGTATTCCAGTCCATCGGAGCAGACACATTTATCCCCATCGCACACCAGAAATTTATTAGAGTTGCATTTAGGCGCGAGTGAGATGTCACAGATGGCGCCGTGATTGCCCAGACACTTCCCTGAAGTTTCATCGAACTCAGCTTTATCTTGACAAATGCAGGTACCATTTTGGCTGCAAGTAAGGAAATCGTTCAAATTGCACTCTGCGTCATAGATCGTATCTCCGCACGCTCCTCCATATAATCTTAAACACTGATTTTCAACGTCGTTAAAAATGGTGTCTTTATCACATTCACAGGCCCCCCGTTTTTTGACATAATTAGACCCTGGTTTACACAAGCAACGATTGTCCCTGCATACAAATTCAGAGAGGCACTTTGGAGAGTTGGAAGTATTATCACAAGCCGCGTTAAATATTTTCTGGCATTCTTGTCCACTGTAGATGCAGTCTTCCTTACAGGCACACTTATTACTTGAATCACATACTAGAAATTTGACTGGGTCACACTGCTCAACTTCGTCTGCCGGGAATTCCGAGCAAGACTCGTCAAAAGTCAGAGAGCTTGTTGATGAAGCTGTCAATGCCAGAAATATTAAAAATACGGGGAATAATTCCATTTTAAAATGTTTATATTGACAATTTTCAAAATTGTATGGTACGCGACTATCCTTCACTTGCAGACATAAAAATATGAATACTATTTTTGAATACTGGTTGACACCATCTTAGGTCGCCAGTTTGCTACACACTGATCCTCAGTCAGAGACTTTGTCCATGACTTGGATAGAATAGTACAGATGAAAAATATGACATGCATTCAGAGTTGCTTGATCCTCAAAGGTCAGCAAATAGTTGTCTGCTCTTGCATTAGTAATCCTCTGGTGACTAAGGCTTCTCTTCGGAATAACTTGGTCCGAGTCTGCTTCCGTATATTTTCGAAATCCTCAAATGAGGAAAAGGATTCATGCATACATAGTTTGGCTTACATTTGAATACTTTGTGCATGTAATTTTACTATCCCTGCATATAAATAGATACTATACTGTCCTGATTAGGAAACCTTGATCAGATTGTCATAATTGCAACTATTAATCCTGTCGCTGGACAGCCGATTGATGTCTGTAAACAAATGTCTGGTTTGCTGCCATCATCCCCTGTATCATCACGAATGACTTGTCGAAACATTTTGTTGAACATACTCCCTTGAAATCCCAACTCCTCCCTGTGAATCATTTAAAGAGCAATCGCAAAATATTCCGCACATTGTAATCATGTGGCGTATGTCATGTGGAGATAGGAAAATTGGCACAGTTATCACCAGTAGACATTTCATGATTCACTTCTGCCATTAACATTTTTAGCTCGAATTATTATAAAAGACTTATTATTTCCCAAGTATTAATCTTGAACCTTTACTTCTAAAAGTCATTAATTAGTTTCAGATCCGACCATTAGCTTCGTAATGCGGTTGCCTAATGACCTTGTAAATTATGACTTGATGCCACATGGCACGGAGGTTACAGCAATGACTTGAGGTTATTGCTCAAGTATTTTTAGATCAGATTTGGCTGTAATAGAACCTGCTGAATGTAATATAATCTTAACATTCTATGACTCGCATTCGTAAGATGACGTCTAATGACCAAAAGTAAGTACAATCAAATATGCTAAAAAATGGATTCCTCATAACTCATTACTCTTTATTCACTCATCACCAGCGTGTTGACACCATATATAAAGGGTAATTTAATCAATAAATCAAATTAAATGAGCCTGATAAAGTTGTGGAGACTGAGCGGTGCAAGATGATTCTCGGGGTAATGGTTTGAAGTGACACTTTTTTTCCGGCTGATCCTATAACCAAATGCAGTTCCCCAGGCTCAAATTGCATCGTCGGCATTACTTTAATAACTAGTGTACCCGTATAGTCATTACTTCTCATCTCTATTTTTTGGTATGTTTTATTAGTTTGAATGAAGTATTTGCATATGCAAAAAAAAGTTGCACAACTACTGACAAAACTGAGTTGTCTCAACTCTGAAGTTGACTGGTTGAAGTTGGTATCATTCTCCTTTATGACATTTACGACTAGAATACAATCAATGGTAATTATTAAATATTTCCATTCAAAAACAAGTTTTTTTTCTTGCAATCGCGTTCTGTGCACAAGTTGATCCATTGGACGATGATCGCTGATTGTGAGAGGAAAAGAGAATTTCTTACGTGACAGTGCACTCTTATCGTAAGGTACTCCTTGGAAAGAGCATGTTCTGGTATGAGCATAGTCCAGTCACTGTTTCTTGTCTTTGCTGTCCAGTGGTGCTCTTAGAGAGTGGTTGCACTGTAATTACTAACAGGGGCATTTAGTATCCGGGTGTGAATGGATATCTTAAAGGATTAGTGATTGCAATGCCGAGGATGAGGCCAACGCCAAGCAAGCAGCAAGAATCAAGAAGATGCTTAACTCAAAATCAACTAGTAACAAAACTCTTGCAAATTGTCTGGGAATAATCCATAATTATACATGCAGATACATACAGCTGGATTGTTTTATAGATCTGCAAGCAGATAGCAATGGCCGATGCTAGTTCGGATTCTGAAGAACACAAATGTTCAATTCTTTTCTATCAAGTGGGTGCATGTCAATGTATAGGCAAAAACTTTTATTCGCAGAGAGGTTCATGATTTCAAGGTACCCCATTAGAGACGCAATCTAATATAAGAAAGATAGATCCTATTCATGTTCCCTCAAACTTGGATCTAGTCTGCATCAATTTCTGCAATTACTTAATTACTTACATATGTATGTGCCTAGACTGAAATTAAAAGGGTTATGGCTTGTGTGGAATTACTTTGATGGAATAATATTCTGACAAAAAATTAGAACCCATTGACCAGCTCATTGAGCTCACCCCTGTGAATGTGACTCTTCCTTTTTATAAAGATATTTCAAAGAAGACGCCACTAGTAAATACATAGATACTGTAATAAATACATGCTTACTTATGTATGAACGTAGTTTTTGTAACATGCCATTCACTTTAATTTAGTATATAAAAATATAAGTGAGATAGAATTTCATGCTATTTCCATATCGATACATGCATGTACATATTGGACCATTTAGTATAGGTATAAGGAATTGACACAAAAAATAGGCCACTTTTGAACTCCATTATGATAGCAGAATAATTACCAGTCATTAAATACGTCCTTGCTTGATGGAAGAGTTTTTATGGAAGATGCCAAGCCTTTAATTGCACATTCAATTCTCCTTTTTCTTTCTTCTAATTGTGAATCTACTACTTCTATCTATATAATAATTATCTCTAATATAGATAATTAGATATAATAATTTACTCTATATATATCTATCTTTATATACTAGTCTCTCTAAAACTCCAAGTAATCGCTGAAAAAAAAAGGGATATGAAATGAATTGCAAATGATTTCCGACCGTTCGAAAAATAACTGCATGGGGTTAGTCTTCCAAATACTAATAGTAATTTACAGAATTTTAACTAATTTCTTTTGCTCATTATTTGGAGTAGTCTGAGTAAGAAAGATTACATGAACAAGTTATTGGTATTTGTAACACCTGAAAACTCCGTATCAGCTTAAATGACCATCATTTCTTTTCTATGGCATTTAGGTAAGCAATCCCTCACACATCTTGGAACGTTGGAACCTTGGAAGTTAAAGTAAACTGGAAATGTTTTCACCACAACTTATGCAACCCTTAGTCTCAACTTACCCCAATTCATCAAAGGATTTACTACCACTTCCTATCATACATACGTAATGACTTACCTTGCGCAAATCCCAGAACAAATCATTTATTTGCACGTCAATGTTTAACTACAGTGACTACTACAGTTATTTGGAACATAAAGCCTAAACACTGAAGCAATTTCAATTGTGTGTATGTGAGGAAAGATATTTTCCACTGGATTCAACACGAGCATGAATAATCATTACCCATATTTATAACGGCAATAATGATAAGAACGGCACGGTAAGTAAATGCCGAAAATCCATTCCGTCATCATCACTGTCATTCATATTTACTCTTCAGGCTGGCAATGTTTAATTTGTCTGGGCACGTCAATGCTTACTTCGGAGTTAATACGAGCACACATATTAATGATTGCACTTCTGAATTTAGTGCAAATAGCATTAAAGACCAGTAATGAATCTGCAGCACGCATTGCAAAACAGGTAAATCTCTGTATACTCTTTGTACACTTATTATAGAATCATATTATGAAATAAAGCATTCGGATTGCAACGCGTAAAATACAGATGATTATAATCATTCCACTCATCATTATTCGAGAGCTGAGCTAATATTTCCTGCTTATTGTTCAAAAGTGGAGACGCATACATGACAAATGCGGCCCTGGAAGAAGTTTGCATTAATCATAGAGTCAGGACTGTCAGGAGGATCCACATTTACTGGATAGTGTATAGTATAACAAAGACTCGCAGAACACGTGCAAGTTTGATAGCAATCTTCTTTAATACTTATATGAAAATTAGTCTAAACCTGCTGACAGTAACAAAAAAAATGAGTGGATAATGAGGCTCAAGTTTTTTTCTACATTTCCTATGAATAAAAAAAATATGATAAAAATGGCAAAGACCGCATGCAAAAGTTGCCTATGAAATTTACCACTGATACGAACCAGAAATCTCCACCCAATTTTACCTACCATATAATTATGCACAACCATAGTCGTTGCATGTTTCATATAAGTGAGTAATCTGAGCATCTACACGTAAAATAATAGCTACAAAATTGTAACATTTAATATTTACTCCCATAGAAACTATGAACTTCAAATTCAACTCTAGGAAGCGCTATTGGTCCCACAAGACATTGCAAATAGTCTGAATACTGAAAAATTCTGGAAACAGCAAGCGGTCATGTTCAGAGAGTAATTTTGTTACTTACTGATGATTCATTCTTAAATTGTAATCAACTTAAGCTCTACCATCATAATACATTCAGTACAGCGAGGGAGAAAAATCGATGATCCTCGGACGACTCGTTCAATGGACTCCTTTTATACTAGCTCCCATAATTTGACTTTAACAGAAGACAAAATAAACTTGCAGTAAATGAGAATATGCAAAAATATTTTTCCTACTATGGAAAAAATTATGCTCTTATAATGTAGAAGGTTGTGTCTTAGAACAACAGAAGCCCGTATCGAGGATTGCTAAACATGACTATTTCATGTCCTCCATAAGAACCCCTATTTTGACAGGGTAGGAGCACATCATTGCGGTATTGCGCTAATTGTCTTCCTAAAAAGCCAGAACATGTGGAGAGAATGTGAGCACGAGAAAAAGCGGTTTACTTGCCGACTCGGCATTTTAAGTACTTTAAACACACGGCCTCAGTCCCCGTCACTGGCTCTCAATTGTGATTTTGACATGGTGAGCTGGTGAGTGCTCGAGAGCTGGAATCTGGAATAGCACTTTCTTTATTCGGAACCCCCTTTTTCAGTCACTTTAAGACAATTCAGAGTCAGCTGTGGAAGTACAAATACTAACATTCCTCCGTACGCACTTGCATACTCTTTTATGTACGTACTAAAATACGAAATACCCAGATTCTGACGAACCACACGTTCCAGGAGATATCCACTGGATGCGGCTTCTATTGATCCAGAATTGTTTCAGCAAATATCATCTACTCTAAAGCCTTACTAGAAACAACACTAGATCGTCATCTTGGTAAGTGTATTGTAATTTACTAAATTGTAAACCTTTTTCACTATACAGAACTTGAAGCATTGTTTTTCGGTGCAGTTAATTTAGCCGGTTCAATATCTGGGCGTCAATATTCAGAGACATGTATCATAATGCAGTAATGTTAGTGCATTCAAATATCTCCATAGGGGATCGTTTAACAATGGATCCGGTCTGTAAGAAATTTTTCAATTAAGGGATCTAATTGTATGTTATAAGTATATGGTGTTTCTCATTATAAGGCTTCTCTCGTATATAAAGGGTTTCTTGTGACAAGGGATTTCTCATTACAAGGTTTCTCTTGTATATAAATAGTTTCTTGTAATAAGGAATTTCTCATTACAAGGGATTTCTCATTGCAAGGAATTTCTCATTACAAGGGATTTCTCATTGCAAGGGATTTCTCGTTAAAAAGGATTTCTCGTCAAAAAGGATTTCTCGTTAAAAAGGATTTCTCGTTAAAAAGGATTTCTCGTTAAAAAGGATTTCTCGTTAAAAGGGATTTCGCGTTAAAAAGAATTTCTCGTTAAAAGGGATTTCTCGTTAAAAACAGTTTCCCGTGAAAAAGTATTTCTCGTTAAAAAGTATTTCTCGTTAAAAGGGATTTCTCGTTAAAAGGGATTTCTCGTTAAAAGGGATTTCTCGTTAAAAGGGATTTCTCGTTAAAAAGAATTTCTCAAAAGGGATTTCGCGTTAAAAAGAATTTCTCGTTAAAAGGGATTTCTCGTTAAAAGGGATTTCTCGTTAAAAACAGTTTCCCGTGAAAAAGGATTTCTCGTTAAGAAGAATTTTTAATTACAAGGAATTTCTGGTTAAAAAGGAGATTTTGTTACAAGGAATTTCTTGCTATTAAGGATTTTTTGTTATGATACATTTTTCGTTAAAAGGGGATCGCTACACGGGTTCTTCGTCATGATTATGACAAATAAATGATTTATTCTGGTTAAAGATCGTTTCTACGGGATTTCTTGTTACAAGAGACACATTTAATCAGGGCCTTCTTATATTTACATAACGCTTCAAAATCTGCTTATAAGGACAAATTTTTATATGGTAAAAAAATCTTATTTCCCATTGGCAATTTTGGAAATAATTATGTAGTTCATTGAATACAGGCATATATACATACATACATACACACATAATTGTGTTCTTCAGGAATTTTAAAGACATTGTGCTGAAAATGTAGGATAATTTTTCAGTTCAAAATACATGAGGAAAGTTAGGATGTATGTAGGTCATTGCTGTTTTTATGGTCATTCCAAGCATTAACATATGTAATAAAATGCTTGTTTTCATTTGTTAATGCCAATATTCATCTTCTTGCTCTCACAACAATAATTCCGTCCAATCTGCATTTTGTTTTCTACTTATTTGTTGTAATTCGGGACAGTGGTAGCTGAAGTTTAAGGAATGGTGAAATTGTATCTTTCCGTTACGAACTGGGCTGTGTAGGGATTAGATATGCCAAAGGCACATATGGACTTAATTGGTAGTTTATGCATGTTTAAAAATAGAAATGATTAGGGAAGAGTTAAATGGGTAGATATTGACCCAGCTTAAATTTTGGGAAACGATCGTTTAAGTGGCTATATGTACATGGAAATTTTGTTGTCAAATATTTATTATGATTTAAAGCGGAGGCAATTGGAACAAGAAATATTTGTTTTTCCTTGGGAATCGTACTGTTCAGTTGTTAACTTGCCTTGTGGAATATTCCCAGCTTTTGGTATTATCCACTATCTTTTCATTTGCTGGTAATATACATGAGTGTGGCGTAGAGTTTATCTTGCGGAAGATACATATTATACGCTTAAGTTTAGTAATCATAATTACAAACCGGCATTACGTAGGAAATACATATACTAGATCCTTCTTCAGACTTGATTATGTGGCTGATATTTAGTGGTTGGGGTTGTCAGCATTTACCAGCAATGGAAATTGGTGGTGAATGATGAATAACATTTTAATTTCATTTTGATAAAATTATTGTTGCAGATTTTTGAAACTGACCTTAACATGTGTGGAATTTGGGGCTATATTCTCAAGAACCGGTCCGATTTGACGGACGATATGAAAGCTCGGTTGTACTCATCCTTTATTCGGATCAAGCACCGTGGACCTGACCGGTCAGACTTCATTGAATTTGATCTCCTCTTACCATTCTTTTTGGGCTTCCATCGGCTGGCTGTGATGGACAAGACTACCAATGGGGATCAACCTTTTGTGTGTGAATGGAAAGGCCGTACTATTTATTCTCTTTGTAACGGGGAAATCTACAGCTACAAGAGGTTGCGAGAGAAGTATAACTTGCCTATGAAGTCTGACTCGGACTGTGAGGTCATCCCTTTAATCTACCGAGAGTACGGTATTGACACTCTGATTGATGAGATCAAGGATGGAGAGTTTGCCTTTACAATCTTGGACATTGATATTGAGAGAAGAAAAATGACCGTGTACTTGGTTCATGACCCCACGGGTGTTCGGCCACTTTTCATTGGTCAGGATGACTTCTCGTTATGCTTTTCATCTGAATTGCAGTCAATTGTCAACGTCGTGGATCAGTCTAGTATTCAGTTGTTCCCCCCTGGTACTTACATGCGTTTTGATTTTTCTGTTGATTTGGATGGAAGCTGCACCGTTCAACAGGACATCAAAACTTATTATAATTTTGATACTATTCCACCTTTCCTGGAACCAGCAGGCTTGGATGTATTCGATCCTAAGTATTTAGATGCTACTTGCGGGAAGGTACGAGATTACAATAATTATTACACTGCGAAAGTATTGGTAACAGAGTAAAATAGAGATAATAAATATATGGGATTCATTTGTTGTTTTGCAGATCAAATCAACTTTAGAGCAGGCTGTGATTGGAATGTTGGCAGCTGATCGACCTGTGGGTGCGCTCTTGTCCGGTGGATTGGATTCTAGCCTTGTGGTTGGAATCGCTAGCAAATATTTACGAGAGAATGGGGGGAAGAAACTCCGGACATTTTCAATTGGAATGCCCGGTGGAACTGATGGACCGTATGCTCAACAAGTAGCTGATTTCTGTGGAACTGACCACACTCATTTTGAACTGTCCAGTGAGGATTTCTTAGGGGCTATCACGGACGTCATTCATGCCATAGGCTCCTATGATATCACTACTGTGAGGGCTTCAGTCGGACAATATCTAGTTGTCAAGAAAATTGCCCAAGAAACAGATATTACAGTTTTACTCATTGGGGACGGTTCTGATGAGCTCTGTTCTGGTTATATGTACTTTCATAAGGCTCCTACCCCAGAGGAAAGTCACTACGAAAATTGTCGTTTGCTCAAAGAAATAGGCTTCTACGACGTTATGCGGGCAGATCGTGGTGTCGCTCGACATGGCTTAGAAGCTCGGTGTCCATTCTTATCATTAAGTTTCATCGACTTGTACCTCAAGCTGGACTGTCGACTTCGCATTCCAGTGGAAGGTGTCGAAAAATGGTTACTGCGACGAGCCTTCGCAGGAACTAAAACAATTCCAGAAGATGTTCGTCTGAGAGCAAAATGTGCCTTTTCAGATGGAGTATCCAAGAAGGAGAAGTCGTGGTTTCAAATATGTGGAGAGAATGCTCAAAAATTATACACACCACAAGATCTGGAAGAAAGCAGGACAAAATACCAGCATGTGCCACCATATACTTATGAATCTCTTTTCTATCGGAAAACGTTTGAGGAGTATTTTGGAAATGTTTCTCATGTAATTCCACATATTTGGCTACCAAAATGGTGCGGAGATATATCGGAACCATCTGCCCGAGTATTAGACGTGTGTCGGGAAGAGTAAACTCATATGTATTCACAAACCTTCTACCCTGTTTTGAGAAATAAAGTAACACCAGTTCTAACAAGCGGGTAATGTAGAGAGAACCAGGAGCAATAGTTTCGTAAATACGGCACACTGTTAATCAATTTCATTCCTCTCATTGAAGTCATTTGAAATATTGCATCCTACAACTAATGAGCAAAATCATAATGCACGGCTCGCCGAACTTCTTAGCCACTCAAATACAACATCTAAAAGAGAGCCATTTCATCTGCTGTCGTTGCGTTAGAATATGCTTGCACTATCCATATACTTATTCCCGATTTGAGACAATGATCAGATTGAATGTATGCTAACAAAATAAATCGAATTTTTATTTTCCTGACAAATGAATAATTATTAATAATATTAGTAGTATCCGAACAGTGGTTTTATAAATTAATTTGAACATTACTTCCTGACTACCATTTGTATATCTATTAAATATTAAATTACATACACATGTGTGTAGGTAGTGCATTCATTTGCAATGGTCAGGAACGATTGTGAATCCAGATTTTTGAACTTAACAATGAACAACCACTTTAACGCACCTCTGCCACATACTGAATCAACGCAAGCGATAAAAATAATTACAGTTGTATCACAGTTAACACGGTTTCGCTTCCCAACCGCCGCGCTAGAACATTTCGAAGAAGCATTATAAATCTGCAGAGTTACGATTTTATTTTGTAGATTAAAATATTTAGAAGGGAAGGTCCTCGAGTTAGCAAACTGCACCTGAAATTCAATATGTATTGTAAATTGTGAACCACAAAAGACCACAAAATTGACACATCAAACAATCTAGCGTAAGAATGTAACTAAGACCGTACAATTGATATTACACGTTCCATTCTAATATTAAGTTTTAGTAATTACCGTGTTATTCTATAAGGGGTTAGTAATTTAACTAGTAAATAATTAATTAAACAAGATAAAAGGTCGAAAGGTTGAGTCAGTGAGTCATGATTTAAGGATTTAAACACGTGTTAGTTTCCGGAATAAGTAAGTTGTACAATGAGAGCGTAATAATATCGTGCATGTAGCGTTGTCTGTTGTAGTAGCAAGTATTTAAGGCTAGAGATTATATAAACTAGGTAAACAACACTTCCTATAATGCAAAGCCAACTTTAAACAAAAAACTATGTTTAGACAGAAAATCCAACATTTACTCAAAGTTTCACACACTGGAAAGTTCCGAAGTTTTTCACAAAAAGGTTTAACGATTGTACATGCAATATTGTTCATAACGATTACCACTACTCTGGGATGACATTACTAGACGATTGATTGGGCGCACATTTTCCGAAATAAAATTGCCGGATTAAATCTTCGCCTTCCAACCATTTTGAAGTGGATGTAACCAAGGAGCAGGAGGCACGCAACACTTAAATAAACAATCATGAAGAGTCCTATGTCAGCAATGCTAAAAAATCCAAGCCAACTTTGCTGTGATTTGTTATTATTTACTGGATCCGCTCCTGACATTAGCGACAGAGCTGAAGGACCACCCACTCCAGATCTTCTACCACGCGAGTTTGCAATTATATCTTCATCCAACTTTCTTTCGTGAGATGACCTCTGGGGGTTTGAATATTTTTTAAGGAGGTACTCCATGACTTTCCCCTCATCAAAATTTACAAGACCATCGTAACATTCAGAGCACTGCTCTTTGTTGGGATACCTTTGCTTTGGAAAACCCGGATCTTCACTTGGAGCACCTATCAGTCTTCAAGAATCAAAAGAAAATTAACAACATTAATATGTGAAAAATTCTCAGAACATACAATCTTAAATCAGGTTCACAAAACACCATTTACTAACCTTAAATTAACTTCATTGTGTATCTTCCAGAGCCACAGCGCTTGTGTCATAATTGAATCAACTGATAAGATCTTATCCCTCGTGACCATGCCAGTAAAATGTTCCTTGCACTCACGGCATCCAAAAAATTCTTTGACGTAGCCATGTATTGCGTTTAAGACTTTTAGTTTTGAATTTTTCTGCACTCCAACAATAGTTAACGCGTGAAAGAGCCTCCAGAGTCCACAAGTGTACCCACGTCGCCCTATAAAATGAAGCAATTTTATATAGTACCAAATCATCACTTACAAAAGCCATTTGAGGATTTCGCCCTGTTGAACAGTATTGACAATTCAAAATAATTATTGTAATAGCCAAAATCGGTTGTACCTGCAACAGTTCCTCGACACTCATCCCAATTATTCATATCAATATCCCAAGGACGCAACTCAGTTTCTAACTGATCTAACTTGGCCAGAAAATCTGAGCTCTGAAAATTATACACATAGACGGTTACTGGTTACCAACAAGGTATTAAGTATGCTAAAAGAAACAGAAATTCATTCGTCCACAAGAGCTGGGTTTGAATATTACAAAAAATACCAGTAATTCTTCAGTCACCTCAATTTCCGTTTTTTGGCTAATCCAATCTTCCAATTTCTCCAGGAATATTTTAACTTCTCTCCGATCAGCAGGGAAAAGTTGATTTAAAACATCTACGAAGAGCTTCAAAGCCTCAAGCTTCTGTCCTTCAATCAATTTTACTAAGGCGATCTCCTTATGCAGTGAGTCTCTAACGGCATGAAGCAGATCATCCATACTCACTACATCACGATTAGAGGCGACGACAGTATTAGCTCGATTATGTTTTTCACTGGGCCCACCATAGTCCTGCTTCAAACCGGGAAGAGGTAGCTGTGGTGTTCTAGAAACAATTAGAATACAAATAATTTTAACAATTATTTTCATTCACATCAAATTCGTTGCTTATTAATTTATTAGTTTAGAAGTGAACTAACGGAGATGACGATTCCGAGGAAATCTTCGCAAGCGACAGAGCAGATTTGCAAAGCGTATCGATTATATTGTCATTTCCTAATATAACTGGACCAGACGTTCCATCATCACTAATGTAACCCGCAGCAGGCCAGCCTTGCAGTTGAAACTGGGAATAAATACTATTTTTCTTGTCGAATCTGTAAACTTTGATAGCATCATGGATACTCAACCGTAATGCGACCTCCTGACCGACGTAAGATGTCTCACTTTCGTATATGATAAGCAAAAAGGATGGCTTCACATTAAAACGAAATTCATCTTTCTGCCAAAGCTCGTTCACTGACACTCCTGGGAGTTTGGAAAAATGAAGCAACTTGGGATAAAATTTAGCGAGCTCATCAATTAGATTCCGCTTCAGCTTCTCCATAGACTCGGATTTATGAACATCCGTTCCTTTATTCACAGTCTCCATAATTCCCTTTGACTTTTCTCTTTCAGAGGCTTCCTAGTACAATTCCACCAAACAGAAAATCTAATTACAAAAACTCCGGCACACAAAAACGAACCCAGCTTGCCAGTCCCACAATACTAATAAACTTACTACTAAAGGCGGTGATCTCGGGGGGAATAGGCGCAAGGTCGGATAACCCATAATATTAAATTCCCGACAAGCCGGCGTATTGTTATCATCCGCACAGTCGATGGCAGCCACAACCACCACCTCTCTCCAGCCTATGTAACCAACCCAAAAATTAAACATTAACATCAAGATTACCCACAGCTGACCCACTTTCAACAAAACATATCTTATAACAAGTATAATAAATACACAAGTATAACAAAGACGTGTCTCTCCCTCGGGTATAACAACTTCTACCTGGATACGTAAACAAAGTCAATTATTCGTCCATACAATACTACTAGTACATAGATATCCCTAATTTCAAATCCATCATTATTTATAACACCCGAATTTAACAAAGTTATTTATGTACACCCAGCAAATTCGAACGTTAGGGACTGGGTTCCGACAAAAAAAACAACAGCATGGACTTAATTGACTCCAACAGATTCAGGGTACGTTCATCTTGAAAAAGCTCACCCCATAGGTCCTCTGCAAACTTCTTCCATTTGGGCGCAAAGTTGATGCAATGACCACACCAACTGCTGAAGAACTCCACGAACCATACTGGAAAAAATGAATGAGCACCATATCAGGAGAACATTCCAGAAGTTCCTTCAAACATCTGATCAAACACTGCAGTAATCAACTCACACAATTGACGGGTAGTCAATAACTAAAAGAGTAATGGAATTATGACATTGCAAAATGAGCACTCATTGTGAATGTGTACCCAATTATAACATCCGTCAAAATAACATGTGCATATGTCACAAAATATAGGACCTTATCCCCACACATGTGTCACACGTACGTGTGACACATGTAATTACATGTAAGTACTAAAAGTAAATATAGTCATTGCTAATAATAATAATAATTCCTCACCCTTCTCCGACTTGAAAATTTTGTCCTTAATGTTAGTTGCGTTTAGGATGAACACTTTGTCATTAGGGCCATATAAGGGCTCCGTGGAGCCAAAATAACTCAAAGGGTTACTGGATGACTGGAGTACATTTAAAGAGAAGACGACTGTCACAAAAATAACATTAAAAATATGTTTCCTTCCCGTTATTGTCCATGCTGCCATACTCTCCTATACACACCTCACAATTACTCCACAGACACACACACACACAGGCACACACACAAAAAAACGAGAGTAATAATTCTGGGGAAAAAACACCTCAGGACAGGATGACAGAATGAAGGAACGTGTTTGCCCAGGTGTGTGTTGTCGGAGGAAGTGATGATGACAGAGCGGACCGGGTGGACTCCGTGTAAGCCACAATATTTGGGGAGTAGAGAGAGGAGATGAGACAGAATACGAACAACAAATTCCGGTGAATAACGAGACAATCGGAAACAGCTGAAAGCAAGACGAGCTCACTCCTTTTTCCTATATGTACTATAATATCCTAATTAAAGATGTGTATATGCACTTATTTGGTAGCAAACTTTAGTCATCATCACACCAGCAGTGCTCACCAGTGACGCCTTTCCAAAGTCTGGAGTCACGTAGCCTTGTAAGCAGTCGAATACTTCAACCAGGTCCTTTTTACTTGGTTGGGCCCACCATAGAGGACACCCCCTTCATTTGGGCGAATTTTTAAATGCATTTCTAGAGAATATTTGTAGGGGCGAAGGGAAGCGAGTGACCCTTTTGTTTTCTTGAAATTCTCTCTACTCGTGACGCTTCTTATTTTAAGATATTAATATTTTTGAATTTTTTTAATGTTCAAGTTTGAATGAGAAATTGTTTTATCTTCTTGGACTTCAAAGGACTTTAGAAACTTATAATTTAACTGAGGATCAGAGAGTAGGGGTGTTTAATTTAGTTTGGATTTCCTCAGGGAATTATTTTAGAGTTCTCAGGGAATTTATGATAGAGTTCCACAGAGGAATTGATTTTAGAATTCCACAGGGAATGTATTTGTAAGTTCTACAGGAATTGCATTTGTGAGTTCCACAGGGAATGCATTTGTGAGTACCACAGGGAATGCATTTGTGAGTACCACAGGGAAAGTATTTGAGAGTTCCACAAGGAACTTATTTTCGAGTTCCAGAGTGGATATTTTATGTAGTTATTACAATGTAAAAGGACGTTAGTTTTGATAGTTTAGGAGTTAGTTGTAGATAGCCCGAAGATGAACGCAATTGTTGTTCGAAACATTGCTACTTATAATAAAGAATGAATTTCAATGAAAAAAATGTAAATGTGAAAAATAAAGAGGATATTTCATTTTAAAACTCTTGTGAATATTCATGGAAGCAACAGGAAAAGAAATCAACGTTGATGCCCGCAAACTAGAAAGGAATTTAGCAAGGAGTCTATCAGATAGGAAGGGTCACAGTAAAGAAAAATCTCATTACAAATTACAACGTCCGCCTATATAATGGCTTCCAGAATACACCAGACAAATTTGCCCATTTCCGCTAAACGATTCCATGTCAAGGCTGTCAAACCAATAGAATCATGGAAAGAGGGACCAAGGAATATTTCCAGTATTTGCAATGTTTGGTCTTTACACCATCGCAGCGCAAATGCTTCTGCCGAGCAGAGTCCCAGATCATACAAATAGTGCGCATACAAATTAGTACCAAAATCTGACTCGTCTTTTGACGGACTGACTAACAAAAACTGACCCAACCACGATATGAAGCTAATAAGCATATATTCATACTCACTCGTTATTGACAAAGACTAATGAGTTACATTACAATTAATGAAATGGTTTTTACAATCATCATACCACAAACCGCAGTCTTTTTCTAAGCCAGGGTTGCTCTCACTTAAACCCAACATGACAGGAAATAAGGAAAAGGTAAAGCAATCCCCTCATCTAAAGGACAAATCCTCCAAGTTTGATATTAGTTGACCTCAAATAAAAATCTAGAGACAAGTTATCTAATACTATAATTATTATTACAGGGTATAAACTCCGAAGTGATTATACTCATAGGTCATTGGAAATGCAATTATAATTAATTAAAATGATTCCGAAACCCTGCCGCACGTTTACTTTACTAATAATTAAGCCTTATTAATTTCTATGAGACCAAATAAAAATCATTGCATCTAGTTTGCCAAGAATATAAACATGATTTGAAAGAATTCATGACTTAGATTGCTATCCTCTATTCCTTTCCTTATCCCAGGACTCCTGTTAGTAAGTACTACATACTCCGGTCATTGTGGACTGATCAGTTGAAATCTACTGCACGCTGTCAGAAGGTATCCGTCCGACACTTTTAAAACGATACGCTCCCAACTCGTCAACTCATATATATGTATACTTATGGTTAGTGGAAAAAAGACCTCAACCTCAACTCGAACCTCGAACTCACCTATCTTTTTTACCACGTAGCGTATTTGAACGTAACGTAACATATACTCTCCGTACTCTGTGAAGATATGTAGAAAAGGTAAAAGGCCTAGTCTATTGCAAAGTGGATAAAAATCCATAGACAGAGGAGCGCGCAGAAGCTCATGTCTGTCGGTTTGTATGGAATAACAAGTGTCTCATCTTTTTTAAGGATTAGTAAATAGTAACTATAGTTGTGCCTTGTGTAAGTTAATAGTGGAAAGTTGTAAATTAAGTAATAATTCTCTCACTCCTATTTTTTAATGGAATATTCTAATAGGGCTAGATACTCCAGTGCCTCCATTTGATACATTTCACAATTGAATTGCCTTGAAGCAGTAATCCGTTGAGCTTAAGTGAAGATAAGCTCATGGGAGTTGATAAAGCTCTTCAATAATATTAATCAAAATACACACACACACACACACACAAGTACTATAATTTATAATACAGTGTCAAAAGTTTTGAAGCATCCAAAAGCTGTCCGTTGCTCTTTGCCATTTATACATTTTTGTTGTTGTAAGTCACTTGTTCTCACACTCGAACTCACAATCAATTTATCTTTTTCATAACCCTGCTATTCGTTCATATGTTGAAACTCAAAAGTTACTGTATGTTTATATTCATTTTGCTTTAACGTGCAGACAAATTATTGATTGGGTTTTAATATTATTGGAAATTGTTTGTATGAAATTCCAGTCTATAGCTACTCGTCCAAGTGTGACCTGGAGGAGGAACGATAATAAATATAGTGAGAACTGCTCTTGTGTCGGCCTTTCCCCGTAAGTGATCCTAAATGTGAAGAATCTTCCAATAACTCAAATATTGATGTTCACAAGTGCCTTTTGTGACGAAGCTGATGTTGAAAGACTGAGGGCTGAGCCAGTGCCTGAATTTTAAAATTAGCGATATATTATAAACTGAGTGTAAACATTGGACAACGGACCACCGGTAATCTATTGAATGCGTGATACATATGCCAATAATTTGTGTAAGCCTGTATATATAGAGATATGCTTGAGAGTGTATAATGAGTAAATATTTGTGAGTAATCATAATCATGGGATGTGTAATGAAGACTGGAGGTAATTTAGAAATCCAATATTTTATTTTCTCCCTGGCGTTGTTGCAATCCATGTAATGGTGTAATGGAATGAAAGTTGATTGGGAGATTTACTTTTTGTTATTTTGCAGGCGCGCTTATAAATAGGGCAGTTAGGACGTTTCGTACATATAGACGTTGTGAGAACTGAGTTTAGTGGCTTGTTAACCTGTGAGACACTTTGGGAGTAAAGGCGAACGAAGTTTACGAAAGAAAAATTCTTGGGAGTCAATTGCCATGTGTGTATTGTTGTTCTGTATGTTGGATTATATGGCAGGAGTGGGACTTTGGAACTCGCTACATTTTGAATTAATGATCCACCAACATGAGTTGTTTATGTGTGGTACTTATCTAGTTTTACTATAAATGGTAACGCATTTTATTATGTTTCGCTATTAAAAATCATGAGCGGGTATGCTAGGTGGGGATGTGTATATAAGAAGGGCTATGTACAAATTAGAATATATCCTTCAAGAGCATCATTTAAAACTACTTTAATGCTCATTAACCACCCATACAGCGTAGGGTATAAAGCTTTATTGTATGGGTCCCAGCTGATGGCGTTTATGCATATAGTGTGTGTGTGTAGTTGGGAAGACTGACACATGTGTCTACTGTGTGGGCGACAATGATCTATGAATTATTGAAGAAAAATAAAATGGATCGAATAATAAAAGTAGCGCATCGGACCAGAGCATAAATATTTACACATGTTTAATATTTGTATAATTATAAGCAAGTATGCACACGGTGGCTGCTCCGTAGAATTTAGAAGTAGTTATTTGAGAGGGGTACCATACATTTGGGTAAAGTGTAAATGAGCCTGAACAACATTTATAAAGACTTTTTATTCTGTGTAGAAAGGTACAGAGTTAAATAGCTGGAGGCGTACTACTTATACAGTTGTGGTTAAAAATTCTTGTAGGTTAATAATTCGAATATGTAATTATCTGTAAGGACATAAATGGCATTAAATACACATTGGACTTGGAATGTTTAGCAGGTTTAAAACGCGCAAGTATTAAATATAAAGTCGGCACTGCTCTCACTTATGTTTGTATTCATATCATTTGTTTTAGGCTAGCTCGGAGTTGGAGTATTAACAAAGAAATCCCTTGTGAACCCTGAGCGCTCATTGTTCCTGCTATCAGAGGATCACGTTGGACAAAATGAAATAAAATATTGATGCTGGATTGCATTGGATGCTACGGTCGTTTTTAGGTTGATCAACTATCTACTCGCCAGTGCAGTTGTTGATTATTGGCCAGGATTTCATCCAGAACTTGCAGAGCAACTCTCTGAAATCAGAGTTTTTCTTCCTTGCATGGTTCGCTTGACGTCAGTTGGATTTTTATATTAAGAAAAACGTTGTGGTGCGGTCTGCTCACAAGCCATTGCCTTTTCTTCTGCCTTTTGCCGTTTTGGTTGCTCGGGTAAGTAAATCCCTCGAGGGGGTTTTCCACAGAGGTTCATTGTTATGGTGTATATTGTTAATTCCTATTATATATGTGTATGATCTTGGATAATACTCACCTGCCTCGACATTTGTAGCAATCCAAATAAAGAGAATAGAATTTATAGCCTACACAGAGAACAGATTAACTTATGTAAAAGTACAAACGCACACTTATTCTCACTTGTATGTAGCAGGTAACTCAAGACTACAGGTGTTGCAAGGTGCTGTACAGGCGTATGTTACTAAACTCTACATGTCCTTTATAAGAGACATACAACTGTTCCCTTCTGTGATTTTTTCGATTTTGGCATAGTCACAGACAGCATAGAGTGTCGTAAAGCTCATGAATATTTTACACTTTGCTAGGCTTCCGTGGCTCTGACATATAGTTACCAAAAATTTTGTGTAGCAAGCTGAGGCAAGCCAAATACGATTGCCCTCAACGGATTGACACTGTGCATTCGTTCAGTCTTTGTGTAAACATAGAGCACATACCTTGTCAACGACCATACGAGTGTTTAATTCATGTACCCAATTGTAGCCAGTAACTCAAACCTTGTTGAGACTCTTGTTCATTACTCGGACGTGTCAATTTATTCTTCTCAGGTGTCTGTCGGGACTACGAAACTACGAATTGCAAATTAGCAAATACTTCTCCCGGGGCTCTATTTTCCCAGTGATCGTAACTTTGTACCTTTCGACAAGCAACTCATTCCAAGTGCATCCTTCCAATCGTAACTTTGTCAGAACCGAAATACTCCGGGAGCGAACTTTACACTGGTAAGTATATGATTACTCGCATTTCATTTTTTTTTCGTTTTATTTGCAAAGCGTAGAGAAAATGCTAGTTCCAATTTTGATTTGAACATACACAACGTAAATACAATGCTAACGAAAGTTAAATTAGGCAGAAGTGGGGCATTTGATTCGACTTCACCGGTTAGACAGAGGAAAACGTGTATCATAATTCTCAATTTAGGAATAGTTTGTGTTTGTGTACAAAACCATTTTACGCGGACGTTTTTTTTTACCTACCACAATTAAACTCTTCCGTAGTATTCCCATACAACCTTAAGCATCACAAGTGCATCTGTAGGTACAGTACTATGTTTTAAAAAGAAATGCATGTATTATTTATGACCGACTTTTTATAATTTTTATCCCGTCTGCAAAGAATAGCGGCAAACGTCAATATTCTTACTAGTGTGTGTACTATTTTAATCGAATTTTTGCCTTAGGCTGTTACCCACACAAGTAAATGTTGTTGTAGTTCTCATGTATCTCTGTTTTCAGCCAAAGGCAACGAACCTTTTTATTTATATTTTTTGTATTTACTATTTAGTACTTATATGTTGAGTTAATGGGAAGGCGAGTCACGTTGTTGTTATTAATAATTCTCAGCAACTACAGCTCGTCTGCAGTACTCGAGTACCTGTAGTTATAAAAATATACTTATATGTACATCATTCCGTACGCATTTATGCCTAGTATTTGGAACACATTCTCTTACAAGCAGTTACTCCAATTATTTTACAGGCCATTCGGTCTTGTTCTGTTGGTCTCTTCTTACTCCACTGTTTCCTCTGATGATTTCGTTAAAAATCACTTTGCTGCACAGCTTCATTCATTCCTTGATATTAAATATCCATGTAAGATCGGTTACACTTCACAAGACGCTATCGGTCTAAATGGTGTAATCAAAATAAAATTTTGCACGTATCTCTCGTCTGTTGAAAAGATTTGATCCGCTATAAAGATTAGTGTTGTGTGTTGTTGAGGCATGCTTATGCTTGTACGTCAATGAGACTGCGTCTAATCACTTGAGCGCTATACAGCATTATTTCCGCCTTTGTTTTTAGCATCAAGCAAGGAGGGAATCAGACAGTATTTCCCTCAAACGTAGCACGGTACAAGGAAGGGAGGATTGATGGATCAAATTAATAATTACCTTAACTAGCGTTTAAATTGGTAAGAAGGATAACTGGAATTAATGAATGTCAACAAGGGTAAGATTACCCATGAGGAACGAGCGGTAGATTTTTGGGAGGTATAAGGTATGCCTGTCTTTGAAAGGAATTACAATTTGCTGACTTGCATAGTCATAACAATAATAATAATAGAGTAACTGCATTTCTGGGCTCTGTGGTTTGCTGCGTGCTTAGAGGTGATGTGATATTTACTTAGGAAATTTTGTTCAGGAAGTCTTCTCAACCATTATTTATATGGCTATATGAACGTTTTTGGATGGCATCTTCTCCCCTGTCAAGCAGTTAGTCTCTTTGGAATGGAGTTGGGAGACACAACAATAGGAAGGAAAATGCATCTCCACCTCTCTCTCTCTCTCTCTCTCTTTTTGGTTAATTTTCGCGTTGCTGTTTAAATGTGCTCTCCTCATAGTTGTGCCTAGACAAAACATTGCACGCTCTCGTTGTAAGCACTCACATCAACATCATTAAAAAATTGCAGATCCTAGTGATCCTACAGATTTGCCTAAGATGACAAGCAAATTTGTGCAATGACTCTGCACTGTTCCTGTTTTTATCACCGTTTAGCGATTTTTCCAACTATACTTGAGGATGTGCCCTAAAGATTGATGCCTCTCTGCACAAATGTTCTGTGGATACCACGCACGCAATAAAATCGCTTTACCAGTATCCACATCTACCCATGATTTAGAATTACATTTTAAAGGTGTGCACAAATCACCTAATGTGATATGAGGACTAGTTTTTCTATAAGGTGGGTGAGTAACAAATAATTACATATGTATGTATGTCTTTCAGAAGTGGCTGGTAAAAATTTCATAGGCCTCATGGTCGCTGCTAATGCTCGTTGACTATTACAGCAGTTCCCTTTTGATGTTTTAGTAAAGTTTTTGGTACACGGTCCCTTATTAGCAATGGCTGGACTGGAGTATATTTATATACATAATATGCATATATGCATAATGTGGTTAAGTCGTCTAATCGTGAGGACCCATAGTGATCAAGTGAGGAATTTTGTGAAGGATGGAAATGGTCACTAGACGTAACTGGCACCCATCTCAATCACGTCTTGTTATTTTTTTCGAATTTTCTGCCGACGTCGGTATTTCATGCTAGAGATGGAATTACTATTTTTTTTACTCGTAAGCATGACTGACTAACGGATACTTCACCATGTGTCCAAAGCTTTCAACACCAATCCCGATGTGTCGTGTTCAAGAGTACAGATCAGCAAATCGATTTTTTGTGTAGTACTGACCCCCCATGAGTTTAATACTAGACCACTGTCTTACTGTCTTCATACCTTTTTTTATGCCTGAGGTCAGTGACTAAGTGTCAGTGACTACTATTTTAATGTTACTATATGTGAATAATAAAGATCTGACATTTTTTTGCATCACATGACCTTCCTAATAAATTACCTTCAGAAATTGAAGAAAAAGTTTGGTAGAAAAACTTGAAAGCTTATTGTCAGGATTAATCTACGTTGTCCAATTAAAAATTAATACTTATCAGCGGAAAAATTAGAATGCATGTAAGGAAATATGGACACCCTAAGAAAAATACGGTACTTTTTTTTGCAGCATCCCTGCCCAGTATTTTGTCTGCTAAACCTGTGGATTTCAAAACAATAGGTTTTATGGGCTTTGAATGTAAATTACTCAAACTCATTATATGTAGGTTTGTGCAAGGATCTTGTATCTCCATGGATACATTTTTTGTGAGTTGCATCGCAATCCTCTTGTGCTAACACACACTACTCTGTGTAGTCCCATCGACGAAAAGAGCATGAAAAATGCGTTTAATTGTCTGTGCCAAACAATAATGGTCTTCTATGAGAAAAAGAGAGGTCGAGTTGGGGGAAAAATGTAGGAATTTACTTTAAACTCTGCCCTACCTTTAATAAAAATGCAACTTGCATGAAGCAGAGGGCCGGTTCAAGTAAATATACTGCTTGATTATTTTTGCTGTAAAGGCTGCTTTCAGTAGGATGTCTACCATACAATACGTATACAGTATCATTTTGAGATATATATGTACCTATATATATAAACACTCGTCCATGCGTACATACTTCCTATTTACTATACCAGTATACCCCGTTCTGGTGTGCCGATTTTGGATAAAACATTTTTTCGAAGCCTTGGAAGTTCCTTTATCTCCCTTTTTTTTTCTCTCTCTCTCTTTCCGACTTTTCAGTGGATTGAATATGCATAATAGCAACGTGTGAGGTGTGTGTGGGTTCGTGTTTTGTTAGTTCGTTCTCATCGCATAGTGATGCAAATGACGTGACACATAATCTAACCAAACTTCCTCTGATATGTCTGTCTAATATAATTCTATTTTGGTAATGTGTGTCTCTTTTTGACTGCATCGGTATATCCCAAAAATATTGTAGATATGACATGAGTGAGAAAAGAGCTCATGTGGAAGCATTGGAAGCCAGACAAATACTTTATTCTCAGTTTGACGCTATTATAGTTTTGTAATTTCACAACTTTTGTCTCCTGACGTTTTTCACGCTTTTATGCATACCTACGTCTTCTGAATTAGCGTATGGTTTACTAGTACTTATTTATAGTGGGGTTCTCACGGATTTTTCCCCCCTATTTGCAAATAAATGCGTATAATAAAAATGCCTTTTTTACCCATCCACTCAAGCTGTACCTATATGTCCTTTCAGAATGTCATACATTTCGTGGAGTGAATCCTTACTCATTCAGCACAAGAGGAATGTTTTTCGCATGCGAGTCGTATAACTGTAACTGAGTAGTTACATGTATCTTGTAGTGTACTCACACAGGCGAAAAATTAAAGAGGATTACATCAGAGCGGCTTCTTATCTTACAATCTTCTTCTCTGTGTACTATTTCATTATCGGGGAATGCGCAGCCATGCTACACAAGTAATAGATTGACGTCGAAATTCAATTTTAAATCCCAATAATTTAATAGTGCGAATCTAACAGCTTATAACTCCCACTCACAATCAAAATGAGTCACATTACAATTATTACTATTAACACTGGTGTCAGTTCTAAACCACTGAAATTCAATTGTGAAGCGGTTCTCACATCAGTTCTCCCAATTGGTAACCATTGTCATTTGCATTTTTAACATTTTAGGAGTTAAGCATGCAGACGTATGTCAGTTTTACGTTCACCGCCCATGAATATTTGACTTGGAATGTTCGGCACATGATAGTGTTCAATTGGTTTGGGAGAATTAGAATTAGCTAGAGGAAGGACTCTACAGTTCCTTCTCCTCCGTCCTGTAAAGAGTAATAATAAATATAGTACCTATTGTGCCAGGCTCATGTGTGTTAATGCTGATTTTAATTTAATGTCTATTCCCGTTAAATCCTTCCCTCAGAAGGCTTGCCGTGTCCCTTGTGTAGGAAAACTTACACGAGCGTACTGTGTAAGGTAAGAAAAATTCCTTTGCAAATGCTCTGGGTAAGTTAGAATAGGGAAAATCTACATAATTGTAATAAGCAATGTCTCTATCACGGAGGGACTCTCATCCAGAGATACTTATCTGCGGAATTGAGTTATTCTGTAAGATAAATTTGAATGTTGAGGTAAGGACGGCTGCCAAGGAATGTTATTAGTACTTGTCTGAGGGAGTTTTGGCCGGAGGCTGGAAATTCTCCTAATGAAAATGTCATGAGATGAGCTATGGTCGTAAAAATGTGAATATTTTAACTGAGTTTCCTACGGAACTTATTAATCTAAAAGAGACACATGATGATGATGCATAATTTTGTATTTACTGATGAGAAGAAACGAATTCCATCAAGTTGGAAAATACATTCTATCGGACTCGAGTGTCTATCTATATGTAGTAATTATGTACATATACAGGTGTTCATGACCACTATATTAATGTAATTATATGTACTTACTTACAATGCAAACAATCAGAATTTTTGTTGTGGTACATTACAGCACACACATCGAGGTATGCGTATCAGGAAATAAGGAACATTGCAAGAGAATAATTTCATGGAAATCATAATATAACTTTCCACTAACCTGCTAATCACATGGAAGCACGTAATGTGAGCGGAGAGTACAGTATCGGGAATGGGAGTGTAATAATTTATTTGCAAATTTCAATCTCTTTTTTCCCCTTTTAATAGTCGGTAGCAAATAGTTGGAAGTTAGTGAGCTAGGAAGCAGTAGCGTGTGTATCAGTTTTCCTTCCTTTTCTGTAATAACTAATAACCACGTCCTTGCAATCATAAAACCACCAAAAAAGATTTTTACTCCCTCCCAATTTTTAATCAAGCCAAGTCCTCTCTGGAAAGTAGGTGAAGCTTTTCTTTTCACTAATCATCGGGAAAATAGGAACAAAACTTTCAGTCAAAAGAAGAAAAAAAAACTTTAACTGCATATACCTACACAAGTATATTCTACACAGCTTTCGGCTCTGTACTAACTACTAACAACTCCCTCCTTGTGTAAAACTTGATGAGTATGTATGTCAACACCCGAATCACTCCTGACAGAAATGCTCTGATGGTTTTGTTTGTTTTTTTTTATTATGACAACAGCTGATGAATCTTGGCACAAATTAAGTGGCAAATCTTGGTGCAGATGAAAGGTTTCCACTAATGTTGAAGGAAATTAAAGTTTTTTCCCCCATTATTACCTGAAACCTTGTGGGTGTGTACGAGCTCACCATGGTAACGACCATACTACACTCAGGGAAAGTATCTCCTATGTATGCTTTTACTCTGTAGATTATGTTCCGTGTGCACTTGTGGTAATATGTTTGTTTGTATTGTTATTTAGGAACAAGAAAAAAAAGGGCCAAGCTAGCAGCCTGAATCATATCGTTAAGTGGGCATTTAAGAGGTGTACTAAACATAAAAAGCCAGAGAGCTTGATGATCCTATGAAATGATTTTTTTTAGTCATCTTCGTATAGCCTTTTCCCTGTCGTAATTAGATTTAAGTACCTACTTATATATAGATATAGTAGGTATATCTATATCTATAATAATTACTTATATATGGGAATGACCCTCAGGTCTGTACATACACGGGAATGAGTGTAATGCCCCTGGACATGCATAAAAGTGATTTGTAAATTGCATCAGTACATCCGTACTTTATTGTAATGCCATTGTCCCAGAAAGTAACTTAAAGTTTAACATCTAAACTCAAAATCAACCTTGTTATTTTTTTTTGTTTTATTTAATAATTTTGAGTGAGTTAGTACCCAAGTGTTTGTTCCGATTCATAATCAGATCAGTCTCTGCAAATGTACTACATGTGCACAATATCATCTGTACTACATGGAGACTGTAACATTGTGCTCTACTCTTACTGTAGTTTTTGTAAAATCTACTCTTACAACTCACTCGTGCTCAAGTATGCGGTAAATCAAGTCCAAGTATAGGTATATATATATCTATGCATGAATTTACATTCACATTACAAGTGAAAATATTCTTATTTGGAAATTACATGACTTATATTTAGATACATATTTTCTTTTGATATGCACATTTAGTGCCGTTCTGACACGTGCTTTGAGTTAAGGCTCGTACTTTTGCAGATAGTTTGGGCATAATATTAGTTACATATCCATGTATATGTAGATATAGATACACATACGTTCAGTTTCAGTATGCATTCTAATGATGGACATGAGAAGAGTACGTATTTCATCTTTTTAGGAATTTACGCTGATTAAGTCTGTCTTAAGATAATTACATGGTCGGATTTTATTGCTGTGGGATAATTAGCATGGCATGCTTTTTGAACTGCCGTCAATAATAATTAAGGGCATAAAATCGTATTAATCATGCATTGAGACACATGTAGATAGATACTACAAGGGGATAGCCGTTTGTATGTATGTATGTATGTATGCTTTTCACAGTAATTAAATATCCCAGCAGCAAGTTCTGTCGCAAATTCGTTAATCAATGGGGAAAGGATCATGAAGTTGCATCGATGCGGAGCGTTTGTTTAGATACACAAAAGTATGGAAACATTGGAAAGACAGCGGAGGGGATAATAATATAAACAATTATGATAGAAAAAGTGTAACAAGGCAGTACCAAATGGGTCCACTTGTTTTTAAATATTTAAACCGTTTGGAAAGTTGTTGTGTGCAAAGGAAAATGAAAGGGTAATTTTTAACTGAGAATTTTTGCATTCAGTTCGTTTGAAGAAGCGATAAAACGTGTAATTTAATGTACATATGGATAGTCTAGAAAGCGACCACATACACTTGTGACAAATATCAGTTCTTCTATGAGAGTCTCCACTTTGGGTAATAAAAAAATTTTGAGGCATGGGAAGAGAAGAGCCAGGAAGCGTATCACGTTTATTCAAGAAGTAGTTTTTCATTTGTCATCTACCACTCCTCATATTTGTCTTCTTCTAATGCCGGGCTCACGGGATATTTGACAGAGACCCGTTGGAAGAGATGTTTCTGATCTGGATTTAATCTAAAGGCTTGTCGCAGGTTATGTGAAACGAGCGTACATTTTTTTCACTTTTATTCTCAAGAAATGAGCTTGCCGCAAGAGTGTGCTTCATAGTACAAAAAGATCAAATTACTTGCTTTTGTATGCTGACACGGAATGTGTGTTCTCATCTACAATCTAGGAATCCTATTTTGAGAGACGTATACACGATTTGATGATTGTTAATTTTTGATTAGGAGCGAGGGAAGGATACATTTCCAAGACGTAACGGTTCTGTAGGTGCAAACAACAGCAGAGGTTATATTTTTGTATTGATTTGAAAGGAATTTTGAAAAAGGGATTTAGAATCATACTATGCATAATAAAAGTCGGCTATGCATTACTTACTGCCTCGTAAACAGTTCGTAATACTATTTACTCATTCTTCATGACTTTAGGAAAATTTCGTTCCGTTTGTATGTAGTACGTGTATATATAGACATATGTATAGATATTTATACATATGTGTGTATCCATGGTTGATATCTGTGTGCACACTGGGTACCTCAACACCTGAAAAGCTTTTCGTCAAGATTACGAAATGTATAATAATAATGTGTGTAGGACCATAGCATGAATTTTTGTTGGGAGACTTTTGTGCAAGTTGTGATTATTTGTAGTGATAAGTTGAGCAAGGTTAAATACAAATTTATTCAAAGGTTCCTTCATGGATTGTTACTTCTGTTGTTGCATAAAAATAAATGACTCGTCGGGAGGACCGTGTAAAGAACGACATTACTATTTCCATTGTAGGTTTTTGATTGCTGTTGTTTCCTGTGGTCAAGTCACCGTTGTCAGCACACGCACTTGATTGTGTCCTACAACAGTATTATTATATAGAATATGAACCTGTTTTCTAGATTACGGTTCAAGTTTCTATTTAAATTAAATTAGTTTCATAATTTCAAATCCTGCTGAGGCAATCCAGTTGACTACAGCAGTGTATGCTTATGTATATCTACTATCTACATGAATCATACATAATCATTATCATAGTGACTTGTTGTGAGCAGAAGCAAATTGTAAATGTACATTAGGTGACGGGCCTTATGCTACTTACCGACAGAGCAAGGTTAAAATATTCAAATTGGAATTTTGTCGTTTATAGGTATGTAATTAATTATGATATATAATACGTGCTTTAAAATATGAATCATTCAAATTAATTCAGGAGATGATTCGTATTAACTCTCACGCTGAGTAAATGTTAAACTGCGTGCACTATCTTATACTGTTACTAGTAGTTAAAACACACGTAATTATCTATAGTTAACGAGATTATATTTTGCGTCGTGGTCTCGCTTAAAATTCGGTATCAGGTGTTGACACACGGCTCTAATTACTACGTAAGATGCGAATAATTGGTTGTATTTATTTACTGTAAAGTACTTACATATATATGTACCTATATATGCAACAGTATCACTTAATTTTATTAAATATATACATAAAAGCTTTTAGCTAACAAATAACATGCTCATTTTTTTCCTCATCAAGTTCGGTGAGGAATGGGCATGTGTAAATTGTAAAGTTTGACTTTGCCCTTAGGAATCCCAACTCTCTCGAGTAGATAGTCTATTTTAGTGAGCACGTAATTGTAATTATGACTTACATTCAGAAATGCTGACATTGAATTGGAAGCAGTGCTGCACGTCATGATGCAAATAGTCCTTTGGCATACGGTTTACATAATATAAATACTTAATTGGTGGTTCAGAGGAAACTTTAGACTGATGGCAGGAGAACTTTGAAGCGTATGATCGATGGAAATGGATGTGTAACTGTGCTCCAAAACGAAAATAGCAAATCCAATATGGGAATAGTACCGATCCCAGTGAAGTGAAGAGGGATTCATTGATAAACTTATGCCACTCTCAGATTTATTTTTACATTTACCAGGACACGCTCACATTGGGTGTGACTTATTGGGGATTGGGAGTGAAACCTTTTGCGGAACATAAAATACCATTTCACAAATGACTAAGCGCTTAATTATTGATTTGTTTGGCGAGTAATAATGGTTTCTAATTAGGTTTACCTTTGCCATTTGGTAGCACATACATATGCATACATATGCATACATATGCATACATATGTGGATCTATGTGTATAGTAGGCATGCCAGGATACACGTACATCTGGTCCTCACTGATTCCGTAGGATTGGATAGAAGGTGCATAATTATCTACATATGTCGGGAAGTATCTCTCTGAAGTCAGTCATCGTCATCACTTGAACTCCCAATCAATGAACTTATGACCAGAACTTTGTAACATGTGTGAACGAGTGTGAGTTCATATACAAATGGTAGTATGTCTACTGTCTACATACATGCACAACAATAAAATGATTGGTGCTTGAGCAGCTGCCTAATTCTGATTTCCATAGATTCCTGTAAAACTGGAAAATAAATTATTTCATAGTGAGATGTGATGAGCAGTTTATGCTGATTGTGTCCCTACATGTCCGTAATAGGTGCCAGAATGCTATGTGTGTTGATATTGTTGATGTACCTACTTATTTATGTAATTATGTACTTGCACGTGAGGGAGTTGGTTTTTTGAGCGAGAAGGAAAGAACATGATCACGAGCAAATTATGCATTCAAATCACCTTTCGAGTTTCGGAAGTATTGATCAGTTGAACGTAATGAGTAGTCATACATATACATACATACCTCGTTTATTTATCATTATGTAAATGAATTTGCTATTATTATTATTATTATTACATGTGTACAGGTGAAGTACATGCTGATAAGGGTAGGTAAGGGTTAGGGGAATTCATTATTACTTTTTGATTTGGTTTCATTTAATTCCCCTGGGCCACAATTGCCCGTCCATTGTATCTATGAGATGAACTTATTATATCTATGTATACGCCTTGGTCCTCACAGAACTGACAGAGAGAGAGAGAGAGAGAGAGAGAGAGAGAGAGCATTGCACTTTGTCAGACAGATTTGCTCAGGATGGATGTATCATTTGAATTATTGTCGTGGAGATTCCTGTACCTTATATATTGTATATGTATGGAAGTGTATCTAAGTTTACAATTGGCGGACAACCTTATACATAATTATGTATCTGTACTTGTATAGTTAGTTAGATATATCTTGCATGTACAAGTAGTTACAACAATTATCTGTGAGCAGGAAATGAGTCAAATGTCATTTTTTTTCTCCTCTCCTCTTGTTCAAGTGTAGGCAGATAGACGAAGCGGTAAAAATATGAGAGCTGATTGCTTCTTGCTTCCTGCAGTAAAATTTATTAATGTTTAAAAAAAATTTATTGAACGTTCTATGACACGCATTTTGTGCTTGGCAGTAATAAGAAGCGAGAATTTACAGCTTTCGTATATAATATAATACAATATAGATATGCATGTATCCACGTCATCCTAAATTGCATTATTTATGACTATGGTTACAGTACAGTGCCTATTACTCGTACACGTAAAATTTACCTAGAAAGATGTGCCTTTGAGACTCGTGCTCTGGTTTCAGTTTTAAAGGATATTTACTCTATGTGCAAATACCAAGGATCTTCTAATTCACATTGCACGCTTTCAGTTTCGTGCTGTGTGTGCGAGCATTTTTTTTTGTTCCTAGCGAAATCGTAAACAGGTAAACATTGATAATTTAGCATTCGCTTACGGATTTCTGCTTATGCTTTCAAACCGTCAGGTTGTTGTCGATTGCCGATTCTGTTGGTCAGCCTTCTGCCTGCACTCTTGGCAGGCACAATATATACCTCTTCTTTTTTTTTATAACAATTTAATAATATGTAAAAGTGTCTTGTACACCCAACTGCAACAGTAGTAGTAGTAGCAACAATGGTCAAGATGGGAAGGGATTTCAAATTTTCTTTTCGCACGGGGGATGTTAAATTGGAAACATTTAATATTTATTACTAGAATTTGCCTTTGAATAGTGGAGTTGAGAAACTGTAAATCATATACTGCCACTTATTCGAGCTAAAACTTGATGATAAATATAGCCGTCGGTGATGGTTGGTAGGTTTGTGAAGTACTCGGTGTGTACCTTGGGTATAGGGACATATGTACATAACATTTATATAGATATAGGGGCATATATATAAGCACCTGTTTAAAAATAATTGTATTTGTTGCGAGGAAATAATGCATGACATTGAATGATAACAATCGAAAATATTCTGCAAAATGATATCCTATTATGCTCTTGAGTAAGCATCTCTACATAATTATATGACTGAATGGAGTTACCACACTCAAATATTTGTGATTGCCCAACGAGCTCACTGTAAAGAGGCAGTTTTAATTAAAATACTTCGCCGAAGGTAGTCATTTCGGAGAAGGCTTGCCTGACCCAAAGTAGATATTCACATATGCACATTGTCGAGGCACAATATTCGACTACTATTTCCAGGGACCTGACACAATTAAAACTAGCCTTTTAAAGATCCAAGTCCAAATGGTCATTTGACAGTGTCTATAATGTATGTAAATGAGTAGTTAGGTTTGACATGGATGTGTAGACATGTATCATATATACACTACACATAGGATCCAAGCCTCCTGAGCTAATGGTCCTCTTTCCACGGAACAGTTAAAATACACAAATTAATTCCCACGTATAATTTCTAACAATGATACTCTGACTAGTATAAATATTTTTTTTAAATACAGATGACAAGCAATAGTAATTGAATTCATCAGATATGTGCAGTGAAGGTGCACCCCAGTGTAATTTGTATGCCAAGAATAATGAGACCGACGGGATAACGTGTAATTGTGTTGTATTATATGGTAATAATTGTGCCTGTCTCCTCTTTATTGTTCCCTCTCATCTTCATCGTGCTGGGATAGTTACTCCTAATTCTTATGCACTGTTGTGGTTTCAACAATTTCCTTCAAGATGGAAGACAGTGGAACAAGGGGAAGAGGTTGATAATGCTTCTTTTACATATTATTTTGTCCTTTGGATTATTATTGAAACCCTACAAGGAATGAATTACTGGTTGTCACAGAAAAAAAACTATAAAATGTAAGTATCACATACACACAGACATGTATCTAATTGTGATACTCAAATGCAGTCCCCTCTCTTTCTCTCTCCCCCTCTCTCCAGCATGTAATGGGAAATTATTCGCATTACATGACTATGGGACATGTGGAGAGAATTAATGAAGCAATTATGAATCAAGTCTTTAGATGGGAAAGTATTCCGCAAGAGCTTCAGACACACAATCAGCAAGAAGCAAGTTAGGTTTTCTTTCGATTTAATTAGAAACGAGAAGTAGCTTTTTGTCTTCCTCTTCTATCTCCATCGTTTATGCTAAAAATTGTGCTCAATTTGTTCCAAGAATGATGGGCCGTCCAACAGTATCACCACAAAATAGAAGCAATAATTGAGGGAGGAAATGTCAGAATCCTTTGTAAATTCAAGTAAACTTCATAAGTAAGTCATTTACGTGCTAAATGTACTCACACGTTCCTAATACGTCGAAGCCACCTCAAGAAGGAATTGGCAAGGAAGTTGGAGGAAAATGGATTCCGAGCTATTGTGTGCATCTCGGCATCTAGACATTTGTATGTTTGGAATGTGGGAATGCAAATTTTTTATATGAATCAATTTGAGTGAGTGTGTGTGTGTGTGTGTGTGTCTGTGTGTATGATGCAATAATTGAGGATAGGACTTGAAGGTAAATTCCTGTCTGATACATAAATCTGTGTGGATTATGTAAAACTGTTTGTGGAATAAATTAGTAGACAGTGAATTGATTAGCATTCCTCTCACCTCAGATTTTGCTACTTCTTCTGTGTGGAAGTGAGCCATACCGTAGGTATAGATTCTGATCTGGGGGCTTGTGCTAAACTTATATATGCTTCAATGGATTTATACACTTAATTGAGTTAATATGTTTTGTCTTGGGTCTGGGCCTGGGTGTTACTCTGTACATACATTTTGCAAAGAACTGCATCCGCTTGATACAATCAGTGGAACAAGTGAACAAGTCAGAGAAGTAAGTCAGTAAGTGGTTTTTGAAGGGAGCAAGTATTACTGGTTAACGACTCCTGTCATTGGGTCATTTGGCTATGCCTGTATGTCTACTTACATGCTTTGTTTTCCTACTGCTATGGCACTCTAGCACTTATGTTCTATACTATTAACGAACGGATCTGGGATTACATTGGTACTTTTAATTTTTTTTCTCTGGCTATGTGCTGTGCTGCACTGGCTGGGACTGGGATTTCAAACTAGGCAGGATGTTTAATAAAGATGGCAATCGTTGTACATTGATATAAAAATGTAGTGTAGCACTGACTTAAGAGATTCATATATTCAGGATGAAGTACTGTATTTTATGGATCAGAGTACTAGCTTGAAGGAATGGGAAAACTGGGGGGGGGGTTATAAGTGTACAGATATGTTATTATGCATTAATTAATATTTTCTTGGGACGGTATGTGTAGTAATATGTTTAAAACATATATATATCTATCTATATATATATACATATATATATATATACGGAATCGTACTAAGTATCAATTTACTATGTATTGTGTACATATATACTCACGGTGGCGATACGTAAGCACAAGGGAAACTACTTACCTTACACAAGTATTTGCAAAATTGCATTATCAGTGCAGTCATGTAAGAAACCAAAATTATGAGAAGTTACCCTGTAATGGGTTAATGTTTCACTACTTTAATAATGTTTTGATTCATATAAGAGGCTATGTTACATAGCTTGTATGAAAATTCAACCTGAAAAACTTGGCCCTTGCATAGACTTTTTCCCTATGAAATGTAAGATGTTTAGTCTGCAACCATGTTTAAAAAATTACGAGTACACTCATATGGCTTAATAGTTACTTACCCCTGGTTTTCAGACAGCATCAATTTTATTTTATCTATCTGTACAACCCAAGTCATTCGTCATGAGGTTATGAGTTGCAAGGTATGAGAGATAGCCTCAAACACCCCCTATTTCATTGTTTGGTGTTACTCTGATAATTTTAAATTTTTTCTTACCCAAAGAACGATAATTGGTTATTGGCTCAGGCTCAGGAACATGGAAATATTTGTGCTTTTAATAGTCTGTCTATATTGCCTCTATATATACACATATGTGATTTCTGTAGTTGAGATAGATAGTGACTCTAGATATTCCTTCAGTCTGTTCTTGATGAGAAGGAGTGATGACCATGTAAAATAATTAATGCATAACTGTTCTTACATTTTCTAGCTGCTATATAATAGGAATTATTATAGTTACCACATTGATCCTCATGAAACATTAAAATATGAAAGGCTAACCACATTAAGCACGAGCATTTTCCATTTTTGAGACATTAGAATATATATGGATAGTGCAGTGCAACTGCTGATTATAGGTAGATATGTTACATGACTGCTATGCCATTTGGTATCTGTACATATTAGTGTGAGGAAAAATGGCTCAAATATAGTATGGTAATATCGACCGTGATCTATGGTTTCAGCATATTATGCCATACACACTATATTCCGTATTTCAGTTTCATCGAAGGCGAATAAAAGATACTGATAGAATGATATGCTTTGCTTTATGTAAAATATCTACTATTTGTCGTATCTCTATGATACTTTGGAATTCCAAAGGTATCATTTCGTTTGATCATAATTTATATTTTTACCGTATTTGTATGAAATAACACTGTATGAAATGTAGTCTGTAATCCATGTGTAGTGGAATATGGTATTGCCAAATACTTTTTTGAGTGATTCAGCTCCATGAGCTATTACTGTAGAGCTAAAAGTGTTGATATGTTTACGACGTGATGTAAAAACTATGTAACTGATTCTGAGATATTAAGAGATACTTGAAAAAAAAAAGTTTTTAAAGCACGAGTGGATGTATCTATATAGTACACGTACTTTTAGATTACATTTACTACAAGTTTTTAGTATGTTCACATGTGTGTGTTTGTGTGTGTGTGTGTGTGGTTGTTGAAAAGCTTTGTGGATAGATATTACAAAAAATACCTGTGAAATATCTCTATACACAGTAATATTGTTGGTATATCTATCTACTATAAAAAACCTACCTTCCTGTATTTATTCACAGGAAAGTGTCCAAGTTTATATTTATGATTAGATATGTCTATATATTATAAGGTAGTGTGTTAAGTCAGTTAATGATGGGAATCATCACAAAAGGTGAATAAATACGAAGTCGCACAAGTCTGCTCAGGATATTTGTGCGTGCATAAAACCTTCTAGACCTACAGTGTGTGATGTACTATTTACAGTTCTTTACCAGGAGGGATGAAGATTGTAAAATAGTTTGTGTAGCCAGAGGTGTAAGGCTTACCAATAATGAATGACTTTTTGACTCGGTCGGTGGTTGGAGTTGTTTTTGCTCATTCACATCGTCCTACATGTATGCCACAATAGCTGGTACGTGTGTGTGTGTGTGTGTGTAGTGATGTCTGTACTATACTTACTTACTGACAGAAATGAATTGTATGGAGAGAAGAGTGTGAGTGAGTAGAGAGAAAAAAGAGAGACAGGAAACGACTGAGAGATGGAATCAAAGCAGGGCACCCTTACATTAGCTATACATGACATGCAACAATAGGAAAACAACGGGAAAAAGGAATTTTTCTTTTTTGGGGTTATAAATGGAATTGGACGATATGTGTTATGCCTTGCTAAAAATTTTGAGGGTGGGATGACTTTTGGCTCTCTCATCAACTCATCCTTACCATCTTATCTCTCTCGCTCTGCCTCTGATGTGATATGTGCGGTAAAGGCATTCAGTATGGAAGTAAGTACTGTGTGTAACTTTATGCGTAAAGGAAATTATACCTACAGTAGTTAATTATTTGCAGGGCTGTAATCATTAAATTCCTCAAAACGTGTTCACCTAAAGGTGTACATACGGATACATACAAGATGCTAACATACATATTATAATACTATATGTATCTACATATATGCACTGAGTGAGTACGGGGTGAGTGGTACTTCTGTGAAAGCATAGGTATATGTAAATTCATGCCACTGTATGTGTATGCATAAACATAATTGTTGGCCGAGCCGTAAGTATTTATAGTACATACTTAATTACACACAGATACACATAGGATTTTTTGTAGTAATCATGGGAAACTAACAATAAGAGAAGCTTTTTATGTGAGCGTCGTCGGTTGAAAGGTACACTCTTGGAAAAACTTTGATGGGACACGGGCGTCTCTATTCTTATGCTTATAATTAACTATACCGATAAAAGGTGTACATAATTAAGGTAGCTGGGCTGTTCTTGATACGAAAGGTTGCATGTGAATTTTTAACAATGGGGCAGAAAACTGGAAAGGAGTACTTACCTTACAAATAGAACAAATGCAGGTTGTTTACTTTAGTTACTTTATTATTATCAGCATTGGGACTACAACATAAAAACGTTGGAAAAAATGAAGGTGCATTTACCTCCGGTATACAAGTGAAATTAAGCCCTGGATGTTTCTATTTGCTATGAATACATGATTGCGTATGTATGTAAGTATAGATATAAGTACATACATGGACTTGTACTGAGTTCATACTCAGACACTCACACACATCCTTCCATTGAGAATTCCCGTGTAGAAGTACTACTACTCGATTGAATGTCTAGATCCTTTAATTCCCTCTACTCTAAGCTACATATTATACTCGGTCGTATTTTCGTATCTATCTATGTATAAATGGAATTAAATTTCTTGGGTTGTTAATGACCTCCGTGAGGAATTGAGTGCAATGTGAAATCGGGAAGCTACAGTTCTCACAGTGTCTGAAATAAATAAGTATCGTAGTAGTTGAACCTGAGTGAATCGTTACACTTGTTTAGGTTCATCTATTTTGTTATGGGAGCTGTTTGAGTTCATGTATCTCTCTGGCTTTTGTCGGTGAAGATATGTATGTACAGATGCCCAGCTCTTTTTTCATGCAAAATAGTACCTCTTCGATACAGTTTTATCAATAGTGTCATTTACGACGGAAGGCTGTTCACTTTTATGTATCTGTACATGATCATATATTACATATGCATGCAGGAAACGAAACGAACGAAATTGGAAATTTCTGTATTTTTTTTTTCATGTGGATGTGGACGCGACCAGAGATAGTGTTGTTTGTTTTGGTTAGCAACGCCAGTATTGCATTTTCGTTGTTGGTGGTTGCATCGGGCAGATGTATTCATTTCTCTGACTAGTAAGGCTTAAAATAAGTAGTACATACTCTAAACATTTAATCGGCTCTTTGTGTGTCTAGTGACTTGAATCTCTCGCAATATTAAAATATTTTATGGATTGAGCACGGAAGGGTAGAATATCGTTTCAAATTGAAACATGTGTATGTGTGTGTCTGTGTCTGTAATTCGTTTATTCCATGTTACTCCGACCAGCTGCTGTTGACGAATTGAATGGATAATAGTAGTGTGTGAGTTTAGTTTGGCAAGACTAAGGGAAAAAAATGAGTGACTAATTTTGACGGACTGTATATAGCTAAAACATTTTTATCACATGGGATTGTATGTCTTTATCTTTTGTTGGACTGTGTCTTTATCTTAATTTTGTAGCTATGTTGTGTGAGTGTGTACACATAGATAATTGAGTAAACTATACAAGCATCCGTAGATATACTTAAATACAACGGATTAAGAAGTGAGCTCTGAATGAATTAAGTAGGGCTTGTCATAGTAACACATTACTACTTATAAGGAACTTTGCAAATTCATTTGAAGTTCTTCATGTTCTTTTGGAAGTTGGAAGTTGGATTATGGATGATGATATTTGATTTGGGATCAATTTTTCTGTTTACAGGTGCTGATAGTGTGGAGGATAGTTGGCTCACATTTTATTATAACCTCATCGTTGGATACTACTGGATTGTGTATCCGTGAATCTAAAGAAACATACTAGTTGTTACGTCAGATGCAGTATGGAAGTACAACCACCATGGGCAAGTGAACTGCTAGCCCGGAATCGGAAAGTAGCCCGGAACATCTGTTGGTCCACTTCTTTGGACTCAAGCTCAGGGATTAATGATAGTGGGAGGGACGTGGTAATCTTTGCAGCAGCTACAAGGACTCATTCCTACGACACTAGTAGTAATAGTAGTATTACCAGAGGAAAGGGGACAATGGTCAAGCGAGGAATAGCCACATACAGCATGGCCAGGGATGGGGGGAAGGTTGTTGACCCAGTAGGAGTCTCATCTTCCTGTACTTATAATCGAACCGGTAAGATTCAGCGGAGCATATCACTTTTATATGGTACTATATAGCAGGAGTAATGGGAAAGGATAATAAGAGTAAGTCCTAACGGTCCTCCTCATTTACAACCAACAATACTCAATCGTTTTGTCTTGAATCCTCCTGTGCCTGCTTCCATCCCTCTATACTCAGGTTCTACTTACTTTTTCAAGGCATAGATTTGAAGAAGAAGAAGAAGAAGTAGAAGAAGAAGAAAAAGATTGAACCTATCTTACTTTTTACATATGGTCTATCCGTGCCTTGGGTCTATCCCAGAATTGAACTGATACTCCAACAAACATACTTTTATCCCCTCTAAGAATCATACATGCTTAAATTCCTTCAACTATTTCATTCGAAACAATTTCATATATACTTATATGTAATGTATACTAGACTTAGATGCTCCTACGCTACATTCTTAAGACTTGAGGCATTTCATTTCTCTGTGTAGATGCTGCATTCCTGTCTCCGTTGAGGCTTCATTCTTGCAGTACACCGCATGGTTGAAGCAGTCTCTGAATCTTGTAGAGGATTTCGTATGGCTCTTTAATTTCTGTGGGTACTCATATCTACAGTGAGTACTCGTTCAGTTGGTGGCCATACCATCCTAGCTCATACTCATGGAGTCAGTGTCAGTGCATGAGTACACTTGGAGGCATATACATACATACATAAGGGAGTAAAATCACTTACCCTTCCCTTTGTATCCATGTACCTCTAGGTGTTTATCCCATAATCTGTGCCCTTTTCCCATGTAAGTCCCAACCGCATTCTTTGTTGTGCTTGTGGCATGTACATACATGACATGTGGTTGTACAGTGTACATGGAGGGACTACATAGAATATAGTGAGTTAGTAGTGGTCTTTAAATATCGAGAGTTTTTGAGTGTAACAAGGATTTGAGGGTACACAGTACAGGCACAGTACACTGCCATATACCTTAAAAGAGAGGGTAATAAATGCAAGTAAGCACAAGAGTCAAGTCAGGCAGTACCTATGCCACCTGTGCACCTGTGATTTTTTCCAACCCCCAAAAAGTGGTATGTTGTATTTTATATTCTGTTTATGCCCATGTAGCTTTTTTCCCTCTTATGTATGTATACGTGGCTTTAACTTTATTTTTGAGAGCCTTTTTTCCAAATGGTGCTCCATGTGTTAGAGGCTTCTATACAAACTAATTTGGAGTTCTGTGTAATGTACATATAACTGCTACTTACTCTCTACTCTGGTTCTACTATACTGTTGTGGTATCTCCTGTTACATTTGCATGCATTCAATTATTTCACATCCGTGCACTGCTGAGCTTGGTTGGATGATGAGGAACAGTTTTCTTTCTTCGTTGGTGCACGTTGCTCCTGCTCTGCTTTGACTTGGACGGAAAAAGATAAAAATTTACAAACACGAACCTTCTCTCTTGTTTTAGTTTTTCAAAGACTTTGAGCTCTCTGCCTTGTAGTTTTTTTTTTATTCTGAGACACTTTACTCTCCAAGAGTTGACTAGTACTCACTATATATGCCAGAAGAGACAAGGGCTCAATTTCTCCGTGTGTTGTCACTTGAATCGTATACAAAAGCTATAGAATTTATATGTAATCAGTCATCGAATCATTCATACAAGTTTTTCGTCTCCTTTTTATCATTTTTAAGTAGATATACTTACTCGTCTTCTCGCAGCCTAGGTTTTACATTTTCAGTTGATGTTTGTAGAGGTACATATACAATTAAATGTGTGTGTGTGTATGTGTGTGTGACAGGAGAGGAAAGTATATATTCATATAAGATGAGTACAACTGGATGGAAAGATAGAGAACTCTTTCCGTGTCTCAAGTTTATTATTCATCATCCTCGTCTTGAGTCTCTCTATTGGTGACATTGTTTCTCTTTTGAGGATAATAACAATATTGCTCCGTTTTTCCACCCAAACCCTCTCAGTTCTCATGTGGATGTGGGATCGGTGAGCGTGTCACTCCAAAGTACTATGAGGATAATGAGAACTTGAAAGTATACCTTTTAAACGCGGACTTTTCTCACCTGTAATAATTTCAAGTGTAAGAATTTTTCTTGTGCTATTAAGTTCATTTGTTACTACATTTGCCCATGTAATTCTTCTGGTGTATTGGGTCAAATTTTATTCTTATACATTGAAAAAGTGTTTCAAGTGACTGTCAAGACTTTAGAATTGTGTGCATGTATAATAAGGGGCTCTGGATTGCGTTAATCGATACAAGTAATAGGAATTATTTGATAAAGAAAGTTTTTTTTACTGTTTAGGGAAATTAAATTCAAACTGTTGTCTGTAGATCAGATTTGAGCCTTTGAAATTCTAGACTTTCCTTATTTCTCGACCCTGTGTGTAAAGTTAAATTATTTTATTGAAATAGGTTCTGTCAGCTTTCCTATAATTACATACATACACTCGTATATAATTTAAAGTGTTAGGATTTGGAGTTGTTTATACTCTCAAGTGTAAGCAAGTTGCATTGTTTTTTTTGCACTGGGGTTAAAGATTTATAACAATGTAGAATGTAATTTGTGAATGACTTTTTTCTTGCGTGACACGCGATATTCACAATCACAAGTTTAAGACCCTGATTTAATGTATATGTATGTAAATGTACTATGTACTTAAACAGAAAGGCGTGTGTTCTTTAAAGTGTTTTATTTTGGGTCTGTTTAATTCCCACTTCTTCGTACATACATATATGCGTACGTATATGAAGGGGTTATAATTATATGGAAATAATATCACACTTGAAATGAAATTGTAAAGGGCTTTGTTATTATTATGATTATTTGTTTCACTTGTAAATACTGTGTTAAACTGAGTTGATGTGAATTTATTTTCTTTTGCGGTTGAGTTACAATCAAGTGAAAGTTTTGATGTTGAATTTTGAAGTACGCTTGTTCTATAGAGGGCTCGATTTTTCCTATTTTTCATCAGTGTATCGTTCCTTGACTTTTGTTCGAGCCTGCACACATGGCCTGTCGGACTGAATAACTGATTTATATTTATTCTGCTGAACCATCAAATTTATTTAGCATTGAGTCTATGCTTGTGTAGGAATAGGGTTCGGGAAAGAGGTTGATAAAATTGCTAGATAGAATTTATTTTTGTCAACCAGGTTGAAAAGTTTGTTGGATAGTGTGATTGATTGGAGGCAGCAGGTGACTCAGTCAGCTTTTTATCGGATTCATTTCATTGCACAAGGTTGGTTGAGGAGAACAGTGACTTCAGTTCCCGTTTAGTAATATTACGAGTTTGTAATAAATTTTAGTACCGCAGTGCCTTTTTTATTGTGATGTTGTCACTTTTTTGAAACTGCCTTCTTTGCTTTTTCAATGGATTTGTTTGTTCCCTTTTGTGTGGTTAAGTTTAAAGTGACTGTTTTTTCATTGGTTATTTGAGAAAATAATTAACTTTTTTGGTGGAATTTCAATAGAAAAATCATCGATTTTGGAAGAGGTTGCTGCTGTGACAGCTAGTGATCTTGATATGAAGGGAACAAGTGGGGAAGAAAGCATTCTTGAGTATGGACCTGGAATAGTTCGGAAATTAAGGTCAAGATACCAGAGCTTGGCTCTTCGACAGAGTTTAGGCCGTCCGACATTACGGAGATCGGCTAGTTTGGAGAACTGTTTGGACTCTGCATCCTCTGAACCCCTAAGTTCGGAGTCACCAAGTCCTGTGCCTTACTACGAGGATGAGGTTGATGGTGATCACCATGGAAAGAGATCGTCCCACCCGTGGAATAGGAGTGAGACTAATACCGTGCTGATCTACAATAATGTGACAACTGTGGTAGCTAATAGTAATGGACTTGTTGGAAACCGGGGTCGGAGTGGCTACAATGAGTACAGCCGCAAGGATAGGATGAGACGAGCTCGTTCCGTGGACGCACTCCATCGACCCAAAAGGCACATTGAGGAAAAAGAAATTCTTGAAAAACTTACAGTGGTGTTACCAAAGGAGGAAATAGTTATCATCGAAGTTTCCAAGCCACAGTCTAATATTAGCAATGAAATTAATAATTTCAATATTGGAATTGACGACAAGCCACACTTGTACCCCCGCTCTCTTCATATTCACACTGCCTCATCAGTTACGACGACTACCAACGGCTACAGTGGCAACTCTAGTGAGCTGAATCGTGTTAGAAGTGTTACATCACCTGAGCATGAGTTACCACCACCTGATATAGTTCGTGAGACGGCAAGGATCTTTGAGAAAAATCACGACCCACCAAATAACAGCACGAGCCCTGTAAACAATTTGTTAATTTCTAATGTGAAGAAGGTGGGACATGCTCTCCGTTTGAGTAAGTCATCTAGCCTGTCGCCCAACTCGTCACCATTGCCGTCACCAACGACGGCCTCACATACTAATTCCCCTACTACAACTAACACTTCAATGATGAACGGCCAGGGAGGAAATTCTTATCTTTCACAAAACAAAGGCCACTTGAGTGATCAAGGATTAACTACAGCTACCATATTGAATCAACATCAGAAGGTTAAAACGCAGGACTCCAACCAACGGACTAGTGCTCCAACTAATGGCGCAACATATAATTCCAAATCCGCACCCAGTAGTAATTACTCAAATCAGCATTCCAAACAAATTGGTGTGATTCGACCTACAGTTACTACTTCTAATACTGGAGCTGGCGTCACTTCCTCATCAGCCACAACAACTTCAAGTGTGAAAGGAATTAAAATAAATTCGGATAAGACGTCCATAAAGAACATTTCTATTTGTCCAGAAGTTTCACCCATTCCTCCAAATAATTTTGCTCCATTAATTTCCCCTCAAACAAAGAAGCCACCGTTGGGACCAAAGCCTTTGTTCACGCCCTCCCCAAAACCTACTACCTTGCTGGCGAATAATAAGACTGGGTCCGCAAACCTGACTGACACCCCTGTCCCCAATGGTACCAATGCTAAGTCACCGACGGAAGAGCCTGTGAAAAATAATTTTCAGAGTGAGAATAGAATGAAGTCACCCACGGAGTCATTTTCATCCGGAAAAGGCATAATTAGTGGAAATATGAGCAACAAACAAAACATTTCAGCAATGGCAAAACCTTCAATTGAAATCCCTAAGGAGAAGGAGAACGATGTTATGGAATTCCAGCAAATTACTTTGAAGCATGTAACAAAACAAAAAGATCGTGCAGAAGTTATTTTAACCAACGGGACCAGTAATAATAATAGCTCGAGTAACATTCCTAAGACCACTGACTCTTCAAAGACTGAAAATAAGAAAAAAGACGAGAACAGCAATGCAAATATGAATAACAGAAATACTAAAGGGTCATCCCACCAGCCTCCTACTGCTACCACAAACCCTAGTAGCACTACTCCAGCCATTACTTCCGTGTCACCAATCCAAAAGGTCAAAGATGCAAAGCAAGATCAATCAAGACCCAAGCAAGATCAACAGCAGTCGTTATTGAGAGCACATCAAAAACAGAAATTAGACAAACAGAAGAGTAGTGGGGGTGAAACTATGGTGTTCAATTTTACGAGTCGTAAAAGCGTCCCTGATTACATTGAAGATGATGGGCTTCATAAGGTTAAACTAACCCTTGGAGGGACTGTGACCGATGAATCGCACGATGATGACGAACTAAATACCTCTGAACAAGTAGATTCCAGACTAATAACCTTTGAAGGGGCTAATGTGATAATTAATGGCAGGAGTTCAATTCAAAAGAAACCCAAGTCACAAAAGGTGAGAGATTTTTATCTACCGAACATAAAACAAATTTCTTTTGCCGTGGTCAGTTTCACGCTTTACTAAATTTACTGTATCTACTATTTTTCCACGGAATGGTTTGTAGTCATTACTAAAGCGTTTAAGGACATATATTTACGTACTTACTTTTAGTTACAATAAGCTTTTGATCCCTTTATACTGTTAAGTGTGAGTATTAATTGGATTAGGGTACTGTACGAGTAACGGTATGTTCTTCTTTATGCTTTGTGATTTATTGTTTTTTATACTGTAAGCTAAATACTTATCTCTGCTCAAGAGGATTTTATGAATCATTGTGGAAGCTGGCTGATGGCATGCAAAGACCTGTGAGAATTATTCCTATAAAGTTCTTTACTGCCGTTGTTAGTAGACTACATGTTTTGTATGCATTAAATTACTGTGTAAACATTTGATGATCTGGAATTATTACTAAATCTAAATTATATGTCCATTTAGAACATGTTCGTGAATAGCAGTTTTTATAACCATGTCTAAGTATATAAATGAATGCTAATATTTTAATATTTTTGCAGCTAAATATTTCTTTCAATGAAGAAGCTCCGACCACCTTTGAATATCCATCCGAGGCTTCCGTCTTGGGAGACGATGATGCTGACAACAAGGACAATCTGTTAGGACATAAGACTCCGAACATTACCAATGGAAGTAAGTCAGATTTAATTTTACCATCCTCTTTCCCTGTATTGCTGTTGTTGTTGATAGACGTGTTTTTAATTTTTTTTTATTTTATATCCTGCGGTTTGTTGGTTGCACATCCTGTAGTTACACTTTCCTCGCAATACTTTGCAATGCTGTACTATTTTATAATCAGAGCAAAAGTTTCATTCAGTCTAATCAAGTTATTGTCCCTCGTGTGAGTGTTGTGCAAGGTTGGCTTATCAGCCACTTTTGTGGAATTAAATGAAGTTGTCGTTATAGCATGAGAATGGAATTCAATGGATCAGCAGACTATTGCGATAATTCGTCCCCAGCTCCAAGTACTACTTCATCTATGGAATATAATATTAAATTTTTTTTCCTTCTAGGTGGTTTGGGTAGCTACACGCCGAGTAAACTTGGAAATTCCTACCAATTAGGTAATTACAATGACCGGGTTGTCGTGACGAAGAAGCCATTGGAAAAGAAAGAAGACAACAGTACCGAGCTGATCGAAGATTATTTGAAACCTGATACGGGTTCAACAACGTGGAGTAATGAGATAGGAGCTGCAGACATTCTATTTTAATTATAATATATCGTTATATTTGTAGTGTGCAACAAGAAACTGTCCGTTTCAAGACAATGTTCAACTCCTGTTCCATTTATACTCCACTTCCATTTTACTTATTATTACTTTAAAAATAGAATCATTACACATGTAACTATCCATGCACCAACGCGGAATCCCAGCAAGTTAACTAGTGTTAATACGTTTCGTGTGCACATGAACTTGATAAAACTATTCCGTGTAAATGGACTTGTCAGTAATTACAAAGAAAAAATATTGTGAGAAAAATATAAGTCGTAAAATATGAACGCATATCAATTATGTATGTATAGTATGGTAAAGTTTAAGAAATTATGTTTGGTTACTTCTTGCTTTATCTTTTCCATGTCTACAGTATTGTTTTACTTATTGCATTGCATGCAAACCATCCGTTCAATAACACTCAAAGCAAAATGTTTCAGAGGAAACTTCTGATATAGAAAATTTTAACCCTCTCGTCTTCTAATTTTCGATGTTCACAGACGGAACACACCTAATACGGTGAAAAATGCAAATTCTAGGGATGTGTAGTAATTATAAATGTTGTATTTAGACCGTTTCATGTATTTAATTAGTGGAGGTCACGTTTCGTCTTATTTGATTTAAGTGTTGAATTGGAGTGACAATCAGATCTAGCCTACGAGTTTGTTTTGCTGTTGAATGCGGCTGTCGTAATAATTGTCAAGTCTACATTGAGAAATAGTTGTATGATACGAAAATGAAATATGGCTACAATAACTTAGGCTGAAAGTCATGCCTAAAATTATTGTCGTGCCAGTTTTTCACCATGACCATAGCGTGATGAATGTCACGATCAAAGAGAAAGAGAATTTTGTAATCAGTCAGTCAGACTAGATTTTGTGTTTCGGTTTCAACCTATAACCTGTAATGTAATTATGTGTGTAGGCACTTCGCGGACTGCCTATGTGCCTCGATGGCATTTCTCATAAAGTTAGCTTGATTTTTATCTTCTGTAGAGGTTAAATGAATGGCTTAGTTCTCACAATAAGTATGATCAGAGTCAAGTGTTGTCCTTATGTATGTATTTTTGTGCATCAGAAAGGAGATTAAAACAAGTCTTTT